>OZ018331.1:142290344-143490344 GCA_963969495.1 Ceratothoa steindachneri | reverse complement strand
CTATCTATCCATCCATCTCTTTATCGATCCTCTATCTATCCATCTATTGATCTAATTATTCATCCATTCATCTCTTTATTGATCCTATATCTATCCATCTATTGATCCAACTGTCCATTCATCCATGTCTTTATCGATCCTACATCCATCTATCTATCCTCTTACTATCAAGAGACGTTGGTCTCATTGAGAAGTTGGCCTACAGTACGGGGCTTCTCTACCATGAGTGAGTGTTTCTTAGTATCGATAAGAGACCCATAGATTTCCCGGGTCTTATTCCTCGTTTGGCACTGCGTCCTGAAGAGGCGCTTTACTCTCTTCGCTTTGCTGGGCTCCTTTGGCGCGCAATTTACCCGTAAAAGTGGCTGCTCGTCTTTGTTGCTCTCCGAGCAGTTAACAAGAACCTCAATCTCCAAGTCTTTGTCATCTTTGGTGTTTTTTATTTTATTCTCTTTGTGAGTTTTTTTTTAGTTTTCTTTTCGTATCTTGAATAAATCCATTTTTTTTTTAGGCAAACACCTGCTTTTTAAACTCTGTTGGGAAGACCGTCTTGGTGGAATATGGGTTTAGAATTCGACGGATATGGGTATCTTGTGGCTTGGTGTGTAGTGGGCAAAGGTGGATAGACAGGCGGGAAAGAGTGGAAATTAAATTGGTCGTGGAAAAAAAACTTTATAGACTGTTTTAAAAGGTTTCAATACTAATATAAATCGTTTAAAGGAAGTTTCTGATAATATATCTAATTTTAAGCTTTAAATTATTAGAGCCGTCTATTAGTGTTGGCAGAGAAGGCGATTAATTTTATTATAATAATCGCCTACACATGCTACGCCGAAACCAAAAAGCGATAATTATTAACTTAGGTTGGGAAGTTCTACCTCATCCTACACCTCTTACACCTGATCATCACTTATTTCGATCACTGCAACATCTCAAAGGAAAATGGTAGAGCGATGTCCATGCTTACAATGGGCGGCCTTAGGATGTGGATAGGAAACGCAATGAGATTGAAATTTAAATATACATTTAGATATAAATTCTACCTTCACCCAGTTTTTGCCTCATTTATTTTATCTAGTATTATCTTATCATTAAAATTTCATTATCGTTAATTAAGAAGGTTTTTTTTTAATAATTATATGAATAATAAAGTACGGTGTAAAAAACGCATGGCAAAAGTTATGAAATACAAACTTCATAACACGTCCTAATCATATTTCATACTGCTACATAACAGTGCGGCACCTCATACACGCTTACAAAATCCTACATACAGACTGCGATCACCTTTATTGGTGGAAATTACTGGGCACTTCAATCGCTAGATTGCAATCCCATGAACCATGGATTTAGAATATTCGTAAGGAGATGGATTATAAAGGTCAAACGGAAGATTTGGCCCCACAAAGAATTAAAAGAAGGAATAATTAAATTTCGGGAATAAAATAATGTTGGCAGAAATTAAAAAATGCATAATGTCATGGAAGATGTTGCGACTTCTTTGTGACCAAACCGAGGAACTTATCCGGGTTTTTTTTTGTAAAACAAAGAGCAAAAAAATAATAGCAATTCGAAAAGGTAGCTTTTTTCCCGCGATTATATAAAAGGTATTTATTTGTCCTGCAACACCACAACCTAGGTTAGGTTAGGTTAGTGTATATGGATTTAATCCCTTATGTCTGTTTCCATTTGGCTCCAGAATGACCCAACAAAGGGCACCTCTCTTAAGATGACGTCAGATGCTTCAGAATTGCGCGTCCTACCTATTTCTACCGTCCCAATTCTTCCTCTTTGCTCCACGGGCTCTATCCTTTGCATGCATTTTCACTCTATCTAACTTCACCACTTTATGTAGGGTCATTTAATTAAATACTTCACTTCGAAGATGCCCACATTTTTTACTGAGAAATTGATGCATCGCATAAGGGCACTCAATCAGCAAAGGCGGAAGGGAGAAACATAAAGGATAAGATTGAATGATAGAATAAATGGAATAATAAAAAAATTAAACTATAAAACTGCAATCGAGAACATTCTTAATCTTTAATAATCGAATTAGGGGCTTGCAATAAACGCCAGGTTCGTACGAAGAGCTCTATAGGTGCTCAAAGTTACGAAAGTTATCTCCCCAACAGGTAATGAGGTAAGTTGACCCCAAATGCTAGGGAAGGGAGACTGAAGAGTCCGAATGTGCAACGTCGTCTGGTCAAGTTAATAATTACTACCTCGAAAGAGTTATGATGTTTGTTATAAAGATTTAGATAAGGTCGATCTTTGGAGAGGGGAGGATGGGGGGGTATACTTAAAGAGCTACCAATCTCAAAGAGATTAAGGAGAGGATATTTTTCTCTCTCCTCCTCTCTTTCTGTATCAGGCGAAGGAGAGGAAATCAATAATTATTAATCTTTTCATCAGCTTCTCAATGCCACTGAGTGACTGCTAGAGTAGAAGATTAAAGATCTTTAAGAGGGTATCAGTATTATAATTAGACGTTAGTAAAATTATCAAAAGTTTAATAAAAAATGCAAAGTAGGTCAGGTTTTTCCCTAAATCAGGACAACCTAGGTTCATGTTGCAGGATTAAACGTCCTGTAGCAATAATTGTTGACATTGGTATCCGAATCCGTTGGTAGGATACCCCAAACAAAGAACAAAGGATCTTACTGAACAGAGAATCGGGAATATGGGAAGAAACATGGCCCGAGACACCACACACCTTTAACTGGACGTAAATCTACAGTTTAGACCATTAGGGAAGCATTAAGGAAAATAAAAATAAACCCAATTCCATATAATACCATTGATCGCCGAGAAATGTGAATTCGAACAAAACCTGGTCAACAATTTGAGACATAGAACTCCTCCGTATCGCTACAAAGACTAAATCTCTCTGCATGAAGAAGAAGGACGAAAACGAATTTTAAATTTAATCCTTATAAAACTGTCATTAAATGAGATCCAAATAAAGTATTAGTTTATTAAATCCTCGAGTTTCTACGTATCTATAATATCTACGAGGTTGGGTAATCCCGACTCCAAAAACGCCAAAACTTCTACTCATGACTTATGAAGTTCTGTCGACTCTACCCTCAAAATTACCTTTTATGATAAGACCTTAATACTTATGCATATTTAATAAGTGTTGGATTTACTTACAACATCGATGAGTTGTGAAAGTTTGAGCTTAATGTTGACCTTAAGGGATTCGCTGACGTTCAACACAGGACGAACCAACTTGTTATAGTTGGACAGGAGATCGTCGTAGAGGCGTTTTGCATCTGGGTTGCCACAGGAACCTGGAAAGACAAGATGCGGGTATTAGTACTAACATACTGACTAGGCCTTTTAAAGCTTCAGGAATGGAATGGAGACGCGAGAGAATATGATATAATGAACAATACGATCAAAATAAAGTTTTGGACGATAAATAATATTTATTCAATACAACTTCATTTTGTAAGATTTTTTAAGGGGATTTAGGACAATCTTGATGTACTGAATCCAAAAATCACATCGGATTTGCTCAACTAGGTCAAGTTTTGATTTATCGCAACCTGCTTTTTTAAAGGTTATTTTTTTACATGTGCGGGTAATTACTATTTATATGATACAAAAATCTTTATTATTTATTTAAATAAACGAATTCTGAAGAGTTTGCATACGGTAATTTATTACTAACTGGGATTTTTTTCTTTTGCAGGTGAATGAAATGGATTCAGCCAAATAATCCGGCCAAAATAAGCGATTAAACCTTGTGACTAACAGGAATCCAAGCACAAGTTTTATAAAGCGTTCTTACCATGCTTATTTTTTAAAGAAACTTGCTAACCAGGATAAAGTTTGGGCGACACACACGGTATGCAAGAAATGCACCGAGTAGCTGGGTGGTTGGACCAAGGGCAAGAAGAGTTATCTGAAGTTTGAAATTCCCATGGTTTGGAGGATCCGACAAACCATAGCACTTACTGCTACTTCTGAACTATTGATTTGTCTAGAAATAGCAGAAAAACCTTAGCAACTCAATTATCCTGATCTATAATCAGCACGTCGTCTTGTAGCTCATTGAGATGAAATTCCACTACTTTTCTTTGGAGAACTTCCTGATATTAGTGTAAAAAGTTACTATATTGTTGAAGAAAAGGATCTATATAGTTCGCGATCTCAGGTTGTCAAAGTCAATTCCCTCCAATGACCTGCGGCGTTTTGTGATAAGATGAGAAATGGTTTTCCATAGTTCAAATCATTTGAGTGGCTAAATGAGGCTTCTGCCACTAGATTGCGCCCCCCAGCGCCAAAATCCGATGGCAAATTTGAAATCTCTAAGGTGAATAACCATATGTCCCACGTCCATATGGCTCATTTCATGTCTGTAAAAGGAGGCAATTGAACTTTACTCCCTTGAAAAAAAAACCGACGCCTAGACCTGGCGCTTGGCCGCAGGTAAAAAACAACTCCTCACTGACGGTGCTCGCATCACCTTTTATCAAGACTTGAAAGAGATGGAGACTAGGTATCAGGGTAGCTGTTTACTGTTTTTTCTGTGACTAGAGACATTCTAGGAGTTCGAAGAAACCGAAATTCATGCACTGAATTCTCAACAATGATGACTTAATATCTAATTTACATGTACTTACCTTTTCAATGTCTACTATTCAGTGTACACTAATCAATTCTGTAACATTTGATTAATAAACTGTTTTCTATCTTAAAACCTATTTAGGATTAGAAATATTAACAAAAATCAACGGAAAATGTAATCAATTTAGTTATAAAATCGCCATGATCGGGGGAAACGGATGTCATTTTCGGGTTCAGCGGTGCCAAATTGTCCTAAATCACTTGAAAAACTTAAAATACTCAAAATTATTTTCTCGCCGAGTGTAATTAATTTTCAGTAGAAGCAAGTCCATATATGAAATACCGAGCTTACGCAAAACGCTCTTTAAATTGACTGCATTTCCCGAACCCAAAACAGCTTACGCCTAGCTTTAAATGAGTCGACCCAATTTCTGTAACAATGGCCACCTCATAATTACAAGAAAATCTGCGTTTGTTCCCCGGAAGAAAATTTGTATAGAATCTTATATAAGGGCTATGCTATCACACCAGCTCCGTCTAACCTCCAATGCTAAACGGTATGGAGTGAGCAGCATACGTAAAACCACCATTATTTAAAGGAAGTTGATGCCAAATGAAAGGATAACTACGGCAGTTCACAAAGGAATGGAGGATCTGCGAGGAATAAAAAACAAGAAACAGAGAAAAAGGAGAAATGAAATGTGAAAAAGTCACAGATAATCAAATGGCTAAGGGAATCCAAATCAATCAATCCACAATGCTTTGAAGTTAGTGAAGAAATAAGTTCGGACCAACGAAAATTTAACCTAAAACAACGAGCTTGATTGGAAATATGGTACGGATAATTCCTAAAATAAAAATACCCGAATGTGAGAAAAAAAGAAAAAATCTTCGTGAGATCTGAATTTTAACCTTTGGAGGAGTAAAAAATTTTCATGCAGGTGGCTATAAGTTTATATATTTGATTATTTTGCACTGTTCTGCGTAATGGTCTGTTAAAGTGTTTGATAAGTTTCCGCTCTCCCGATTGACGGACATTCTACTAATATTCCATATCCCCCGTCCGCCCCGCCTTCCCCCCAGACCATTTAATAAACAAGTGGAGGCCTCGACCCACAGGGGGCGAAAGCTAGTATAGGACTTGTTGCGCTGGCGAATAGCATGGTTTTTCCTCTCAAAGGGTGATAAATTGTTCTTTCTCTCAAGAGGTGATAATATGTTCTTCCTCTTAAAGGGTAATAATTTGTTCTTCCTGTCAAAGGCTGATAATTTGTTCTTTCTCTCAAAGGGTGATAAAATGTTCTTCCTCTCAAGGTGTGATAATTTGTCCTTCCTCTCAAGGGAGGACAATTTATTCTTCCTCTCAAAGGGTGATAATTTGTTCTTCATCCCAAAGGGTGATAATTTTTTCTTACTCTCAAAGGATGACAATTGGTTCCTTCTCTCAAATGGTTATAATTTATTCTAACTCCCAAAAGGGTGATAATGTGTTCTTTCTGTCAAAGGGTGATAATTCTTCAGGCCTCTCAGAGGGTGATGATCTGTTCTTCCTCTCAAAGAGCGATAAATTGTTATTCCTCTCAAAGGATGATCATTTGTTCTTCCTCTTAAAGGGTGTTTATTTGTTCTTCATCTCAAAGGATGATAATTTGTTCTTCCTTTCTAAGGGTGATAATTTGTTCTTCCTCTCAGAGGGTGATGATAATTTGTTCTTCTTTTCAAAAGGTAAAATTTGTTCTTCCTTTCAAAAGGTTATAATTTGTTCTTCATCTCAAAGAATGATCATTTGTTTAGTGTGTCAATAAAATTGCACCAAAATACGAACAAAATTTAATTAAATTGATTGTTTATTTGGTAAAGATCAATCGATTTATTCCTTTGCGATGCATCGTATCTAATTTCAACCTGGTACTTTTGAGTACGTGAATTCTTCTTAATGAATTAAAAATATACCATTTTCACAAACGATGTGGTTGTTGCGCATCAATGCCACTAAAATTATCCGTCCATCCCACCCCCTTCACTACTCTCAATTAAGCAAAAAGCCACCTGCCATTTAGTGTACCCCCAAGGCCCTTTCTATTAATGGAGGGATGGGGGGGGGCAATGGACTGTAGCATCTCCTCCAATTGGAGTTCATCCCTGGGCAGGCACTTATCGGGTTCCCTCAACCACCACATCTATACACACATCTCATACACAATATCATCCACTCCCTCCTCGTTCACTATTCTCGACAACTACCTTTGACCTCCTAATCGCTCACAAGTCCACTGCCATTCTTGTCTTCAATGTTCGGACAGCTCTTTTCCTTCTGACTCCTTCCTTTTCTCACCCTCCTGGTTCGTCACCCTCCTGGTTCGTCACCCTCCTGGTTCCTCACCCTCCTGATTCCTCCCTCTTCTCAAATTCCTGGTTCCTCGCCCTTCTTACCCTCCTGATTCTTCCCTCTTCTCACCCTCGTGTTTTCTCGCCTTTTTCACCTCCATCCCAAATTCCTTCCTGTTCCCATCGGAGTTCTCATTGACCTTTTTCAAAGGTTTCATTTGCTCCTTTCCTACTCTGTTTAATCAATTGTTTCAATGCAGTAGCACGCGACTTTCAACTTGTTTAAATGCTTTAAATGTATTGACAAATGACTTTCAAATTATTTCAATGCAGTGGCACATCACATTCAACTTGTTTCAATGCAGTGGCATATGACTTTAAACTTATTTCAATGCTTTCAATGGATTGGCACATACGAGGGGTGTTGAATAAGTTGTCGGCCTAACCCAGAAGGAGCAAAAACAAAACAAAAGTTAACTCTACTACTTTTATTTAGTTTTCAACGCAATCGCCTTTGTCATTGATGCACTTCTCTAGTCTCTTCTTCACTTGTGAAAATCCGTTCCTGAAGAATAATGGGTTGAAACCGTCCAAAATCTCCGTGACTTTCTCCTTGGTCTTCTCGTCATCATCGAAAGAGAGACCCCGCAACTGCTTCTTCATGTGTGAGGAAAGGTCAAAGTCTGAGGGTGACAGATCGGGAGAATAAGGGGTAGGGGGAAACAATTTGAAGCCGCAGGAGACTAATTTGATCATGGCCACTATGCTCTTGTGTGCAAGTGCATTGTCCTGCAAGAGAAGAACACCTCGGGTCACTTTCCCTCGGCGTTTCTGGAGGAGAGCTTCCCGAGTAAATCTGCATATTATGGTTCGTTAATGGTGCGGCCATGATCCAAGAAGTCCACAAAGAGGATCCCTTCTGGGTCCCAGCACACTGTCACCATGATTTGCCTGGATGGCCTTATGACCTTAAATTTTTTGTGGCGTTGGATAGGAGGGATGCTACCATTGCTTAGATTCGGTTTTGGTTTCCGGATCGAAGTGAAGAACTCACGTTTCATACTGAGTTACGATTCATGCCATGAATCACTCAATATCCGCTCTCATGAGGGTCAACATCTCCATTGAAGTCATTATCCTGTTCTTCTTCTACTCAGGCGTCAGTATTCTTGGGACCCATCGGGCAGACACCCTGGGAAGATTGAGCTAAGCGTGCAAGATTGTAACAATGGATCCATTACTTATCCCTAGTTGAGAAGTAATGTATCGCACTGAGTTTCTACGATTATCCATGAACATACTCTGCCACATGGCGACAATTTCTCTGGTGGCTGCATTTGACGGACGATCACTTTGAGCGTCATCCTCACACGAGTCTCGGCCCTACTTAAAAAGAGCAGCTCAGCGTTTGACAATGGAATAAGATAGAGCACTATCCCCTAGTGTTGTCTTTAACTCACCATGAATCAACTGTGGCGCTTTCCCTTGAATCACGTAGAACTTGATCATAGGCCGCTGTTCAACTTCACTCATTTTGCCGGAAGGTACCATCCTCACTTAAGAATATTCACCATTTAAATGAACAAAAGGCGCTGGGAAGATGCCAACCCGTACATTACCTGTTGGAACAAGTATGGACGTGATCCAGCTACGACAGGCTTCAGTCTCCCCTCCTTTATGTTAGGCAGAGAACTGATTGAAAGCCCTGGTAACTTTCACCTTGTCTAAATGCAGTGGTACATGGCTTTAAACGTATTTCAATGCAGTGGTACATGACTTTCAACTTGTTTCATTGCAGTGTCACATGACTTTCAACTTGTTCTAATGTTACAATGTCTATTTGTAAAGATACATTACCCCAATATATACCTATTTGTAAACATTCGCTACCCAGGAAAAACCCATTTGAAAAGATACGCTACCTCGATAAATGTCTATTTTAAAGATTCGCTACCATCCAGGAAAAGCCGATTTGTAAAGATACGCTACCTCGATAGAGGTCTATTTGTAAAGATTCGTTATCATTGAAATGTCGATTTGTATGAAATATAAAATTAAAGTAATGAATATGGCAATATTTAAACCTAACAAAAATAGCATGGCAATAGAATAATACTATTGACAGAGAAATAACCTGATAATAATTTTAGTTGAATTGATATTGAACGGCAATCATAGGGCAGAAAGCATGAAAAGTGTTTTTTATATTTCTTTCCTAACCTAACCTAACTCATATGGTAAAAAGAAGCAACCTTCGGGTACTCCGGGCCGCTGACTTTAAAACCCTGAACATTAACTGGATAAATGTAATGCGTTGGTGAAAGAATCAGGACAGAGAGAAAAGGTAACGTTTAAAAAAAGTGATGATAAATTAATTTTTATTTTATTAAAAAACGTGGACCAACGAAAATACTACCACCAAATTTTTTAGGAAAAATGGGTCAAATTGTTGAAGTTAGGAGAAGTGAAAAGTATTTGGAAAATACATTGTTCGAGTGTCCAAAAAAGGACATTATTGAGGATGCTATGAACCGGGAGGGAAAACTTTCCCCAACTTGCTGGGGAGAAATAAAATAAGTAAAAAAGTAAAAGATTAATAAAAAGATCCGTGAGCCTTTGAATAACTCCATGAACTCATTTGGGGAACGTTAGTGATCGCTAACTCTAAGAGAACTAGTATTAGCATAGATTACCCGAGAAAATCTTCAGTAATCTACCTTGTTAATCTATGATTATTCAAGAAAATTCCAATAAATCTAGGTTGACTATAAAAGAATAAATATAAAAATATATACAAATAATCTGCCTACCTCCTGCCATGGAATATGGCATTCTGTATACTTATAAAAAAAATGAATTTAATAACAATTCTTAGGAGTATAAATTTTATGGCAGGACTTCTTCAACATACTGCTCATGCGGTTGCTATAGCAATAAGTAGACATCTTCAGGCCGCATTACTCACGCCTAGGGAACGCTCTTTAACTCTTTACCAGCGTGCATTAGAGTTTACCTTGCTATTGTGACATCTAGTGTGCCCACAAAAGTGGGTGAAAACGATCCCGTGTACTGAAAAGGCAAAAGGTAAACTTAAAATACCCAATCGATACAGTTCTTAGGGCTGTTAAATTGGTCTATTGAATACTTTCGAAGAAATAGAGATCGAGTAAGATTTTGTTTAAAGGAGTCGGGTGAAACGAGAGTTATCGGGAAGAGCAATGCCCTACACTCGTCGGCAAACTTCCGGCGAGATTAGCCGGGAATTTGTTCGTTTCAGTTGCACCATCAAAACCCCGCCGCCGAGCTATAAACGCCGATGAGGTGAGGCAGGGCTTAATTGCTACCGTTAGCAAATATACGAGTTCCGCTAAACGCCTATATATTCCCCGTCACAAAATTATTCGTGGAAGTATTTTGTCAGAATCCTCCCAAAGAAGACTCCTCAAGACGTCCCCCCCCCCCCACTTTTTGGAGAAGACTCCAGGTTGTGGTGGTGAGCTGTTTCTACGTTACTCCCGAGAGAGCCAAGCCCGAAAAATACAGAAGGTATTTGGCGGCCTCTTTAAGACGTCTGTGGAATCATCCATTGACGCCGCATATCCTCTGGCGATAGAACACGGTGTCCTATCGGCCCGCAGCTAGGATCCTATTTGGAACGACAGCGTCAGGATCGAAGGACCCGTCCAGAAGAAGCGTACAGTCTCAGCCCCACAGGAGTTTTCCCCCTCGATCGTATACTTGTGGTACCCCCCCCCCCAAAAAAAAAATAGTAAGATATTTACACCTTTCCTTTCCTTGTCGAGGCGGTGCGACGGCCTCCGACTAAGACTCCTCCCGTAGTCTCCTCTCGAGTCCTCTCGGATAACTAAAGTGAATTATTGTGCCCCTAAGGCTAGGATTCCATTCGTAGTTTCTTCCTAAACCCTATCGGGTTAGTACTCGGAGTATTGAGCCCTTGCAGCATAAGTAATTATTGATAATTTTCCCATTGCTGAATTAATTAATAACTAGAGAGTGTAATTATTTGTATTATACGAGGGGTGGTTAATAAGGTTTGCAATTCGGATATAAGGAAACGAGATATGAGGAAAAGTGTTTTATTATTTTTCAATATAACTACCCTCGACTTCGATGCACTTGCGCCACTCGTCCCTGAGGCTTCGAATTCTCGACAATCACAAATCTCCCGATGGCTGTTCAATCCACTCCTGGACGGCGCGCTGGAAATCTTCATCGTCCCCAAAACGGCGTCCACGCAGTGCAGTCTTAAGTTTGCGGAATAAAAAGTAGTCGTTAGGGGCCAGATCTACACTTTAGGGGGGATGGTTGAGCTCCTCGAATCCGCACTCGTGCAGGGCAGCTTGTTCAACTCTGGCCTTGTGGACTTTGACGACGTTGAAGTCGATCATGGGGCGTGAGGTTTCTAGGGACCCAACGGGCAGAGACCTTGGTCATGGCCAAATTGTCATGTATGATGTTGATAACACTTCCATGTGATATTCCAAGTTCTCGCTTGATTTTTTCGACCTTCACCCGTCTATTTTCGAGGATCATCTTCTCCAAACGGGCCACATTGTCCTCGTTGGTCACGTCTGACGGGCGTCCTGGACGGGGGTCATCTTCAAAGGATCATGGCGGAACTCCCTATTCCAGCGAGCAATGATTGCATAGAAGGGGCGGTGTCGGTATACACTGTAACCATGTGTTCATGGATCTCTTTTGCATTCTTGCCTTCCTTGGTTAAAACTTTGATCACTGCGCGGTGCTCAACCTTCTCCATTGTTGAAAAATTTGTGACTGACGATCTGCGATCAGCTACTGCATCTTAAATAGACGAAGCAGGAGCGTGCAGCTGCAGCTCCTGACTTTTCATAACTTGTCCTAAAACCCCCACGAACAGTCATCCTCCTTCCTCTGTTTTGCCCTACCGATTCGCAAAACTTATTGACCACCCCTCGTATGTTTTGTTGTGTGATTAAAGATTATTTTTGCAATTCTTGTTCAAGTCCCCCAATCACCAAAGCCTAATTAATTAAGACCAATCCCGGCCAACCATATTTAAAGTATTCGAATAACAAAAACGCCGCGCACTCAACGAAATTCAATTCCAATTATTATTTTGGGTTGTCGTAGTCCTTCCCCGAACAAACGAAGGAATCGAGAAATAAGTGATAACTGCCTAATTCTACGACAGATAACTTCCCTTGATTGGATAAATAGCGTCTTCTAGGCTACTCGATGCTGTATTAAGGTGGCTACCTATTGCTATACTAACCAATTACCAAGTAATCTAAGTGCGTGTGCGTGTATGGGGGGGGGGGGGGAAATTACGTGTGGTATAGATAGAACGAAATAAAAAGGGTTGAAAAGAGTAAGTAGTGTAGGAGATTTGCAAAGGGAGGCAAGGCGCCTGGTGATCAGGCTTGCTATAATATCCGCATACAATCAAGGCATACAGTGTAGTTATTCTTTAGTATTATAATTTTAATGTTGACTTGTTTTCTAATTAATAAATGTTCAATGAACAAATTAAGTCGGGTGGGACTACGAGAGAATCTATCTTCCAATCAACGTGAAGTGTCAGTGGAAGGCATTTTATAATCAGGTTCATCAGAACAAGGACCAGCTAAGAAATAGGTCATCAAAGAAATACAAGCTCAACAAACCTAAGTCGCGTGCTCTCAATTATTCTGACTTATGATTATATGACCTGACGACCTTCCAAACTTTCAATAATTCCCGAAATTGCTTTAGGAGGACCTTGACAATTTTATCACTCGAAAGAGAATGTAAATCAATATAAGGGTTTTAAAAAGCGGGTCAATCTGACCCATAGGTAATTCTCATTTAATAATTCCAGGACTATCCGTGCGAGGCACTTCGAAATTATATCAATAGAAATAAATGTTAAATAACATATGGGTTTCAAATTTCGCTAGAATCAACCAAATAGTTACGATGTTATTGCCAAAAAAGCGCATTGCAAACTAAAATGATAACCACCCGATCGACCCACATATGGAACGACATAGTAACTTATAAAATCGCGTGCACGCGACTAATAATTGAAATTAACAATTTAGATGCTATTTTCCTAATAGTTTTATATATATTCACGCCTTCTTGTGGAATCAATTATTTATTAATAATCTTAACATGTTTATGAACACATCATATTATAAGGTTTGATGAAAAAAATACCAAGGCTGAAATTCTAGTGAGGCATAGATAAAGATAGACCTGAAAATTATTTTAAAGCATCTATGAATATATGCCGTTTATTTCATTTGAATTTTTAAACATATTTAATTAAATACAGGGCAATGGCTTTGCCACTCCCACCTACGGGGGGAGCTTGCGCTTCGCTACTAAGATTATAAATTAAAATCTAAAAAAAAGCAGCCATGGTTAAATTTTTAGAAATTTTCTCAACTTCGTCAATTATAATAATTTTAGAAAGGAACTCTAAACTAAATTTCCCCCTTTTCAAAATATCACGTTGCTAAAATATAGAGTTATAGAAGAAGATTTATAAAAATAAATTTTCTGAAGTTCACCTTTTGTAATTCTTTGGATTTTTAAAAAAATCACAAAATTTAGATACTTATATTTATTTCTGGACTTCACCATTTTGTTTTTTGATATTATAGAAGAATTATTAGAAATAACTTTGATAAAAAACATAAGTCATAACCAAACTAAGATGAAATTATTATTCAAATATTAAAAAAAAATCCCCTTCTTAAATTATATAGTTAAGATAGTGATGATGATGATGATGATGCTGATTATTATTTTCCAGAAGAGTTTTTTGAAAAGTAAACACCTGACTCCATTTTTTTGGATAACATTGTAACTGGAGATGAAAATTGGATTTACGACTATGATATGGAAACAGCGACAATCATCCCGATGGAAAAACTACAGCTGTCCAAGATCAAAGGGAAGTGACAAAAGGGAAATCGAAGATGAAAGAAATCCGCAGCCAAATCTCGATGCTATTCCTAAAATTCCCGATCAGTGTTTAAAAAGACTTTGGCAGATGTGGCGACCTGCTGCAGAGTAATATTTTGAAGATGATCTTCATTTAAACTAAATTAAAATTTTTAATTTTAAATAATTTAAATTTTCATTTTTTTATCGAACCTTTTATATACAATTTACTTGAGCTAAAAAAAAGGATGTTCCATATACGAGTATTACGAAATTTAGCAACCCTAAATCCGAATCAACAATATCTGTAATATTTATATTATCTTTATTGTTTTGCGTTTCAACCCTGAAGTTTGAAAATGATAATTTCCTGTATGCCAATTTTCTATTGTGTGAAGAGCCGATATTATTTTTAAAACAATTATTTATTAATGAGTGATTCTACTATTACAGTAATAGTCCTCAGGTAGGTCGTCATTTTCAAACATGAAAAGGGGGAAACAAGTTTAAAGGAAGATAGAATAAGGGGGTGTATTTTAAACAAAGGCGGATTTAGGTAGGGGAAACATTGACAGTTTCCCAGGTTAGATTCTTATCGTTGGACGGCACAGATTTAGGCTAAAAAGAGCACGATCGGTTTTCTATTGCTCATATGAACGTCTTGTCAATTATATCAAGTGGTGTAGGTTGAAATGGCCATCCTAATTCTCGAGTTTATAGCTAGGCAGGTTTATGCTTGTTACAAAGGTCTCACATTCGGAGGCAGTAGGGCTTGGGGGGGGGGGGTAGGGCGTAGGGCTGGGGGCTAGGACAAGATGCATCAAAGAATGTTAGTGTTTAGATGACAGTTGAGAAATTTAATGTTTCTTAATTAAGACAAAGAATGTGATAAAAAGTTTTCTTAATTGTGTTCTAATTCATTTGTATGATAAAAAAATTTGTTTGCTTTAATTAATTTGTTCTCTATAACAAATTAATTAAAGCGAACAAAATTTTATATTTATTTATCTATATTTTTATTTTCTAGTTTTTTTTTTCTGTTTATGATTGCATAGAATTTGGGATGTGTTATGATTGTACAATGTACAGTGGTGGGCAGATGCTCTATGAAAATCTATTTTCTCCACCCAAAATTCCTTAAGTTTATTGGGATCAATGAGTTATTAACGGATTTGGCTTGGCATTTTCAATTTCCTGCTCCTCCAATAAATGAAATATGAGAGAAAGTGTGTTAAGTCTTTTCCTGATTGGCTGATTGCTTAGAAAAACACTATTAAAAAGATGTATTTCAACTAATTTTCTTTGGTGGTGGGAGGGGCGCTTTGAAATTACAAAAATAGGTTACATAAAATCTAAGGGCAGGCAATTTATTTAACCATAAATTGAAACCATAATATACCGATATCTAATTCTATGTTAATTAATGATTTAATATAATTATTGGGTATCATTGGTAATTTTGCAGTAAAATTAACTCATTCAAATTGATTCAGTTCTCTGGTGTTTTTTTTCCAATGGTCTTCTTTTCTTTAAGTAATAAATTTGGACAATAATTTTGTTTTGCAGAATTCATTTATGATAATGAGAAAAATTATTGATGTAATCATCGAGACCATTTTCGGTCTTAGCAGAAAAAAAGGATAAGACGTGTTGTATTCACCCTGGCCTCTGTAAGTGTGTAAATGTAGACTGACTAATAATAGAAATAATTTGAGCACTTGAAACTAGAAGTGTGTCCGTATTCTCTCAAACCTCTCATCGCTCTAAAGTGAAAACTCCTCCCTCACAGGTCGTTCTTGTTATAGATTCTTCTGATTACATTGAATCATGGGGCAAGTTTGAGAGAGTCGTCTACCAGAGCCATTCCTAGAACACTGAATAGTCCATTTGAGTTTTGCACGTTCCATTATTTTAAAATTTTCAAACCTTTCTTAATGAACTTCTTTTGAAACATATTTTTGATGAATATTTTCTTTATTAACTCATTAACTGTGATTATTGAGAAAAAGAGAGTAGTGAGATACTTGGTCGCCTAATGTTGTGAACGTTGTCGGCTTGACTGTATTAACCCTTAATGTTGTATGGTTGTCTTTTGTTCGAATTGGCGTTGTTCGGTTGATTAGGAAAAAATCTTTCATATGCATGATCATGGTGGTGAGAAATTATACCTCACTACGCGATAGGGCATGAAAAAAGACAAGAATAGGGCAAGAGAAAAAGAGAGGAATAGAGCAAGAGAAAACGAGAGGAATATGGATAAAGAAAAAGGAGAGGAATAGGGCATGAGAAAAAGAGGAATAGAGCAAGACAAAACGAGAGAAATAGGAAAAAAGAAAAATGAGAGGAATATGGCATAAGAAAAAGAGAGGAATAGAGCAAGATAATACGAGAGGAATAGGGAAAAAGTAAAAGAGTAATAGGGCATGAGAAAAAGAGAGCAATAGAGCATGAGAAAACAAAAATAATATGGCAAGAGAAAATGAGCGCAATAGAACATGAGAAAAAGAGAGGAATAGGGCAAGAAAAAAAGAGAGGAATAGAGCATGAGAATAAGAGAGAAATAGGGCATGAGAAAAAGAGAGGAATAGGGCCAGAGAAAAAAAGAGGAATAGAGCATGAGAATAAGAGAGTAATAGGGCATGAAAAAACGAGAGAAATAGGGCATGAGAAAAAGAGAGAAAATGGGCAAGAAAAAAAGAGAGGAATAGGGCATGAGAAAAAGAGCGAAAGAGAGCATGAGAAAAAGAGAGGAATAGGGCAAGAAAAAAGAGAGGAATAGAGCATGAGAAGAAGAGAGGAATAGAGCAGGAGAAAACGAGAGGCATGAGGCATGAGAGAATGAGAGAAATAGGAGATGGGAAAAAGAGAGGAATAGGGCATGAGAAAACGAGAAGAATATGGCAAGAGAAAAAGAGCGGAATAGAACATGAGAAAAAGAGAGAAATAGGGCATGAGAAAAAGAGAGGAATAGGGCAAGAGAAAAAGAGAGGAATGGGGAATGAAAAAAATAGAGGAATAGAGGAAGAAAAAACGAGAGTAATAGGAAAAAGAAAATGAGAGTAATACGGCATGAGAAAAAGAGAGGAATAGAGCAAGAGAAAACCAGAGGAATAGGAAAAAGGAATTAGGCAAGAGAAAAAGAGGAGAATAGGGCAAGAGAAGAAGAGAAGAATAGAGCATGAGAAAAAAAAGAGGAATAGAGCCTGAGAAAAATAGAGGAATAAGGCATAAGAAAAAGAGAGAAAGAGGGCAAGAGAGAAAAGAGAAGAATAGGGCATGAGATAAAGAGAGGAATAGGCCATGATAAAAAGAGAAGAATAGGGCATGAGATATAGAGAGGAATAGGGAATGAGAAAAAGAGAGGAATAGGGCATGAAAAAACGAGAGAAATAGGGCATGAGAAAAAGAGAGGAATAGGGCATGATAAAAAGAGAAGAATAGGGCATAAGATAAAGAGAGGAATAGGGCATGAGAATAAGAGAGAAATAGGGAATGAAAAACGAGAGAAATAGGGCATGAGAAAAAGAGAGGAATAGGGCATGATAAAAAGAGAAGAATAGGGCATAAGATAAAGAGAGGAATAGGGCATGAGAATAAGAGAGAAATAGGGAATGAAAAACGAGAGAAATAGGGCATGAGAAAAAGAGAGGAATAGGGGATGAGAAAAAGAGAGGAATAGTGGTCGGTCATTTCCAATTGGATATGCCGCGATCAACCCCATCTGGATACAGCCCTGGTGAAATTGTGGGAATGGGAACTGGAGTAACCTTTGAGTTGTGGAAGAGCGTAAATGGTTGGCTCAATATTTTTTGGTCGCGCGCAAAAGCGACTCTATAAGTCATTATGTCGGTCCGTAGGTCTTCGGTCGGATGGTAACCATTTTACTTTTCTAACGAAATTTGAACCCCTTATGTTGTTCTACATTCTTTTTCGAATGATATAATTGCTATGCTCTCTCCAAGGTTAGTCCATAAATCTAGTTCAAGACTGCCGGGGGCACCTGGGCACAGAGAGGAAGCCACATCTCGAAGTACCAGGTGTAATAATTTACACCCTCCTTCACACCCTTGCAGAGAAATAGAAAATCGATGAAATATAATAATATAATTCAGCAACAATCTACAAAATAATTTTGTACAATTCTACATTGCCAGCAATTATGGAAATAAGTGTGAAATAAAAACAAAGTAAATTCCAAGACTCCATGCGAATCACCACAACGACTCTAGAGAATAAATGCGCCATTTTGGGCAAAATCTTTTTTCTCTTTCTTAATCCCTTTCATTCCAACTTTGTTGGTCTCTCTTTTTGTTAAAAGCGTCTCCACATACCACTCGTTTCAACCATTCTGTATGATCCAATTTACAGGGGAGTCCTAAATTCCCTAGGCAATTTATAGATTCAAATGGGCCTTGAAGTTCTTGCGCAATTTAAATATACATGTTTTAATTGCTTACGGATTTTAGGATTATCCTGCATTTGATGAGAGTGAGATCGCGTGTCTGCGTCTCTTCCTATGCATCTATTCAAATTGGATGACGAGGGCCCTGTCATGTCACTAGTGAAGATTACCTTATAAATGGTATTGCTTGAAAGCTTTTATAGTAACTTCCTATGAAAATATAAATAATTTTGCTCAAAGTGACCTAACATCGTAACTTAAAATTCTAAACGAAATTATGGGAAACAAATGTTCTCTTCCATAACCTACATAAATTGGTTTGTACGCTTATTGGTTCAATCGTTTATTGTTGAGTGCTTATCCACACACCTTCTCCCTACATAAGTATCCTGGTTTGAACATTCTTGCAGAGTGCGTGACACAAGTCAATGTGTATCCCCATAACATATTAAATCTTAACCAACCCTACCAAGTTCCAATGCCATTTGCTGACCACATAGCTTAAATGTTCTTAAATTTGACTTTTAAAATAAGAGTCAGTTTAATTCACTAATGAAATTAATGGCCCCTCAAAATGGCTTTTCATGCAAGCTAAAAAAATAGAAAAAACTAACTATATATCCTTGCTTAACCTACTTATTTTTGTGGAATTAAAAGTGTCAAAACTGCCTAATAAATTACTTAAATATGTATCTACCTAGTATCTCTATTATAACTAACTCAATTTAAGGTGCTTGCACGCCAAGAGATAATTTAAAATCGACATAATAAATATCCTCCTATGCGAACATGACGCGTAGAATGTGGCCTTCGAAACTCCGCATATGTTAAAGCATAGACGTCAATATAATCATTTCCTCCAAAACTCGCTCCTTTATTTTGTCGTTGGTGATCTGCAGTAAGCAATGACTTCGGTGGACGTTAATATAGTCTCCTTCCTACGGCTCTAAGTCATCTTTTAATGGTGTAGCCCAAGTTTGATTATTTAACCCAACTAAAGAATAGCGAAACCAATTTTACCTTGTTCAGCATAGTGAACCTATTTATACTATGCCGAGAGTATCGAACCCAATTTTACCACGTCAAAAATAGCGAACCGAATTTTACAATGTCAAGAATAGCGAACCCAATTTTACCAGGTCAAGAATAGCGAATTCAATTTTACGAGGCCAAGAATATTGAACCCAACATTACCATAGAAATAATAGCGAACCCACCTTTACCCCATCAAAAATATTGAACCCAATTTAACCCTGTCAAGAATAGTTAACCCAATTTTACCACATGAAGAATAGTGCACTCAATTTTACCATTTCAGGACTAGCGAACCCAATATTACCACGTCAAGAATAGCAAACCCAATTTTACCAAGTCAAGAATAGCGCAACCAATTTTACCCTGCCATAAATATCAAACCCATTTTACCACCTCAATAAAGCAGATCCACATCAAGAATAGCTGACCCATATTTACAATGTCAGTAATAGCGGACCCAATTTAAATATCATGGGAATGAAAATGTTAAGGTTATGTAATATTAATTTTAATTATGAAATAATATGTTGAGTTAGATGGTTCTCTTTAACACCTTATCTCATTAGGCATGCAACCACTTTACCATCCTCTCTCCAGAAATTTTGGTAATTGAATAACATTCCCTAAGCTTTTTGTTAGGTTAGGTAAGGTCTCAACTTATTCCAATTTTCTCAGACCAGCAATACATAAGATGAATCCATTGATTTAATTAAAGTTTAAATTGAGCTAAAAAATATCTAGTTTTTATGGAGGTTGTGTTTTCGAAACGTTTGCAATTTTTGTTTGGGCATTTACAAACAAACCCACTTTGAAAATTGTTTGTATTTTGACTAGTTATTTTTTTAGCACAAATAGGTGTGTTCCTGCCACAAGCAGAGGGAGAACTACATTTATAACATCTGTCATCCAATTCTACCATACCAAGAATAACGAACACAAAATTACTCATGATCCCTCCAATGACAATTGCTGTTGTCTTTGGTCTCTGCAGCGAAAATTCAACTGTGCCATTGAAACTATTGAGAACAGCATTCGGGAAAAATCCTCTAAAGCGGCAGGAAGATTCCAAATCAGCATCCAAAACGCATTGCATAACTTACACTTTCTTATATATTATGGAAGTTCAGGCAGTAGGAAACTTCTTTTTTATTATGACTAATATTAAGAAGAGGAATGAGTAATCTGAAGAAATGCTTTGGGAATTTTGCCACAACATAATTTTTTTCTAACGAATCGAGGTTTGCTCAATTTTCTGAGAGGGTACAGGTATGAATTTCTAGATTATGCCCTTAGGAGTTTGGTATAACAAAATTACACCAACGACAATGAAACATGGGGGCTTTTATGTAATGGTGTAGGGATCAATTTAGATTGATGGAAGGTCAGAGTTGGTTGAGTGTGTTGGCAAAATGAACTCGAGAAAAATACGTTTCTATTCTGAAGAAGAGACTTCTACAAGTGTTTTCAAATGGTCAGCTTAAAATGAAATTTGTCTCTTCATGGAAGAAGAGGATTCCTGCCATACTGCAAAAAGGAAATTAAGAATGGGAGGAACAAAGCAGCATCAAGCGATTGCCTTGCCGAATCAGTCACCTGATATGAGCCCAATGAAACATATGAAGGGAATACTAGACAAGCCTATACGGAAAAAGTACCCAGACAAGGCAAAGCACGCTGTCGCAGCAATTCGTTGTACATTCACTCTGCCCCGCAAGCTCACCAGTGGCTAAGAAAGAGCCTTCTGCCAAAATTACGCCCCAGACTGGGACACTTCCTTCACAGACTTCAGACACTTTTTCTTGTAATTGACTGACAATCTTTCATCTGCTCTGTGACGAACAAACCTCTTCAGTCCGATTCAAACGAACTGAACTTAGATTCTTCAATGAAACGGACTTCCTTATCCGTTCACCTAATGTGCTCAGTGGCTAATGTAAGACGAGCCCTTTTGTTCTTCGAACTGATTAATAGCTTGACCGCGGGTGTGTGACAGTGAAAATTGTATTCCTCCAGCTGACGTGACAGAGTTTGCCTGGAGCCAATGATGCTCCAAATCTCACTAACCTCTCAGAAACCTCTGCAGCCGCTTTGAAAAGTCCTCCTTCACAATTTAGGTAATAGTTTAGTCTTTCCTTTCTCACGTCTTTCTTGGCCGATCAGTTGATTTACCAGCCTTACATAGACCAGTTTTATTATAGGTTGACAGAATATTATAGACTACACTTTCGGAGTGCTTTTCATTCTCTGCAATAGCTCCATTTGAAAGCTCATCTTCGTGGCGCAGCTATTCAATCAGCAGAGAAGGGCGAGGGCTATTTCTTAGCCATGTTACCTAGACAACAAATGACGAGAGAATAACCTAACGGATAAGAGATTAAATTGATGTTAGTTGCTATAAAAACGACTTCGGTTCTCTTTACAAGAAACTTAAGCATTTAGATCATCTTGAAGACTTCATTTGTTCCGGTAAACTGCTTATCTATGGAAAACTCAATTTATTCCTAAAATTTGCATAACGTTTAATCATACGTAGTCTATACCTATATGTTATCTTTCACCAATTTTGGAAAGCTTGGATTTTTTCTGGTAAAAGATAAATGTTACTGGAGATGATGTTGTGATAGAAATATAAGCGTTCTGATCATTTTGGAAGGTATTGTATGGTGTACTGACCGTAAGGCATGGAGTTGACTGTGATTAATTAGAAAGTTACATCGTGTAATTATTTTTGTATTTTTGTTTTGTGATAAAACTAAGTTGTAAGTTTACCACTAAGAATTATTTGTCCATTTTCGGTGTCCTAATGCAACAAATTAAACAAACACTATTTCCCATTAATGGAACTCTCTTCCAGGACAATAATGCGTTGATTTACACAACTAAAATTGTTCAAACTGTCATTAAGAGCACATCAGTGAAGTAGAAAACTTGAACTTACTCCCACAATCACAAGATCTTAACAAAATCGAACATATATGTTGTGTTTTGGAACTTCAAGTATAAACCGCTCGTTTACACAATTACCCCTGAAAAAGTTGGAACAGTTTTTGTGATATGAATGCGAATGAATTAAAATTCCCATATACATTATCCAGACTTGGTATGACTCTAGTCCTCGACCTATTAAAGCAGTTATTGGTACCGAAGTATGAGCAACGTGATATCGACTACACAAACTTATTTAACATGGTATTTTAATTATTTTATCCCACTAATGTATGTGGCTTAATTTTATTTACTTGGAACAGAATTAAATCACTGTTTTAAATCGGGTAGATAATGGGAAATTTAAGTTAGTTGGGTAGGAGAGTTTCGCGTTCAGCATTCGACGTCATATTTTAAGTAGTTAGAGAATTTCAGGCAAATCAATGAGACCGAGAAAAATGCATCTTAAAGAAAACGTAAGGAGACTGTGGTAGTTTTGTTGCGAAGATTTTGCGTTTCGCCTGTAGTCTCGACGTTTTATGGAGACTTTTGTTTCTCTTAAGGTTAGAGGAAACTAAATAACTGCAAAATAATTTAAATTACTCTCAACTGAATACATACCCTTTCGCGGCCAATAAATATTCTGAAAGGTTACGATAATATAAATTATGATCTATAATTTGAAATTAAAGTACTATCACCAAATATCTTAGTCAACTTTTTCACTTCTAAAATCGTTTCAACTCTAAAGGTAATTGTTAATTTTGATTCAGTAATGTATCAATGAAAATTGCTTGCGCGCCGAATGTAAAATGTAAAACGGGGAAAAAATTAAATACCGCTCACACTCAAGTTTTGTGAGAGTTTTTATGATCAAGTTTTATGCAAATAAGTAGGTGGTCACACTTAAAACGGTAATTCAGGGGGCCGGTGTTCAAGTTCATGCATTTTCGGCAGTCGTAATTTTGGAGAAAATGAAAAAACAGAAACTATGAAAAATGAAAATAAATTTGCTAGAGAATATAGTTTTCGATAGTACGATAAACATAAAATGTTTATATTAATTATACCTTTAAGTCTTAAGATATATTTGATCATGTAAGAGTTCTGTAATTTATGAGCAAAAAATTGAGATCGAATTAAGTTTCATAGCTACCATAATACCATTCTTTTATATTATAAGATTCAATGTAGATCATTAGAGAAAAATGTACAGACTACAGTAGCCTGTTGGATGGAAATGTACATAATTAAAACTACTATATAGCTTACAGGAGCTCCTTGGACAAATGTATACAGCCTAAAAAAGCCTGTAGGATGAAAATGTAGATAATTGCACAAAAATAAACAGCTTACAGGAGCCTACTGGAAGGAAATGTAGACGATTTGATAAAACCATAATGCCTACAGGAGCCTATTGTAGGGAGGGGGTTACCAATGAAATGCCCTGGGCTCCAAACAGGCACTTTCAACTCTTTCTTTAGGGATCCAGAATGTGTGTTTAATCGCACACCAATGATTTGCAAGATCGAGCCGTCGTTCTAACCACTAATTTTCTAGTCGTTTAGTTTAGAAAATGCGGAAAATCAAACAAACACTTTTATACAAACCTCACCTTCTCGTCCGCGTAAAGGTGTAGCAGGTGTGTCATTGGTAATAAATTCATCAAGGGGACTACGTGCCCTGGCGCAAAGGCCCTTAGGCGGTTGTGAGGCAATGTATCTTCCCTACCTCTTGACTTCCCCTGTTTTCATCTCTTTCTTTAAAGGACTTTGATTTCAAACTTTCTACCGAAGCTGCCCTCATTGGTTATCGTTTTAATTTAGAAAATATTGAGCAAACAATCCAATCTCTCCCATAACTCTTATTGGGGGTTGTCTTATGCCCTCCTTCTCTTCCATCCTAATGATTCCTCCCAACAAGGATTCTTTAGAATTGCAATGTAGTGATTGAGAAGTTTAGTGATTGGATCAAATATTGATGAATTCGTCTGGATAACTTATCACCACCCTGTTTCTGGGTATGGGAGAGTTTTCATTCACCAACCGAACAAGGCATTCTATGAGTAAAGATAGCTTGAAGAACAGCCTTTTTATATTAAGGATATCCAATTTATTAGCACTTTTAACAGTTAACTTTGACATATTGACCCACATAATGGGTCATATATAGTAGATGGATAGTTTAAATAATTTTTACCTGATGCGGTGTGGGATATGACAGTTAAAGGTTAAAAGAGTAAAGGCAAAGAAGTTGTTTACTACATTTTTTAATAATCATCTTCAACGAGGTAATGATAAATGCTTAAACAAATTATATCTGTTAAAATGAATCCGAATAACCAGCCCAAACATGAACTTTAGCTACTTAATAGGTTGGCCAGAAAGATCTGAATCACTTAAGAAGAGAAAAGAAGATAACAAAATTTTATGGAACAACACCAACATTTATTCTTCAAAATAAAGTCCATCATTCTGTACGATCCTCTTCCAGCGATCAGACAGCGTCCAAATCTGGCCCAGATACAAGTCAGCTGGATTTGAATAAAAGAATTGTAAACAAGCTTCCGTTTTGAAGTGAGTCAGGACTTCCTGGCCAACTATATAAATGAATAGATTGAATATCAACCAAAGTACTTCCAATTTCTTTTGAAAAACTGCTCTGAGGTAAATCCTAGACATCGAACCCGTGCCTATGTTAGGGGTTATTATCTAGGATTGAGCTTTTGTGTGCGGGCAGTATCTAGGGATGATCTTTTTTGGTGGTGATTACCTAGGAGTGAATTTTTAAATAGGTAATAATAATTGATAACAAGGATAAGATAAAAAGATAAATACAAATGCTACTTAGGATTGACTTTGGTTAAGATAATATTGGTTTGGTTAGTTTAGGTTCAAATAAACTAACCTAATCTCAATTAATTTAACCTAACCTAACTTAAACTAATCTAACTTAATCTAACCTAACATAATCTAACCTAACCTATCCAACCAAATATTGAATAGCTTGTTAGTTTAGCTTAGGTTAAATTAAATTAGCTTAAGTTAGGTTAGGTTATATTAGGGACGAAACAACCTTGGGATTCTTCATTCTTTCAAGATCCGAAAGTGGTGAGGTTAGGGAGAGCAAGTGAATGGAACCAGCATAAGCCTAATGAATTACTTATGGTTCTATGAACGAAGATGTCAGGCAATCCTGATCTTGGCCCTTTGAGGCAATGTAGGCTGGTAAAATTCTAGCAAGAGGACCTGAAAGGGAACAACTTTCACTTATGAGTCGTAAAGTTTTTCACAGAATAACCACACAATTCTAGTTTCTAGAGCTACAATGAGACTCTAATTATAGGTAATCAGTCTATATTTTTACACCTACTAGGAGAAGCCAGATAAAAAAGACATATCCCATTCTTTTTTCTGCCCAAGCGTAAACTTTTTCGATTGGCATACGAACTATCTTTCTCGTTAACATAAACAAGTTCTGAAAGACATTAGGGAAAATACAGGGAAGTTAATGAATTTGAGAGTTAATCATATTGGAAAATCACAAATGATAACAATAAATTTTAAA
Source organism: Ceratothoa steindachneri (assembly GCA_963969495.1). NCBI lineage: Eukaryota > Metazoa > Arthropoda > Malacostraca > Isopoda > Cymothoidae > Ceratothoa > Ceratothoa steindachneri. The sequence continues at coordinate 143,464,576 of OZ018331.1, read as the reverse complement.
TTGATAGTTACATATTTTGGTTTCAAGTTGCGGTAGGTAATCGATTGTCACAGAGCATCTGCCCGCCACTCTGCGTATTGTTATATTTTTGTAGATTTTTTAGTTATGTTATTTTTTTAATAAAATGCTAAATTGGTGCTTGATAATGAGTTTTTTATTAATATTACTTTTTCTATGGATGCTATTGTGAGAGGGCGGTAAAGGGAAAGTTCGGCCATTAACTATATAAGCCACATGCCTTGGAAATGGCACTTAAAGCATTCCCATCCAGACTTCTAACCAATTATCATGAGCTAGAACCGCTCATGATTTACTGGAAAACACGTATTTTATTGACACTGACATTTGATTTTAGGTAAAGTTTGCGCTAAAAACGAATTTCACTTCGGTTTGACTTAATCAGGTCCTGATTCGTGTAAACAGCCCATGGCGCTATTTTCCAGTTTTTTTCAAAATTAGGACTAAAAATGAAGTCATGCGTTAACATTTATTTCCAATTTTCATGAATACATGCAATTCAAACTATTGTAAAATTACATTATAACGATAGAAATGACTTAAAGTAAAACAAAACAAAGAGATATGAAGCTTTCACTTTATAGGACTTTCTAGAGTATTTGGTTGTTGAACGCTGGTCTCTTTTCAACCACCAGCAATAATCAGCCATCATGTGTGAATCCAAGCGTTCTTGATAACGTTCCTCCATAATTTTAATATATTGATGGAATTTCTCCCCTTGTTCGTCACTTACAGCACTTAAAAACCACTTGGAAATTGGTCAAGATGACTATTCAAAAAAATCTATTTTATGCTCATATTGCAACCGAGCTCTTTGTAGTCCCTTAAAAGTTTTCTTACGACTTCTTCGTACTTATCTGCCCTATAATTTGCTAGAAAGCTTTTTATCAAGCCCACGAATGAGAACCAGGCATTTCTTTTGCGTTCATTTATGACATTAGCAAAACTGCTGTCATTAATTAATGTTCTTATTTGTGGAGCGTCGAAAATTCCGGCTTTGATTTTTTCATAACTTAAACTTAGGAATTTTGAAATAATGTGTTGGAAACAATCGCCATTTGAACTAAAGCTTTTACATATTGTTTCATGAGACCTAGTTTGATATGCAGAGGAAGAAATATGATTTTATCTATGCTCGCTAAAGGTGGATTAATTACATTTTTTTCTCCGACAGTAATTAATGTTCGTGCTGGCTAAATTTGTTTGGAATAATGTTCTTCCTTAGCTCTGCTGTCCCATTAGCAAAGGAAGCAGGGATATTTAGTATACCTTGCTTGTTGCCCTAGCAGAAGATTGACCATTTTTAAGTCAACACATATGATCCACTCGTGCTCCCTATATTTGATGTTTTAAAACAGTTTCTATATGCTCATACTTTTCTTTTAATGTTGTTGAGTGCCCAATTGGTATCGAGCTGTAGATATTGCCATTATGCAGCAACACATACTTAAGACTTCTTTTGGAACTGTCTAAAAACAAACGCAAATCACTTGCATTGTAAGATTGAACCCCCATCTCCTTTAACAAACCTGATATGTCTCAGCAATATGCTAAATTATGCTCTGGCCTAAAATATTTAGGAAGTTTTTTTTTATTTGTTTCTGTAAAATGAAATGTGTGTTTGAACTAAGCATGTTTATCTGTTTAAGTCTTGAAATGAAAATTTCCGTCGCCTTTTAGGTAAATTTAGATTCCTTACAAGATCATTCAACTCGGCCTGGTTAAACCTTTGCTGATCACTTTCACTTACAACTACACTGGGGTTGAATTCGGTGTTTGACTCCCCAGAGTGCATAACAATATTTCAGAAACATCTTCAACTAATTTCTGAGATGGCAGACTCTTAAATTTTGGAATGGGAATTTCATTTGAATGTAGCACAGATCGTATTGCGGTGTCAAAATTTGGGTAATCGATACAATGTTTCTTTTTCTTAGTGAAGCTCGAAGTCTTGACAAAGCAGAAGTAGCAATCCGTCTCATGGTTAGTAGGCTCTCGCCACACCTGAATTTGAAAAAGAATTGTAAAGCGTTAACAAAAGCGAATTTGATCAAAAGTTGTTTATGTACCTAAGTTACAATTACACTTAAGGTAATTTACAGTACACGAATGACTAAGTTACGTAGTTTTATGAAATCATAAACCTACCATCGGAACTACAAAAGATATTTTTGACTCCGAACCCTTCGTCCAATGTAGCAGTCTTTCAATTCATACAGTGCAGGCTTTATGTGGAACCCATGATTTATCTTGATCTCCCAGTTTTATGCCAAAATAAACTAAGTAAGCTTTTTTCACGAAGCCCGTTGTATTTTTTCGTTGATGTGGAAGTGTAAAATTTCCACATATGTAGCAAAATGAATCAAGAGAGTTTTTGCATATGAACTTTCTAGTGATTGAGGACATATTACTTGAGTGTTTGGTCAGTTTGTAAAGCTATTTCAATTCCTTATTTTCAAAATCTGAAATATAAAAACAAACATTAATTTAAATAGGTACTAATCGATAATTATAATTATAATGTGCAACTGCAAAAAGACTTAGCAAGTATTGAGAAAATAACCTTTTTATGAATATGACGAAAGAAGAAGTGTGTTGAACAAAATTAGGACCTGGTAGGGCAAAACGGAGTAAATATTTGTGCTCAGCGCACCCAAATTATATATAATTAACTGTCAAATCTAAGCCAATAAACAAAAAGTTAAAATTTGTTCCCCAGTGAATTTATAAATCTCCAGGAACTCTGTAACAAGAGCGCCATGATTCTCATATATTTTTTATTTAAAATGTTTTATGTTGCTACAAATCGGTGTTACACGCCAATTAGGCTAACCGAGATAGGGGTGTATATTCATTTTAATGGTTAACTTTAAGATTTCCCTTTCTGGAGGGCTAAAAAATAGAACTATAAATTATGTTAATCTCTTGACTATATTGAAGTAAATTATTCATGAAAGAAACATTTCTCGATCACCAAAAGAATTAGAAGAGATTTGCTCTCCGGGTGACCTCATTGTCATCTTAAATTCATTCAGCGTTCGGCTATTTGAGGTACAGATCTTTTCATTTACATATTTTAAGGTTTTGGAGTGAAAATATGCTAATAAATTATTTCCTTGTTAGTTTATGTGAAGGCAAGATTCGGAGGAACTATGAATTATTTATAAAATGCAAACTGTGATAACCTTGTTCTGGTGGTAGATTTGAAATGTAATTCAACAATCGAGCGACAAATTGTATTACAGATATCATAGAAATTAGGGGATAAATACCATTTTTTATTAGAGGTTCAACAACAGACTTGGGTTTTCTTGTGGGACACGAGGGGTCTCAGAACTTTGCGCCCCGGCTCCAGAATTATTCCTAATAGCTTCCTTCGAAGGATTTACATTCCTTGTAATTTAGCCTTTTACTTTACGAATCATATGTAAAATATAATCAACCAGAGATGCTCTCATTGCTTTTATGGGGAGTGATGTTGGTGTTTGGTGATGGTAATAAATGATTTAGTTAAGGAGTTATGGGGTAGGAACTCGAAACTGGGCCGGGCAAGTGGTTAATAGTAGGATATTAGTTAGTAGGTACCACAACTCTGAGTCTTTGTATTAAACCCATTGTTACTCGACAATAGTTCTCTTTATGGTGCTTGAACACGATCGTCCAATGACGGTTTTAAGTTTTTAAATTAGAGAATTAGAGTCGTCATAAATCATTAGGTGAATTTGGTTTTTTGAACGTTTTAATTTTTAAACATACACATACCTACACACACACACGCATATATATATATATATATATATATATATATATATATATATATATATATATATATATATGTATATATATATATATATATATATATATATATATATATATATATATATATATATATATATATATATATATATATATATATATGAATGCAATGTCCCGCAGGAAAAAATGAAAAGGTGTTTCCAAGTACTTTCAAACTTTATTAAGTTCCTTATCAAAGATAACTACAAGAAATAATATTATATTAGAGGTATATATACGAAAGAAAAGTATGAAAGACCGCCTCAAAAACAAGAAATCACCAATGAGGAAGACGGAAGGGGGAAGGTAAAGGTAAGGACCATCTAATTAACTGGAACTCGGCAAAATATATTTATTGTTCCAATGACCCTATAAAAAGGAATATCATTGAATGTGCTTTTATAAGCTAATGGGATAAGTTTAACCTTTCCCCAGGCTTGTATAGAATAGATGTTATATTTAAAAGACTAATACTTAAATAAATTAGCTCTGACTTTATTATTATTTTTTATTTTTTAATTGTCACTGTTCTGTTTGGTACATTGTATTTTCCCCCCTTTTTCTCATCGTGTCTTTTAATCTCCCTCGTTGGCCGTTCTCCATTTCTTTGAATCTGTTACCCTTTCCGTCTTATCAGTTTGACCTTACTACCTGCTTCTTGTAATTCTTAATGTGAATCTTTACCTTCCCCCTTCCGTCTTCCTCATTGGTGATTTCTTGTTTTTGAGGCGGTCTTTCATACTTTTCTTTCGTATATATACCTCTAATATAATATTATTTCTTGTAGTTATCCTTAATAAGGGACTTAATAAACTTCGAAAGTACTTGGAAACACCTTTTCATTTTTTCCTGCGGGACATTGCATTCATTTGCTACCTTCACGTGATACTTTGTGAGTTTTTCATTATATATATATATATATATATATATATATATATATATATATATATATATATATATATATATATATATATATATATATATATATATATATATATATATATATATATATATATATATATATATATATATATATATATATATATATATAATCTAGGAAACTCGTGTTGTATAAAATTGCAATTATCAGTTTTCTTCGAGGATCATATGGAGAATAAGTACCCCAACTTTGGCCTTATGTAGATTACGGGCTCAACTTGGCCTGATGTAGATTACGGACTTCATTTTTTCCCAAATGAAGAATACAAAACTCAACTAAAATTAATAAAACAAAATTAAATATATATTTTTTAATTTAACTGAATGGTTAGGTTAGTTTTCTTGTTTTTACTACACTAATATAAAAATGTTGACTTTGATTAATTAAAAGGTTACCATAAAAGGCCATATTTATTATAAGTTTAATTAAAAGAATATTGTGAACAAATGGTATTACAAAAATTAAAAAATGTATAAATAAATATATTTTTATGGGATGAGATTATTACTTTAATTATTCCTTTAAAAATAACTGATGGGAATTTAAAAGCTAAAAAATAATTTAATATTTGAAAAAAAATTAATAATATTTTATTTTGGTGAAGCAACTTTTTAAATATTGAAATTTAACGGGAAACCATAAAAACCTAATTAAAATGGCCATATGCAGAATACGGACCCCAAACATCCCCTAATGTAGAATACGGACCCCAAACAAGGTTGGGGTCTGTAATCTACATACGATCCTTCTTCGAGTCACATTATAGACAAATAGTAATATCTTTTTATGCTATATTTTCAATGTATGCTTAGAAAAATAAATATTGAATACATTTACATGGTCTACTTGTCAAAAATACCGTTATACAATTAATTATGTTTACGGAAATGGCAAGCAATTAACAACAAAATGACCTAAGAGAAGCCCCCCAAGATGTCACACATTGTTAAAATTATTCAGAAGGGTTCCATTGTTCAGGAGCTCTTGAACAGTTATTTTGCTGAGCGAGAATAACCCCACCCGACCTGTGGGTTACCCTTGATTGGGATAGGTCTATGAGAGCACAACCCCAAATGAAAAAGCTGTAAGTGGGGTTCCACATTGGGTGGCTTTCGATAGACAGGATGTCTGGCAGACCTCTGCAACCTCTCACAGTCGATGGTCGTCCTGATTAACTCTTGCCACCTTCAATTCTGTGTGAGGATAAGCTGTGGGGATATGCCCAGCGCAAGCCCTTCTCCATATCAATCCAATCACTGCGCAAACACAGCTTCACTCATCTTTCATCTTTTCTCATCTCTCTCACTCTCTCTTTCATTTAATCATCCCCTTCACACACTCATCCCTTCATTAACTCCTTATCATCATTCTCATAAATTCATCTCCACTTTCATCAAGTGAAGCTTGAGTCGTATTCGTATTTGAAGGACAGCTATAACAACAACAACAACAACAACAAAACAGCGAAAACAAAAATAGACATAAAGGAAAGAACATCCTCACTTTCTCCACTATAATAACTGGTGAAACGTTTAGAGAAAAATTTAAGAAAAACTCATAATAAAGAAAATAAATTAGCTTAATTTTCACTCATTAATTTTCTTTGAAGTTTTGATTATGAAAAATTTATAAACACGGGACGGAAGAAGTCAGCGAACAAGTCCTGAAATCCGTAAATCAACTCTGTCGACATTCTGGTATGAATTAATCATATAAAAAGGCCAAAGGCTTAGGAATCAGTCCTTCCTTATTCCTAAAGGGTATAGAGTGTATATATATATATATATATATATATATATATATATATATATATATATATATTTAAAGAGAGCAGAGAGGTTGCGCGTCGCCAGGCGTATACGTGTATAAGAAGGCTATATTTAGGATGTTCATTATGGTATTTTAACTCCTGCTACCGACGTTTCGGATAGAACCTTATTTTCAAGGATATAATATTAAAAATAGGTTGGCCAGAAAGTCCTGACTCACTTAGGAAGCGGAAAGAAAATAACAAAATTTTATGGAGCATCACCAACATTTATTCTTCAAAATAAAGTCCATATCATTCTCTACGATCTTCTTCCAGCGATCAACCAGCATCTAAATATGTGCCAGATACCAGAATGATAGTTGGACGGAACGTGGTTAATCGTCTCAGGTAAGATTTCCGGTGTTCAAACAGCTGTACCAAATCGACACCTTCGCCTGACTGACTGTGCCTTCTCCTTCAGTATCGCAAATTTTCTTCACAGAAACTCTTGTAAAAAGATTTCACTTTTAACAGTAGCGAATCAAAACTCTAATTCCACTTTCTTCCAAACTCATTTCTGTCAGTTAAGGTTTACACAAAGAGAAATAAATTGGAAATCGAATAAGTAAGGTCACCCTTACCTAATGTACTCGAATGGTGTTGGTCCATAAGATTCTATTGTTTTATTTCAGCTTCCTAAGTGAGTCAGGACTTTCTGGCCAACCTGTAGGGGAGCACCGACAGACCGGTGTCTCGGCAGCTCCCTGCAGCCGAGGATGAAGCCGGTCGTCTAGAACCTCTCCTGCCACCAGGGTCTTTCTCCCCTCGGTCAAGATACAGGTCCGAAGACTGCACACATTCCTGTCCGTTTAAACCTACTGCAGGTTTGATACCCTCAATCTGAGGGCATCCGTCATCATCGACCTCGATGGACTACTCAAAGCTTATTTTAATACATACATAAAACACCTCATATACAGACATAATAAATTTCTAGAATAGTTATCAAATATATATAAATAAATTATAAGGAAAATGTGAAGCAGCAGACGTGGCAGTATACAAATTATGAAATTGCAGGGATTTTAATTATTAGGGAATAGGAAATATGTTTTTTATTCTTTAAATAACAACTGAGATTAACCTTTTGGGGGGTGTCTTCGTTGTACAAAAGGGAGATAATGAAAATGTTTGAATGATATGGGTTGGATTTTGTGGGAGTGTTTTGAGCATTTGTGCTTCGTGGGGGTTTATAGGTGTAGTAAAAGTGGAAATGAGCTAGTGTCGAGTTTAAAGTGGGGTTTGTAAATCTAATGTAAATGGATTCAAAAGCTTGAAAGAAAACAACAAAATCACGAACTTTCTGTATGACCTTATATATTATGCATTAAGAGAAAATGGATATGATTCGTATTGATTCTCTGTTAAATGATTGGATTCTTAATAGATCGGTTATAGTTTCACCTGACCATTTAAAATAAGTGTTTTTTTCATCTATTTTCGTTTATTTTCCTTTGTTTTTCAGTGGGAAAACTTAATTGAGAATAGATCTTGATTTGAGATAAAGCTGGGGTTTATCGGTGTTCATTACTTCATTCTATACATTTATTTTTCTAAATTTGAATCATGATAAATAAAGTGCAGATTAAATGCAATAAGGAGATGGTCTGAGGTTCATCTTTAGGCCATACTTGGCTTTCGACCACTCTGTCGATCTGTCACCATTATTCTTTTTTCTTTCTATTTCTCTATTATATACACTAGGCAATGACTTCGCCAATCCCCCTCTACGGGGGGATCTTGCGCTTTGCTACTAAGATTAAAATTTAAAATCTAAAAATAGCAACCATGGTTAAATTTTTATAAATTTTCTGAACTTCACCAATTATAATAATTTTAAAAAGGAACTCTAAACTAAATTTTCTGAACTTCACCATTTTTAATTCTTTGGGTTTTAAAAACATTCACAAAAATTTCGATACTTATATTTATTTATGAATTCCACCATTTTGTTTTTTGATATTATAAAAGAATTTTTAGTGTCTTGGTATGACTAAGTGTACGCTCTTATACGCACACTGGCCTACCTGACGACCGAAATTGAGGTTCCATCTGGGGATGGCTCTAAGAGTGCTTTAAATACACAGTTACTAGTTCAAGAAATATTCAAAGACTGCTACAAAAAATACTTTAATTGGACTAAAGATTACATACACATATAAGGCAAATTAAATGGCAATGCAAGTAAATATTGACGGTTCATGGCTAAGATGATTGATACCATAAATTAAGTTTGAACCGAGGGATAATTAATTAATTAAGAAATGATCTTACAATTATGCAAGTTCTAGAGAAAAGGTGATCCTTGAAGTTCGATGCAGTAAAGGTGGGAGGAACGTAATGAAGTGGGGGGGTTGAATCCCTTTTACCTTGATGTGCATCCAGTAGGACCAGGGAGGTAAGTTCGGCCTTGAACTTTGGGAAATCGAAGATGGAATGTCTTATCCTTAAGAGGAAAACGGAGGATGCTTCGGGGATGGCTTTTCCTATTCTTAAAATCCGAAGACGTGATGAGAAGGGTTGAAGCGCGCCTAAAACTATATCCACGAAAAACACTGAGTGACGACTAGTTCTTTCTGGGCTCTTTAAAAATCACTCAATTCTTTTGTGAACTCCGAAGTATCGAATATATACTCCAAAATTATCTAGACGGGGAGAGAGATTCATCGCCAACAGACTTCCTTAATTGACTTCGGTCGCGATAAGGGTCCATAGCTGGAAGTCGCGATGCTTGCTTAATGGTCTTTCCATTGTTCTAATTTTCGCAGTATATAAAGCAGATAAATGCAGCGCTGCGAACGGGACGTTGACTAACTAAATTCGTCTGCGACAATGAAGTTTCACCCTCGCGCGAATTGCTTGGGTCAGACTGTGAAAGGCGAACTGGGAAAGTCAGAGGGGGGAGGGATAACGGAAAACCGTATTTTTGCACAATTAGAAATAACTTTGATAAAAAAACATAAGTCATTTGTCCACTGAGGAAAAAAACAACATTTACTACTCTTTCATCCATCTTCAAAAATCCCGTTATACAATTAAAGAGTTAGTGATGATGATGATGATTACTCCAGTCTTATTGAAAACAAGGCAATCATAAGCCATGGCACCCATCATGTTTTTTTATAATATAGAATTAGAGTTGACAACACTAGTGATGTTAATGATGAAGGCGCACATAATAGTTAGAAAGGATAAAATTAGGTAGCGGGTGCCCGGCTGCTATGGGCATCGTTTAAATATATTTATTTAAGATAATTACTTTTTCTGCTTTAGGGGGTGTTGTTCTCTTTTTTTTGTTCTGTCTTCTCTGTAGCATTCTAATATTTATTTAGGTGCTTTTACTTGCTTTCGTGCGACACCATTCATTTATTCTCCGTGGAAGAAAATCTTTGATTCATACTGAAACAATTAGATTTTGCTTGATTTATAGTGAAAAAAATAACTAGGTGTTGCTTGATATATAGTGGCAAACCAACTAGGTGTTCCTTGATTTATAGTGGCAAAATAACTAGGTGTTGCTGGGTTTATAGTGGCAAGATAATTTTGGCTTTGCTTGATTTTTAGTGGCAAAATAACTGTGTTGCTTGATTTATAGAGGCAAAAGTAACTAGTTCTTTATTGATAGTGGCGAAATGACTCGGTGTTGCTTATTTATAGGGAAAAAAATAACTATGGTTTGCTTGATAAATAGGGGCCAAAATAACTAGATGTTGCTTGATGTATAGTGGCACAAACATCATCCGTAGAAAAGTGCTTTGCTTTTATTGACTTTTCTTTCTTATTTGTAATCGTTTAATGAATTATCTCCGGCTTTTTTCTGCCCTAATTACTTTATATACTTTTTAAATGAACCTTAGTTTTATTATTTTTCCTCTTCTTTAGAATTAGTAGAATTGATAAATATTCAGGATTTTTTACTCTTGAGTCGATAAAATTCGATTACTTACGAAAGAGAAAATCCGTTCTCTTTAAATTTGTCCCAAATCAGTCAAAGGTTTAGCTATGTTGTTGGTTTATTGATGTGACAACGCGCTAATTATTGATGTAAGTGGAGTTTTTTTTATAAAGGCTTGTAAAATCTATTAATTTCAAAGTTTTTTGAGGAATTATTATCAATTCCTATTTATAGGCACTATTATTATTCTTCCCACCTATTACAGTTAAAACCTTCAACAATTATTCATGTCCTTTGGCTATTTTTGTGTGGATTAAAGTTTCAGAAGACCATTGCGACATAACCAATTTTGATCTTTGATATTTATTTTGAACTAAATTTAGTGTCAACTAATCTCAAAAGTTAATTGGAAAACCGTCAAAATCTGATATTTCTTTAAGTATCAGAACTTTTGGGAGGCCGACATTTATAATATCCATACAGCATTTGGTAATTTAGGTAATTAGCTAATTAACCTAAAGAATGATTGATGGAAGTAATTTGCTTACGCCCGAAATTTTAAATGTAATGATTTTTTTGAATGTCACGGCAGACCGACCTTATAAATTCAGATTCAGAATCGTAATTAATTTTAGTCAAATATTCAGGAAGCTTCATATTTATAATTGAAATGCTATCACATTTCAAGTAAAGAATTTACAAATGATAAATTTAATTAACGTTTTTCGGGCCAAATCTGGGAAATAGAGGCGAAAACTTTAGTCTGCTCATAATTTATAGTCCGAAAATTGTGTTTATGAAACTGACTTCAATTCCTTCCCTTATTTGATATGGATCTTTTTAGGCCAGAGGAATTACAACAATAAAACCTGAATTGTGGAAAATATCATATAGCATTTTTTTATCGCCCGCTTAGAATTTATTTTATGGAATACAACATCATTGACCCATTCATAAAGTTTGTCTATTGCATTAAGCTCGTATAGTTTGTATTCTTTTTTTCCACCCCGCATGAGATGGAATGAATGAGCTTTCGCTATTTTTTTCTGTCTGAGGCCAAGCTTGCAGGAGAGTACTTTCATATGACTTACCCCCTCCCCTTTTTGGACGAGTGTCTGCGTGCCTTTGAGGCAAAATTGAACCTGCCTGTCAAAGGGTACATACGTAGATTATTGTGTCCTGTAGTATCCAAAGAGTAAACAAAAAGAAAAAGAAGATGTTAAAGGGAAGAAGAAAAAAGAAAAAAATAATGTTATATTAACATCAGATAAGTCATCTTGTTCCAGATATGTAAGTGGTAAATCAAAACCGTGTGTGGTAATCGGGCTGGCCTTAAGCGAATCTTTGGGTCTTTGCTGTTCCTTGTTTCTTTTGTAGTTAAGTCCGTCTCAACATCTTTCCTTTCGAACCACTTTTGGTTTGTCAAATTCTGGTGGCAATGAAGATTTTTTTAATTATAGAAATTGGATCACATAAACCTCGTGAGTGGAATTAGGAAATTTAGGCATTCTTTGTTACCAATAAGTTATTTAGTAAAATTTTTCTAAAGTTAACAATTGCGAGTAGGAAAGATAATAATAATAATCCCTATAGTTTTATTTTCAGAATGATACCTTGTTAAATAATATCGATAGAAACATAGTTTTTCCTTTTTTCTGCGAGTTACCTTGATTCATGTATATATATATTTATATATATATATATATATATATATATATATATATATATATATATATATATATATATATATATATATATAAGGGTATCCTCGTTTATGTAAAAATAATAATAAATTAAAAATTAATATGCGACAAATGAAATATTAAATTAACTAAACTCATTAACAATGTTAGGAAATATTTTACAAGTATAAAGAAAAATAGTGTTAAATGAACTATACCGAAACTATAAAGACACACTCGATGACGGCAGAATGTACGAAGCATCTGTTTGCGTAAAGCAAAATCTCCGCGTTACCGCCAAAAATATGAGTACGCAAAGATCTTACTAGAAAATACTGTAAAGAGCTAGAAATATTTTTGCATTATTCGTTAAGGTCGAACCTTATTTAATTTCGTTGCATCGCAAGTTTGCTAAGGTTCTAAGCATCTTTAAGACACAGTATGGTTATTCATGCGAATCAATGGTCTGCGAACATGCTAAGAGGTCGTGTACGTTTTCGCTCACTCTATCTTATTTTTTTAATTGTACTTCATGCTGTTTGTTCATGTGTGCTCATGGAGTAACCATGTCCAAAAATTCACTATATATATATATATATGAAATGAAAAACTCACAAAGTATCACGTGAGGGTGGCAAATGAATGCAATGTCACGCAGGAAAAAAATGAAAAGGTGTTTCCAAGTACTTCGAACTTTATTAAGTTCCTTATCAAGGATAACTACAAGAAATAGTATTATATTAGAGGTATATATATACAAAAGAAAAGTATGAAAAACCGCCTCAAAAACAAGAAATTACCAATGAGGAAGAGGGAAGGGGGAAGGTAAAAAAACACATTAAGAATTACAGGTATCATCCATTCTAACTGGTCTAATGTGTTACAAGACTCTATATTTGGCACACTAAGAATCAAGTCTGCCAAACTGGATCATAAACTCAGAAGAAAGCTTCATAACCTTATCGCCGATAGCGGTTGGACTAAGATTAGCCGGTCTGAAACTGTTACCAACCTCTCCTCCGTAGTTTTTGGATGTAAATGTTGTCACCGCTTCAGGATATGGTTTAAATTTCTCTATCCCATCTCCCCCTTCAAGTGTTTCTATTGCTAAAAGTTTTTACAATTTAGAAAAAAATTCAGTGATGTACCTAGTGATTTAATTTCTATTGTAAAAGGCTGTGTTTATCAATGATTGGCTAATCCTGTCCACCTTAATTATCCCCTTCGTTTTCGTCGTGCTTTATCGACTCTTCGAAAAAATTCTTCCCTGCATATTACTAAGGCCCATAAAGCTGGTAATATCGTAATCATGGATAAAAATTCTTATCTTAATAAAATGAATGTAATGCTTAATGACCAAGATACATACTTACCTGCATTAAAAGACCCCACTTTTCAAGTTAACAGTGACTTCCATAAAAATGTACGGCGATTACTTAAAAACTTTCCTGATTTCGAAATTCAAGTCTAGTAACGCTACTCTCCCTTATTTGTACGGCTTAGTTAAAACTCACAAACCAAATTTTCCATTACGCCCTATTATAAGTTCTGTTGGGTCTGTTGCATAATCTCTGTCTAAATGGCTTACTTCATTTCTTACTCCACTAGTTGGTTCCATTTCTCATTCTCATGTCATTAATAGTTACGACCTTATTTCTAAACTTAATGCTATTCATTATTCTAATGATTTTACTCTTGAAGGTTTTGATGTTTGTTCATTATTTACCAAAGTACCCGTTGGAGACCTTTTTAATTTCCTTAATGATCATTTGCAAAATTATGATTTGCCGGTACCCGTTACTACTTTCTTGAACCTCATTTCCATTTGTACCAAAAACTGTAAGTTTTCGTTCTAAAGCAAATATTTCCTCCAAAAATTCGGATTAGCCATGGGTAATTTAATTGTCTTTCACCTGTCCTTGCTAACTTATATATGGAGTTTTTTGAAACAAAACTTCTTCCTACTATCCATTACGCTCCGATCGTTTGGTACAGGTATATTGATGATGTAATTTGCTTGTGGCCTAATTCCAAAGATGTTAATGTTTTTCTTACCAGACTCAATTGTCTCGTCCCTTCAATTAAATTTACCCACGAGTTGGAAAATAATAGAACCCTTCCCTTTCTTGATCTTCTTATTCATAGAACTTGTGGAGAAATGGCTACATTAAGCCTCCTGGAGGAGTATAGACACATTCAAGCCCCCCCTCCCTTCATGAGGAGAAGCGTGGGAAAGGTAGCCGGCGAAAATGCTTTCCATGTGTGATCGCCTCGCCGCTGTGGGCAGTTGGAGCTAACATATGTTTGAAGGCGACCACCTAAGGTCCTTAAACGACGCTCTAACGATCGTATGACCTACGAGACCCATAAACCCGTGGTTAGGAAAAAAAAACGGTGCGAGTCAGAAGGCACGCTAAGGAGCGGTGTGGTTACGAGCCTATAATTTGCGAGCTGACTTGGGCATCCCAGTGCCACCTCAGGAATTCTCGCTCTTCCCAGATGCTAACCCACCATTCGCTCCCCCCCTTTTGCATCTGTGGCCTGGTCACTTCCCCCTTTAGATGGGGCGGCAATCCGCCTATAAATAAGCCCCGCAAAGAAAGAGAAGAGGATTATCTGAAGTCGATACGCCAGAGTAGGATTAGGTCGTGAAGATCGATCCATCGGCTAGACAAGAAGATTATTAGAAGTCGATTCGCCAGAAGAAAGATTAATTCGTAAAGATCGACCCTTCAGCCCTACAAGACTATTTCCGTGAGAAACGATAGGATCAGATTGAGAAAATCGATCCCCCCCTTTCAGGGCCGTATTAACCTAAATAGTCAAGTTTTATATCGGTGCCATACCGAAGAAGCCTTTTCCGTCTGCAAAGAAGTCCGACTGAAGAAAAGCAAAGCCGCTCACACTCGAGTGATTCTTACATCGCAAGCACCGTAAGAGTGAGAGGAGAAGAACCCAGCCCCAACGAGCTCCCGTTCTTTAATCACGTTGAAGAATCACCCCCCTCCTCGACGAAATTTCAACCTTCGGCCACCACACTTCAAGGCGAGAGATAAGTCCTCCAGCGACATCCGGCAATCCCTAATACCTACCTGTAAGTTAACAATAACATTTATATCTCTATTGCGATAGTAGAAGTTTAGTACGTCCCACGTTTTAAAGGAGCGTAGAAACCATTATTCTTGAACCTAGGTCATATGTGTTTGTAGATGACAGTACATTAATTTAATGTTTTATGCTAAACAAATAGGGTCGTGATAAAAATACTAATTGGCAATTAGTTTGTTTATTGAAAGCCTACTTGTTTATGTTTTGTCATTCAAAATTCTTTGAGGCCAAATATAGAAATGCTTTTACTGTTGGTTTGTAATATTTAATTTAAAATACATGTTTATTTTTTGGTAGATTCTGGTGTTTCCTCTTATCCTTATGTGTTTAAAAATAGCTCTTCCTTAAGGACTAAACCACAAAAATAGCACTCTTAGAACAAAGCCTACTTCATCATAGAAGTAACTCACGCCCCTTAAAGTATACCGTTACTAAAAGGGTGTCAAAGCGTAAAGTGATCAAAGCAATGGTCATTCTACGACATATTATAAAAGTGGTGTCAGGTGTGGGGTTTTATATTAGAAAGAACCCAGCAGTGGCTATTTAAGGAAGAGCTAACACATAAAAGGAACACCAGGAATAATAGAATATTTGACGAATGGGAAATTGGTAAAGTTAGAGGTGGATACCATCTAAAGGTAATTGTTAGGCCAAGTGGTAAGTTTCGGTGGTGGAGTAGGTCAGGCTTGATTAAAAACAAGGTAGATGACTGACATAAGCGCGATGGCATTGTTTGACCTTTATCGGAAGCAAGGTCAAAGCCTCGGACTACAAGGAACCGAGCTGAGTTCGTTTATTCAGGAGAAAGAGAGAAACGAAAGAGAGTTTATTCAGGAGAAAGAGAGAAACGAAAGAGAAGAAAGAAGAGAAAAGATGAAAATGGAAGCAGAAAAGACTAAAATGGAAGCTGATGAAAGAAGAGAAAAGACGAAAATGGAAGCTGATGAAAGAGAGAAGATAAGGGCCCACGAAAGAGCTCTTAGTAAAGACCAGTTAGAGGTGCAGTCAGTGTCATCTAAAACAGGAGTATCACCAGCGGCCAGCATGAAACTCCCGGAGTACAAGGACGAAGAAGATTTATGCTCATATCTCTCCCATTTTGAGAAAATATTTGAAGTCAATAATTGGGACCTAGAAGAAGATGGGGTCGCCAGACTGTTACCGCTACTCAATCGTAGGATGAGAGAGATATTCGTATCTTTACCCTCAGAAGCGACTGTGGACTATTCCACTCTCAAAGCCGAACTTCTCTCAGCTACAAACCTTAACCCGGAAGAATATAGGATGAAGTTCAGGCAGTCTCGTATAAGACCTGGACAAACGTACAAACATTTTGGCTTTGAGCTTCGTCGAAGCCTACAGTTTTGGATGGAGTCAGAAGGGGTAGAGAACGAAGTCGCTGCGGTCGTCGACTTCATGCTTAGAGATCAGTTACTAAGTACCCTACCCCAGGAAATCCGTGCATTCGTTAAGGACCGAAAAGCTTCTACCTTCAACGAGTGTCTGGACGAGGCTGACCTCCACGCGGTAAATCATCGGTTATATCCTAGGGAGTACAAGAAAGAGAAGGCTCCCTCCCCAAAGAAAAATGGGCCGCCACCCAGGCATTTACAGAAGAAGCCCTTTAAGTTCGCAGCAGCAAAAGGAACTTATAAACCAAATTTTGGAGGAGAAAAAAATAAAAAAGAAGTTAGGATTCCACAAGGATCATACCCTAATACCGGCACGTATCCCAGGAAGCCCGTCACTTGTTATACCTGCGGGATAATAGGTCACCTGAGTTTCCAGTGCCCACAGAACTCCCGACTGAGGGAGACCTCGAGACAACAGGTGCAAAACCTGACTGCCGCTATCCCAGCAGGACAAGCTGATTCGTCCTACGTCCCCGCGCCAACATCCGAAGAGCCCCAGCAACAGGTAAACTTTCTATTCAACAAAAGTTCGCCAGGCGGCCTACAATTTGAAGAGGGCACTGTTAATGGGTGCCGAGTATCCACTTTAGTCAGAGACACCGGGTGCACGTGCATAGTGGTATCCGACAAGTTGCTGCCCCCAGTAAACCCTGCCCATAAGAAATTCGCAATCGTCCACGACTTTTTAGGACGCGACAATCGATTCCCCGTCGTGAGATGTCATATACAATGCAGATATTTCACCGGTTGGACGGACGTGGTAGTAGCCCCGATTAAGTTCTGCGCAGTACTAATCGGACAAAACCCCCTAATTCCCCAGCAAGAAGTGGCCCAACAAGTAGTCACCCGGGCACAAGAAGCCCAGAGGAAAGAGCAACCTGCTAAGTTGACCCCGAGGATTACCCTCGAAGACAATGGGTTCAAATTGACTTCCTTCGCCAGTGCTCAGAAGGAATGCCCCACTCTTAAACCTCTATGGGAGAAAGCTATTAAAGGTGAAATTCTCCAAGTCAAAGGAAAGAAGCCTATCCAGTATATCGTAGAAGACTCACTTCTCTACCGTACTATCAGCGAGGAGGATAAGGAGAACAAGAAAGCACTGTGTGTACCTCAAGAATACACGCAAAGAATTTTGAATACCACGCATGATGGAATATTAGCCGGACACTTTGGGCACAACAAAACGGCGCAGCAGATATTCCGACACTTTTATTGGCCCCAGGCCGCAAGGGAAATTGTGGCCTATTGCCGATCATGCGACGTGTGTCAGAAGGATCCCTCCAGAGGACGGGTACCTCCCGCTCCCTTACAAAAGGTGCCCGTTATAACCGAACCATTCTTTCGAGTGGCAATTGATTTGGTGGGACCAATTCACCCCCCTTCAAGTGGAGGACACTCCTACATCCTCACTCTAGTGGATTGTGCCACCCGGTTCCCAGATGCCGTGGCCCTACGGAAGATTGACACTATTTCCTGCGCGGAAGCATTAATTTCAATTTTTGCACGAGTAGGCCTGCCTAAAGAAATTCTATCTGATAGAGGGCGCCAATTCACCTCAGAATTGATGGAATATTTTAACAAACTTCTGTTAGTCAAGCCAATTTTTACGAGTCCATTTCATCCAGCCGCTAACGTATTCTGCGAGAAATTAAACGGGACTCTCAAAAATATATTGAAGAAGTTGTGTCAAAACAACCCTACACAGTGGCACAGATACCTGCCTGCTGCCCTTTTCGCCTGCCTAGAAATACCTCATCGGACGTTGGGATTCTCGCCCTTTGAGCTATTATACGGGAGAAATGTGCGAGGTCCTATGAGTATTCTTAAGGAATTATTTTCCAACGCGAAGCTCGAGCAAGAAATCAAATCGTCTTACGCCTACGTGATGGATATGCGCGAGCGCCTAGAATACTGCTCTGGCTTAGCTCGAGAGAACGCCGAGAAAAATTTAACCAAATACCGGGACTATTTCGATATGAAAGCAAAGGCTCGAAAATTAAAGGCAGGAGATGAAGTCTTATTATTACTCCCGACCGAAAATAATAAGTTATGGGCCCAGTGGAAGGGACCGTTTGAAGTAATCCAGGCACGGGGTCCAGTCGATTACTTAATAGATACCCCAACAGGGCGAAGAACCTATCACATAAACATGCTAAAAAAATATCACCGCCGCGCGTGCATAAAGAATATTACCCTTCTAGACGAAGAAGAACCGATGGATGCCGTTTACCCGGGTACGCCCCTGCAAGTCATACACACCGTGTGTGTGGAACAAGACGAGGAATACGAACTTCCCTCGCTCTCACCTACCCCGGAAGACCCTCGGGTGGATTTAAAGATAAATCCCCACTTAGAAATTCAACAAAAAGCGGAAATGTTGAACTTGCTCATGGAATTCCCAGAAGTCATTTCTGAAAACCCTGGATGTGCCAAGGATTTTATCCATGAAATAAAACTAAAAACTAATTCAGTGGTTCGGAGCAAACCATATCCTTTACCAATCCACCTACGAGAAGCCTTCAATAAGGAAGTCCGGAATTTACTAAAATTGGGAATTTTAGAGCCATCGGAGTCCGATTATTGCTCCCCCATAGTAATGGTTAAGAAACCTGATCAATCATTTCGGATGTGCGTGGACTTCCGAAAATTGAATTCAGTGACCGTTTTCGACGCCGAGCCCATCCCACTAATAGATCAAAATCTCCATTTATTTGAAGACGCTAAATTCATCACCGAATTGGATTTATGTAAAGCGTACTATCAAATACCTCTCGCTAAGGAGTCCAAAAAACTGACGGCTTTTGCGACCGAGAGAGGTCTGTTACAGTTTACCAGGCTACCCTTCGGACTACTTACAGCCGGTAGCAATTATAATAGGATGATGAGGCGAATTATCGCTGGACTAAGCGACGTGTCGTTTTACTTCGACAACGTGTACGTAGCTACCCGTACATGGGAGTCACACTTACACGCCCTACGCTCATTGCTGGAGAAATTGAAGGAGCAAGGTCTAACCGCCGGGCCGACCAAGTGTTATTTTGCCTACGAATCCATTGACTACCTGGGATTCAAAATAGGACAAAAACACTTGACTACCCAGCAAGAAAAAGTGGACGCCATAGTCAAGATGCCCCGGCCGAAAACAAAGAAACAACTCCGATCGTTTATGGGAGCGGCCTCGTTCTATAGGCGTTTTGTACCACACTTCGCTTCCATTGCGGCCCCACTGAATGATTTGTTAAAAAAGACAGCGTCAGACCCTGTCACGTGGAACCCCCATGCAATAACTCAGTTGGAGATTCTAAAAGGAAAACTCGTAACTGCGCCCATTCTTCGCTTACCAAATCCCAACAAGATCTTCGGTCTTCGCACGGACGCTAGTCGGGACGGGCTAGGCGGAGTATTGCTTCAATACGAAGATGACGAAACAGCCTATCCCATAGCTTATGTCAGTAGGAAACTGTTGAGTAGAGAAAAAGCCTACGCTACTATCGAAATCGAAGCTTTGGCCATAATATGGTCCATAGGTAAATTCAAATATTATCTAATAGGGCGCGAGTTCAAGTTGGAATGCGACCATAAACCGTTGTCATACTTAGGTAAAAATAAGTGTAAGAATGGAAGACTCCTGAGATGGAGTTTACTCTTGATGGAGTACCAGTACTCCATTCACTACATCAAAGGGTCCAACAATTGTATGGCCGACTCGTTAAGTCGGAACCCTGTCGACGAGTAAGGAGCAGCCCAACTATTGTATTATAGCAAAGTTAAGTGTAAATCAGTAGAATTGTAAGTAAGTAGGGGTGAGTAACCCGAGTGGTAGGTAAGAAAATCCTAAGATGGCACAGTAATATAGGAATTAATGTAAGGTCAGGTGAAATGTTATCGAGGCATTCCCGAGTGAACTAGAATTTATTGTATAATATAATGTTCCGTAAGTTACCCATGTATATTATTGTAAGCGTCGGATTGGAACCCTCATCCCTCCCGTTATTTTCTTAAGAATGGAGGTAGATGTGGAGAAATGGCTACATTAAGCCTCCTGGAGGAGTATAGACACATTCAAGCCCCCCTCCCTTCATGAGGAGAAGCGTGGGAAAGGTAGCCGGCGAAAATGCTTTCCATGTGTGATCGCCTCGCCGCTGTGGGCAGTTGGAGCTAACATATGTTTGAAGGCGACCACCTAAGGTCCTTAAACGACGCTCTAACGATCGTATGACCTACGAGACCCATAAACCCGTGGTTAGGAAAAAAAAACGGTGCGAGTCAGAAGGCACGCTAAGGAGCGGTGTGGTTACGAGCCTATAATTTGCGAGCTGACTTGGGCATCCCAGTGCCACCTCAGGAATTCTCGCTCTTCCCAGATGCTAACCCACCATTCGCTCCCCCCCTTTTGCATCTGTGGCCTGGTCACTTCCCCCTTTAGATGGGGCGGCAATCCGCCTATAAATAAGCCCCGCAAAGAAAGAGAAGAGGATTATCTGAAGTCGATACGCCAGAGTAGGATTAGGTCGTGAAGATCGATCCATCGGCTAGACAAGAAGATTATTAGAAGTCGATTCGCCAGAAGAAAGATTAATTCGTAAAGATCGACCCTTCAGCCCTACAAGACTATTTCCGTGAGAAACGATAGGATCAGATTGAGAAAATCGATCCCCCCCTTTCAGGGCCGTATTAACCTAAATAGTCAAGTTTTATATCGGTGCCATACCGAAGAAGCCTTTTCCGTCTGCAAAGAAGTCCGACTGAAGAAAAGCAAAGCCGCTCACACTCGAGTGATTCTTACATCGCAAGCACCGTAAGAGTGAGAGGAGAAGAACCCAGCCCCAACGAGCTCCCGTTCTTTAATCACGTTGAAGAATCACCCCCCTCCTCGACGAAATTTCAACCTTCGGCCACCACACTTCAAGGCGAGAGATAAGTCCTCCAGCGACATCCGGCAATCCCTAATACCTACCTGTAAGTTAACAATAACATTTATATCTCTATTGCGATAGTAGAAGTTTAGTACGTCCCACGTTTTAAAGGAGCGTAGAAACCATTATTCTTGAACCTAGGTCATATGTGTTTGTAGATGACAGTACATTAATTTAATGTTTTATGCTAAACAAATAGGGTCGTGATAAAAATACTAATTGGCAATTAGTTTGTTTATTGAAAGCCTACTTGTTTATGTTTTGTCATTCAAAATTCTTTGAGGCCAAATATAGAAATGCTTTTACTGTTGGTTTGTAATATTTAATTTAAAATACATGTTTATTTTTTGGTAGATTCTGGTGTTTCCTCTTATCCTTATGTGTTTAAAAATAGCTCTTCCTTAAGGACTAAACCACAAAAATAGCACTCTTAGAACAAAGCCTACTTCATCATAGAAGTAACTCACGCCCCTTAAAGTATACCGTTACTAAAAGGGTGTCAAAGCGTAAAGTGATCAAAGCAATGGTCATTCTACGACAGAACTTATACATGTTTTAAATATTCTATCTTTCTTAAGCCTACTAATTGAAATTCTTATATTAATTTTTACTCTTTTCATAGCCCTAAAGTTAAACGCTCTGTTTTTTCTTCTATGTTTCTACGGGCATTACGTGTTGTGAGCCCGGAATATATGGATTTGGAATTTTCCAATATCTTTGAAATTGGCCATAAACTTTGTTACCCTTACCCATTTCTTCAAAACTGTCTTTCTTCTGCTAAAAAGATATTTTATCAAACTGTCACTACTCTCCCTTTTACCTTTTAATAGTAATAACAATTTAGTTCTACCTTTTTCTCTTGGTTTTAGTGATCTTCCCCGTCTTTTGAATAACTTTAACATTTCTGTTCCTTTTAAATATGAGACGAATATTAAGAATTAATTAGTACGTAATAATTGCAATAGTAGGGCGGAGGGGAAGTTTATTCAGTTAAGTGTTCTGGTTGTCTAAGTAAATATTACGGACAAACAGGTAAACAACTTTCTGTTCGCATAAATCAACATAAATATAATGTCCGACGAGGGGAAGATAACAGTGCTTTCTTTGTCTATATGTCAGATAAGAACCATTTAATTAACTGGAACTCGGCCAAATTTATATATCGTTCCAATGACCATATAAAAAGGAATATCATTGAATGTGCTTTTATAAGCCAATGTGATAATTTTAACCTTTCTCCTGGTTTATATAAAATAGATGCTATAATTAAAAGATTAATACTCAAAGAAATTAGTTTTGTCTTGCGTTCCTAGTGTTGTTTTTATATACATTCTTTAGTTATGTGGCCCCTATTTTATTTTAGTTTTTTATTATTAATTTTTATTTTTTAATTGTCACTGCTCTGTTTTGTACTTTGTATTTTTCCCCTCTTTTGCTCATCGTGTCTTATAATCTCCCTCGTTAGGCTATCTCCATTTCTTTGAATCTGTTACCCTTTCCTTCGACTTAGTTTGACCTCACTACCTGCTTCTTGTAATTCTTAATGTGTTTTTTTACCTTCCCCCTTCCCTCTTCCTCATTGGTGATTTCTTGTTTTTGAGGCGGTCTTTCATACTTTTCTTTCGTATATATACCTCTAATATAATACTATTTCTTGTAGTTATCCTTGATAAGGAACTTAATAAAGTTCAAAAGTACTTGGAAACACCTTTTCATTTTTTTTCCTGCGGGACATTGCATTCATATATATATATATGGTTAAGGTGCATTGACGATGTATTTTCTGTATGGCCTAATGGCCATGATTTTGATACCTTTTTTAATAATTTGAATAATTTGCATGTCTCCATCAAATTTAAATATGAATGGGAATATGATAATAGATTACCCTTTTTAGATGTCCTTATTAATAAAGATCACCATGAATTAAAACTTGACGTGTATAGGAAACCAACCCACTCGAATGCCGAAATACATTTTTTTTCGTTTCACGATAATACTGTTAAAAAATCGGTAATTTCTAACCTTTTCCTTAGAGCATACAAAATATGTCATCCTTCCTATTTAGATGAAGAAATTGTCATTATCAGGACCATTTTTTCTAATTTGTATTACCCTGATTGGTTCATATCGTCTGCCCATTTTGCAGCTAGGAAAACATTCTATGGTAATAAGCCTTCCCGCACTAATGACTTCAACAAATCTATAACATTGCCATTTAATAATAAATTAAATAGTTTAGAGGAC
The DNA here is from genome assembly GCA_963969495.1 of Ceratothoa steindachneri. NCBI lineage: Eukaryota > Metazoa > Arthropoda > Malacostraca > Isopoda > Cymothoidae > Ceratothoa > Ceratothoa steindachneri. Next base: position 143,440,753 of record OZ018331.1, on the reverse strand, counting down.
ATATTTGGAAAAGCGGGTATTAATCTAGTCTTCAAATATAATAATTCCTTAAACCAATTGATGATTGCCAGGAAACCCAAAGAACATATTAACATAGGAGTATATGCAATAACTTGCAACGATTGCCATAAAGTTTATATAGGGGAAACGGGAAGAAATCTAGACAAGAGATTGTATGAACACAAAAGAGATATTAGAGTGGGCAGCGAAAGCAGTGGAATATTTTGCCATGTTAGAGACAAGAATCATTCGATCGATTTCAATGGAAGTAAAATGGTATTTAAATTGGCTAACTATGCTAAGAGAAGAATCGTAGAATCGAGCTTGATATCGCCAGTTCCTAATTTAAATCTATCTGAGGGTCAATTTTCTTTTAATCCTGTAATAAGAAAGCAAATAAACAAAATAGTAAAATGTCAGCCCTTTAATATGTTTAGGCTTAACCCCCCCCCCCCAGATTAGCCACAAGTAGGGGATTGGGAAAAAAAGAGGGGATCTTTCACGACCAGACCTTGTGTTATGCTTATATGCACTTTTCTTATATTTTCTATCCAGTGTCAGTTGAAAAGGGTGTGAGATACACTGAAACTGTTCTGAATTAAATTGTCTTCGGAGAATGTGGTTTAATTCCTCATCTTTTCTTGCGATATTGCATTAATTTTCATCATATATATATATATATATATATATATATATATATATATATATATATATATATATATATATATATATTAAGAAAAACTAAGATTTTTTTACAATGTACCAAAGATTGAAACTTGATGTAAATATCAAAAGACCTGGGATCTCTCAAATCACCTTCTGCATTAGGTACAATCGGACTGAGGAATATGACTTAGAAACAGCATCATTAAAAAAAAGACCCAAAACGACTAAAAAAGACAAACGAGAAGCCTCTTTACCTCTCAAAAGGATACTTGTAAACCAGCGCTCGATTTTGTGCAAGCAGTTGGAAGCAGAGAATCCGATGTGCTTTCTTATGCGTCGACAAGGTCGATACAACATAAGCTGCGGAAGACCCCTGACTTCCTTTTTACACTATTGCCCAGAAGCCCCTATTTATACTTGACAGAAAAAAGTTGCTACTTTCTTTAAACAAATTAATCGTGAACAAAAGAAGACTGAGAAACGGTTCTGTCTAGTGACTAATTTTACTTGCATATGATTAAAATTGCTCGTTAGAAGGTGAAAGACTAGGATTACTCAACTGCTTTTATTCAAAGTCCACTACAAAATTAGTGATCTGCTTAGCTTACCTGGTATTACAAGCGTGTTTTTAATGATCTCTGGTCAGGACTGTTTGTATATTCTACCGAAAGGTAGAACACTGAATACAGAGAGAGCCTGTGATGTCTTATAACACACTTTAAGGAACTTTCAAACATGTGATGTTTCAGGCAAAATACAACCATTGGCACAAGAGGAAAAGAACATACCAATCTTAAAGAATAATATTTAACTTTTACGTTGGCATGGCACAACAGTGGAACTCACTTCGTTATAAAAGGAATGGAGTTATATGAAGTGACGCTTAAACACTATAGAAAAACAGACGAATTCATTGTCCAGTATCAAACGGTTTTGGTGCCTTAAGTTTGACTAACACTATTTTGTTGATTTTGCCTATTCTATGCCTACACTTATTCAATTGACTTGATAGCAAAAGCTATATGTTAAAATACTTGATTAAGTGTATTCTAATGTAAAATTATTATAAAATCTAGTAATGGATAAATGCTGCATAATTATTTACAATAGATTCCTAAAAATAAGAAGTGTGAGTTAAAAACAATAGAAAACCATAGCCATTGTAGAAAGCATAAAAATTGTGAGAGAAAATTTCTGCCTTGAGAGACTCAAAGAACGGGCATGAAATATAACGTAAGGTGGCTGCTGGATATGGTAGCAACCTTTGCCTCTTCTCCGTTATATAGATACAAGAGATCAACTAATAAAAAGGCAATTGGAGATCTCATCAAGAAATCCACATATACTTACAAACTATAAAATCTAAGATGAAATCATTTCAATTTTCCACCCCAAAAATCGAGGGAAAAGAAGTTAGATATTATTAATAAATCTAAAGATTTCTCGTTATGAGCTGACTAAACATAAGATATTTCTGGTATAGAAAAACTTTGCTTATGTGCACATAATAAACCGATTGTCAATGAGCAACGTGTCATAACTGTATCTGAATCTAACCAACACCAGGTGATAGAGGTAGGCTCATGATTGGGGAAATTTATGGAATTCATTCATACATTCAAGTAAAATTCTAGCCGGGGGAATTTTGTTTGAAACTATTAGATCAGTATAAATATTACATTTTCATTTCCTTTAATACTTACGCTCGTATGTGACAAATTCGTCACATTGAAATTAAAGGCTTATAGCTATAGAAATTACATGTGTAGAGTCTAGCAAGGAAGTGTGACGAGTACGATACATGTTTTCTTTAGGTTCACACAAGGGTAGCATCAGATTTGCGCGCTGTTCGTCACTAACTATTTACCACTTAATATAAACGATAAATGAAATTAATATGATTTTCATTTAAAAAAAAATAAATTCAGGGTATAAAGTGTATTAGCAAAATGCTTATTTTCGGCAAGAAGCTATAATTGAAGTATTGCCAGAGGCGAGACATTCCAAATTGAAAGTTACCAATCCGTCATTTTATTGCTTTCAAAAAGTTAGAATCCCGAGGGAAAAATTCTAATTTGCGAGATTTCTAAATGGCAACCAAAGCTTTTTAATTAATAAATAGAATTAAAATCTGTCAATTCCAGATTTGCTCCCTGATCCCTTTGGTATGTCAAGTCATCTTAACACATACGAATGTGAGTCTTCGGCGAGAATACCTGCACCTGACTAAAGCTATTCTCCTTGCTTAAAATTACACAGTAAAGACGAAGGAGTTTGGGAGTGAAATTTTATGCCTGCGATACGTACACTAGACGAAGTAAAATCTCTTATGGAGAGATTTTGTTCTGGAAATTAAAGTCTAAGCTGAGTTGTCTAAGGGAAATTTCCGTAGGATTTTTCTTATGCCCTTTTTGATGAAATTAAGCGGTACATCAAAACGGATTAATTAGATATGATAAAGTTCTTTAGAAGTTTTGACTGTATGTTACCTCAGAGACAAACAAGAAAAAAAAAATCATGATTATTTCGTGACAAAATGAAAGTGTAGCAAAGAAGAATATGGAATTGCATTTAAAAGAAAGACTCCTTTAAGCCCCAATGCTTGGATGTTTATGAAGGAAGTGAAAAAGAACTTTTGATATTACGGATAAAAATATTTATAAATTCCAACACAAAAATTTTCAATGATGTTTTGGAGAAAAAGAGGAAACAAGTTGGACAAACAGAGGCCTGAAAGCAGTGAAGAAAAGACAAAGATTCAGGCAGCAGTCATGAAATAATTGGATTCTTAAACAGTAAATATATTCATGACCTCTGGAAATTTCAGACAAATCATCATTAGCATGTTTGGAATGTCTGCACTCGTCAAAGAAGAAACTATTTGGCTATAAGAATTAAGTTCAGAAAATTTATAAAAATTTAACCATGGCTGGTTATTTTTTAGATTTTAAATTTTAATCTTAGTAGCAAAGCGCAAGCTACCCCAGTAGGGGAGAATGGTGAGGCCATTGCCTATTCTCCTAATACTTTACTCTTGGTCTATTTTTGTTAGACCCATGCTTATTTTCTAGGCCTAAAGGCAAGAAAAAAAAGTTATAGGAAATTCTGTGATACACGGAAAAAATAATCCTCAGAGCTCTTTTTGTCCCAATATAAATTTCTTTTTATAGATAAAAAACAAATGAACAGCCATGCCTAAATTTTAATACATTTTATGAACTTCAAAATTTGTTATTATTTTTGTTTAAAAAAATTCAAACATTCGATAATCATATTTATTTATTCTAAACTCGTAGAAAAAAGAACTTCATAAAAGCTTCAAATATACGAAAAACCAGCCCTGCCGGCTGTTTTTCGATCTGTAAAGAAAATCTTAGAAAGAACTTTGAAAGAGCCTCAAATATACTAAGGTGATCACAAAATAAAATTCAAACTGTGAAAAAAAATTATTCCTAAAATGTAGTGTTATGGATAATCTGTTGTCATCATTATATTTTAAGAAAGGGATTATTTTGGATAGGTTGAATAATAATTTTTGCCTGTTAGGAGATATGTACTGGAATGGACTTAGGTCAAAATTTAGGTCAAGGCCCTTAAAATCTTGAACTTTGAGAAGCCTAATCAAATAAAATTTAGGAGAGGTAGGAGAAAAAACTCCTATCCGGCGCGTCTCCTGGGTGGTGGTTGGGGGAACCCTTATAAATAAGGGATGTTTCGAATATACTGAATAAGAGAGCGTGAACCAAAACCATGGAAGAGAACTAGGGACCTCACCACTTAACACCCAAGAAAAACTGTGAATCTAAATCAAGCACATAATAACGCTAACGACATGGGTGGGAGCTATGCCAATGCAGATGCTACTTCGTTCGGTCGGGATGGTTATGGAGCACAGGTAACACGTATCCATTATCAAGCAACTGTATGGACACGATTCTTCAACACTTGGCCGATGGATGAAGAACTGTGAACATGATTAGACTGGCGGACGAAAGGGGGAGATGAAGGTCCAGGTCACCGACATCACTTGACTGGCACTCAGGTAATAATAATAATGAATAATAACTAATATTTTTCTCTTTGTTTGTATGTACAAATTGACCAGAGCAAATGGTAAAGTTCAGAAAAAATTATTATGATTATGATTTAAACAAAACGAATTACAGTTATTTGGGGGTTTATGTGACCCTCGAGTTTTTAGATAATTCATATATATATATATATATATATATATATATATATATATATATATATATATATATATATATATATATATATATATACGTAGGTACGAGGGGCGGTCAATAAGTTTTGCAATTCGGATATAAGAAAACGAGATATGAGGAAAAGTGTTTTTTTATTTTTTAATATAACTACCCTCGACTTCAATGCACTTGCGCCACTTGTCCCTGAGGCTTGGAATTCCCGACAACCATAAATCTCCCGACTGCTGTTCAATCTACCCCTGGACGGCGAGCTGGACATCTTCATCGTCCCCAAACCGGCGTACACGCAGTGCAGCCTTGAGCTGGCGAAATAAAAAGTAGTCGCTAGGGGCCAGATCTCGAATCCGCACTCGCACTAGGTAGCTTGTGCAACTCTGTCCTTGTGGACTTTGACGACGTTGAAATCGATCATGGGGCGTGAGGTTTCTAGGGATCCAACGGGCAGATACCTTGGTCATGACCAAATTGTTATGGATGATGTTGATAACACTTCCATGTGATATTTTACATTCTCGCTCAATTTTTTCGACCTTCACCCGTCGATTTTTGAGGATCATCCTCTCCACACGGGCCACATTGTCCTCCTTGGTCACCTCTGACGGGTGTCCTGGACGGGGCTCATCTTCAAGAGACTTACGACCATGGCGTAACTCACTCCCTAGTCCAGCGAGCAATGGTTGCATAGGAAGAGGCGGTATCGGTGTGCACTGCAACCATGAGTTCATGTATCTCTTTTGCATTCTTGCCTGCCTTGGTCAAAAATTTGATCACTGTGCGGTGCTCAACCTTCTCCATTGTTGAAAATTTGTGACTGACGATCTGCCATCAGCTACTGCTTCTTAATTAGTCACGGCAGGAGCGTGTGGCTGCAGGTTCTGACTTGTCGTAACTTGTCCTAACACCCCCACAAACAGCCATCCCCCTTCCTCTGTTTTGCCCTACCGATTCGCAAAACTTATTGACCGCCCCTCGTATATTTTGTTAAAAAGAATGTTTTTTCTTGGGAAAGTAAAAATAAATACTTTTTTGTTGTTAGGCTATTGCAATCGCATCATATTGTATTATATATTATTTTAAGGTAATTTAGTAAAGGGGGCTTCGCTCTCCCCATACCCCACACTTAATTAAGTATGGTTGCACCCCTCACATACTCCGTAATTAAAAAAAACCCTCGTAATATTCCTAATTCGAAAGCCTAACATTAGATTTAAATTTAAAAGGCGAATGCTACTCGTAAATGTAGTTAAGCGTCTAGTTTTTCTACTGCGTTCCTTGATTTCAGACATATATGCCTCACCCCAGAATGCTATTTAAAACAATCATATTTTATTTAAAATTAATTAATATGAAAGGTCCATATCATATTTTAATTAAGAAAAAATCACTTCAAATTGATATATAATAACACTATAATGTGATTCAAAATTCAGTCTCCCAAGATGGCGACCAATCTATTTTCCTCCATAACATCATAATTAGAAATTTGCCCACATTAAGTAGTCAAGAAGCTATAAAGAGTATATCTACGATATACTATTAGTATATTAAATATTATTTTTTCTAAAGTAGATTTTCAATTTTAAGATTTAGCAGGAGGAAATAGCTACCCTCTCCTAAAAAACAATAAAGAAAAATGAAGCTATTAAATAAAATTTAGATGGGGGACAAATGACCTCTGAGGATTCCTTTTCGGGGTATGAAAATAATTCTTACTGTTTTTCTTGCATTTAGGCCTAGAAAATAAGGATGGATCTAAAAACAAAACAGACAAAGAGTACATTATTAAGAGAACAAAGGGACGGGTTTTCGTATATAAAATGCTTTAAGCAAAGTTCTTTTTGAGTTTATTTATAGATCGAAAAATTAGAGGGCAGGGCTGTTTTTTAAAAAATCAAGGTTATTAATAAAGTTATTCATAAGACTTGATTTAAAGTTTGAAAAAAACCCCTTATGGTGGGTTTTACGTATATTTGAAGCTTTTATCCCAGAAAATCATAAGCTATCAGTTTTTCTCCCCTTTTTACTCATTGAATCTAAGAATGAAAAAAATATGTATCGTGAAGTTGATAAAATTAGTTAAAATTAATACATGGCGAGTTTGGGGGGTGGTATTTTTTAGTATATAAAAGAAAAAATAGATATAAAAGAAAGAGGTGAGGATTGTTTTTAGGGTCTATGAAAAGAATGCGGCTGAAAGTGTTTTTCTTGAATTTAGTCTAAGCAAATAAGTATGGATATGAAAAAAAAACAACAGTAAATTATTAGTGAATATGTAATGGAAATATTTAATTTTTTAAATCAAACCCGTTGCTATAGCGAGATATGTCGTAGGCCACAGACCCAAGGTCTGTCTGCGAAGCACAAGTTACACCTGTAAGGAGGAGTAGCAAAGCCGCTCTTCTTGTTATGTTAATAAAACTGTATATAGTAAAATGTATTTATGGCCTGTAATGGAAATGAGCTAGACAATTTGGTAGAAGAAGCGAAAGAAAATGGACAAAAGAAATGCTAAACTGGAGGACGTACTTTCCTTATTGCCAGTACTTGTTCGTTGGCCTCAGATCAGTGGTAACCTCTGTGATAGATTACCAAGCAGTTTGATTGAACACATGTTGCTGCATATGAGTCGTTTTGTGTATTTAAATAAAATGTACTGAAATGTACAGGATGAAGCTAAATTTGACCTTTTATACAGTATTCTATCACTTGAACACAACCTCGATAGGATTTTGCGTAAGCTCACAAAGGACAAAAAGATTAGCGAAAGTGAGTAAAATGAGTCGTTATCGTCAAGGACAGAACCAGCTGTGCTTTTTATGGATTACCTAAAGTACATAAGGAAAACATCCAATGTCGTCCCATTTTATCACCTCTGAATACGATTAACCATAATCTTAAAAAACGATTTATTTAAATCCGATTTCTGTTAATGAACAAAATGTTACGCTTTCTTTTATAAAAGAGTTCACTGGAATTGATGTAGGTCTACTAGATATGGTTTGCTCTGAAATTTTCTTTTTCTTTACGAACGGTCCGGTGAATAAAACAATTGAAATCTGCCTTAACCTTCTTAAAAGGGTTCTGTTTCCCATTGTGCGCTTAGATATTGACACTATAAACAAGTTACTTTAAAATCATACTAAAAGATTGTATTTTCCTATTCAATCATAACCAATTTCAGCAAATAGAGGGAGTAGTCATTTGTTGCCCATTGGGTCCTGCTCTATCTTTTCATTTTATGTTTTTAGACTCGTGTATTATAAAAGATATGTAGATGATTCTTTTTTGTTATTTGCATCTCCATATGATGTTACCATCTTTTTAACTGTGCTGAAGCAGGATGGGTCATGCGAATCTCGTGTTGTGTTCATCTTCTGTTCGCAACGAGTCGCTGGCTCAATTTAGCCATCTAAAACCAATGCTACCAAAGGTAATTGAGGTCAAGGAGTTCAAATAAGATATAATTTGGCCAACATGTGGCGCCACCTAGTTTCTTAGAGGTGCTAAATCGGATATTTTCGCCCCAGGTTTGCTAGATCATCTCCATCTCGTTTAGATTAATTAAATAATAAACAGAGTAACATTAAATTTACAGCGGAAACTGAAGCAAACAACACACGTTCACTGTTACATATTACACTTACGAAGCACAACGATCGCTTGGTTAGTTCTGTTTACAGACAACAACTATCTAAAGGTCTTGGAAAGCAATTTGATTCAATGTTAAATTTAAGTAAAATAATTTTAACACTACAAAATCGTGCTTACAGTTTTTTTTATAATTACTAAGTAATTTTGAAGACCTGTTTTTTTTTACATTTATTTTTCCGCTAATGTATTTCCCACTAATTTAATAAATACTATTTTTATAAAATATCTCTAAAGTACAAACAGTTTCAAAATATTCGTTTTATATTAAACTTCCATATTACAGTACTAGTAAAGATAGGTTACAATCGACTTAATAAATAGTAAGTGTAAAAGTCTTGCTGTGCTAGTGGCTAGTCTGTTTTAAAATAATGTAAAATAATATTGCAATGGCATGGTTAAACAGACATGCTATATTTATTTCCGAAAGAAGCGACAGGAAAGATTTAAAAACCTACCGAATAAGAAGTCTCTTATCAGCAACATAGGAAGTATTTACAAAAGTCATAACCAACTGACTAACAAAATCACTCGACTGAAATTAGCTACCGGAGAACGTAGGTACCAAAAGTAACTATAGCAATTATGATTATCCAAAAGCTCTACCGCAATAATTGCGGAGAATAAATGAATATGATTTACCTCACAGCATCACATTCGTAGACTGTAAAAAAAACTTTGACTCACTAAAGACCGATTCTACTCTGAGCCCACTTCAGAAACAGTGAATTAACAAAACTAACATCGACATTAATATAGTGATGCAACATTGCCATTTAGCCTGTCTCGGTAAGTAATAAAATAGAAATAAAAAAATGAGGGGTTCGCAGTTCTCCAAAACTCTATACACCAGTGGTTAAGGCCATTTTCAGAATTAGAAGTGTGAACAAAAGTGAATAAGAATTAATCGTGAATATTTAAGTCATTTTCGCTTGGCAATGGCATGGTATTATGTGCTTTAGATTCTGAAAAGTAACAGAACGATCACATGCCAGTCTTACAGTTGGACTGAAAATGACTCCTTTCAAATAGGGAAATAATGGTCAAACATATTGGAGAAAGTAGAGAAATTAGGATCTTTTGGTCAAATTTTTGAGGAATTAGTTAATTTTAGCAAAATGGAGAGAAATTAGTATTTATCAAATTTGAGAGAAATTAGGATTTTTATCAAATTTTAGAAAAAAATAGGATTTTTTATCTATGTTTTTGAAAAATAGGATTTTTTTTATAGTTTGATAGAAATTAGGAATTTTTTTTATCAAATTTGAGAGAAATTAGGATTTTTATATCCAATTTGAGAGAAATTAGGATCTATTTATTAAATTTCATAGCAATTAGGATTTTTATCAAATTCGAGGAAAATTAGTTTTTTTAATCAAATTTGAGAGAAATTAGGAATTTGGAATCAAACCCTCGAAAAATTAATATTTAATTATCCAATTTGAGAGAAATTAGGATCTATTTATTAAATTTGATAGCAATTAGGATTTTTATCAAATTCTAGAGAAATTAGTTTTTTTAATCAAACCCTTGAAAAATTAATATTAATTTATCCAATTTGAGAGAAATTAGGATTTTTTATAAAATTTGAGAGAAATTAGGATTTTTTATAAAATTTGAGAAAAATTAGGATTTTTTTATAAAATTTTAAAGAAATTTGAATTGTCGATCAAATTTTAGAGCAGGTACTAGAAAACTTGGGATAATTTGTGACTCGTAATGGTAGCATAGATAATTTATGACTCAAAATGGTAGCATAATAATTACATCTTCGGTAGCGAGATATTTATATGTTTAAAACGCATAGTATTTAATCAATTAACTTGCCAGTCTTATGTATTAAAATGAAACTTGGAGACTGAACATAAAAGTTTGTACATAGTAATAGAGAAAAACTCAGAAAAACGTAGAAGAAATAACCAGAAGGGAGCGGAAAAGAAAAACATTGATAGATGTAACGATATGAGATGGACTAAAGAAATCTTAGACTGGTCTCTTTATAAATTAAAAAAGCTGGAAGACGACCTGGCAGAAGTTGGGAAAATGAAATTGCCTAATGCTGGGAGTAACGAGGCACACTTGGCCTCTTAAATACATGTTCTGTTAAAGAGCAGTTTTTACTTTGTCTTTATTAGTTTTATGTTGCGATGTTCTAACTGGCGAATGCAGTTTTTCGTATCTGGTTAAAAATGAAAAATCAACTGAGGTAAATCCTGATCATTTTGAATTATAATAAATTCTGGCTAAATGCTGTCGCTTTTATTCAGGCTTCTTCGACGGGAGTCTTCTTTGTTTTTGAGGCGGTTTTGATCTTAGGTTCTATTCAGCTTGCCTCCTTTACAGTGACGGGGGATGATTTTCAATCGTGAGCAGCGATGAATAAAGTTATTTGACTTGAACATAATAACTGATGAAAAAAAGGTAGTGGATAGAAAGAAAAAGTAATTGTGGGGAAAAGGTATATCACATAATTAAGTGGATAATGTTAGAGATTAAAATTGAAAGGTTGTTGGCATAATCTGTAGTTTGTTTGTATGTTATTTTATGTTTGACGTTGTCATATTATAGGGATCCAAGACTATATTTCAGCAGAGTCAGTTTCGTTACTAGAGTTCCATAACTTCTAAGTAATTTGAGCGCGTAAAAATTGTGAAGTTAGGGCAATTGAATCTTTCGTTTCTGATCTTTTTTCAAATTCTGGTAAGATCGGATTTAGACTACTGGGTGCAGAAGAGAAGATCTAAGTGTAGAGTCTAGTCAGGGCGCCGTTTTGGCTGTAGGTTATACATAAAATGTTTGATCGACCTTGCGCCCGTCATGTAAAAGTGTCTAAAAAGAACTCTTCATGCAATTACAATGTCCTCTCTCTTAATTTTAAACGTCGCTAGTGGAGGATTTCCTTTAAGTCTTTTCTAAGTCAGAAAAAAAGTGTGTGTGTCGTTTTATATGACCAGTTTTATATGTCGTCCCTCAGTGCAGTTTTTTTGCTGCGAAATAATGAGCTTTAGCTTGTCCATATTATGTCACCTACATGTGGTGCAGTTAGGGCCTGTGCGAGTTATTACAGTGAACATGTCCCTATACGTGTGAGCAAGGGATTGCATGTGGGGTTACCAGGCTGGAGTTAAGGTTTTTATTTTGAATGCAGGGAATGCTTGCCTGGTCAGCTTCAATCAGGTGCATCGTTAGATTTAGAAGTTCGGATTCACTTTCCTCCAGGTAGACATCTTCCAAGTAGGCTCTGGGTTATATGTAGTAAGAAGGAGTTTGTAGTATCAGAGTTCGCGAATTTATAACTCTTGTGCTCTGAGATGAGAACATGAATTGGATTTATTGAAACTATAATATGAATGGTTTGTTGATCACTGGAAGTAAGAAGGCTTAGTTCATTAAAGTAATTGAAGGGAAATATAGTGAACTTGAGTACGATATCCAGTTTTGTGGTTGTATTCTGTGTAAGCTAAGTCGGAAGGTCAGGTTCTACTCTCGTCATTGCCTTTATGCTTAGGAGCCTTTTGGGGGTTTCTTCCCGCTCTTTTTAGACAAGGTGTACTCGGCCTCATCATCTCACCCACTCAGGTCACCGACGAAAGAACAGTTTTAGGGTGATGAAATATTTGCAGGAAATCATGCATGGTGATGTAGACGTGCCTCGGAAGTTGACACTACGTGGCCACGAATAGGTCACTTATAGCGGTGTACACCTCTACAGCGAGGTAAGACTCGCAAAGTTTGCTCATTACCGTGTCAAGTCCTCTTTTCAATGCTATCGCAAAACCGTCAAGACGTTCTTGGCTGATTTTGGCAATAACGTCGAATGGAAAAAGTTTAAGTTTGTGCTGTTGATTTTCGATCCCATATTGGTGTGTAGTACCGTTAATCAGTTATACAACATTTCACCTATTTTTTCCTTTATTAGTCGGGAAGTGTGTGTGTGTGGGGTGGTGGGGTACTTACTTTTAACTTTGGACCCGAAGGAAGTAGAGAGTGATTTTGGCGGAATTCTGCGCCTGTCGGTATCGATATGAATTCAGGAGTCAGTTTGACAAAGCCATGTAAGAGGGCGTCCTCTACCTGTCTCTAAGGGATATCCTCTTGAATTTCTACTTGTATTTTCCGATTCTCAGCCTTTCAACTACATCTTGGCAATTCCTCTTCTTCGAGAAAGTGAACCTCTCGGCCGAATACAACTTGTGGTTTATTTTCATCGAGTGATACAATTGTCTGGGCTCATATTTGAGGAGGATACTTATCTTGATCGACGAGGTTGTGAGATCTTTTTAGGGCTAGCCGAGTGTCTGACCCCATCGAGACTCATAGCTGCTGTCTCATTTTGCTCATGCTGTGTGTACGTTCTTTTGGGGTGGGGTGCAGTCTGGTCTAGTCTCTGTCGCCTGGATTCCTGGGCCTGGAGCCTTGGGTCGCGTCAGGGCTATTAGGGGGTGGGGGCTTCTAGCATGTAGCCTTGCAATGGGATTGAATATTGACTTTCATTAGTTTTTCGGAAACGGTTTTTCGAGACACAACATTTTTTGTCTGTGTTGGGACCGTTAGAGTATTGAAACAAAAATCTCAGCTGCAAAAAAGAATTGTTTATTCCTTCCATATTTTCATTTACTTAAATAATTGTGTATTCCAACCTGATAACATTAAAATATCTTTCAACCATCAGGAAATATTTCCCTTCCACTAAACCCCAAATACAGAACAAAGATCGTGGTGTATACCAATTCCGTGTAAAGGCAATAATTTTAATAAAAATAAAATTATTGAATCATCAATAATAACTTTTAATTAACGCATTTGTATGATTTGAGAGCTTTGTCACTTTTTCTCAATCTAGAGCTGGGGTTGCTATGAAAAACTATATATCGAAACTGGTTCCCTCTTAATGAACTGTATACTCTGATACAGTGGTTACTTTCTACATACTTTGAGTTTACCATTTATTGAGTAAAACGCGTTAGAAAAGCTCGATTATGCGATATCCTTTTGTGACTGTGAGAAGAGCTCCTTCCGAGGTGTTGATTAAGAGTTTAGTTCGCTACAACATTGCCTTTTTAACCGCATAATTATAACTATGCCATTAAAAATAATTCTCTCTCTCTTCCTCTCTCTATCTCTATCTCTCTCTCTCTCTCTCTCTCTCTCTCTCTCTATATATATATATATATATATATATATATATATATATATATATATAAATATATATATATATATATATATATATATATATATATATATTATTTATATATATATATATATATACACACTCGTATATGTATTCATCATGATTTATCCCAAAACTTCAGTTTAATGTTAATTAAGAAAGACAAAACGAAGCAGCCGGGTCCCATCTATAATTGCAACGTTTCGGGTTATTACAAAACCCATCTTCAGGAGCTATAAGCAAATTCGAAATCAGGAAAATGAAACTAAAATCTATATTACGGCACGGCACAAGTTTAATAATGTAATGCTATAAATAAACGTAATACTACGAAACTTAACAAATCAAATGGGGGAATGTAGGAAATTGTAAACATATACAATACAGTAAAACTGAATAAAGAAACTGAACATTACCTTACATGGTCGGATCACAATGTTAAGTGAAAATGGAAGGAATTACAAGATTTAATAGAGCTTGGTTGGTTGTTATGATATAAACAACAGAAAGGTTGGTGTCATTATTTAAATTCGAGTGGTTGTATTTAATACAAAGAGATTCTTTGATGCGAAGAGTGGATGTAGATGTTTTACAATAAATTTCACTTTTTCTTATGAAAGAAACTCTTTATTACTTAATGTTTTACCGGTTCTATAATTAGTGCTCATGTAAGAACAGAATCTCAAGTGAAGTGAACGTACTCTGCTTCTTGTATAGGTCCCCTTCATACAGCTGGGACAAGTAAATCTATATTCAAATCTGTATCAACGGCGTTAGAATACTTTCTTCACTCTAAAAAAATTGCCAAGTAAAAGCAATTTCAAACTTATATTCATTAATAGAAAAATTATTAAACTAACCTAACATAACAACACCTAATTCAACTAAATATAACCTAAAACAACCTAGCCATAACTTATACTACCATTAATAAGGAAAACAACAATGTACGCAGTGATGTTATGCGGTTAATATAACAATGGGTTTAGCGTGCCCCAATGGGTTGGTGAAAATGACCCTATGCCACGGGTTGGTGAAAACGATCCTGTGCCACGGGGTGATGAAAATGATCCCGGGTCCCAAGTGAATATAAACGATTCCATACCACAAGTTGGTGAAAACGATTCCGTGTCCCAAGTGGATGAAAACGATTCCTTGCCATAGGTTGGTGAAAACGATTTTGTTCCAAGGGTTGGTGAAAACGATCCCATGCCCTAAAAAAATAAAAAAGGATTCCGTGCCATGGGTTGGTGAAAAAGATCCCATGCCACTGGTTGGGGAAAACGATCCTGTGTCCCAAGTGAATGAAAACGATTCCGTGCCACGAGTTGGTGAAAACGATCCCGTGTCCCAAATGATGAAAACTATTCCGTGCCACATGTTAGGGGAAACGATCCCGTGTCTTAATTGGAAAAAACGATTTCATGTCACGGTTTGGTAAAAACGATCCGGTACCACTAGTTGTTGAAAATTATACTGTGTCCCAAGTGAATGAAAACGATTCTGTGCCACGAGTTGTTAAAAACGATCCCGTGTCCCAAGTGGATGAAAACGATTCTGTACCACGTGTTGGTGAAAATGATCCCGTGTCCCAAATGGATGAAAACGAATCCGGGCCATGGGGTGGTGAAAACGATCCCGTGCCACGGGTTGGTGAAAACAATCCCGTCTCCAAAGTGAATGAAAACGATTCTGTGCCACGAGTTGGTGAAAACGATCTCGTGTCTCAAGTGGATGAAAACTATTCCGGGCCACGGGTTAGGGAAAACGATCCCGTGTCTTAATTAAAAAAAACGATTCTATGTCACGGTTTAGTAAAAATGATCCGGTACCACTGGTTGAAAATTATCCTGTGTCCCAAGTGAATGAAAACGATTCCGTGCCACGAGTTGGTGAAAACGATCCCGTGTCACAAGTGGATGAAAATGATTCCGTGCCATGGGTTGGTGAAAACGATCCCGTGTCCCAAGTGGATGAAAACGATTCCGTGCCACGGGTTGGTGAAAATGATCCCGTGTCCCAAATGCATGAAAACGATTCTGTGCCATGTGGTGTTGAAATGATCCCGTACGACGGGTTGGTGAAAACGATCCCGTGTCCCAAATTGATGAAAACGATTCCGTGCCATATGGTGGTGAAAACGATCCCGTGCCACGGGTTGGGGAAAACGATCCCGTCTCCAAAGTGAATGAAAACGATTCTGTGCCACGAGTTGGTGAAAACGATCCCGTGCCCCAAGTGGATGAAAACTATTCCGTACCACGGGTTGAAGAAAACGATCCCGTGTCTTAATTGGAAGAAAACGATTCCATGTCACGGTTTAGTCAAAACGATCCCGTACCACTGGTTGGTGAAAACGATCTTGTGTCCCAAGTGAATGAAAACGATTCCGTGCCACGAGTTGGTGAAAACGATCCCGTGTCCCAAGTGGATGAAAACGATTCTGTACCACGGATTGGTGAAAATGATCCCGTGTCCCAAATGCATGAAAACGATTCCGTGCCATAGGGTGGTGAAACGATCCCGTACCATGTGTTGGTGAAAACGATCCCGTGTCTAAAGTGAATCAAAACGATTCCGTGCCATGGGTTTGTGAAAACGATCCCGAGTCCAAAGTGAATGAAAACGATTCGGTCCCACGAGTTGCTGAAAACGATACCGTGTCCCAAGTGGATGAAAATGATTCCGTGCCACGGGTTGGTGAAAATGATCCCGTGTCCCAAATGCATGAAAACGATTCTGTGCCATGTGGTGTTGAAATGATCCCGTACGACGGGTTGGTGAAAACGATCCCGTGTCCCAAATGGATGAAAACGATTCCGTGCCATATGGTGGTGAAAACGATCCCGTGCCACGGGTTGGGGAAAACGATCCCGTCTCCAAAGTGAATGAAAACGATTCTGTGCCACGAGTTGGTGAAAACGGTCCCGTGCCCCAAGTGGATGAAAACTATTCCGTACCACGGGTTGAAGAAAACGATCCCGTGTCTTAATTGGAAGAAAACGATTCCATGTCACGGTTTGGTCAAAACGATCCCGTACCACTGGTTGGTGAAAACGATCTTGTGTCCCAAGTGAATGAAAACGATTCCGTGCCACGAGTTGGTGAAAACGATCCCGTGTCCCAAGTGGATGAAAACGATTCTGTACCACGGGTTGGTGAAAATGATCCCGTGTCTCAAATGCATGAAAACGATTCCGTGCCATTGGGTGGTGAAACGATCCCGTATCACGGGTTGGTGAAAACGATCCCGTGTCTAAAGTGAATCAAAACGATTCCGTGCCATGGGTTTGTGAAAACGATCCCGAGTCCAAAGTGAATGAAAACGATTCGGTGCCACGAGTTGCTGAAAACGATCCCGTGTCCCAAGTGGATGAAAATGATTCCGTGCCACGGGTTGGTGAAAATGATCCCGTGTCCCAAATGCATGAAAACGATTCCGTGCCATAGGGTGGTGAAACGATCCCGTACCATGGGTTGGTGAAAACGATCCCGTGTCTAAAGTGAATCAAAACGATTCCGTGCCATGGGTTTGTGAAAACGATCCCGAGTCCAAAGTGAATGGAAACGATTCGGTCCCACGAGTTGCTGAAAACGATACCGTGTCCCAAGTGGATGAAAATGATTCCGTGCCACGGGTTGGTGAAAATGATCCCGTGTCCCAAATGCATGAAAACGATTCTGTGCCATGTGGTGTTGAAATGATCCCGTACGACGGGTTGGTGAAAACGATCCCGTGTCCCAAATGGATGAAAACGATTCCGTGCCATATGGTGGTGAAAACGATCCCGTGCCACGGGTTGGGGAAAACGATCCCGTCTCCAAAGTGAATGAAAACGATTCTGTGCCACGAGTTGGTGAAAACGATCCCGTGCCCCAAGTGGATGAAAACTATTCCGTACCACGGGTTGAAGAAAACGATCCCGTGTCTTAATTGGAAGAAAACGATTCCATGTCACGGTTTGGTCAAAACGATCCCGTACCACTGGTTGGTGAAAACGATCTTGTGTCCCAAGTGAATGAAAACGATTCCGTGCCACGAGTTGGTGAAAACGATCCCGTGTCCCAAGTGGATGAAAACGATTCTGTACCACGGGTTGGTGAAAATGATCCCGTGTCTCAAATGCATGAAAACGATTCCGTGCCATAGGGTGGTGAAACGATCCCGTATCACGGGTTGGTGAAAACGATCCCGTGTCTAAAGTGAATCAAAACGATTCCGTGCCATATGGTGGTGAAAACGATCCCGTGCCATGGGTTTGTGAAAACGATCCCGAGTCCAAAGTGAATGAAAACGATTCGGTGCCACGAGTTGCTGAAAACGATCCCGTGTCCCAAGTGGATGAAAATGATTCCGTGCCACGGGTTGGTGAAAATGATCCCGTGTCCCAAATGCATGAAAACGATTCTGTGCCATGTGGTGTTGAAATGATCCCGTACGACGGGTTGATGAAAACGATCCCGTGTCCCAAATGGATGAAAACGATTCCGTGCCATATGGTGGTGAAAACGATCCCGTGCCACGGGTTGGGGAAAACGATTTCGTCTCCAAAGTGAATGAAAACGATTCTGTGCCACGAGTTGGTGAAAACGATCCCGTGCCCCAAGTGGATGAAAACTATTTCGTACCACGGGTTGAAGAAAACTATCCCGTGTCTTAATTGGAAAAAAACGATTCCATGTCACGGTTTGGTCAAAACGATCCCGTACCACTGGTTGGTGAAAACGATCTTGTGTCCCAAGTGAATGAAAACGATTCCGTGCCATAGGGTTGGTGAAACGATCCCGTACCACGGGTTGGTGAAAACTATCTCGTGTCTAAAGTGAATCAAAACGATTCCGTGCCATGGGTTTGTGAAAACGATCCCGAGTCCAAAGTGAATGAAAACGATTCGGTGCCACGAGTTGCTGAAAACGATCCCGTGTCCCAAGTGGATGAAAATGATTCCGTGCCACGGGTTGGTGAAAACGATCCGGTGTCCCAAGTAGCTGAAAACAATTCCATGTCAGCGATTAGTGAAAACGATCCTTTGCCACGGTTTGGTGAAAACGATACCGTGTCCCAAGTGAATGAAAACGATTTCGTGCCACAAGTTAGTGGAAAGGATCCCGTGTCCCAAGTGGATGAAAACGATTCCGTGCCACGGGTTGGTGAAAATGATCCTGTGTCCCAAATGCATGAAAACGATTCATTCCGTGCCATGGGGTGGTGAAACGATCCCGTACCACGGATTGGTGAAAACGATCCCGTGTCCAAAGTGAATGAAAACGATTCTGTTCCACGAGTTGGTGAAAACGGTCCCGTGTCCCAAGTGGATGAAAACGATTCCGTGTCATGGGTTGGTGAAAACGATCCCATGCCACGGGCTGGTGAAAACAATTCTGTGAACTGCAATGCCATAGGTGAAAGTTAAAAGACCCAATTAATACAGTTTTTTAAGGGTCTTAGATTTGTCCATTGGATACAGTCACTCGCTTGGCTTACATGGGGCGTGTCCCCCAGGCGTACCCGTGGCAATGGAAAGTGGCTACTCATTGCTATATCAACTGCTTATACTAAGATAGCATAACCAAAGCTAAATAAACATAACATAACCCAACACAAACAAACAAAACCTACCTCAACCAAACGAAAAACTAACTCGACACGCCCTCTGCATTGATTTGAAGTGGCCTTCAATTAACCTGACCAAATCACGCCGAACCACAGAGAAAAACCTCAGATGCGTCACCTTGCAACCAACAACCAGGGATAGGGCTATCTCTACCTCAACTTTTGATCCAAATTTCCTTCCTCTGTTTTTCTTTACTCTCCCTCACCTGGTTAGTCCCAACTCTAGGCGAAAGATGACGTTAAATGCCTTTAGAAAACCAATTGAACTCAATATTTTTCCTATTGAATATAAAACTTCCATATCAATTACCTTTAATTTCCGCCCTAAATAATAACCATTATGAATAACTCCCCCAGAAAGTGTGTTTAGCGCGCATCAATGCAATATATTGCACATTACACTAACAGCAACAATACTTTCTAATGCGTGGACGTTCAGCCCAGAGTTCCATATCCGGGATTAGTCGCTTTTTACGACTTGTGCTAGAAATCGATATGGGTATTTTTCTTCTCTAATCACAAAAATAGAGTTTAAAAGAACTCTCAAAAATAATTTTATTAAAAAACCCAAATAATCGACTTTAAAAGAACTCTCCAAATAATAGAACTAAAAATAATTCCCCAAATAATATACTTTAAAAGAACTCTCCAAGTAATAGACTTTAAAAGAACTCCACAAATAATAGTTTTAAAGGAACTACCCCCTAAAATAGACTATAAAAGAACTCGCAAAATAATAGAAAATACAAGCACTCTCCAAATTATAAACTTTAAAAGAACTCCCCCAATAAAAATACCACTTTAAAAGAACTTTCCAAATAATAGACTAGCAAAGAACACTCAAAATAGGAGAATTTAATAAAAAAAAAACCCCCCAAATATTATACTATAAAAGAACTCACCAAATAATATACTTTAAACGAACCCCGAAAGTAATAGACTTTAATGAACTCTCATAATAGAACTTAAAAGAAGCTTTAAAGTAAGATACTTTAAAAAACTCTAAATAATAGACTTTTAACAAAACATTGAAAGTAATATACATACTTTTTAAGAACTCTCAAAATAATAGACTTTAAAAGATCTTTCCGAGTAATAGACATAAATAAATTCCGTTTAAAATTTTAAGACGAGTCCTAGAATAGATTTGAGGGGGGAAAAAAGTAAGAAACTGTAGAATTGTCACCTAAAATGAAACTACCATAAAACACTGTACAAGGTTCAAATTCATATGGTTTGGTATTTGCTCCCTTATCTTTTTTATTTGGATGATTCTAATGTTACCCCTCGTCCCTAGGATTTGGGGGTTGATTGGTTTTTCTGTGCTTAATATTTTTCATCCTAAATTTATTCTCTACTTTTTTATCTCTTAATTAGTATAATTTTCTTATTTTCTCTGTTATACGTTCAGTCTTTGCCACTCCAAGCTCGGCCCCACAAAGGGAAAAAATGGAAATTGATCCTATAAAAAGAAACCATTATAGATTTCCAGAAACCTAAGTCCAATTCAATACATTGGCTTTGGACAATTGAAAGTCGAATGATGGTTTATAGAAAGAGAACCGGCGGGAAAATGACACAATGACGAGGATTTTAATCGCTTTTCAGACCCAAAGGAGGACATTGAAGCTAACAAGAAAGGATCTTGCTTCCATCAAAGAAGAAAGCTCGATTGTGTGTGAGCGTTGTAGAGAGATTTTCGTATCAGAGGAACATAAATATTTAATAGAATTTATAGTATGGGATCTAAACTTGCGAGTGAGATCGATGTATACCTTTTTGAAAGGCAATTTTGTTGTGAGTGGCCTTTGTGTTTGATCCAGAACTGTTGAGCAAGGGTCTTTCAAACCAAGGTTCGAGCAAATGGCGTCCTAATATACAAAATTATTGGAAATAAATACGTATTGGTTGTGAGAGGTCGGTATACAAACATCAGGAAAATTACATCAATTGTATAAACATTAGCTATCAATATGGTTAATTGACTTCAAAAAGGAAAGAAAAGAATAGTCAGGAACTCTCGTTAGCTTAAGTGAAAAAGGCGTTGGATTTCTCACGCCGAGGTAGGGGCGGAGATAAGACTTACAGCAGCGTCAGTGGCGGGCCATTGTGTGGATACACTAATAAATCCCTCCGTCAGGAAGGGGTAAGTAACTACACATGCGTCTTTCCGCCGATAGACAATCAAAACACCACTATTTTACCATTACCGTGTTCACATCTCAACATACACACTCTCCTTTCCTTTACCATGTCGATGAGTGCTATTGCTATGGGGACACTCATATTTACATACCTCTGACTCGGACCGGGTACTCTCCCACACACTCTTGACGTCACGAATGGTTCACCATCGTTGGTTGGTTTCAAAACCATACGATGCGCCACCTCCCCCTAAATGAGGACCACGATAGAAGGGACGGATGGCACTACCTATATATCTACAAAGGCCATGCGCTTTTCGTAGGGGGTGGGGGATTCATATTTATGCAATTAAACGTTCTTCTTAACTTTTTTTAGCCATAATTACCGCCACCCCCTTTCCAAAATGTCATGCAATTCTCGTGCCCTATTTATTTCGGTTTTGATTTTCATTTATATTTTACAACCAAAATACATAACTTTGGAAAATTTCGAGATATTTCTTAAGATTTTTTTTTGTTAAAGTTTGAACATAACCATGTTTGTTACTTTAATTATTCGAATTTTTAAAGAAAATGAAACTTTTTGAAAATAAATATGATTATCAAACGTTTTGGGATTATTAAAAAAAAAATCAAAATTACAAATGGTGAAGTTAAGAAAAAAATGAAAATTTAGTAAAATTAAGGTATGGCTGTTTTTTGTTTTTTGTTTCTTCCTATATTCGAAAGTTTTATCGAAGTTCTTTCTAAAATAGATTTTCCATTTTACTATCTAGCCCGAGGAAATAGCTACTTATCCCTAAAATTCAGTAGGCCAAATTTAAATTATTAGAGCAAATTTAAATCGGAAAAAACTTCGATAACCCTTTTAAATATTAGTGGAAAAAAAGCAGCCATGCCTAAATTTTAATGAATTTTCTGAACTTCATTAGCAATTCCTTTTGTTTTAGAAAATTCCCCAAAATTTGATAATCATATTTGCTTTTCCTGAACTTTATCCATTTTGCTTTTTTAAAACGGGGGGAACTCTTAGAATAAACATAAACAAATCTCAAAATATACCTAGGTCATAACCTAACTATGAGAAATAAAAATCACTTATTAT
Source organism: Ceratothoa steindachneri (assembly GCA_963969495.1). Lineage (NCBI taxonomy): Eukaryota > Metazoa > Arthropoda > Malacostraca > Isopoda > Cymothoidae > Ceratothoa > Ceratothoa steindachneri. The sequence continues at coordinate 143,418,180 of OZ018331.1, read as the reverse complement.
TTGAAATTGGAAACATTTAAAAATAACTTTAGGTCATAAAGACTCTTGCTAGAGCGATATAAGCCATAGGCCACAGAACGAAGGTCTGCCCGCTAGGCGCAAGCTCCTCCGGCAGAGAGGAATACCGCAGGTTCGGCTTGTCATCATCATCACTAACTCTATAATTCAAGAAGGGGATATTTTTGAGTATTTGAATAATAATTTCATCTTAGTTTGGTTATGACATGTTTTTATCAAAGTTATTTCTAATCATTATTTTATAATAAATGTTGAAGAATTGCAACATAAAGCCTCCCGGAGGGCCAGGCGGACATAAACATTAAAGTCCCCCATCCCTTTTTGGAGAAGACCGGAGAATCAGCCCCAATGAGGAGACTCGTGGGGACGGTAGCCGGCAAACAACAGTCTAACTGCCTACCCTGTTTGATCTCCCCACTGCATAGGTAGTTGGAGCTACCATCCGTGTTAACGTAACCACCAAAGGCCCTTAAACGACGCTCAAAAGATCCAATTACCTACGAGATGCGTAGGCCCGTGGTTATATCACCAAAAAGCGGTGCCAGTCAAAAGACACGCCAAGGAGGGTGGCGGTTGGTGGTCTCTCTAATTAACAAGCCGACTTGGGCACCTCAGTGCTGACCTCCTCACTCCTCGCTCTCCCAGATGCCACCTCAGTACTCGCTCTTCCCTCTGCGGCCTCGCCCCTTCCTCCTTTGATGGGGTGGTGGTCCGCCTATAAATAAGCCCTTGAAGGAAAGAGACGATATAATTATTCGGTGAGAACGATATAGGATCAGTTCGTGAAGAAAGATCCATCAGCCAGTCAAGATTATTCGGTGAGAACAATATAGGATCAGTTCGTGAAGATCGATCTTTCAGCCAGTCAAGATTATTCCAGGAAAGACGAGAAAGGATTAGTTTAAGAAGATCGACTCCCCCCCCCGTGCCGAATTAACATAAATCGTCAAGTTTTGTATCGGTGTCATATCGAAGAATCCTTTACATACTTAGAAGAAGTCAGACTGGAGAAAAGAAACCCCGCTCACACTCGAGTGACTCTCACAGCTCAACTTCCGTAAGAGTGAGAGGAGAAGAACCAAGCCCAAACGAGGTTCCATTTCTTAATTACGGTAGAAATCCCCTCGTATACCCCAAAACTAGTTGGGCACCCAGCGTTAAACAATAAGACACAAAGAGGCTTCAAGATTATCCAGAAGAGGACTCTTTGAGTGGGGAGCACCGTAACTCTCTCCGTCTTCTTAACGTAACCGGAGGCAAAGTTGCAATAAGAAGTTGACATCACCCACCCTCTCTTCCTCTATCCCATCTCGACAAAATTCTACCATTTGCCAATTCAACTCTTCGAAGCGCCAGAAAAGCCCTCCAGCAACATCCGGCAACCCCTGATCCCTTTTGTCATGTAAGTTAGAAAGAACATTTATATTCATATTGCGATAGTATGAGTTTATTACGTTTCATGACTTCACGGAAGTAAAAATAATTGTACGTGAACTCCGTCATACTTACTAGTAGAAGAGAGTAATTTAATTTAATGCTTAACGCTAATCTAAAAGAGGCACGATAAAATGACTAATCGGCAATTTGGTGTGTTTACGTGTAGCCTATTTGTTTATTTTTGTCTTTAAGAGACATTGTAATAGGCCCAGTTGCAAACCGGTTTGGCCTCGGTTAAATTAGGAGGAGGATATAAAGGTGTCTACTGTTTTTTTGTCATAAGTAATTGTTAAATTTAAAATATATGTTTATTTTGGTATAATCCCTATGCGTTTCTCTATATCCTTACGTGTTGAAGCGGCTCTTCCGTAAAAAAAAAGCATTCCCAGACAACAGTATACTTCAGAAAAGAAGTATATACGTCAAAAAGGTATTCTTCGACAATATAAAAAAAAATGGTGTAGTTCAGAAATAAATATAATTATCGAAATTTTGAGAATTTTTTAAAACCCAAATAATTACAGATGGTGAATTTCATAAAATTTATTTTTATATATCTTCTAGAAAATTATTATAATTGGTGAAGTTCAGAAAATTTATAAAAAATTCACCATGGCTGCTCTTTTTAGATTTTAAATTTTAATCTTAGTAGCGAAGCGCAAACTACCCCCGTAGGAGGAAGTGGCGAAGCCATTGCCTGGTATGTCTATATTTGTAAACTCATTTTTATTAGTGTCTGGTATATATGTATGGAATTGTATCTTTCAAGTCAATAAACAAAACATTTCTCATTATATTTGAATGCAACATTACGCCATTTTGCAGCTTGCCCCTAGAGTTGGACCTAGCCAGGAAGAGCAAAAAAAGACAGAAGAAGGAAATGTGAATGAAAAGTGGTGCTAGAGATCACGCCAAACCTGCATGCTAGGAGGAAGTTGGCTAATCAGAAACCCCTCTCTGTGGTTGGTAGTGGGTGGGTAGGTTAATTGAAGGCCTGTTTCACTTTAAAGTAGAGTCCTGTCGTGTTACTTTGTTGTTTTTTTGTGTTGGACTATACGTAGGTGAGTCAAAAAGTTCTCAGACAAATGCCAGATTATTGAAATGTTCGATTTTGTACAAGTAAATACAGGGTCAAACACGACTTTCATGTTTTCTAAACAATTCCTACAAAATTCGTCATTCAATTTGTCGAGACTCTTTGTATTAGATGTGCTTCAAAAAGGTTACTTTTTTGAACCCATAAAATGGCAAATTTTGAGATAAGAGCGAACATTAAATTCCTGACTAAACTTGATTGGAAGCCTGTTAAGATTATTGACGCTCTACAACAGGTTTATGGTGACTCTTCGCCATGTAGAGCGGTAGTTTACGACTGGATTAAGCGCTTCAAGGGAGGCAGAGAAGAAGTTGAAGATGATCCACGTGAAGGGAGACCCTCCACCTCCATTAACCCAGAAAATGTCGAGCTTGTGAGGAATCTAGTGGATAAAGATCGCCGTATTACTATTGATGAAGTTGCCAATGCATGTGAAATCTCTCATGGCTCAGCATTTGGAATTCTAACTGAAAATCTTGGCCTGAGCAAGCTTTCAGCACGTTGGGTCCCAAAAGCGTTGCGAGAAGACCAGCTGAATCATAGGGCCAACCTTTCTTTGGCTATTTTGACCAAGATTGAAGCAAACGAGGATAGTTTTTTTGAGCGCCTCGTAACGGGAGATGAAACTTGGGTGTATCAGTTTGATCCTGAAAGTAAAAATCAATTAAAAGAGTGGCACCCAAGGGGGGCAGCAGGGCCTATCAAGTTCAAGACAGAGAGGTCCGTTAAGAAGATAATGGCTACAGTTTTTTGGGATTCGGAGGGAATTATTTTAATAGACTTCTTAGAAGGACAAAAAACTGTTACATCCAGCTATTACGAAGGAGTTTTAAGGAAGCTGAAAACTTCAATAGCCAAAAAACGACGAGGAAAGCTCCACAAGCAAATCTTGTTCCACCATGACAATGCCCCTGCACATTCGTCCAAAGCTGTGAGATCTCAGCTACGGGAATTTCGATGGGAAACTCTTGCTCATCCCCCTTATAGCCCTGATTTAGCACCCTCTGACTTTTTTCTGTTTCCAAATTTAAAGGGACACCTAAAAGGAACCCGGTTTCAATCATTAGATGAAGCAAAAAAGCAGGTCATTACTTGGTGCCAGAGACAACCCCGTGAATTCTACAAAGATGGTCTTTACCGTTGGATTCATAGATTAAGAAAGTGTATAGATGTTAATGGAGCTTATGTAGAAAAATGATTACAGTATTATTACAAATAAAAATTTTATGCCATTTATCTGAGAACTTTTTGACTCCCCCTCGTATTTACTTATGTTTGGTTATGTTATGTTAGTTTTAGTTAAGATTAGGTTGTGTTAACCTAGATAAGTAAACCTGTTCCACATCCTTTAGCACTTACTAGGAGTGCGAACACACTCGTTTATGAACCTCTGCTATGGAGAGACATTCTCAAAAACCAAACCAAATTAATCCATCATATTTAAAAAAGGTGTCTTTTTACCAAAAATATTAAGAAAAAACCTGCATTCCTTCGCTGAATCAAAACTCGCTCTCTGGTTGTGTCCCTGTAGGAGGTGAGTTTCAGTCCCTGAAGCCGTGCTATTCGATCAAAATGGTAAAATGATGACAGACATGGATTAAATTATAATAGGGCTCTAGTTTATTTGTCTCGACCTTTGGAATTAAAATTGATGAAGTTTCGCAAGGAATTTCAATCAAATATACAGGAGAAATTTTTTCCTTATAATAACAATGATAAAGGCTTCTTGATAATGCATCAGGCAAGCTTGGGAAACGCTCTTTATCTATTTCATACAGCCACTTCTTTGCCGGGAAGAGAAGCGTACACGATGTGTGCCGGATGCAGTTTTGAGGAGGCGTTATCATTGTTCTTATAAGCGCTCTCTATAACTGCTTCATAGTAGTTTAATTTAAAAAGCAAAGCATTGTTTCTAATCAACTTATTTTGTTTCCTCATTTGTTTAAAACCTGAAGTTAACTTTTCTTTTCATCAACAAAAGCTTAAAAGTTCGGGTAAAATTTGCCTTTATTCAGAATTCAAGAACGCTTCCTACAAATCTTGACTCGGTAAATATTTATATAGGAACATATGATAATCAGCCTCGCTTTTTTACATATTTATACACTGTGTCCCATAAAGGACTAAATTATCTTCATAGCATCCTATATTTGATATTTGGGGTGAAACGACGACAATATATTGTTACAGCAATATCAATAAAAAGTAAATTAGCAATAAACTCAAATGCTGTAATGAGTCGCTTCCATATAAATTTGAATTAAATACAGCTAATCTCAGGGCTCAAATTGCTCTCCATGGACGTGCACGCTCTTTTGACCGACTCGGTTCGGCTTGGCCTTGTTTCATTAAAAGCTTTATAATGGCTTACAGCATATGCCAAATGCATTTAGAAAAGCACTTGCTGCGCTATACATTTTAAGGTCTTAACCTAGCTAGTTTAAATTTACATGGAAACAATTCACTACAACGTTTTGATCCCTTAGATTTCTAATTATGCTTTCATTGGCAATTACTGTCAAAATATGCAATATTTTCTGTTTCCAGAATAATATAAATATATGATTCGATGAATATTGCCTCTTTTAGAACACGCTGCAAAGAAATAGTCTCATTTTTATATGTTTTTAGTTGTCATTCCTGGCAAATAAACTTAAGAAATTAAATTATATATACAGTGGTACTGCAAAATAATGGACAAACAATTTTAATTAGCAATGTTTGGTATTTAATTGAAAACCTTTAGCATGAACAACAACTTTAGCTTTCGTTTAGTATCTACAGGATAGAATCAGCTCCTTAGTCTTTCCTCTAATTGACACCACAAATGTTCGATTATATTCAAATCTGGCGATAGTGAGAGCCAATCCAAACGATAAACGTTATTTTTCTGTTTTTAAAACAAGATTTTAATGACTTTAGCCGTGAAAACTGGAGAATTGTACTTTGAATAGTAGCGCCGTCGGTGGTAGCATAATTTGACAAATAATCTTGAGAATTCATCCTGCCATACAGCAATACTAATGCACCAAGAGAATTCCATGACATGGCGACTTAAATCATCACTGGTCCATCTCAATGCCTAACTCTCATACCATGATCAATAGCTTCGTTAAGCGTCCTCCAGACGTTAAATCGGGTCAGAACATGGAAATAATGTCAAGTTCTTATTGTCTATACGCCAATTTTTACGCCTCTTCATCTCTTCATACTGAATTGCGTAAGAAATTATGACTTGTTAGATATATATATATATATATATATATATATATATATATATATATATATATTTATATATATATATATAATAGGGTCTCTGCAAAGTTAATATGCACTAGAAATAAATAGTAATGTCATGCTCACATTGAAGAAAATGCTACTCTTAGGGGGGTCTAGAAGACATGCAGATTGAAAAAGCATTGAAAAGTCCACTCCGCTTTTCATATACAGGGTGTCCATAAGAGTTACTAAACTGGATTTCTTACTGCATTTTCTTGTAAGTCAACTAATTACATTTACAAGTTACTAAGGTCAACCCATTTGAACTTTAATAGCTTAAAATCTTCAAAGAAAATTGAATTGTGGAATTGGAGGAATTGTAAGATGGCATCTAATTCTTGGAATTAGGCAAACCCCTAAGTGTGAATGCTTGAAGGTTTAATCACTAAGGAAAGCTTGTTGAGTACATTTTCTTCATTTCCTGCATGTAAGTAAAAAAAATGGAAGTTAAGAAGTGCTTTTGTAATAATGGAAAATACTTCATCTTGTTTTCTTCCAGATCTATTGAAACAATGTCCATTTTTTAGGAAAGCTTTAATATGCTCAAACATTGATGATATTCAAAGTATTGTAATGCAATGTTAAATCAGCAAAAAATGTTAGTCATCCAACCAGTTCATATTAGTCAGTTCTGGATAGTCATGTCCTTTTTCACCTAAGAAAAGTCTTATTTCTTCTAACAACTCAACAAATCGTTGCAATACCTGACCCTGGATTAATTATATGATAGCATTTTGGCTAAGGCTAAATTTCAATATAAAAAACATAATTAAAAGCCCGATTCATTATGAGGAAGTAAGGAACATCAATGAATACGAACACAGATGGAAGATTCATACCAATGATAATAAATTTTAAATAGTGGCTTTAGGAAGGCACACGCTATCAGATGTGAGAGTAAGGGATCTAAGCTATCTATTCACGACTGAGTGAAATGTACTTGGGATGAAAATTGCGTAAATTTGGAACAGGTTGCACGTCACAGCACGTATCGAAAGAGCCTCGGCAGTAGTTTAAATTTATAGCGGTTCAGAAACCTCCAATTGAAAAAAAGAAGAAAATTATACAGAACAACGATTCGAGAAAGGCTGCTATGCCCACCTTAAGCCTTCCAAAACGCAACAAATAACATTGCAGAGAGTAGTTAACAAATGCAAGTACATAATCACTGGTACTCGATAAATTGATAGGAGAGAGGAAGATCTCAATCGAATAAGCTAAATATCTACAATTAATAGAGTTCTTGAAAAAAGAGCTATAGTTATGAAGACAAAAAGAGAAAAGTAAGAACTCTCCTCGAAAAAACGGAGAAGTCTGAAGCCATATTTGTATGAACACATTAATTAATGAAAACGAGAAAACAATCTATGCATAAAAATCTGTGAAAAGGTAAAACATGCATTATATATTAACTACCAAAAAAATATAAATGAAAAAGACTATCCGGAATAGAATCACTCCAAAGAGGAGCCTCGCCAAATTTACCTATAACAAAGTAGTGAATTTGACGAAATGAGTGAAGCTTATAATTACAAAACGAAAAATTATATTGTCGAAGTTTAGTGAGTGGGTAATCCCAGTCCCACTTCCTGGACATATATTTTATTACCGTACCGAGGTGAAGCGGAGGTGAAGCGTATCCAATACACCTACCTTAGCCACTTCCGGTGAATAAGAATAACCCCGGTGCGTACCTTTTGATCAAAACTAAGATGATATCCCCTGAGTGTGTCTCCCACTCAGTTAAAGCCAACCATGGGTGGATCGGTGTAATATTGAGATTTGAGCCCAGTGTATTGCTTAATAATTGCCAAAGGATCGTCCAAAATAGTTAAACACACAGATACAAAAATAATCTTTAATGTACATGAATTTAAAATAAGAAACAGAGTATATAAGTATAAATAGAATTAATTTTTGCACTCAATAAGTAAGTCTACATAATTTCGTGGTGATTATACTTGAAAATTACTCACTAGGATGCTTGCGTCTTAATGGCAGCCGACAGAACGAAGGAAATATTATTAATGAGTTAAACACTGAATTAAGCACTTCTAATACTCGAGGTTATGGGCTCAGGATAAGAATTCTACTTCACAAATAAACTGGTGAGGTTAGAGGAGGGGATAATTCAATTAACGATACCTTTTGAGAGGGTTTCCAAGAAAAAAGTTAGCCGTAATTTGAATTAGTATAACTCAAAAACCTTTTGAGATTTTGGGGTTCTGAAAAAGGTACTTTATTTAACAACTATTTATCTTTTGATTAAAGAAATTTCATTAAATTCCATTTATGATTTTAATAAACTAATGGGTTTAGTGGGGGCTCTAAAAATATGTTTACGCAAGGAAGTAAAATAATGAAACGAAGCTTAAGAAGGTTAGGCCACCGTGCATGCACTTTTAAGAGAAGCGTAGGGAGCTTAAGTAGCCTAGGTCATGTGCGATTCTCCACCAAAGCCTAGTCCATTTTACAGAGGTTTGTCAGCCATGCTGTGGTATAGTCTCGTCATTATTGCTTACTAAGCAAATCAAAGCGTTTCTGTCGAAAAGTTTACTTCCATAGAACCTTTTTAATCATGCAGTTAATAAAAGATCAACGCGTATTTGTAGTCCCAAACTTTGTTAAGACTGGCAGTATTAAACAAGTACAAGATTAATTTGAACAACGTTTTCCAGGTAGGCACCCACCAAGCAAGTCAACGATTTGGAAGAATGTTCGCAAATACAAACATAAAGGAACATGTTTAAATCTAAATAAAGGGCGTTCGGGTCGTATAAGAACCATAAGAACAACAGAAAATATCGAAAATGTTCAGATGAGACTTTTTCAAAATCCTCATGTATCAGTCCAAAAGAATGGCTTACAATGGTCAAAGTCATTATTTAACCAAATTATTAAACATGACTTAAAATGGCATCCCTATAAGATGCATGCAAGACACCAGCTTCTTGAAACTGATTTTCCTCGTCGTAGACAATTTGTCGAATGGCTTCTCCATAAACTTGCTCGTTTCTTGGAAAACATTTTGATTGGTGACGAGGCAGCCTTTTTCATGAATGGAAAGGTAAATAACCATAGCATTCGGCAATATGCGCCGCTGCCTTTCCCCCCGTCCTCCAGCATTCTACTTTGACACACGTATTTGTCACCAGAAAGTGTCTCTGTGGCTCGGAATATGCGGGAATGGCTATCATGTCGGCCCATTGTTTTACGAGAATAACTTGAATGGTGCTGCCTACCTGAGCATGATCAACGAGAGGATCTTCCCAGAACTCCGTCAGATTTACGGCAATCAATTCAATAGTCTTTGGTGGATTCAGGACGGTGCACCAGCTCATATACAGCTTGCTGTAAGAACAAAACTAAGAGAAACGTTTGACAATCCAATGCAATTGAATGGCCCCCAAGATCCCCTGACTTAACACCGTGCAATTATTTATTATGGGGATATCTAAAGAATAAAGTGTATTCTACTCCACCACAAAGCATCATCCAGTTAAGAGATAGTATCACAAGTGAAGTCAATAGATTTAAGGAAAATCACAAGTTAATAGAAAAAAATGGTTCAATCAATGCGATCAAAGGCGCAACTTTGCTTGGAAAGAAATGGAGGACACGTGGAAGGAAACGGTGCTTGGAAATTTTAAAAATAAATTTGTATTACCCATATAAAGAGATGTTTTTGTTAAAAATGGATTTAAATATATTTGTTGATTTTAAACTTCAAAGTTTCCTTATTTTACTTCTTTGCACAAACATAATTTTGATCGCCTCCACTAAACCCATTAGTGTATCAACATCCTATAAGGAAATTTAATGAAATTTCCAAGATCGACAGATGAATAGTTGGTAAATTTGTTTTCTTTTGCAGGACCCAAAAATCTATAATAAGTTTTGAGTTATATTAATTCAAATTATGGTTAACTTTTTTCTGGGAGACCTTGCATATATATATATATATATATATATATATATATATATATATATATATATATATATATATATATATATATATATATATATTATCAGTCATCCGGAATAATCCCTTTTTATAAAATTTTGCTTTTAAACATTTGCCAGCACTCAAAAAATGTGATGAATTAGCACCATTAAAAGAATTGGATATACATGCAATAAAAAGAGCAAAGAATAAAAGAGAAACATTTAATTTCAAAAGTACGAAAACAAAAAGATTTCCGTTAATTAAATACACTTACAGGAGAATAAATTACATTATTAATAGAATCAATTCGATTAAATTCGAAAAAGGGAATTTTTTTAATTCCAACAAATTAATAAATTTTGATAATTTGTTAATCTCAAATAAGTCATTATATCTCATATTGTGTGAGATTCGGCTATTGATTAATGGATAATAGTATTAAAGTTTCTTTTCAGGAGCATTTTAATTAACTCTCAATCGACAGAGTTTTATCTTTCGAAGCACTCTTTTTCGAGATTGTTCGCGCCTTTTGAGTGGCACTGCTCTCATATAGTTATCAATATGATAGAAATGGGATATGGGATATGGGTTATTTAATAAGTGGGGGAGAACGGGAATAGGGGAGATAAGAGAAGCAAAAATGAAGAGAAAGGATGTAGTGAGTAAAAATTAATGTAGTGACAAGAAAACTGACAGAAAGGCTATTTAATCTCAACTAACGAGGGCAATAAAAAAAGCTCATGCAAATTAACACAGTTTCTTAAGATTATAAATAAATTTATACCTGTGTAGGAAAAATTACAGCAGGTAAAATTACAGATTTGAAAAATCCTTTCCTGCTACTGAATCTAGGAATTTTTTGTCACTCTGTTTTCTTATCATTGATCTTTTTAACTTATGTTCGTATCCTCTTTGCTCAGACCTAGATACAGGATTTGGTGGATAATTTGTAGCCTAAGTTCAATATAAAAGAAGATAACACACAAAGTTCATTTAATAAAATATATTTAGTTCCATTTTAAAGGCTTTTTACTATTATTTATTTTATTTAAATGAAATCGCCGTTAATCTCAACCATGATATCCAAGCGACGTTAGATGGTCCTCTGGTTCAACCGGGTGAAAACTGCGGTGACCCTAGATCAAGGTTCTACCTCGGTGGCGCACGGGGGCTTATGGCTTCTCCCTCACAGCCACGCCCCCACACGTGATAGTTCAGAGTTACAGTCTGAGGAGTTGGTAAGCCAGAGGGTCGGAGTGATCTGCTCATGAAAATTGTCTGAGAGCTAAGGTTAGGTCCTTCTGCTGGCGTGGCACTGTGCATAGTTCTGCTGCCATAAGTCCTGCTTTCCAGCGGCCACTCTCGTGTATCCAGGGCTACATTACTCTTCGAGACACTTGATGTAACCCACCGTATTTAATTAAGCCCACTCCGGAAAATAAACAGGGGCATAACGTGGCCCTCGCTACTAACCCCCAAGCACCATGATGGGGACCGAGAACTTTGGCATCATGACTCTCGCGACATCTTCGGGGGAAAGTTAGTCAGTGGTTGTTTTGTGAATTAACTGAGAGGTTTCGGCAGAAATTCTTCTCGTCTGAGAAGAACCAAAACATGCCAGACTCGAGAATATGATTAAGTTTGTTCACAAACTTCAAATCACGTTCCTACCTCTTGTCTTTCATCTTCTGCGACAGAAGCTGGCGATTTCCATCTTGTATGAATAGTAGCTGATGTCTTCGTGTACTCACTGTCCAATAGGTGATTCTGACATTCCATTCTCCCTGGTATAGGCCTCATTGATATGCTAGAATCATTGCCAATGATGGTCTGGATCTGCGCGACAAATATGTGGTGGGTGATTTTCCGTACCAGAACGCTTAGAGTGAGGTTTTAGAGCCTTTCTACTCTCTTAATCACAACCTGACCCATCCAATTCTATTCTGCACCTTCTACAGATGCCACACTCAAGCACTCGGTCATTTTTGCATTGCAGCTACCATCGTCAATCCCAAGTACCACAGTTTGCCTTTTCTAAAAATTTGGAGAATTGAATTCGTTCATGGTAGTGCTTTCCTTACCGGCAATGAGCAACTGAGCCTAGTATGATATTAAGAAGATATAACTGACGGCAGACAACACGCATGCGCGGATTTGCCAACAGAGGCAAATTATCTCTTGCATCATTTAGACCGAACTAAGGATAAAAAAATGTTCAAAAACTTCACCCCTTCTAACAAAAATTCATTTAAATTATTAGGTTAAACTGCTCGGAATATTTGAATAAAAAGTTTACGTTGGGTAAACATGAAATTTTCCCCCCAAAATTTCTTCTCCATCTTTTTTAACTCTAATTCCAACTTCAATTTAACGAGGATGATGGATTTTCCAAATGTCGAAATGGCGAAGTCAGGAGATTGGTACGAATGCAGTATAAGTGTTAAAAATTTTAGTATGAAGCTGATATTTGAAAATAAATACCTATTAGAGCATATACATTGTAATCAAAAATTTCGGTGAAAATTTGATTTTTTAAAATGTGCAGGTTTCAAGAACATGTCTAATTGTAGAATAGATAACTGCCATTGTTAATCGTTTTGAACGTGATCTTCCCGTAAAACCATAATGCATATTATCGCAGAAATTATCAAAGGAATTAAATGTCACAAAGACAAAAAGGGATTTATTTTAAGGCGTCTATACGGCAAATGCCACTCTAGGCATAAATGCAGAGAAACAATGGACAGATTTAGGATGAGAGTGGAGCAATGGGTACTCAATTTCCACCCAATTAGTTTTACAAAGTGACATAGAAACTTGCATCACTCACACTTTATAATTTAATCTGATGAAGCATATTTATTAAAAAAAGTGAATCTTCTAAACATCTTTACCATAAAGTTTAGGAAAGATATTTTGAAAATTAATAAAGGTAGGAAAAGGAAGTTAGCGGGGAAATTGAAACCTAACTCAATTAATTAGAGCATTAGGATTGGGTTGGATTAACTACTCTCCTAAAGACCTTTTCACGCTCCAAAAAAAAGGGCAGATCTTACAATACAATCAGAAAGGAAGAGGGCAGATAACTCAAAAGCGAAGCCCTCATCAACAGAGCAAAACTTTACTAAAAAAGTCTTCTTCACTGACCCTTCAAATCTCTTATCTACCGCAACAATTTTCCCCTTAATATTTTCATCTCTATTTCGGGGCAAAAAATAACAAAACTCCGCTCATTGAACCGAACCTAAGAATAAAGAAATGATGAACAATCTCTATTTATTGAGGGCGACGATAAACGCCACTTCGTTGGCAACATGCCAGTTTGGACTAGCTTTATTTATGATAAGAATCTCTCCAATAAAAACAATTAAATAAAGTACGAAGAAATCCTAGATAGACGTAGTATTGGATTTCATTCTCAGCTTTACTTTATGCCGAATGGAACCTACCTGAATGGAAACATCTTTGAGATGTGAGCGGAGATAGCAACATTAAATGTGGTAACCTACCGCATATAGGCCCGATTCAGGTCGAATCGGTCACAGTTGCTTAGTGGCTGCCAAACATTGTAATAGCTGGTTATTCGGATCCCACATTGCTCTGTGTCCTGAATAAGCAAAACCCCTCAAAAGAAGTACAGGTCGGTGTTAAGTTTCACACCGAATTAACATTATCTTTATCCTATAAGGAGGTCCATTACATTGGACACTGCAGGTCAAGCACTGGTATAAAAGAATTTGCCACAGCAATAGTTTGGTTGCACATAACAAAACATAGTATGTTGGCGCTTTCTTGCCCTAACACGGCTAAATTTTATGAAAGATTGTAAAATGTGAAGTGAATCCAAAACAGATATCTATAAAATTATAATTTTATAAACCAATTAAAGGAAATATATAAAAGGAAAAAAACAAAGACAACAAAATAGCTAACATAGAAGAATTAATGAAACAAATTATATAATTCATTAATATTTTAGTATATATTTATATAGCTATATACTTAAATAATTCAAAGTAAATAAGAAAGATAAGCCAAGGGGGTTTGTGTTTAAATTTTCAGTCTCAGAGGAAGAATTAATAAGAGATAAAAATACTCAGGACAAAATGACGTCACCCTTTTAATAAAATATAAAAAGGTTTTCACGAGGAGGCATTTTTTTTCTAAACGCCCATTCCTCCCATTTACCAAAGTTATTGAAATATTTTAATATTAGTGTTTTTTAGTGGTAAACATATCGCAAAGGAAGCATCAAAAATATCAAGATCCTCACCGTCCAGAAAAGAAAAGTATACATTCAACCCCCCCCCCCTTCCACTTTGACTGACGGGAACGAAAATTGGAACTTGACAAAAGGGCTGGCAGATAAGTGAATCAACCTCACCATCAAGTAGAAGGACCACAAACGAGCTTCGTGAATCCAAGAAAAGCGGGGCGCAGGGAGTGAGTCACGTAATTAGAATAACAGACAATTGCTGGACAAGGATAAGAAGGAACTGGAGCCCTCGGGGCCAGCAAAGAATCAGTCAAAAACAGGTTGGCGGGACGACCTCGACTAGTTCTAAAACCATTAGCATCATCTGTCTTGAGAACGAACATTTGGAACTTGCTGAGAAATACCAATGTCCAATGCCGGATTTAGACATAAGATAGATATGCTGCAGACTTGGGTCGCAGAGACGTCAGAATTTGTTTAATTTGTGAAAATTCTAGCATATATTTTTTTGTGATTATTTAATTTAAAAAATCATTCATGCAAACTTTAAATAAAAAGTAAAAGTGTACAGGACAAAACGAAACTGTATCGAGTCGTTTTCCAAGATAAAATTTTTTTAGTTTTTCTTAATGTGGGCGCAATATTACGATCATACTTATTTCTAATGGTGGCAAATTGTAAAGCATAAAGGTCATTATCACAGCTAAAGAGAATATTAAATAAAGTCAGAGCAACCATGTCTCAAAGAAATATGTTTGCACTAAGCATCATGTTTCATATAAAGCGATAAGTCACGTACAATAATTAGTGATTTTACATTTGGGAAACCAAGAAAGAAATGTTTTATGTTCTAGGCATATCTAATATTATTTTTATGATTTAGTATGTTAGCATTATTTAAAAAAAAAACGCATTTAAATATTGATTGCAGGATATTATAATATACTATAATCTACGTTGCAGAGCAACTAAATAAATTATAAATCATGAATATGAAATGAGTAAATCTATTCTTTTGAAACTAATTTCTATTTTTCAGACGAAATGGCTTGATATTTAATTATTAAAAATCATTTATACTTCCAAATTTTTTAAAACCAACAGGTGTAATTTCTTAACTTGTTTAGAAGGGTCTCAAATCTATTTATAGTTTAAGCCTCAACTAGTTGCAATCCTCACAGCTTAAATCCCTCGAAAGATGATCCATTATAAATACTTCATCATAATAAACAGCTTTCATTTGATAAATACTCACTAAATTATTTTGTAGTTTTTTTACATAGAAGCTTAAAAAATTTAATTACACACCAAATACATTTGTATGCAAAGGCAAGCCTGCAATAGACTTTTCATTCAACACTCAACAATACATCATCAAATCGACTGTTCTCACGGCAAATCATTTATTTTCTTGCCAATCTATTTGAAAAGAGGTTACTTGCGTAGAACATCATTAAATTCTAGCAAGGAATCAACTTAAATTTAAACGAAAGTTTATATTAGACAAATTCATAATTAATCAAATTGATTCACAATTTAAACGTAATTTACCAAGAGAAATTATTTTAATATAAACAACAATTATGCAAATTATTTCAGTTTTGTGTTATTTTCATGATTTTAAGGCATTTTAGATTAAGCAGACGATATTTAGCCAAAAAGTACCAAGGGCAAGGCAAACCTCATGTTTTCAGGCAAGGGTAAGCAAACAATACTTAGATGTCAGCTACATCAAGGTTTCCTATGTGGATGGATGATAGTGGGGATGTTATCACGATGGCCCACTTCTCTCGTCGCTTACTGTACGGCAATGAACTTCTCCCCCCCCCACCCTGCATGGATAGACACAGCAAGGCGAGAAATAGGATTTTAAACTCCCTAAAACTATCACTTTCATACATTGTATAAAAACAAAACAATGAGGCAATAATTTCTTTGACATGGCAATCCCATATAGTGGTTTAAACAACATGTGGATACTACCATTAAAACAATTAAGGAATTAGTGAAAATATCATCGCTTAATCCTAAATAATAAGTGGATAACAATAATATACATGGGAAAGTGTAACTGAATATCACTAAAAATAACTAAGTGTAGCTGAAAGGAACTATAAATAAACTATAAAATAGCTGAGAGGCATTACAAATTGCAAGAAAATAACAAGAAAATCACAAGTAGGACTAAAAGTTATAAAATAAACTAGAAAATCGTTAACGTCACTCGATAACTGGGAGATTACTTGAAATAACTGGATATCCCTAAAAATCACTAAAATATTTGTAAAAATCACTAGAAAATATATTTAAATCTAGGCACAATTCGAGCAGAAATAAGGTTCACTTACCTTCTAAAGGTCGAGTGGCAAAAATAAAGACGCAAAAAACAACGGCGGCGAATCGACAAAAACGCAGTTTCGTGCTTCTTCGTTTGGTCCCTTTGGTCAGCACCATGGGTGCCCGCCAGAGACCCCCAAGTAGAGGTCCCCGCCTGAAACAGGTCACTTTCCGCGATGCAACTCTCAAAGGAGTCATAGTCACTCACTTTGATGAAAGGTCAGTACTCTGTTTTATTAGTGTCCGCCCATTTTCGGGGGTGGTGCGCGATGCCAGCTGGGAGAGGTGAAATGTGGGCCTAGGGCAAGCAAGAGCAGAAGGGAAGGGGGGCGTCAACGCAACCCCGTTTCGAGGATCCCCCAAAAAGAAACCCCACGAAAACCAAGATGGTGGGTAAAAGTTGGTGAGGGTGTCGGGTCAGAGCTCTGGATCATTATTTAGTTCCGGTTTACCCGAACGAAGCAATTTTAATTTTAGTTTTTTAAAGGAGATTTGTTAGAGGGGGATTAGGTGATGAAGGGGGTGAGGTGGGAAGTGGAGATGGTTATGTTCACCTGGAGATAATTTAAGAAGCAAATATTTAAACAAGTGCGTTTAATCAAATCGTTTAATGGGTCATTTAATTAGATCAAGGCCTAACTCACTAGCTAAGTCAAAACCATTAAAAAAATAAAAACAGCCAAACACTGGTATATTTCACCTTCTTCAAGGAGAGATAAGTTTATAAATAAACGAAAGTGTTCGGTATCTCTTTGATTTTGATTTCTTCGTGGTTTGCTTCTACAATTACCCTCTTACTAGCTCAAATGTGGATATATATATATATATATATATATATATATATATATATATATATATATATATATATATATATATATATATATATATATATATATATATATATATATATCTATATATATATATATATATATATATATATATATATATATATAGCGACAAAAAAGTAGTTGATACTTGTAGTGAGAGAAAGGGTTAATGCTTGATGGTGGCGAGGGTCACACCAGTCACGAGTTGGAACAATATCCCTTCTCTGCTACATGATTCGAGTTCGTTCTTGAGGGTGTCCACCAAATATGTTCGTATTTGAATTTTTACAAACAATTTAATGAAAAATCACCTTTCTTTTAACTTGAGGTTTTATAAGATGAATGACTGGAGATTGTGGATCCAATCAACCGAGGTGGATTGATTACAATTACGAAGACGAAGTTATTTGATCGACTGTGTGAATAATGTGTGGTTGTTTTATATGTGTACAGGAAATTGTTCTATTCATTTATTGGCCGGACGTTTCAAACCCCAACTGGTACCATCAAAAGGCGACTAAAGATAGAAAAAAATAATATAAACACCAAAAGTATTAAAATCATTAAAAAATAGTTTAAATTTAAAGATGGGCAATGATAGGTATACCATTAAAATTCACAAATATTGACTCTTATTGAAAACAAAAATAACACATTACGCCAAATTGCTTAACAATCTCTAGTGTAATGTTGGCGAATGGGGGGCAAAATATTTTTTAAACAAACTAATTTCAGTATTAAGAATTATAAACAAACTGAATGAAGTTAAAAGAATAAAATAAAAATTAAACCCTAATTTAAATAATTACCGCTCTTCAATTAAATTAGTTACCGTATAACCAACCAATATATTAGCCCTTCACCAGACTAAGCGAACATTCCTCGTTATTATTTTTTTGCATTAGTCATTTGCTCTTACAACTCCACAGATATAGCTTAGTCCCTCTATATAATTTGTTTACATTTGTTTTGTTTAAAAATTACAGGAGGGTATTTTTGTTTTTTTAACTTCGTTCAGTTTTTTTTTTTTTATTTTTAATACTAAAGTTAGTTTGTATTAAAAAAAATTATTATTCACCTTTTTTGCAAAATCAACATAGATATTATTAAATAATTTTATGTAATGTTATTTTTGTTTTATATACCACTCAATATTTGATATTTTAATGGTTTACCTTACATTCCCTGACGTTTCAATTTAAACCATTATTTAATGTATTTTAATACTTTTAGTGTTAATATTTTTCCCTTCTCTCGTTAGTCGCTGATGATGGTCGCAGTTGAGCATTAAAACGTTCGTACAATAAATGTTTGGAGCAATTTCCTGGGTTTTTATATTCCTGCTACGCATCAGATTCCTCAGCAACAGATCAATTGCGAGTTATAATAACGTGTAAATAACCTACAGAAAAATAAAATAATACTTAAGCGTTCTCACATTTAACATTCCTTTGCAGTGAATATATATCAGGATTTCTTATCAACACCCGGACCCTATTTATTTAATTCTAATAAGACCCAAATGGAATCAATTTATCACTACACTATTTTACCATTTTATTTTCAACAGTGATAAATTCATCTTTACGCATTTCGTAAACTAACAAGGATTATTATTATTACTATCATCAAGGTCTTTCCTAATGTTTTTATCGCACCGAAATTATCAGTGACATAGGAAATCGCTTTTAAAATATTGTTGTTCTTTTGGATGGCTGACATTTTGTTCGAGAAAACTGTGATAAATTCGAAAACTTTTTTACACTTAATAAGTCATTAAAATTCCAGTTTTTGATTGTTTTGCGAATATACCATAACTTCAAAGATTTAATCACCTATGATTTATAATCTTTCATTATGAGAGTCGATTCGTAAACAGCGGCCATATTAAATGCTGCGTTGCCAGGTCTCAACTTTCACTTTTATACAATGTTGACATTATTATTCTTCATAAATAATGTTTTCCATTTTGAAAAGGAAACTAGCGATACTTAGAAAAAAGGCTTTAGTGGATAAAATGTACCACGATCTCTAAGAAGACAAATTTATAAGTTAGAGAGGTAAAAATGACTAGGTGATGATAGTGATTAAGCAAGTGTTCAGTTGTGAATAGTTCTAATTTAAAATTCTTAAGGTAAAAGTTCTGACACACACGAGTTTAATAATAAGAACTGAAACTACATTTTTCTGCATCAGGTAGAAGGATACGTAACTACTTCAATATTCATGGCAACAGCACTTGTGACAAAAACGTAGGGAATGAACATAACTTAAGAACAAGGCGCCAGCATCGAGAAATCTCCTGTTAAAACTACACCTTATGGAATTTCTTTGATTAGGAGGAGGACAGTCAGTAAAATACATTTTCAAACTGAAGCAGGAACTAATTAATCAAAGAGATGAATGTTTATCATGGCAGAAAGTACAGTCAAAACTAAAATACACACCATAAAGGAGAATCTTGAGTCAGACATACACCTACACGAGCTCGAATTCTGCGAGGTCTTTGTAGCTTTTTGCCATAGCAACGTCTCTTGTATCGCCTCTGCTGCTATTGCCAGATTGCGCCACTTAGGAGCAAGTTATGGGCCATAAAGACACGTATGTGCTCCTCTTCAGACCCAAGGTCCAATTCAGACCCGCATAACTAATCCTCATCGAAGACATAAGACGCGCTTTAATAATGCTCGACTCCATTGCGGGTGTTCGAATTCACAGACCAAGGTAATAATAGGCCCTTCTGTGCGTGAGCGAGGGGCAAGTAAATTATAGAACTGAAAAAGTTTTTAGCCCCTCTTTTTTTCTCTACTTTTCTGCTATATTTTTTATAAATTCCAAGGCAAATATTGTTTGAGGGTCTTGTTTAATTGTTCAATTGTGTTTGTGTTGTATAGATACGTATCTTTATATATGATATTAATTTTATTTTTCAAACTCTTGCTGAGGAAAGCTAGGGAAGAGGGTGAATTATTTCTGTGCCATCCGAATTTGTTCCTGTGACCAACGTTTTAATTTTCGAAAGACAAAAACCTTTCTCTTCTGAACAAGGTACAGTAGCGTCCCCCAAACTAGAGAACAATATAAAAAAATGTACATTTTATTGAAAAGAATAGTTTAATTTCCATGAAAATTATGAAAAATATTATGTAAAAGTTACTTTTGTTACTAAACACGTTTAATTTACTAGAAAAGCGAATAAAATAGGTCATAAGGAAAGTAATGTGTATTTGAAGAAAATGATGTGGCCAAAACCTGAGAATGATGAATATAAATGTAGCCATAACTAGAGAAAACAACTTACCACATAAATAATTGAATGAAAAATTAATAAGAAGTATGCAGCACCCTGTTATGAATACCTTGAGGGCATCTTCGCCAACAGGACTTCATTAATTGTTAATGCGTGATATTATTACATTCTTCATCTTATCTTTGTCAGAGATCTTCAACATATCCCGGTTTACGACCTATAACCTTCACACCTTCTTCCATAGGTTTTTATCTAGTTCAAATAAGGGGTCTGCTTGACCAGTTGATCACCTCGGTATTTTTAGCATCCAAGAACAGCTTCAGTGTCTTTGCTGTGTGACAAGGACCATTGTTCCGCATGAAAAGACGTTCACTTATTCTCGTTGTTCAGAGAGTTACAAGGAGTTACAAGGAAAAGAAGTACCTCAAAGGCCTTGCGGCCCATATCGACGAGGAACTTTTTGTGGTTTCGATTTTTAGCATGTACTGATTACTTGCTATGAGATCATCAACTTTTAAAATATAATTTGTCAAGTCTACTCTCGAACTGTTCAACACTGCTACTCTCAACAACCCCCGCTGGCAGTTTATTCCATATGTCGCAAATTTCATATGTGAATGACTTACCCACCAGGATGGTATTGAATCTGGGCAGCTCCACCTTTCACCCGTGATTTCGAGTCATATTCCGGTTGAGGGTAAAGAATTTGGTGGAGTCGACATTTTCAAATCCTTTCAAGATTTTAAAAGTCTCTATTAGACGACCGCGCAGTCTTCGAGTCTCTAACGAATAGAGATCGAGCTCTTGCAGTCTTTCTTGGTATGACTTGTTCCTTAGCGATGGGATCAGTTTCGTGGCCCTGGCTTGCACCTTTTCCAGAGGATCAATGTTTTTTCGATAATGAGGAGACCAGAATTGAACAGCGAACTCTAGGTGAGGCCTCACCAGCGAGTTGTACATGGGCAAAACAACCTCTTTTGTTCGAAAGCTCAATTGCCTCGTGATGTAACCCAACAAGCGATGAGACTTTTTCTCCACCTGTAAGCACTGCTTCGAGAATTTGTGATCGCTGCTAATCAGCACACCTAAGTCCTTCTCGAAATCAGTAGACTCAAGAAGCATACCTTGTAGCTCGTAGCCTGACCGGGGGTTTGCCTACCCGATGTGCATCACCTTACACTTTTCTAAGTTGAAAGGCATCTGCCACTTGTCAGCCCACTCGACGATCATCCTTAGGTTATCTCTCAACATCTCGATGTTTTCGTGATTCGCTACATTAGCTCTAAGTTTTGTGTCGTCGGCAAATTTTGCTACACGACTCACCAGTCCTTCATCTATATCGTTGATGTAGATGATGAATAATAGAGGACCTAGCACGGAGCCCTGAGGAACTCCGCTCGTTACTGACGACCACCGAGAGATGTGGCCTTCCATGGTAACCCTCTGTCGCCTGTCCGACAACCAACTTTCTAACCATTTTGCGACCTTTCCTCTTATTCACAGGGCATGTACTTTCGCCATCAGTCAGCGGTGGGGAACTTTATCAAAAGCCTTTTGGAAATCCAAATAAAGTATGTCCACCACTCGACTTCTGTCAAACTCACTCATTATACCGTGGAAGAATTCAAGCAAGTTTGTAAGGCACGAGTGCTTTCTTTGGAAGCCATGCTGTGTGTCTCTCAACAGGTCGAGAGACTCTAAATGATTCATTATCCTATCCCCTATGATGCCTTCCAGTACTTTTCCCACGATATAAGTTAGACTTATTGGTCGGTAGTTTCCTGCGGTGCCACGGTCCCCCTTTTTGTGGATTGGGGTGACATTGGCAATACGCCAGTCTGCAGGTACTTCGCCACTATCGACCAATGAGTTGAAGATCTCAGAAAGATGAGGGCTCACCTGATCTTTCACCTCCCGCAGTACTCTTGGCAGGAAGCCGTCAGAACCTGGGGATTTATACGCATTTAACTGACCTAGCCTCCTAGCAACCACTTTGGAAGTTGTAGTTATTGCTTCTCGTGATTCTAACTCGCGATCTATCACTATCGGCGGTCTGGGTATCTCTCCGCCCCTTTCCATCGTGAAAACCGAGGAGAAGTAGTCGTCGAGTATGCCAGCTATTTCCTTATCTAAATCCTGGAGAACGCCGTCGCCGTCCCTCAGGGGTCCGATGCGTTGGCGTACTGGTTTTCGGCTGTTCACGTACGCGAAGAACTCCTTGTGGCTCTCTTTACAGAGAGAGGCTACACGAATTTATTCGTTACGCTTAGCCGTGCGCACTAGTGCCTTAACCGTTCTACTATGGGTCACATAGGCTTCATGGTGCATCGCACTATTATTCCTCTTCCATGCTCTGTGCGCTGACTTTCTAGCTTTAATAGCACTAGCGATTTCTTGAGAAAACCACCTAGGCTGAATGCTCGCTAGTCTGACAGCCTTGGTGGGAACGCACTCGGCCTGACGATCGATAAAACGATTTTTGAAGGCGTTCCATTTGGAATTCGTCCCGCCCTCGTTAGTTGGTTGCATCTGGCTAAGTGCCTCTCGAAGCCCATTGAAGTCTGCACGTCTTAGATCCAATTTACGTCCTCGTTCATTAGTACCTTGCGTACAGGGAGCACGTACTCCAAACCTTACCATGTTATGGTCACTACCACCTAGGCACTCATCCACTGACAGGTCAGAACGACTTTCTCATAAGATGATAGTGAAAAAACTTGTTCATAGGAAAACAGTGGGAAACTTTCTCATTCAAGAACAGTGGGGGAAATTGCTGATAGGAAATCAGTGCGGAAAATTTCTCATAGGAATACAGTGGGAAACATTTTCATAGGAAAAGAGTGGGAGAAATTGCTCATGGAAAAACAGTGAGAAACTTGCTCATGGAGGATCAGTGGAGAAACCTGCTCATAAGATAAGAGTGGGGAAATTTGGCTATAGAAAAACAGTTGGGAAAATTTCTTATAGGAGAAAATTGGGGGAATTTGCCCATAGGTAAACAATACGGAAACTTGCTCATAGGTAAACAGTGCGAAATTTTCTCATAAGAGAACATAAGAGAAAATTATTCATAAGATAAGAATGAGGAAACTTGCTCATAGAAAAACAGTTGGGAAACTTTCTTATAAAATAACAGTAGGAGAAATTGCTCCTTAAGAAAACAGTGCGAAAACTTACTAATAAAAAAAATGAAAAACTTGCTCATAGAAGAACAATGGAGAAAATCGTTCATAAGAGTGGGGAAACTTGCTAATAGGAAAACAGTGGGGAAACTTGCTCATAGAAGAACAGTGGAGAAACTTACTCGTAAGGATGGGGAAGCTTGCTGATAGGAAAAAAGTGAGAAAACTTTCTCATCGGAGAACATTGAGGAAACTTTCTCATAGGAGAAGAGTGGGCATGATAATGGATCGTTTGAAGATAAGTGACCTCAGGTGTTTTGGTGGTCGCTATTCGATTTATGGGTCATTTATTTTCAGGTGAATAATATTTATATAAATAAATGTAAGTATAATTGAGATTTAATATTAGTAATTTTTTATCTTTTTTTAGTTTTCATTACAATACTGTTTGTAGCTGATATTATTTAAGATTTGAAGAGTGTAAGAGTTAGATGTTCCTTCAGAACCAGAAAAAAACAAGTAGAGATGTTTGCATAAGTACGAGTATGTACCTATATACTTAGATGTGTGCCCACTTTAAATCTAAAGACCCCCATTTTATTAAATTACAAGGTATTAAGGTATTTAATTAAGTTTATTAAATAAACTATGGCATATCCTCTCAAGGAGGAAGTCGGAATGGCTTTCGAATAGGATTATGGTTCATAAATCAGCGGCCAATTTTCAATATTCAGTATTAAAATTATAAATTCGCTCAACTATTATTTTAATTATAAATATAATTCTATAGCTATTATAGTTAAAATAAATTCAAGGGATTGTAAAATAGTTTTGTAAGGGTTTTGCCACATATCTTTACCCCTTTTGAGGTCTTAAATTTCGTAATGTTTGGTAATCCAAACCAAGGGTATCTACAACGTAGGTCAGCCGCCGTGTAGGAAACAGGACTCGGTACTCCATCCGGTAAGTTACCATACTCGATGTGGCTTAACTTTGCTGTAATCTAAAGTGGTGTTTCCACTTGATTCGACCGTAGCGTAGGATTGTACAGGGTGATCCCAAAGTCTGTGCAGTAAGACACTTTATTACAATTAGTTACAGGAATGTAAAATCTCGTCCTTGCGCTAGAATACAACGCTTGATCCTACTCAGTTGATGGGCAATGTCATCATAATTAATGATTTCTTTTCTCCATTTTTAATTCTTTTCACTACGAACCCTTATTTCACTTTCCAACGAGGGAATCTACTTACTACGGAGACTTTGGGATCACCCTATCTATATGAGAAGATATTTCAAGTGTAGTTATAGTTTTACCTAAGCTATAGTTCAGTCTGAATTCAGTTATTGGGGGGCGGTTCCCGAGTAATAAATAGGCTTTCTTATATCCTTTTTGGGGATGATTTTTAGTAAAATCTTTCACGCTTGTCTCCTATTCAGGTGTGGAAAGAATAGAAGAATTGGTGAAAAAAGAACCAAGAAATGGAAAGAAAGAGCCAGTTATTGAAAGAAATGAGCGATGACTTGTAAAGATAAGGCATCTCTAAGATGACCCAGCAAAGGGAAGTCCCTCATAAAGTAACCGAGTAAAGATTTACGAGTAAACTTAGAACAGGAATGATTACACACAAAGAGAGGTTAAGTTAGGTTGCCCTAAATTATACTTAAATCTTTACTTGGTCAGTTGTAGAAAACTTATCTTTGCTGGGTCATCTCAGAGATGGATTATCTTTACTTCATCTAATTTTCAAATGTACAAGTAATTAAGTATAAGTACTATTATAAAGTCACTGAAACACACGGTCATAAAACAAATAACCTGCGTCATTTAACCACTAACAAAGATAAGCCATCTCTAAGGTGACCTATTCAAACAGACTTATCATTTTCAAGATGACTTATCATTACTTGATTTAATTGATAATTGCTACATCATTTCCCATCAAACTAAATGTTAGGGCATGGGGGGCACAATAACCAGGAACAAATTCAAATAAAGATCACAGTTATAGCAGCTTTAGGTGATATTTGTATTAAAGGTGGCGAGGTGTTGTACTAATATGAAGTCGCCAGATAGGCTCCAAAAAAAGTTCTAATATGAGGCCTACTGACATATCTAATGTTCTAATATTATTTTGCTTTCGCGAAATTTGGAATTATACAAGGCACTAGGAAGGAAAAAGTTGAGCAACTCTCCTGGCGCTCCACTGTTTCACAGGAAAGGAACGTTTCCTGATGGGGCTGAACAGACTAGGATCTTACGAATCCAGCGTCATTACACAGAAGAGAACCCTAAAGATCGTCAATGTGATCGCTGGATGATTGAAAATATATATATATATATATATATATATAATTAAAATGTTTTCCATTAAAAGTTTTTTCTTTGTTTGTCACATATTTTTTGAGAAAATGAGTTGATAGCAAGTTGTATATTTCAATTTCACCCAACTATATAAAAACGTCTAAACTTATTTAATGTTGAATCCAGTAAAATATTATTGGACAAACAACAAAAAATGTAACACTGAATCTATTTTTGCGCCCTAAAAGGTCACAAAGCTGAAATAATACTAGATTTAGGGGGAAATGTTGTGGCCACAAAACTAGGCGCTCCAATGCTAATTTTTAATGCTGTCTTCAGGCAGGTAAATGGGTATTTGAACTTGACTGTATTTCCTTTAGGTGGCTTTAGCAGGGCAGTTCCCTGCCTTTTAGATTATGCTAAATATGGAATACATAGTAAAATTTTCAATTGAAATTGAATTATATATCATTTTAAAGGCAATTTATCTTGAATTAAAATATAATTTATTTATAATATAATATGATTGATTTAATTGGCATTCGGGGGTGGGGTTTATATGTCTGAAGTCAAGAAGCCTGGCATAAAATCAATGAAAATTAGAGAACCTAACGACGGCTGGGATTCGCCTTTGAATTTGAACCTAATCTAGGCTTTCGAATTGTGTGTACTACTAGCTGATCAAAGAATATCAGGCGGTGTGTGGGTATAACCCCATCACTGAAGGAGGTAGGAAGCGAATTCCCCGTTTCGAAATAATTACCTTTGGGTTCGAATTCAAATGCGGTTACCAAACGTTAATAGGAGCTTCAATGTCCATTGTTTTTATGCGGTGCTCAACCCCTTCGGGAAGGAGCTAGAAATGGAGTCATTCAATTTCCTTGAAGTGGGTGACCGTTAATTCCAAATTTATTTAGATTATGACTATTTTTTTAGCTGAAAGTGAAATCATAAAATTTTATTTAGATTTGACTAAGTGTTTTATTATGATTACTTCTAGATGCGCTTTGAATGGGTAGACTAGAAATGGAGTAATTAAATTTCCTTGAAGTGGGTGACTCTATATTCCAAATTTCCCCTTTTAAATTAGCCTATTACTAGAATGAAATTTTGATTACGGCGACCTATGCCCTGGCTTTTAGTCGCTAGATGGACACTTAAAATACAACTTAAAACAACAACAACAAAGCAGTGAGGGTGTAGGATTGTATAGCCATGAGTTGTCAACTTTAAACTGCACCGGACCTGGACAGATTGGCCTTTTGAATACAGTCGCTTGCTTGGCGTGGATGAAGAGCGCCCCCCAGGCGTGGCAGATGCAGTTTTCAGGTGATGACTCATTGCTATAGCAACCGCAATGTCTATTCAAACCAGACTTGCTTCTTATATAACCCTTTAAGCGCCTATGCTGCAATGTGCAACCACAATTCCAAGCCACTTTGACTCTTAATATATACTGATTTAAGGGTTATTATATTTTATGTATATAGCCAATTCGAGCATCAATGGGTTAAAAAGGTTTAAAATTTTCACCCCCAAGAAAATGCGAATCTGCTCAGCGGCCAGATCGTATTCCTTCTAACCATTTCCTTTCCACTCCACTTTTGGTAGCAAATTAGCTTAACCATCAGATTTATATGATAATATTAATTTGTAATTAATTATTATCATCAAATAGCAAAAATATTCTGCTTTGACATTAAAAACGGAAATTGGCCTCATTGAACATTATTCAGAAATTGGAACACAGCCAGAATGATGCATTACTTAAAAAAACAAAACAACTAACAACTTAGTAAATACGGATTTAACAAGGTCAACAAGGTTTAGCAAAACAAGGATCAGCTAAGAAATAAGTCATCAAATAAATAATAGGACAAAGTACCTAAGTCGCGTGCTCTCAAATATTCTGATTTATTCGAAGGAAAGTGTAAAACATCATAATAGTTCCAAATTTCATTCGAATCCGAAGAATAGTTACGATGTTATTGACAAATAACTCATTAAAAAGTAAAATGTTACCATCCGACCCTCCCACCTACGAAACGACATCTTAACTTATAAGAGTCTGCACGCGACTAAAAACGATCTCTCCAAATACTTAAAAAATCTGTTTATTATGCTACTTGCATATCTAGATGATTTATAGTATATGATTAAATTTTCAAGCAGAAGTGAAAGGTTCATTCTTTGGGTTTCATCAGCGGTTGAGAAGTGACAAAAATCTTTTACCGACATAAAAATTATTGGTTATCCAATGTGTGGCGTCGAGGTGGTAAATGAAAATTATTGAACATCCAATGTGTGGCCTCAAAGTGGTAAATCCCAATTATTGGACATTGAATATGTGGCCTCGAAGTGGTAAATCCAAATTATTGGACATCCAATGTGCGGCTTCGAAATGGTAAATCAAAGTTATTAGACATCCAATGTTTGGCCTCGAAGTGGTAAATCCAAATTATTGGACATCCAATGTGCGGCCTCGAAGTGGTAAATCAAAATTATTGGACATCAAATGTGTGGCCTCAAAGTGGTAAATCTAAATTATTGGACATCGAATGTGTAGCGTCGAGGTGGCGAATCCAAATTATTGGACATCCAATGTGCAGCCTCGAAGTGGTAAATCAAAATTATTGCACATCAAATGTGTGGCGTCGAGGTGGTAAATCCAAATTATTGGACATCCAATGTGCGGCCTCGAAGGAGAAAATCAAAATTATTGGACATCGAATGTGTGGTGTCGAGGTGGTAAATCCAAATTATTGGACATCGAATGTGCGGCCTCGAAATGGTCAATCAAAATTATTGGACATCGAATGTGTGGCCTCGAAGTGGTAAATCAAAATTATTGGACATCAAATGTGTGGCGTTGAGGTGGTAAATCCAAATTATTGGGCATCTGATGAGCGGCCTCAAAGTGGTAAATCAAAACTATTGGACATCAAATATGTGGCGTCGAGGTGGTAAATCCCAATTATTGGACATTGAATGTGTGGCCTCGAAGTAGTAAATCCAAATTATTGGACATCCAATGTGCGGCTTCGAAATGGTAAATCAAAGTTATTAGACATCCAATGTTTGGCCTCGAAGTGGTAAATCCAAATTATTGGACATCCAATGTGCGGCCTTGAAGTGGTAAATCAAAATTATTGGACATCAAATGTGTGGCCTCAAAGTGGTAAATCTAAATTATTGGACATCGAATGTGTAGCGTCGAGGTGGCAAATCCAAATTATTGGACATCCAATGTGCAGCCTCGAAGTGGTAAATCAAAATTATTGCACATCAAATGTGTGGCGTCGAGGTGGTAAATCCAAATTATTGGACATCCAATGTGCGGCCTCGAAGGGGAAAATCAAAATTATTGGACATCGAATGTGTGGTGTCGAGGTGGTAAATCCAAATTATTGGACATCGAATGTGCGGCCTCGAAATGGTCAATCAAAATTATTGGACATCAAATGTGTGGCGTTGAGGTGGTAAATCCAAATTATTGGGCATCTGATGAGCGGCCTTAAAGTGGTGATTCAAAACTATTGGACATCAAATATGTGGCGTCGAGGTGGTAAATCCCAATTATTAGACATTCAATGTGCGGCCTCGAAATGGTAAATCCAAATTATTGGACATCGAATGTGTTACCTCGAAGTGGTAAATCCAAATTATTGGACATCCAATGTGCGGCCTCGAAGTGGTAAATCAAAATTATTGGACATTAAATGTGTGGCCTCGAAATGGTAAATCAAAGTTATTGGACATCAAATGTGTGGCGTCGAGGCGGTAAATCAAAATTATTGGACATCCAATCTGCGGCCTCGAAGGGGTAAATCAAAATTATAGGACAGCCAATGTACGGCCTCGAAGTGGTAAATCAAAATTATTGGACTTCGAATATGTGGCGTCGAGGTCGTAAATCCAAATTATTGGACATCAGGTGTGCGGCCTCGAAATGGTAAATCAAAATTATTGGACATCAAATGTGTGGCGTTGAGGTGGTAAATCCAAATTATTGGACATCCAACGTGCGGCCTCGAAGTGTTAAATCAAAATTATTAGACATCCAATGTTTGGCCTCAAAGTGGTAAATGCAAATTATTGGACATCGAATGTGTAGCGTCGAGGTGGCCAATCCAAATTATTGGACATCCAATGTGCGGCTTTGAAGTGGTAAATCAAAATTATTGGACATCGAATGTGTGGCGTCGAGAGGGTAAATCCAAATTATTGGACATCCAATGTGCGGCCTCGAAATGGTGAATCTAAATTATTTGACATCGAATGTGTGGTCTCGAAGTGGTAAATCCCAATTATTGGACATCTAATGTGCGGCCTCGAAATGGTGAATCAAAGTTATTAGACATCCAATGTTTGGCCTCGAAGTGGTAAATCCAAATTATTGGGCATTTAATATGTGGCATCGAGGTGGTAAATCCAAATTATTGGACATCCAATGTCCGGCCTCGAAGTGGTAAATCAAAATTATTGGACATCGAATATGTGGCGTCGAGGTGTTAAATCCAAATTATTGGACATCCAATCTGCGGCCTCGAAGGGGTAAATCAAAATTATTGCACATCAAATATGTTGCGTCGAGGTGTTAAATCCAAATTATTGGACATCCAATGTGCGGCTTCGAAGTGGTAAATCAAAATTATTGGCCATTGAATGTGTGGCGTCGAGGTGGTAAATCCAAATTATTGGACATCGAATGTGCGGCCTCGAAATGGTAAATCAAAATTATTGGACATCGAATGTGTGGCGTCGAGGTGGTAAATCCAAATTATTTGACATACAATGTGTGGCGTCAGGGTGGTAAATGAAAGTGTGAACTAAGTAATCAAGACTTAAATAATTCACATTTTTATACTCGATAGGAAATCAAGGAGTATATCCATTTGATGTATCTCTCTGATAAGCACATTACGATGCATATACAAAGGATAGCGTAGCGGAGCCAGGCTAAAATTTGGGGTGGAAGGGGTAATCTGAATACCTCTGACTAGTATGAGAAATGGGAATTGTTGATAGTAATGGTTATCTTACAAAGTATTGATAATAAATAAAAGCATCTCATAAATGCCTGAGCACTAACTTTCTCAGATCAGAATTTTTTTCCACATACCAGAAAATTAGGAATTGTCGTTTATTGTAGTTTTGGATGTCAGTTAAGGTATAATCTTGAATTTAATAATTACTTTTGAGATTTACCTATATTTTATACATGTATAATATAAGATACATTCGATTGCAATGGTTTAAAAAAACTTTTCATATATATTCTATATTATTACATAACTCTTTCTGAATAGCAGAATACAAGCATGTCTTAAAAAATAAATATCAACATAAACAGGTTTGAAATTTCGGGTGGCTTAAGCCCTATAACCCCCCCCCCTCTGGATTCGTATGTTGCAGGATATGATAAACAACACATATAAAGGGGTAAAATAGGCAACTGCCATACCCAGATAATAGGTAGAGATCTTTAAGCAAAACCATTCAATAAGAAGAAATGTATTATAAAACTAAGGAACTTGCTACCAGTATGAAATTAGGCCACATGGCTAGACAATCCTTTCCGTGTAATCTGATTCTATTGGCATTTAATGAAGTTTTAAGGGACGTGCAGCAATTAATGGAAAAGTGACAAATTGATGAATAAAAATTGGCTAACTTCCATTAGGGAGGAACGTTCTAATTGGCTTTTAATCTTAATTGCCAACTCGCCCCTTTTAACGAAAATACAGATTCGAAAATCTTGCTAATTCCACTGCGATTGATCAAGATTATTATTTTAGGATTATTAGAATGGTAGATAAAACTTAATTCCTTTTGATTAAATACAATGAACTCCGTTCAATTATGAGCGTTCGAACTATGTCCTCTCAATATCGCAAATTGTTTTTACAAAAGGAAAAAAAAAAAATTGGAGAGGGTTTTAATGCTACCTTTATAAGTACTAGGTGTTACTAAATTCTGCCCACAGGCAAAATGCCTATTTTTACTAAAAAAAATAACTACATTTTATTTAATTGAAATATTTGGAAATAACATATTCAATGTGATTTAGATGATTAGTGAGGCAAAGTTCTATGCGCTTTGCGAGATTCACCCCATGAAACTGATGCATTACTTGCAAAATTCCGTTAACTGGAGCATATTCATTCATGATGCGCTGTTCACTCAGGTGTCCTAAAACTGATCAAAAATATTTTGTTGTTGTTTTTTTCAATGTAGCACTAAGTTTTCGGATGACTTAATATAAAGCTCAAATACAGCAACGCAACTGTCAAATACGTCTTTTGTTTACAAATCGGTTTTAACAATAAAAGATAGTACTTACAGGTTAGTAGATCCTTAAAAATTAGCATACTTGCGAAATAAGGCCGATGGGAAATTAAAGGATTCAAAATGCTAATTTTAGGTTTGCCCAACTAAGTCTAAATGATTGCATATGCTTCTTTTTGTAAACAACTCTATATTACCAGAGTTGGCGCAAAAGAAAAGATTTTCAAGGAAATGTCCTCTTTACAAGTGGATTCTTTCGGGACTAACCTCTTTTCTCCATACATCTGAGGCTTGAAGTTAAAAAATATCCTTTCGTGATCAGTTTAGGTCACTATACGTTCTTAATCTTAAAATCTAACCCCACAACCAAAATCCTTTTACGTACAACTTTTTAAACTATAAACTTTTTTTAATTTAGTAAAGACAAGTTATAAAAAAATCTACATTAATTATAAATTATACCTTCGCATTTGAGAAACTTTCTGCAATTAGGGAAGAATCCAAAATGGAGTTATACAATTAATTTATATGTTTATGCATCTTGTTTGGATAACAATTGCATGCTAATAAGCTACATTTTATGTAGGACTCCCTTAGGCATAGCCCCATAAAGCACTGGGGATAAAGATCGTATTCAAATCAGTAAAGCAAAGAAATTCAAGTTTTAAATCTCCTGAAAAACTTGAATGAAAATAAAACAAAATACTTGACAGGAACACTATTACACCCAATAGAGTTTAAAATTCGCAGTTTAAATAAGTTAAAAATGTTAAACAAACATCATCGTGACTATCCTTTAAATTATAAATCGATTCAGAAACATCTAGAGCAATTACTTATGCAATTAAATTTATCCATATTAAAGTGTGATGGATATTGACAGGCAATGTCGGTCTTAATTATCCTGCATTCACTGAACCTAAATGATATTATGCAACGCATCTTCCAGTCTGTTCCCTTTTAATTACTCTTAAATTTCCCTTTATTTGTCGCTTAAGTAAACTTTCTGTTGAAACGAATTCTACTATACCTTTTAACTTTTCCTCTCCTAAATTCCAAACAGTCTGTGCGTTGTGCCTCTAATCCATAGGATCATTCGCCAGATGAGTTAGGATTAAAGAAACGATCAACTACTACACAATTAAAAATAGTGAAGTAAAAAATCTGTAAAATACCAACATATTAGGTACACGACAATGAGTTGTAAATAAGAAACATCATTTTCATTTAGTCCCCCGACAGATAATTACGACTGACAATGTTTAATGCTTTATAGTTATAATCCGCATAATATTACATTGGATTGAGTAGAATATTCTCCATGGAATGTGATCTACTGAGGATATTCTGTGTTCCATCTATTGATATTTAACGTATTGAAGGAAACCCAAGACTTTTCTAGCATTGCGAATAACAAAGGAAAAGTAAAATCAATCCCCTCGGCAATGCACAAATATGTAATACTTTCATTGAGTTTAAAGCCGTATTTTGGTGTATGTATAGAAGATATTAATAAATAATATGTATATAGTATAATTCCTTACTAAAATACTATACAAGTTAAATACAATGTAAGTCTTTGTAACAATGTAAAGAATAATGAAAATGAAGAAGACAAAATAATTATATCTTATTTTAGATAACAAAAACAAAATAAATGTCAAATATATTAACACAAACAACTTATCTCGTTAAGATGTAAACAAAATTTTCACTTCCACCAAAAGGTGCAAAAGAGGAATAAATAAACTCTTCACTGCTTGTGTTTGGCTCTCTACGTGTTTTCATGTTGATGCCGGCTATTAATTCGCATCTTCTACCTACTAATGGCCCGTTAAACATTTATGGCAAACGGAGTTTCTTTAAGAGTTCTTGTCACGCTAGAATCCAATTGTTAACAAGCAGAAAAGAGGTTATTCTTTGCCACAAAAATAGATTTAATCATATTTCGTCCTAAAATATCTTCTAGAACGACTTTTCTAAAGGATAATCAATGGGTTTATTATTCCAGTGGGAAGGACTGGGTAACCTTAGATTGAGCAAGAGCCACAGTGTGTAAAACAGAGAATAATCCAAAGGATGCCCTTTGGAACCAAGTTGCTGCAACGAAACCCCACTAGAAGTAAACCCATCAGCCCTTTGGTGGACCCAGTGATTGCGAGATAAGATATGGTATGTGTTTATGTAATCATTAAGAAAGATAAACTCACCGTATTCGAGCTTCTAAGAATTTTAATTGAATATATGATGAGAGAAAAGTCATCCCGGAGGTACATAAGGAAGAGGATCTAGAAGGACCAGCGATATTAAAGAGCGAGATAGTAGCAACTATTGCCAAGATGAAAAGTAATAGAGCTTTAGGTGAATGGTAATAGAAATGGAGTGGCAATAGGAATGATCAAATCAGCGCGAGATTCGGCTCTGGACAAAATCACACAACTAGCTAATAGCATATATGATAGTAGATATATACTGGGGGGCATGAAAGAGTCTATATTTATAGCTATCCCCAAAAGCCAGGACTGCAGAATGTGAAAAGCACAGAACAATAAGTATAATGAGCCAGATGGGAAAGATACTTTTAGGAGTATTAAGAAACAGACTATAGAGAAAGTATCAGAAAATGTAGCACGAGAAAAATTTGTATTTAGGGCAAGAAAATATACAAATAATGCCATTTTATACCTAAGAACTATTCTTGAGAGAGCGATAGAAATGCAGAAAGATGTATATTTGTGTTTTGTTTATTTTGAAAAGGCTTTGACACAGTAACACATGGAGACTTGGTAAAAATACTTAAAGATATTGGAATGGATGGTAAGAATATCAAGTTAATTGCAAATTGG
This sequence comes from Ceratothoa steindachneri, assembly GCA_963969495.1. NCBI lineage: Eukaryota > Metazoa > Arthropoda > Malacostraca > Isopoda > Cymothoidae > Ceratothoa > Ceratothoa steindachneri. Next base: position 143,383,213 of record OZ018331.1, on the reverse strand, counting down.
TATTAGAAACAGAGAGCAACCGTGAAAATAGAAAAAAGGAAGTCAAAATGGATAGATATAAGGAGAGGTGTGAGGCACGGGTGTGTACTTTCTCAGACCTCAACTCGTTGTATGGACAAAAATGCATTGAGAATCTTGAAGACCTGGAAGGACTGAATATTAGAGGATGAAATTTAAATAACATGCGTTACGTTGATGATAGGATTCTTTTATCAGACTCAAAAGAGAAGTTGCAAAGATTTGTGGATGAACTAAGAGACCCTGGTGAAGAGAGGGATTTGAGAATTAATATTAAGAAAACGGAGATATTAGGTGTAACTAAACAAAGAGAGAGCTTAAGATTGAGAGTATACTTTGGAGGGAGACAAATCAAACAAGTCTGGGAATTTAATTCCTAGGAATTACTGTGTCAGAAGTGGCAAACTGTGAGAAAGAAATAAGAAGAATAATATTGACAAAAAGTGCTTTTATGAAACTTAGTTTTAACATACGGATGTGTTATTAACGATTAAGAAGAATATGGAAAAAAGTAAGAAGCAATAGAAATGTGGATTTTGATAAGGATGCAAAGATTCCCATGGACAGCAAAAACAACAAATGAGGAAGTATTAGGACGAGCACGACTGGAGTGGGGCTTAATGAGAAGTATCCGAAGTAGGAAGCTGCAGTTCTTGGGACTTATCCTGAGAGCAAGAGGAATAGAAAGAGATTGCCTACTAACAAGAATTGAAGGAGAAAGAGCCAGAGGAAGATGCAAGGAAAAGCTCATGGAGACCCTAATGGAAATCATGAACAGAAGATGGACTGTGACAGATCTAGTCAGGAAGACAGAAGATAGAGAAGAATGGCGCTTCATCGTAGCTACCGTCACATGACGGGTACGTCGGTAATTAAGGTAAGATTAAATGTAAGAATATTTTTATTGTATAACAGATTGATAAAACACTTCCATCTAAATTTGACCGAAGAAAAATACACTCATAGGAAGTTTCCCTCAAATGTAATTATACCCAGAGAAAGTTCTGACAATGAAAACAGAAGCCAAATGTACCTTAACCTGACCTAACCTAACAAGAACTTTGAATTCTTAATTTACGTAGATTGTAAAAATATTAGTCATGCTTAAAGTTTCCTGTGGACCGAAATTTCTGTAAGGCGGAATTTTATTGGTGGAATTTTGTGGCCGTAACTTTCTTAAGCGGAATCTTTAGAAAACCGAAAAACATCATAGTTAGTGGAGAAAAGTGGAAATTTCTAGAATTGTTGTCTACAAAAAAACGAGCTTAACTTCAACAAGTGAAATACATGTCAACGGCACTAATACGAGAAACCGAGAGAACCCATAGAAACATCTATTCAAAGACAAGTTGAAGCACTCGTACCTTAGGAAATGAATGTTTATGAACCTTAGTAAGGTAAAGCTTTTTACTGTAAAAAGTCTCTTTCACTCAAAGTGCTATGAAATATTAATACTAAAAAGAAATCTCCGACCATTTATCAAGAAGAAATTTATTGAAAATTCTCACATGAATGAAAGGAAAAAGTAAAGAAATCATTGGTGATGTAAGGGGCTGGAACTAATCGACAGGGATACTATGCAGAACGACTCAAATTACGAGTGAAGAATTAGTTATAAGTTCTACTTAAATATTTATTCCTTCAAGCTACCATTAGGTTTTGTAGATATTCATAGGAAACCATCTTATCTATTGGGTATTTGAATCAAACAAATGAAATTACTGTAACAAATTGCAAAGCAAATAAAATCAGAAATTAGCGACAAATTATATCAAATCCCCCGACAAAAGCAATATCTGTTACATCAGAGACCTAGTACCGACTGCTTTGTTAAGTCACCACACTGAGAAGTTATGAAAATGTTAAAGCAATAGACGACATCATGCCAGAGAATTTATCGTCAAGAATATTCTCTATTATATGTAGGCATCCACAAACATTATCACATCGTGTTTTGTCCAGGGTAGAGAAAAAAATAATCTGATTAAAGAGACAACCGATTTTACAAATAATGCTCTTTCCCAAACATACGTCCGTTTTATAACTACAAGAAAGTCAGTGGGTTTACCTAAGAATTTGTACATTCAAATTAAAATCTATTGGACAGTTTATAAAGCATTTATTGGGAAACGATCTTCCCTGACCTGACTAAGGTCTTCAAAAAATCTCAAAATAAAGCGCCGAAACTTTCTTCATAAGAAAAAGGAGAACGAAGTGAATAGAGAATGCACATTTTAAAAAACAGAACCATCGTACTATACAAACAATATCCATGTTTAACATACACTCACGTTTCAAAAATAACGTACATACACAATATAAATATGTTATGAATATCGTGTTTGGCATAGCATATACAGTGGGTGCAATAAATTTCCGATACATGGTCAAAGTTTTATTTACCATAGTTACACAACAGCAAAGTAATCAAAAATTGAACGTCTTATGTATTTTCTTCGTTGAATACAAATTGATATCATATTGAAAAAATAATAAAAAATTACTATGATTACGGAAAAAATATCAAACGAACGTTTCAAAAAGTATCCGATATATTTATGAAAAGAAATTAGTATTTGGTGATATTACCTTTCGTCGCTAGTACAGTTTTTAACCGTTTGGGATATTTAGTTATAAGATTCTTACAAATATTTATAGGTATCTTGGCCCATTCTTCTTGGCATATTCTTTTTAAATCAATTAGATTTCTTGGGTCCCTTTTCTGAATCTTTTGTTTTAATTCTCGCCACAGGTTCTCGATAGGATTTAGGTCTGGCGACAAACTTGGCCATCCCATAACCTTTACTTTCTTCTGCTGAAACCATGTAGCAGTGCCCTTGGCTGTATGTTTTAGATCGCTCTCCTGCTGGAAAATCCATCCTCTTGGCAACCTCAATTCGTCTGCAGACCTTAAGAGTATATCATCTAGAATCCTGCAATACTTCTGATCATTCATTCATTTTCCCTACAATAATATGGAGTTTTCCAGGACTTTCAGAGGAGAAGTAGCCCCATACCATTCTGCTGCCTCCTCCAAACTTCACTGTTGGGATTGTATTTTTAGGATCATGCGCTGAGTTTATCTGCTTCCAAACGTGACTAACACTATTCCACCCAAATAACTTAATCATCATCTCGTCAGACCATAGTACAGCGTCCTAAATTTCAGACAATTTCTGACATGAATCGGTTTCAACAAAGGTGTCTTTCTTGGTGTGCGAGAATGGAATCCCTCGTTCCTAAGAACTGCTCTGAAAGCACTTTTGCAAATATTTGTCCCAGCTTCTTCCAAATCTTTCTGAAGTTCAGATTGAGTCACTCGAGGATTCTTCTTTACTTTAAGGACTATATGTTTAGCCGCACGGTTTGAAATTTTAGATGGACACCCTGAACGTGGTAGACTTGCAGTGGACTGGTATGACGTGCACCGGTGAATTATGTCACCAATGGTTGAGATTAGTATTTTTAGCATAGATGAAATTTCCAATGCCCCAAACCGCTTTTATGTAACTAAACAATTAGTTATCTGCTCCTTTTTGGCAATTCTTTAGTATTCGGATAATATAATTAGAGTGTTGAACGATGAACTCCTTCTCATGCAGCTCTCAGACACTAACTGAGATCCACTGCTTCACGTGGACGGAGTAGATTATTTTTCTAGAAAGTTCTACAGAATTCCTCTCACGTAAATGACTCTGGAATGTTCGAGAACTATTCATTATTGCTTTAAAACTAATTTTGTGGGCCTATTGGACACCTTTCGAGGTGATAATCTAACACTTAGTTCGATCTAATATCAATGCTTTACTATTTGTGTAATGTAATACCGAATTTGTATTCAACATACAAAATACATAAAATGTTCAATTTTCGATTAATTTGATGTTGTCTAACTATGATAAATAAACTTTTGACCATGTATCGGATATTTATTGCACTCACTGTACATACATACATACATTAGTATAAGCAACCTAAAACAAGAAGTATAATATAGGGCCATATTTGTCTAATTTCTAAGTTTGAATCCGTTTTTCATGCTTATTGTGTAGCAAAAACATTGTCTTCTTTTAATGTTATATCTAAATCATTTAGAACAGTAGAATATAGTATACCTGTGTAAATGCTGATTTATACACGAGTCAATAATATGTAAGTGCAAATGTATAAGCAACATAGAAAGCTTTTATACGAGATTTGCCTTTCGTTGTTACAACCTCGCTGAGGAAACATTAGTAAGAATCTTCAAGAAACCAAACTTCTAAACTGCACAAAGCCAGTCATAGATATAGAATAATTTCCTCCATTGTGACATTACAAGTATCTTTTGTGAGGAACATTATTTTCAAGTATAAATCTAATGGCATCACAGTAAATCATCTGCGTAAACGTAGAAACAGATGCCTAAAGATGTTTAGTCCTTGATGATGGCAGTTTTAAAAAATCCTAAGTCTACATTAAATAAGTTACAATCAAATCTTGCAGCACGCGACATAAATATACCAGCATTTACAATACAACGTCGTTTTTTTTACACCGCGAAGATTGCGTGGACGCGTCTCTAGCATAAGTCTTCTGTTCGCGAGAGTTTATAGAAAGGTTTCTTTGATTTTTGCTAAATAAAATATAGAGACTTAAAAATTTAAATTGGATAAAATATGATCGTCAGATGAAACAAAAACGAGCCCTTGTGTGAAACTACGAAAGGTGTTTAGACGAGGTCAGGCAAAGCCCTGCTTTAAAAGAACACCATATCTACTATCAAACATGGAGGAGGTTTCATTATATTGTGGATATGTTTCACTGTTGTTGGCACTGACGCATCAAAAGTTAAACTTGATGAATACCTAAAGCGATTGGCAATGAACCTGGGACTTGAAAGGTGTTTCACCTTTCAACTAGATAGCAATCCCAAGCATACCAGCAAATCTATTTCACAATACTCAAGTTGCCTTATTAAAGCAAAATTTGAATCCTATTGAACATCTGTGGAAAGAAGAAAGGAACTGTATGCACAAGAAAGGCCTTCACAACAATGAAGAATTGGAAACGTTTCCTGAGGAAGGGTCGAATAAATTCCCTCTGGAAACGTTTTACGGCTGTTATTGAAACCGAAACGGGACATACCAGATAAAAAGTTCATTTTGGCGCTATTTATGTTTTCTTATTCTCAAAAAATAAATCTTTCCAATTGTTCCACCTGTTTTATTTTACTATTTTGTATTGATATGTAGTCGCAAAGACGTAGGAAGCTTATATAAGCCCTAGAGATTATGGTAGTGAAGTTTAAACTCAAAAAATATTTTGATTAAAATATAAAATCATATACATACATGTTGTCTATACTTAATAACGCAACTGTATATCAAAGATAACTAAAATGGAACCTTATTATCAAACAAATAAATTTTGTTTTCAAAGTCTGATGGAGGCCCGCTTCAAAACAAATGACTATTTTTTTAAAATTTTCGACACAAAATTTGTTCCACAAAATACTTTACCCTCAATTATGTTTACATTAATAGTTATAATGTAGGATCAAAGTTGAAAAATTACTTGCCACTCAGCGCGGAGAGGTAAAATAATTGGAACTTTGTGCTCGAGTTTAATTTTTCGCAATATAAAACACGAGAGTTTTGTGGTTTAAAGTTTAGATTATCTTGGGAATCAAAGAAATGAGAAAATTACATAAGGTTCCATAACAATAAAAATATCATTTATATCACATTTAATTTAATATCGTAGGTACATGTAAGTTATAATTCAATATTAATAATTATGCTTTAATAGTGTATATAGTTTGAGATCTATGATGGGTTACGTCTTAGCGGTTGTATATGCTCTAAATAGTCATGTTTCGTATACCCCGAAAGCCTTAGATACCCACTAGAAAATAAAGGGCCTCAAAACGATTTCGGATCGATTGTAAAACTATTTGTCATATAAAACACTCATCGTTTGTCTAACATAGCTTGCGGACTTAAGAAGGAAGTGTGGTGTCTAGGCGCTAACTTATTCTCTTCTTTCTACTAAAAATAACTCTCTGGAGTTTTTAACTGATGCTTGTCACGAATATGATTTTGTGTATCTTCATATATACAAATTTTAATCAAATGAATTTTGATCAGTAGTATATTGGAGTTTTTAATTTAAATTTTAAATATGACTGAACATTGGTTATATACCTTTGAAATATTTGTTCTACATTTTGAAGTTTGAGTAGAACTCTACGGATATTAATACTACTGTTTCATTATATCTGCTGATATAGCTCAGATACATAAATAGCTACCTATATCATAAATATAATCATATCCATACTAGCTTAAAGTTAAAGTTAGAAGAAGGAACTTTATTTATATAAATTTAAGTTATTTATTAATTTCAGCCTTGATAATCGTGATGCTGAATAAATTTCTTCAAGTTATTATAAAATGCGAAAATCAACAAAAGAAACTTCTCCAGATAGGGCTTAGTTTTTTAGAGCTCATGAATTAAACGATGAAGTACTGAATGGAAAGTAAAAGCTTCGAATATCCAAAAATGGAGGCTCCTAGTTATGCAACGAAAAAAGAAAGCAGAACTCCCTAGAACCTAACATTGCTCTGCAGAAACAAGGTAGATCCCCGAGAGAGATGTTTTTATTTAGAAAATATGATAATACAAGAATTAGGAAAACCTCACATTTTCCATTAGTTTGGAGGAGAGTAATACAAAGAAACCCCGTCCAATATTAAGACAATGCCAATGAGGATGTTTATTAAATCGTCATACACCCCTCGACTAAAGCCTTTCGCGTCTCAAGGCTCAAACAAAAACCCGCACTGCCTATGTCTTTGATATGCAATATGCTGATGATGTCTCCTACCTTACACCTAACCCTCAATCTCCTAAAAGAAATATGGATGCGTCAGCAGGTTATTAATGACAGCAAAACTGAGGGGTTCCCAATAAAACACAACACTCCCCTTCCAATACCACATTTTACCATCGGTGATGAAGACTTAAAAGCCGTTGTTTCTTTCATGTATCTTGGCAGCATTTTCTCAGCAAACTGTGATACAGAAAGTGAAATCCAGACGAGGATTAGACTAGTGAGCTTAAGCTTTGAAAAATTATCCAAGGGCGTCCTCTTAAACCGTCATTTAACTGTCATTTAACTGTTTACCAGGCAATCAGTCTATCCATTTTACTTTTGGCAGTCAGACTTGGACCATATACAAGACTCAAATACGAAGAATTGAGGGATTTCATATCTTCTGTATTCGAACCATCCTTAAAATCACAAGGCGTGACCAAATCTCTCAGGTAACTATTTTACAAAATGCTTCCCTCATCAATAATGAATCAATGATAGTACGCTAAAAGCCCCTGTGGATCAGTTACGTGGTCAGGATGCCTGAATGTCACCTAACGCGCCAAATACTATACCGCGAGCTGATGGATGGCGACTGCTCTCCGAAAGGACCTAATTATTTAGAGAATAACTACGTCATTATCGTTACCGATGTACCATAATTAAGCATGATACAAAAGCTTAAAATATTCTTCAATATCTACACAATTATGTTCACAAAATAACATTATGGTGATTATCTCCAAATCAGTGCAAAAAAGATGATTGCTACATAATAATAGATCCTTCATGGTTGTTATATAAGTGAAATTAACCATAGGTTAGATGCAAAGACTCCTGAAAATGGAAGCCTCTCACTTCCAAAACTAGCGCCCTGAAGATGGAAGCCATTCACTTTTGGAACAGGTCTATTGAAAATGGAAATCATTTACTCTAGAAACTAGTCTCCTGAAGATGAAAGCCACTTACATACGAAACTAGTCTCCGTAAATTTCTCTGATAATGGAAAGCAGTTACTTTGAAAACTAGTCCCTGGAGATGAAAGCCACTCAATTACAAAACTAGTCCCTTGAAGGTCTAAAACCTGTGAATTACGAAATCAATCTTCTGAACGTGGAATTCAATCAATCCCAAAACTAATGCCCCGAAGATGGACGCCACTCACATGCGAGACTATTCTCCTGAAGTTGCAATATGCTGACTTGTAAAACTAGTCAACTTAAGATGAAGCCGGGCACTTGCAAAGCTAGTCTCCTAAAGATGGAAGCCAGTCACTCCCGGAACTATTGACGTGGAGATGAAAGAAACTCACTTACTTCCAAAACTTGTCTATTTAAGAATGAAACCACTCACTTTAGATGGTATTGGAATGAAAATGTAAGCCATTTAATTCTGAAACTAGTCTCCTAAAAAAGGAAACAAATCACCTTGGATACTAATTCCCTAAAAATGGAAGCCGGAACTTTCGAAACTAGCTTCCTGATTTTAAAACCACTCACCAAAGAAACTAGTCTCCTGAAGATGCAAGCAACTCAATTGTGAATCTAGTATCCTGAAGATGTAAGTCATTCACTTTCAAAATTAGTCCATTGAAGATGAAACCAGTCAATTCTGAAACATGTTCCCTGAAGATGCAAGCCACTCACTTTCAAAACTAGTGCCTTGAAGATAATAAGCCAGTCACTTTCAAAATTAGTAAAACGAAGATGTAAGCTAGTCATTTTTGAAATTAGCCCCCTAAGGATGGAAACCAGTCACAACCGAAAATATTCTCCTAAACAATGTTTGGCAGAAAACTGCGTCTCATTTTCACATTATGTTTCGGCAAGTGTTACCATTGGCTGTTCATAAGCTGCCTTACCATATAGTCTCTCTCACAAGTGCCGTTTACCCATAGATTTTAATGAAGAGCTTAACGACTCCAATCCATTAGAAATTGACGACAACAATTTGGTTTGTTCCTTTCTTCGGATTTGGAATGATGGGTTCAAATGACCTGATTTTAACCCATGATACGCCAACTCAATCGACAGTTTCAAGATGAAGTGAACTTTACCCCGAAACAAATAAACACGGACACAAATGTATATAATTTCGTGAGGAACAAAGAAAATTAGAATATAAGTTTGATAGGAAAGAGTTTAAAAGAATAGATACATATGAGACATAACAAAAATAATTAGAAGTGGGCATGACACAAATGTAGCTCAAACAGGTGTGAAAGTTTGCAAACCACAAACGTGTGTAAATAACATGGACGTAACTTAAAACTTTCCCATCATAGATAATTATTATAGAAAATTACTCAGAATAAAAATATAAGATTTTCTTTAACAACGTTAACTCTCAAATGTATTCACTTGTGCACATGTAGAGCAATTTAGTTTAAAGATCTCTTGTCTGTCCGAATCTAACTTTTATTCGCACTTCAACCTTCCTTTCACCACCCAGGGTAACATTTCCGCTCTCAAGGTGGCAAGGTTTCATAAGAGTAACACGCTCTACCGAATAATAGTAGGCCTACACGAATATTTCTTTAATGTAGCTATCCTCCGCACATTTCCACTTCTCCTCATTTTCCATCTTTTATTATGATCCTCTTTTACGAGAATTTCTAGCGGATATGACCTTATTGGTTTTAATTCTATTTTTAAATAATTATTCTCTCTTCCTTGCCTTAAAGTGTGCCATCTTTGCTGAAATTGGGGAAGCTGAGGAGAGATGAGCGGTTTTATGCTTCGTATTGTTTCGGAAATCCTCAACTGCGTTTCTACTGAATTATATATATATATATAAGGATAGAAAGAAAGAGAAATCGAGAAACAAAATATTAGCTCCTTTACAACTTTAATTTAAGTTGGAGAATGAACGAATGACTTAGAAAGAATTTCCACTTGATCATTTTTCTATACAACATTTTGCGTTTTTAATAACCCACTTCTGATATTGAAATTTATAAACCAATAATGAGAGTCTTGGTAGACAATATAGTTTGGAAAGTTAAAATATAAAATAGTAAAAATATAGAATCGAATGTATGATATAAATCCAAATCAAAGTGAGTAGAGCTAAACTTACCTCCATTTACGTAAATTTACACATTACAAAATCGAAATCTTAAAAGCTTAAAATTGGACAATTTAGTCCCTGTTAAAAACACGGTTCTTTAACTTAATTAACCACTATCATTTAAGAATCTTAATTTAAAAGAGACACTGAAGATAAAACTGCGATGAAAGTATGGGTAAGAGAGGGTTCGTAAAATGGTTTCAATTTTATATAAATCGTAATGGATGTGTAGTTGAATCAGAATTTAGAGGAGGAGAAAGTGGTTTGAAATACATAGATAGATAAATATTCAACAAGAATATTATAAAAGATGGACCCTTCGGTTTTACAATTTATTAAGTAGAAGCAAATAGGGGAAACTCTTGCTGAAAAGGAGGCTTTAATTTTTCCTGTGGCTAATTCCTATGTAAGATAAGAAGCTGGTCTTTAGCGAGCGCATCCTGCTAATGTATATTCCCTCATTATATCAAGATTATATCAAGAGCAATTAAATTAACAACTGATGAACCAATTACTTTATTGACAAACCTACAAATGCTTTCTTTCTTTAATTATCACCTAATTATTAATACTATCTCTCTTTCTAATATGTGATTGTGAAAGTTTAATGTTTAATTTAAGTTTATAAAACTATCCTTAACAGTGTTCAAATTACCCAATATTATGGTTTCATTTTTTTGTACCGTGGAAATTTACGCAAATAAGAGTAAGTTTAGGACAAATCCATTAGCTTTGGTTTCAATTCCTAGTCACCATTTCTTTATTTTGAGTATTGCCTAATAGTTTTCATATTCATCTTTCCAAGAATAAAATATCTACCTAATTTCTCGTTATAGGTTTATGCCATATTTATCAGAAAAATTATATATTGAGATGATGAAATAAAATTCTCCTTTTACGTATATACATATATATATATACATTAAGAGGGAGGATAAAAGAAATTAAATGTCGTACTAGGATTTTCTTTGCAGACCATTCATTTCTTTTTAGCTTTCTTACTGTAACAAGAAACTAAGACGAGAAATGAACAACGGAGCGAATCCTATAGGAAAAAACTCGTACCATATCTTGTTTCTCTTTTCCTGCCTCCTATTTGTTGTCGAAGACACCTATCAGTGTATATATATATATATATATATATATATATATATATATTTTCTAGAGCAATTTATATTTCTTGTGCTCGTTCGCGATTCAAAGGATAGTCCGTCCAATGCATTTCTTTAACATTTAATAAAATTCAAACATTGTATCCGAGCCGAGCTCCCTCAATTATGGATAACAGTCAGGTCGAGAACCCTTTGTTTGCAGAGGTGATGCCCTGTCACGAGTGTTGGCACACTTTGAAGCTTTTGCGAATATGATACCTGTTGCACCCATTCAAAGGTTACTATGGCAGCGGCGGTACACAAGAACAAATCGATTCCCCCTAGCGCCCTCTAGAAAATAACCGCCTCATTTGGACAATAAACCCAGGCGTCTTTTTATATTATTGATGGGTGTATAAGAACCATACACGAGACGAAGCGGTCGTCGAAGCCAATCGACAATGAACGATGCGTAGTTCTCCAGCAATGAGCAATATTAAGACACAGAAGAGGAATCATCATTGAATGGTGGTGAAAGCTATAAATGGCTATCCTAGAGTAAAGGATCACGCGAAGGGACGCATTTGTGAGGTCTGGCACGGGGAAGAACGGAGTTGAAGCCGTTAATCTCTGTGACGAATCTCCCGCGAGAAACGGCCGCAAACAAACATGCCACAGGGGTCAGAACACACGACGCACAGACCAAGAGGAAAGGCGTGAGTCCTTTGGTGGCAGGAGCTCAACTGCGGGGAGGAAGCAAGAAAGACGACTTGTTCCATCATACACAGAGATGGAGAGAGTAAAAGAGAGAAAACGAGTAGAAAAGAGACAAATAGATGGATAGATAGATATCTAAAGAGTCAGATGCAGAAAATCATTAGTGAATGTTTATGTGAAGCTGGTCGATGGCAATGCCATTAAACCAAAGGTTTCTGAACTTTATTTCAGATTAAGCGATAACAAAATGTTTATTCTTTTAAAGAGTAAGCGTATTTTTGTGTGTGAGTGAGAAAGAGTGAGAGAGACAGAGACGCGCAGGCCGCGGGCCTGATTTTTGCGCATTATTACACCTGTCAGAAACGTTCGATCCAAAGCGACCGGTTGACAGCTTGCAGTATTCGTCAATTAACTACACTTCTTTCAAAGGGGGGGGGGCTCAATGTGAACCTATTAAAGAATAAGCGCAGGAAGAAAATGAGACGGATAGAATATCTGAGCAGGAAAAATAGTAATAGACTTGAAGGCGAAGGGAACGGAACCAATTGAAATGGTAATACAAGTGGTCATGAGTTTCATTTGGTACTGAACCCCCTTCCATAAAAATTTGTCTAGTCTTTCGGTTTCTTGAAAATAAACACCATTTGTGTAAGCTTTAGCGGAGTAAAGATGGCTCGGCAATGATAGCCCTTGAAAAATACATAGAGTTGAAAGAATCCCAAAGGGTAATGAAAAACCGAACACAAAATGAATTATGAGACCGACCACAGAGAAACAAACGTTTGAGGAAATCAAAACTAAATTATCATTAAATGCTTTAAAATTAGTCCGATCTTTTCACTTCTCATCTTTTTGTTAGGGCTAATTTTACTAGACTTAAAATTTATACATTACTTTTATATAAAATCATATTTATATCAATAAGATCCAATAAACGTAGCCAACGTGTTGGAAACTTTAGTCAATAATAAGCCTTCTTGACCATTTATTTGGCAATTCTAAGAGACAGTCATATCTGCTAGCTTGCCCGCACAGATAGATTAAACCCCTATGTCCTGTGACGGCAAAATTGAATGTAAAGATTGACAAGTAAGAGAGTTCTTTTAGAGGTGCGAGAGTGATCATTTTGATACAGTCTCTTACTTGCGTGGAGAAGGTGTCCCACAAGGCCTGTCCGATGCAATAAGCAGAGTGGAACACAAATTCCCATATAGAGCGAGTTAAAGCCACTCAAAGCACGGGTAATGTATGGCATATTATTCAGGAATAATATATAATAGCCCGTCTTAGTGTCCATTTGCTCACCTCTATTAACTAATTACAAGTAGACATGATCAGTACCGCAAAAGTACTGGGCGGATTTCTCGACTAGGTTTCTAGTTTGTTCCGCTTCATTACCAGTCCTGGCGGAACGCAGTTGTACTTTGAGTGCACATCCAACTACTAAAGATTCAAGTAGTTTCCTCCAATTTTCTACTTGGTATGCACTTTTTCTAGAAAGTATTGATACCATTACCTTTACTACACTATTTCGCCATAGTTAATAAACCGCTTAGTGCAAGTTAACTAAACTTTGGATGATTATAAGGAATGTATAAGTAAATTGACTAACAAAAACTGACTTAGTTTGATAGAGAAATTAATGGAGTAATAACGCTTTTAGGAAAATTCGCAACCAAAGGTATTCATACGGTATTATTTTTACAAATATATTTAATTCATATAGTTTAAAATATGATACAGTTTCAAACTTACAGGTGTAGTTTCTATAAAATTGAATTCATAATTTGGTCTAGTAAGGGATTGTCTGAAACGTTTTAAAAACACTTTCTTAGGCAATGCAATCTCGACAGAGTCATTATCTCTTCAAGCAATCAGTATGGTCGACATCAAATCGAGAAAATTTACGAAATTCAATTCCAAAGAATTAGAGACAATTACAGGGAATTGAAGGTCGCGTCGATGCAAGACACTCCCAAACTGATGAATTGGAAAAGGTCTCCAAAGATGAGTGAGACGAAATTGCATCCGAAGGTGTTTGACCCTATTCAAAATCTATAATAATAGTTTTAGTACTTATTAAAAAAATGGTTATACTATTGACCATTATTTATCAAATTGTGTAGGATATGAATACATTTTGATTACAAATTTTGATAAAATATTTTAGTACTCGTTTGTCTCTGAGTGTTGAAATTTTGTAAGCATATTTAGTAATAAATTCCTTTCAATGCCTCCAACATCCTTCATCATACACAAAACTCTTCATGAACTATGGCAAAAGATTGTAGTATTAGGTAAGGGTATGAACACTTGCTGGAGCAACTGTATGTACATTTCCAAAATTTTGAATTCCCTTAAGTTCATTGCTTTATTTCGGAACCTCTTTTAAAAAAATCAGGAGTTCCCCCATTGATTTACCCTAAGGAAAGATTGCACGAGTTCCTCTATGTATAAATTATCACGTGGAAGAACAGATATTCATACTTGACCACTACCTTCCAGAAAACTGAATCAGTTTAAACCTATTGTGACGAACATTCCGATTTCGGGAACCTATGTTAATGGGGATCCTTTTTCGACAGGTTCCCTTAAAATCTTCTTTGCTTATATGTGGCCTTATAAGCTGTAGAATGAGATGCATTTTCCAAGTCCAATTATTCTGGGTCACCAAAGATATACAATCAGAGTGCCAATTTAATCCACAAAACGTAGTCACATTGACAAATGGAATAGCATCATATTGTATTATATATTATTTTGAAGGGAATTTTTCTCAATAAAAATATGATATGGACATTTTATATTACTCAATATTAAAGAAAAAAAGAGGGCTTTAAGTAGCATTCAGGGGTGGGGCTTATGTGCCTGATGTCAAGAAACGGCATAAAAACAATGAACATTTGAGCGCCCAGCAACGTCTGGCAATCACGATTACTTCGAACCGAACGTTAAGCCTTCGAATTGTAAATACTAATAGATGATTTGAAAAATAGGGGTAAGAGGGGGCAACCTCCACCATTAAAGAGTTGTATGAAGTGCACCCCTCCCTCCTATTTAAAAATTAACCACCTCAGGGTTCGGATTCAATGCGGTTGCAAGACCTTGTTAGGCACTTCAATGTTAATTGTTTTTATGCAATGCTCCGCCCTAATGGGCGGAGCGAGAAATGGAGTCATAAATTTTCTTGAAATCGGTAGCTCTGTGTTCCATATTTCCCGTAGTTTGGACCTCAACCCCCCTATACAATAGGTTCATAGCACTGAATGCCCATAGCTCTTAATCTGATCGAGAGTCTTTGTTGATTATCATAGAGACAGGTTGAGAGGCGGGAACCCGCAACTTATGAGAGCCAAAACAATTACATATTGTAAATCTTCCATGGCCAGTCCCAAACCCGGCTTAGAAAGGAAAAGTGTTGGCTAAGGGGTGCAGATACTTCAGTCATAAAACCAAACAATGGTTTAAACTGTAAATAATTATTATTGGTTGCACGCACCTAAAACTAAAACTAACAATAACAAGACATTTATTGTTCTCAAAATTCAAGCGGCCGATCGTTAAGGATTTTCTCCCTGAGGTTAAATTCATTCAGACGAATCTTCAGAAGTCTTTCTCTTTTATCTCTTTTACGAGAATAGTCATAAAAGTTTATAGATATTATTTTGAGTTGAAAACTCTCTTGGCTCCCTCTTTTCTTCCCTCTAACATCTTTAGTCTTGTGCGACTCAATATCTTACAATGTCAGTCGGTCGGGCCCGTTTTGCTTTTTTTGTTTTGGTAATAACATTGTAACTATTCGGCCGATTATAACGAAATTTGAAACCCTTATGTTGTTTATCATTTTCTTTAAAACAAATGATATAATTACCAAGGTCTTCTTAAGCTTAGCCCAGGAATTATTTTGTTTTAGCAATAACATCTTAACTATTTGGCCGATTCTAACGAAATTTGAAACCCTACATTCTCTTTCGAATGATATAGTTGGCAAAGTCCTCCCAATGTTAGCTGGGGAATTATTTGACAATAACATCATAACTTTCGTCCGATTCTAACTAAATTTAAAATCCTTATGTTGTTTTGCATTTTATTTCAAATGATATAATTGCCAAGGTCCTACTAAAGGTTAGTCCGGGAATTATTTAAAGTTTTGAAGGTCTTAAAGTTATAAAGCACAATAAGTGAGAGCACGCGACTTTGGTCAGCAGACCTTGTTTATATATATATAGTTTGTGTGTTTGTGTCTTTTCATTATACAGCTGAAGATGGTAGCATTTATAAAGAAACTATTTCTGCAATAAATAAATTATAGAAATGTTTGGTTTAATAATCTTGAATATTTATACTTTGTGCATTATTTTCAGTCAGGATCAACCGTCATCTGAAAGAAAGTCGCACACAGTTTTGTTGACAATTCTTGAAGGCCGCTTGTGTGTAAGTTTAGAATGCCTCTTTTATACCATTATTGGCTAGTTACTCTATTACCCAAACCTTCCACTATTCTAATGGTTACAGGCATTAATTGGATAAAGATGGTTAAAAATATTTAGAATCAATGCACTCTACTGTCACAAAATGGCAAATGGGGTACCAAGATACTAGGAGATGTTTAGTGGTAACATAAGTGAGATGAAAATGATAGATAAAGGAAGAAAATATGAGGATAAATCATAATTTTCGTAATTATTATTTTTCAAAGTAATATTTTAAAGTAATATGCATAGATTTTGTTCTTAGACGTCTTTACTATAGTGCTTTTCAAGACATTCATAGACAAGACTGTTATAGATAAGTTTGTTATATTCTATAAGAAAATTTTTGTTTAATAGTTTGAAGTTTGAAACCATTATTTCTAGTTAACCCACAGGTGCCACTAAACATCTCTTAGTGAAAATAAATAGGTGTTCCGAAATTTTAATTTCCTGTTACATGTATGGAGATCCGAACTGTACCACGTCCTTCGAATGATTTCGTACAAGCGCTTTATATGGCGGAAGGATAACATCTCTCACTTTAAGTGCAAAATATCTAGCTATGTATCTTGGAACTCCATTTGTCATTTTGTGACACTAGAGCGCATTGATTCTAAATATTGTTAACCATCTTTATCCAATTAATGCCCTACCATTGGAATAGTGGAAGTTTTTTTTTGAAAGAGTAACTAGCCAATAATGGTATAGAAGAGGTATTCTAAACTTACACACAGGCCGCCTGTGTGTAATTATGTGCCAATTATGATTTATCCACATCTTTTCTTCCTTTAACTATCATTTTCCTCTCACTTATGTCCATTATCTTATTTTATTGTGCTAACCTTGATTGGATCCTTGGGTTATTTCAGATTAAGTACCGCACCAAAGAACAAAGACTAGAAAACTAATCTTTCAAATGTATTCATTTTAATTTTATCATCTTAAATTCATTAATACAATTTTTACTACCTTTGGTAAATTGCTACCACTAATATAGGTTTAAAAAGCATAATCAAATACACACCCGTTTAGAAAGACGAAGGGTTATAACATCTTGTCCTGGGAAGAGATTGCCACATATACCTTTAGCAGTGAGAACTCAAATTTGTTCTATGTGAGTCAATTAGTAGGATGTTTGCCAATTAGTAGTATATGTGCCAATTACTAGCATGTGTGCCAATTACTTTCAAGTATGCAAATTAGTAGCATATGTGCGAATTAGTGTCATGTGAACCAATTAGTACCATGTGTGCCAATTATTGTGATGTGAGCCAATTAGTAGCATGTATGCAAATCAAGAGAATGTGTGCCAATTAGTAGGATGTGTGCTAGATAGTAGCATGTGTGTCAATTATCTTTAAGTATACCATTAATAGTATATGTGCCAGTTAGTAGCATATATGCCAATTAGTGTCATGTGAACCAATTACTACTATATGTGCCAATTAGTGTCATATGAGCCAATTAGTAGCATGTATACAAATTAGGAGAATGTGTGCCAATTAATAGGATGTGTTTAATTAGTATCAATGTGCCAATTAGTAGCATGTTTGTCATTTAGTAGCATATATACAAATTAGTACCTCTCTGTCAAATAATAGTATTGTGCTAACTTATAGCATGTGTGCCGATTAGTGTCATGTGAGCCCATTAATAGCATGCGTGCCAATTAGTAGCATGTATGCAAATTCATGTCCGGTGACTTATTAGTAGCATGTGTGCATATTATTGTTATGTGAGACAATTAGTATCATCTGTAATAATTTGTGTCATATGTAATAATTAGTGTCATGTGAGCCAATTAGTATCTCGTGTAATAATCAGTGTGCCAGTTAGTAACATGTGTGCCAATTTCTTAAACAGAAAATAAAGTCTTTCACATTATCCTTGAACATCCTTGAAACTCCTTGAAAATTCATATATAATAAATCTTTAGATTCTTTTATTTCCCATTATAATTACCTACAGATGTACGAAAACTAAACGATTATTATATATTAATTTCCTGACTAAATGCTCTTCTTTTCTCGAGAGTTGCGTGGCATGCATATCTGTAACTGTCCTAGTCTACTCGAAAATACCTACTTGGCCCACACTTTTGATCAGCCCAAGTTTACAACTTTCCTTACGAATATCTTTTTCCAAAACATTTTCGGCAATGCCCTCCTTGTCTTTCTTTTCATTTTTCCTCTAATAGTGGGGTTTTTTTGCCGGCAGAAATTCGTTATCATCCCAAGTCCAGGAAACCAATTATAATCAGTTTTCCAAATAGGTAAAGAGATTGGCCTAATTGGTTGGATAAATAGTTTCTTTTCTCACAAGCTGATAGGTCATAAATAAAAGTCACTATATTGTTCTATTGTTTTAAAAATAGGTCCTATTCACATATGAAAATTGGCCATAAAAAGCTTAAGAGTTTTGGACCTATTTGCTCAACGAATATGTATCATTTAACATCAAGTTGTCTGATTATGGATGAATAAATTAGTCTAAATGGCTAAATTGTAGGTCTCACTTACTTATGAAGATAGAAAATAGATTAGCTTAATTCTTTAAGCAAATAGGTTTATTTATATGCGAGGGGTGGTCAATAAGTTTGCGAATCGGTAGGGCTAAACAGAGGAAGGAGGATGGTTGTTTGTGTGGGTGTTAGGATAAGTTATGACAAGTCAAGGCCTACAGCCGCACGCTCCTGCCTCGTCCATTTAAGAAGCAGTAGCTGATCGCAGATCGTCAGTCTCAATTTTTTTAACAATGGAGAAGGTTGAGCACCGCGCAGTGATCAAATTTTTGACCAAATAAGGCAAGAATGCAAAAGAGATCCATGAACGCATGTTTGTAGTGTACACCGACACCACCCCTTCCTATGCAACCATTGCTCGCTGAAAGAGGGAGTTCCGCCATGGTCGTGAGTCCCTTGAAGATGACCCCCGTCTAGGACACCAGTCAGATGTGACTAATGAGGACAATGTGGCCCGTGTGGAGAGGATGATCCTCGAAAATCGACGGGTGAAGTTCGAAGAAATCGAACGAGAACTTGGAATATCACATGGAAGTGTTATCAACATCACCCACGACAATTTGGCCATGACCAAGGTCTCTGCCCGTTGGGTTCCTAGAAACGTCACGCCCCATGATCGACTTCAATGTCGTCAAAGTCCACAAGGCCATGAGTTGTACAAGCTGCCCTGCGCGAGTGCGGATTCGAGGAGTTCATCCATCCCCCCTAAGGTCCAGATGTGGCCCCCAGTGACTACTTTTTATTCCGCCAGCTCAATGGCTACACTGCGTGGACGCCGGCTTGGGGACGATGAAGATGTCCAGCTCGCAGTCCAGGAGTGGATTGAACAGCAGTCGGGAGATTTCGGGTTGTCGGGAATTCGAAGCCTCAGGGACAAGTGGCGCAAGTGCATTGAAGTCGAGGGTAGTTATATTGAAAAATAATAAAACACTTTTCCTCATATCTCGTTTCCTTATATCCGAATTGCAAAACTTATTGACCGCCCCTCGTATGTACTATATAGAACTCATATATTAATTGACTCAAGGAATATGTCATTTTACAATTGATTGATTGACCTAATTATCACAGCACATAATTCGTATTTAGACATAGGGATGAGACTCATCATAATGGAAGTATCTGTTCACTTTCCCTCGAACGCTCATGATATGGTGGGATTTGATGTTTAAATGGTTTTGTGGCGTATTTTTGACCCGTAAAGTGGCACAGCGATGTGTTTTCCTGGCCGGGTGCGGACGGGAAACAGCGCCCGTCCTGACCCAGCCTATCCTCTTTTTTTTCTTCCACTATCATCCACTTTCTGCCTCTGTACCAACTATCCTCATCTCCCTCACCACATCAGGGTAACCATGTTTAAGGAGTTGACCAGCTACCTTATGCCGTGTCAGAATGGAGGCTTTAGAACCTATATAAAAAAAAATGAAATTATTTTTCTCCATTTGCCTATTTCGTATACATAACTTCCTGAAGCTCCTTCACTATTTAAAAAAACTATCAAATTAATAATGGTTTATTTGTTTGAAGTGAAACCCCGCTTCTCTATGTTGTTCCTGGTTTTCAAACTTGTATAGCTTCTCTTTCTCTCTCCTTTCTCTTTCTATATATATATATACGGTAGGAAGTTTTAATTTCGGTCCGTAGAAGTTTTTAAAAATTATGACCTGGTTCGAAGATATGGGTTTCTTAAACCCATATTAAAGATCATTCTTATCAATAAACATCTCCTTGGACAATATTTTAATTGTAAAGACAGAATCTTGCCAGAAGCCAAGTGCACCATCATTTTCAAATTCACTTGCCCCGAATGCAATTTGGGGACCTACATAGTAAGTACGGTGCGCTCGCTGAATCCGAGATTCTGTTCTCATATGGAAATTAGCCATAAGATCAGAAGGGCTCTATCAAAGAAAGAGTTTTAATCTGTCCGGCTACATTTCATCCAATCCCAAACCGATGTATCCATTGAAGATTTTAAAATGTTAACGACCATTCCTCACCCATTATCCTTACGTATTCAAGAATCAATGTTTCTAAAAAAATTTCTCCCACTCTAAATTCTGACTTCTCTTCCTACACACCACTTTTTCTCTAAAGTAAACCAACCCAACAAATTTGTCTCACTTTCCTTACCCCTCACACTTTACCTCAAGTCTTCGTTTAACACCTGTTCGCAAAAGGAATTGCTTTTCTCTAAAATGTTTCCAGTGTTATTTCCATTTATTATTGTTAAATTTCATTATCAATTGAATTATCTAACTTTGAAATAACAATTCAGTAACCTGTACAGCTCTATATCCCCTCCCGCCCATATTAGAAGTCTGATTCATTTAGTACAACTTATAACCGAAAACATCCAAAATTTTATGATTATTAAATTTTCAGTAGTATTATAGAACGAACTAATAGATGCAAACATTTCCCTGAGGCAGGAACAAACATAAATTTTAAGAACTTTTCAAGTTTATCAAGTTCATTCTTAAGGGAAATTTGAGAATGAATTGAATGAATTTGCAAATAATTATAAATTGTATTCATGTATCCTTTTTCCTATAGGGCTAAGACATAATCCCAAGGGAGGCAAAGTTTTTGTTAAATACGAATTGTTAAATGAGGAAATATGTATTAGAAGGGCAAAGTTCAATTAAATTGGAACAGAACTTCTTAAAGTTGCTCCCAGAGAGTGACTGCGCCAAATTTCTTTTCATGTTATAGTTGTATACCTGTAGGATATGGTCTAGAATTTAGTTCTATCCCTAATTTTAAATGCATACTAAATTTTCTCAGCAATTTCATAGGTACCTTACTATTCCCAACCTTTACAGTTTAAAAGGCTTTTTTTAGTCTTGCTAAAATAACACTGGGAAACACCCTGTATTTGGTGGATTGACAAAAGTACATTTTCCTACCTAATTCGAGCATACTGAATTTAAATCTAAAATCAGATTCTCTCTAAATGCTACATATTTTTCGTAATATCAATAACTATTATTATACAATAATTTTCATTTTATCACGCCTATCATCATGCCCTGAAGTAATTTTGAATCATCCTTCTGCGTTATTTATAGTAAAGCAGGTTTTTTTGCACAAACATTTTATTACATAAGAGAAGAAACTTGAATTACACATTATGATTACAAATACTGTAATCAAATAGATGCTAATTTATTAATGACCGTATAATCAGGCTGGAGGACCTCTTCTTGAATTCAATCGGGCAAAAATTTGCGTTTGTAACTCTTTCTCTTGTAAGTCTTCTCTGGCTGATCTCTTCTAATCGTCCAGCAGTAGTCCGCCATCATGTGTCTACCCCAGTGACCTTGGTAGCGCTCTTCCATCGTCATCAAATCCTGATGGAAGCGTTGCCCTTGTTCGTCGCTCACGGCTCCCAGGTTCTCTGGGAATCGGTCGAGGTGACTATTTACGAAATGCAGCTTTACACTCATGTTGCATCCCAGATCACGATATGCTAAAAGCATATTAGTGACCAGATCCTCGTAGTTATGTGCTTTTTTGTTTCCGAAGAAGTTACGAACAACGGCAAAAAATGAGAGCCAGGCTGCCTTCTCTTTTTCATTCATGATTTTCACGAATCTAGAATCACTCAGAAGTCTTCGGATTTGGAAACCATCAAATACTCCTGCTTTTAGTTTTTCCTATTGCAAAGCAGAAAACGCCGATACTATGTACTGAAAACAATCATTGTCAGTGCTCACCACCTTGACATACTGCTCCATCAACCCCAGTTTGAGATGAAGTGTAGGGAAAACGATCTTCTCTTGACTTACGATTGGCTCATTAACAATATTTGGCATTCCTGCTTCCAAAGTTTCCCGAACTGCCCAATCATTTGGGGACCAGTGTTTGTAACGGGCTCGACTTTCTCACATTCAGATATAGCATGGGAACTTGTATATCCCTTCTGCTGGCCAAATCACGTATCAAGTCATTCAAATCGTCTTGATCAAAGCAGTAAGGAGCTAATGACTGTTCAACATCTCATGATGAATTTTCAGAGTCTGAATCCATTCCGTGGACGTCAATATCAGGTACATCATTTTCGGAACTGGTAAAGACTCAGAATGAGGTACTAGCCGGATCGCTGAAGGAATGTTGGGGTAGTTGATCTTGCGCCGATTTTTCTTGCCAATCTCTTTAGTATTCACTAGACAGAAATAACAGTCCGATACATGATCCTTTGGTTCTCGCCACACCATGGGGATTCCAAAAGGAAGACCATTTCTCTTTCCTTCCGTCCACTCACGAAGATGTTCCACACAACTATGGCAAACAGCATGTGGGGTCTACTATTTATGTTGATCGCCAAAAGGAACATCAAAATATCCCTTATAAGTGCGGATCACAAAGTTTGATATATTGCGCCTTTGTTGAACTAGCATGTAACAGCCACATATGTAGCAGAAGGTGTCTGGATCATTAACGCAATTTCCTCTTGATGAAGCCATCACTCTAACATGAGACCTGAAAAAAGAAACAATAATGACAATATTTTGCACAATAACACTTATTACTATCTTACTACTATGTACTGTGAAGTATTTGCTTTCTACAAGCACCCTTTCTGTCCCCCGGAGGGCAGTTTTCGGGAAAACAAGAAAATAGAAATTACAGAATAACTATAGCATGTAGGTAAAAATGGATTCTATATTTTGAAATCAGCATGAAAAACGAATTAAAATTCTCAAATAATTCTAAGTCACCAAAAAAATGCGTTCAAAATTGTTCTCGTGTGTAATTATTGATATCATTTCTAAATGGCCCAATCTAACTTCAGTTCTAGTTGATGCATTGAAAAATCTTAAGAAAAATGACAACGTTATTTCAAGATTTAATAAAGGAAATCACATATTTATTTTATACAAAGATAGTTATATTTCCAATATCTACCATTTGGGGGATATTAATCTACGTGCACTACACTTTCAAATGACATTCTTAACATATCCCAGGTGAATTACAACAAGAAGATCATATGCACACTAAATTAATTCCATGTTAATTCTGTGTTGAAAAAAATTATGGCTTATTTACCGAATCTTACTTATATTTATGGTTTGCCCAAGATTCATAAGGAATGTGTCCTTATGAGCCTGCTCATATATATTACTGGTATTGTACTGAACAACTCGTAAAACGCTTTAGGACAACTTAGCTAACTTTTTGGTACCGCCTCTAATGTTCCTAAAAAAACTCATTTGATTTTATTGAAAAGATCAAAGGACTATATCTATCCAATAAAAGATTATTAAGTTTGATGTATCTTAATTATTTACTAATGTAACTGTAGGGGAATGGTCACTTCACCCCCGCCCCCCCGTCCACTCTTGGTGCAGTCACAAGGCGGTTACCGCAAAGACATCCGTCGAAGGCATTGGCGGGTTCAGTGCTTAACCGCAGTGTGGCACAACTTGGTGCCATGAAAGACCCTAAAGGTCAAAATGAAAGATCTCCCCCAGGAGAGTGAGATCCAGTTTCACGTCAAATAAGAAATTGGAGACGTGTTTCTACCAATCTCGAAGGCTAACGAGGAGCCGATGTTTTACTTCATGGGAAAAACCGTTGGCCAAAAGAACTCTCCTGGGGACGTCCTCAAGCCCCTCTTCCCCTTACCACTTCCCCAGTGGGGTGACGAGGTATAAATGAGGAACTCTGAGGAAAATCGAAGTAGTATACGTCAGTCTCTAGGTGACGAAGTCCTCGGATCCAAAACCGAGCTACCGAGACTGGAGAGGTAGTGTACTTGGCTCACCAGACCAAGAAGTACCCTGCAAGAGAGGCAGGGCTACCTACCTTAAGGGGCTAAGAAGAAGCTCATCCTCGAGCTAAGTCCCTGGTTAACAAACCAAACGATAAGTTAACTTTGGTAAGTTCAACTTACTCTCGCCAGAGAGACTCCTCATATCCTGATGCACCTTAAACACCAGGGGTATTCCTCGTCCTTGAGGAATTAAGAAAAAAAGAACAAAAAGGCTCCCCCTCGAGCCCGTTATTTGGTGGCCACACCAAACTTTAAGTAACTTATTCTCGCCAGAGAAACCCCCCTCCGTTATCCTCGCCCTTGAAGAAGACCCTCCCTGAGTTCAGTCCTCGTCCATAAGAAAATTAGTAACGAAGGAGAAAAGTTCCTCCTCGAGCTCGTTACTCGGTGGTCACACCGCACTCCAAGTTAGCTTGATTTAAGACAAAGTTCCACTCACTCTCGCCAGAGAGACCACGACTGCCTAGTTGTTGCATAAAGCACCATATTGGTTCTCGTCCTTGAAGAACCCCCCCCCCCCCCCGAAAGAACGTGTGGACTCCCCAGCTGCCACCTTCGCCAAAACAACCGTGTGATCTCGCTCATCTACATCTGGCCGGCGGCACGCGTCGAGATTAAATAACATTTCTGAGGCCTCTAAACTCCACATGAGTCTGTAAGCCTTTTTCTTATATTATTGTTGTGTGTAGAGAAAACGTTAACCAATTTTTGTGGGTAAACTAATTTAATTAATTCTGGTTTATAATAATATTCAGAGTATTGCTGTAGTTAATGTATAAATGTTATGTATTCAATTGATAAAGGTAAAATATAAGTTTATTTTGTGAATTAGTGGGTGTTTCTTTTATATCCTTACGTGTTTCGTAACGGCTCTGTTCTTTAAGATATTATTATAATATCAATATATTAGACACTCTTAGCACTCTTAGAAAGGAACAAAAGGGGGGGGAATTCTACGACAATAACCAAATAAGAGACTATAGCTTTTCTTAGGAAGTTTTTAAGTGAGAAAGGTGATACTTTACCAGTTAATATTGAAGCATTAAATTAATTGAACATGCGTCTCCAATACATATCTTAGCTATATTGGCCTGTATTTTAAACAAAGATTTTTCCCCCCCTTATGGGATTAACTTCTAACCATGTTCTAAGAAACTTGTTCATGGAAATGATTAAATTCTGCTTTTTACCATATAATTTAATTGATGGCACAAATGGGTAAAGAATTCTAGACGATGTTTTCGATATTAATAACAATGAAATTGATCTCGAACATGGTCTGGAAGATCTAAATTTGAGTCAAATATTTTTACTGTCTTATGATATACTTGCCATGCGGTCCAGTAATCATTCATCATTTAAAATAATCAGAAACCAAAAATAGATTTAATGGTGACATGAATAAAGACGAGAATAAGTGTAATGTGTAGTCTCTTGAAGGTTCATCAACAACACCCTAAATTAAAAAAAACGCACGTTGAATATTTCTTTACAAAAGGCAAACAAATGTTTATTTATCATCTATAAGGCTAAGCAATTTAAATTCAGTGTGAAACTATGTTTAAACTCTATATTTGGTTCATTCGTGCCGGTTTGGAGTACGCTGTGCCCGTGTGGCACTCAGGATTGACGGCACAGCAGACACTCCGTATTGAACGAATACAAAGGAGAGTTTTCTGTATCATCCTTTGGTTATCAGTATACGGATTCTGTAACAGCGCTTCGTATTCTTGAGACTTGGACACTTTATGAAAGGCGGGAGCATCTCTGTCTTAAGTTCACCAGGGGGGTCTTGGGGTCTGAACACCATAGGAACCTACTACCACCATACCTACATCAAGTACACCATTTGAATACCAGGAGGGGTTCAGGAACTCTCAAATCTATGATGGGGAGAACCACACGGTACCACAACTCGACAATTTCTTACTTAATGAGATTGTACAACGCAACGATATGAGTCGAGACTATGTGATAGTAAATAATCGTATAAACTTTATTTTCCAACTTTATTTTTTCAAATTATCAGGATTTATTATAATTATGTAAATATTAATAATATATAAGTTGAATTTTGTTAACCAAGTGGCTATTTCAAAAATATTATAATGTTTTTGTCACTTGCTTGGAAATAAACCAATTGTTTATTATTGTTATTATTATTATTATTATTATAATTATTATTATCATTAGTATTTTTTTACTATTATTATTAATATTATCATTATTATTATTATTATATAATAATTAATTGCACAAATAATTAAACCCTTCCACAAAACAGTGGAATATATGCATTGGACTTTTCTATATGCTCTAAATCATATAAGGGGGAAAATGCAGATCCAAAAAGTCGTATTGACCAGCGTAACTCTAGTGTTAGGGCGAATGACGAAAGTAGTTGTTTAGCCTAGCAAATATTCGAAAATGATCATATAAATGATTTTAATCTGGTTAAAACTATTAAAAAAGTTCAAGATACTCTGCTTCGTAAACTTTTAGAAGCTTTTCATATTAATGAATTCGACACATTAAATCAGGGATGGCGAAACCCTCGCTCGGGGGCGAAATTTCGCCCGCGAGCCCAATTTTCATCGCTCCCTGAATGATATATTTTTATGTACATATATATCACTATCCAAATTTTAGCGATGGCAGTCAATAAAAATTTCGTGTATTCATTATTTTTAGATATTAATGCATGAATATATCGCTCCATGTAATAAGTTTAAACAACATTTACAAAGTTACAAGAGTCAAATTTTATTTATTGCCCCCTGATTCCTTTCATTAGAAACTTTTGACCACGGCTCAAAAAGATTTCCCCACTCCTGCCTTAAATGAATAGAAAAGTAACCTTGAGTTGGATTACTTGAGATTAAATTGAGATTAACGAACAATAACGTTGATTTTAACGCGTTTAATTAAGGCCAATAGTAATAAATCCTTAATCCGCATTGACATGAAAAAAGAGAGAAAAAAATTGAAATGGAGAGAAGATAAAATTTATAGTCCGTTCCATCCCCTTCTCTCTGCCCCCAAACTCCATCTCCTTTTGAATTTATTCTTCATTTCACGCCGAATCTATTCTCTGACTTTTACAAACTTCTTTATTCAGGAAATCGGCTGCAATCCATCTGCCTCTATAACATTTTCTCAGATATATGTCGAAATTTTACTTTCTCCAACTTTCCTTTTTCTACTTCAGGTGACGATGTAAAAGTTGAACTTTTAGATAAAATTCGATAAATCTTTTCCTGCAAATTTTACTTTTAAAGTTTAATGTTCTACTTTTTGCCCATACTAATTCCCTCTCAAATTCCAATTAATATAATTTTAGGCTCTTTTCTCCAATCTCTCCTTTAAATTAAATAAAAATCCCATTAACCTTCAAAATATTGGAAGCGCTGCCTTTGCTCGTTCAAATCGAGATATCATAGTTCTTGAGAGGATTAATAATATTCTCATGACAATTAAGATACTGATATGTTTTACTTTTAATAAGTAGTGAACGATTATTCGCATGAGTACTGAAGAATAATCAACTATTCAGTGTTTTCAAAGATAACTACATAAATAGAAAAAATGCTTGTCGTAGAATAGGCTCCCGACGATATACTATATATATATATATATATATATATATATATATATATATATATATATATATATATATATATATCTATTCTTTGTGGGGATTATTCTATATTCAAGTGCGTGGTGATCAGATGGCCGAGAATGGTTCAAAAGAGGGGCCTGGAGAGGGCTTATTTATCTCCAATATACTTAAGAAGTGGAACGGAGCTCAAGGATGTATAATATTGCAAACATTGATAAAATAGAATTTTATTAATTAAATTAATAAAACAACACACGGAAAATATTTACATGACCGGGGATTAAAATGGGAGATACACAGGAAACGAAAAAGGTCATGGGAATATTTGACTAAGCGGAGGATTAAGATTTGTAGGGATTTAAAACGACAAAACAAACAAGAAGGGAAATGGTTGGCTAAAATCAGTTTAAAGCACAGAGTTGCGTTGACAGAAAGTTAAATAGTTAAAAGTAATGCATAGCTTACGTAATTATAAGGTTTTCATGGCAGAGGAAGTCAATGGAAAGGAATCTTCGGTCCAACTGGCGATTTCTTTTCCAGGAGAAGGGGTTCTTCGGGGGAGTTTTCCTTAACGAGGAGGAAGGACTGACTTCAAGGAGTGAGAGCAAAGTGGGGCTCGAAAGTACGAGCGATACTTGCGACAGGATATCGGAGATGTTCTAGATGAATGTAGGGGAATCGTCCCTCCCCCTCCCCCCCGTTCACTCGTGATGCAGTCAAAAGCGGTTACTGCAAAGACATCCGGCCCAGGCATCGGCGAGTCAAAAGCGTAACCGCAGCGTGGCACAACTTGGTGCCATAAAAGACCCTAAAGGTCAAAATGTAAGTACTCCCGCAGGAGAGTGAGATCCAGTTTCACGTCAAATAAGAAATTGGAGACGTGTTTCTCCCAATCTCAAAGGCTAACGAGGGGCCGATGTTTGACTTCGTGGGAAAAACCGTTTGGAAAAAGAACTCTCCTGGGGCTGTCATCAAGTCCTTTCCCCCTTACCACTCTCCCAGTGGGGTGACGAGGTATAAATGAGGAACTCTGGGGAAAATCGAGGTGGTATACGTCAGTCCCTAGGTGACTAAGTCTTCGGATCAAACCAAACTACCGAGACTGGAGAGGTAGTGTACTTGGCTCGCCAGACCAAGATATACCTGCAATAGAGGCAGGGCTACCTACCTTAAGGGGCTAAGAAGAAGCTCATCCTTGAGCTAGTCCCGGGTTATCAAACCAAACGATAAGTTAACTTTGTTAAGTTCAACTTACTCTCAAAAGAGAGACTCCTCATAGCCTGGTGTACCTTAAACACCAGGGGTATTCCTCGTATTTGAGAAATTAAGAAAAGAAGAAGGAAAAGGCTCCCCCTCGAGCTCATTACTCGGTGGCCACACCGAACTTTAAGTAACTTATTCTCGCCAGAGAACCTCCCCTTCGTCATCCTCGCCCTTGAAGAAACCCTCCCCGAGTTCAGTCCTCGTCCATGAGAAAATAAGTAACGAAGGAGAAAAGCTCCTCCTCGAGCTCGTTACTCGGTGGTCACACCGCACTCCAAGTTAACTTGATTTAAGAACCAAGTTCGACTCACTCTCGCCAGAGAGACCACGACTGCCTAGGTGTTGCATAAAGCACCGTATTTGTTGTCCTCCTTGAAGAACCCCCCCCCCCCCCCCGGAAGAACGTGTGAATTCCCCAGCTGCCACCCTCGCTAAAACAACCGTGTGATTTCCCCAGCTACATCTGGCAAGTCGGCACGCATCGTGAGTCAATAACATTTCTGAGGCCCTTTAAACTCCAGATGAGTCCGTAAGCCTAATTCTTATATTATTGTTGTGTGTAGAGAAATTAAATAATTTTTGTGGGTAAACTAATTTAATTAATTCTTGTTTATGATAATTTTCAGAGTATTGCTGTAGTAAATGTTTAGATGTTGTGTATTCAATGGTTAAAGTTGAAATATAAGTATATTTTGGGAATTAGTGTTGTTTCTTTTATATCCTTACGTGTTTCGGAACGGCTCTGTTCGTTAAGATATTCAGATATCAATATATATTAGACACTCTTAGCACTCTTAGAATAGACCAAAAAGGGGGGGGCATTCTACGACACACTATTATAAAAGTGGTATCAGGTTAGTAGGGTTTTTATTAGAAAGAATTCTACGACATAAATAAAAGTTGTGTCAGGTGTGGGGTTTTTATTAGAAAGAACCCAGCAGTGTCAAATTAAGAAAGAGCCAACACGTAAAGGAATATCAGGAATAAGAGAATAATTGACGAGAGGAAAATTGATAGAGTTAGGGGTGGTAACAATCTGAAGGTAATTGGTAGGCCAAGTGGTAAATTTGTTGTTTGAAGGGTATTTCAATCAGCATATTAGTGGAATTAAGGTTAAGTTATGCTAAGCACTACCTGGTGAGTGGTGGCATAATTACCTGAGAATACAGAAAGGAAAATTTGACGGACCAACACAAAATGGATCCGGTCAAAAGATTTTACCTACAAGCCCAAATTCTGGGATTTGAAGGCAAGGTATGGATGCCTACATCCTTGAAGGATTGAGAATACAAAGAGAAGAAGAAGAAGAAATAATAGAGTTTGATAGAAAGAGGGAAAATATAAAAAGAGAGGATAAAAGAAAACGGGAAGCAATGAAATATGGATGAACCGAAAAAGGGAAGAAGCCCGAACACAGCGGAATATAGAAATAGAGGAAAGAAGATCCCCAAGAGGAAGTAAGACAAACGAAAGAATAAGACAGTTAAAAAGAGAAGCACGAGAATTCGAAATAAGGATAGAAAGGGAAGATGAGGAAAGGAGAATAAAGATAAAACGAAAAGATGATGAAAGAAAAATAAAGATAAACCTGGAAGATGAAGAAAGAAGAACCCGACGGGAAAATGAAATAGCGAAAGCAGAAAAAGAGGCGGAGGAAAGAAGAATACAGAGGAAAAAAGAACGTGTTCAAGCTGAAAGAGAAGAAAGAGAAGAAAAGGAAAGATTGCTCGCACTCGAAAGAGCACCTATCGAGAATCTCATAGAGGCCAAGGAAGTTGTAGCCCGGCCTGGACCTAAGAAAGGACCATCGAGGAAAACCCAGCCAAATGGGGTAACGATGGCAGAAGTAGAAAGTAGGGATGAGGTACCAGCATGTTTACCTAAGGAAGAACCTACGAGGAGAACCCAGCCAAATGTGGTTATCAGGGAAGAAGAAGAAGGTAGAGTAGAGGTACGAGCAGGTGTACCTGAGGAACTACCTACTAGGAGAGGTGAGTGAAGTGAGTTGACAAGGAAGGAGGAAAGAGATAGAAGCGGATGAGTATCTCCTACCCCTAATAGTCTCCTCTCCGAATGGAACGTCCACGGAGTTACCGCTAATACGACAAGTCGTAGTGAGTGCCAAGCCCATTAACGACCTCACAGGGATAAGTTTTCTCGATCCCCAAAGATCAAACCTAGACACGATCTTCCCGTGTACCTGGTTAAAGGAGAGCTATGGGACCTACGCTCCCATCAATTATGCCCCACTGCAACAGGCCGCTCTAGCCATAATGTTTAATTTAAACGTAGTCAAGTACCATAAGAAGGGTAATTCGAGAAGGTTGAAATACTGCTACCATTTAGTAACATACTTTGGTAGACTCAATAACCCGAACGGCCGACTCAGGCGCGGTAAAGAATTGATATTAGAGCACCATTTTAGTATTAGCTACATCAAAGGAGCCGATAAAGTACAGCTGCTCTATAGGCGGAGAAGAAATACCATTGAGGGTTATTTCAGTACCGAATGACCGTGAAACCTTGTTTTCATTAGTTGTTCGTGTTAATATTTATCGGTAGGATTTAAGTTCTCAAAAACTTAAAAATGTAAGAAAGTAGATTGTTTTGTTGTTTTTTTTTGGCGGGTAATCGACGAATTAAGGTTTTTTAATTTTATGTAAAATTGTATTGCGAGTATGTCTAGTTCGACACATTGCCTGTGTAAATGCGCGCGAGGGC
This sequence comes from Ceratothoa steindachneri, assembly GCA_963969495.1. Lineage (NCBI taxonomy): Eukaryota > Metazoa > Arthropoda > Malacostraca > Isopoda > Cymothoidae > Ceratothoa > Ceratothoa steindachneri. Next base: position 143,351,084 of record OZ018331.1, on the reverse strand, counting down.
GCTCATGTGTAAGGAAACTTAATATAAGAGAGGGCTCAAAGAAATACAACTTTGCTAATCTCGACTAGGTTGAGTTAGTTGTTTTGAGTTCCCGGGAGTCCCCCCCCCCATTAAGTTCTTTGATGGGAGGTGTGTAGGGGAACCGCCCCTCCACCCCCACCCCCTCCCTGTTCACTCGTGATGCAGTCCCAAGGCGGTTACCGCAAAGACATCCGGCCCAGGCATCGGGGAGTCAAAAGCGTAAACGCAACTGGCACAACTCAGGGCCATGAAAGACCCAAAAGGTCAAAATGTAAGATCTCCCGCAGGAGAGTGAGATCCAGTTTCACGTCAAATAAGAAATTGGAGACGTGTTTCTCCCAATCTCGAAGGCTAACGAGGAGCCGATGTTTGACTTCTTGGGAAAAACCGTTTGGAAAAAGAACTCTCCTGGGGCCGTCCTCAAGCCCTTCGTCCCCTTACCACTCCCTCAGTGGGGTGACGAGGTATAAATGAGGAACTCTAAGGAAAATCGAGGTAGTATACGTCAGTCTCTAGGTGACGAAGTCTTCGGATCAAACCAAACTACCGAGACTGGAGAGGTAGTGTACTTGGCTCGCCAGACCAAGATGTACCCTGCAATAGAGGCAGGGCTACCTACCTTAAGGGGCTAAGAAGAAGCTCATCCTTGAGCTAGTCCCGGGTTATCAAACCAAACGATAAGTTAACTTTGTTAAGTTCAACTTAATCTCACCAGAGAGACTCCTCATAGCCTTGTGTACCTTAAACACCAGGGGTATTCCTCGTCCTTGAGAAATTAAGAAAAGAAGAAGGAAAAGGCCCCCACTCGAGCTCGTTACTCGGTGGCCACACCGAACTTTAAGTAACTTATTCTCGCCAGAGAAACCCCCCTCTGTTATCATCGTTCTTGAAGAAGGCCCTCCCCAAGTTCAGTCCTCGTCCATGAGGAAATAAGTAACGAAGGAGAAAAGCTCCTCCCTAGCTCGTTACTCGATGGTCACACCGCACTCCAAGTTAACTTGATTTAAGAACCAAGTTCGACTCACTCTCGCCAGAGAGACCACGACTGCCTAGGTGTTGCATAAAGCACCGTATTTGTTCTCGTCCTTGAAGAACCCCCTTCCCCCGGAAGAACGTGTGAATTCCCCAGCTGCCACCCTCGCTAAAACAACCGTGTGATTTTCCCAGCTACATCTGGCAAGTCGGCACGCATCGTGAGTCAATAACATTTCTGAGGCCCTTTAAACTCCAGATGAGTCCGTAAGCCTAATTCTTATATTATTGTTGTGTGTAGAGAAATTAAATAATTTTTGTGGGTAAACTAATTTAATTAATTCTTTTTATGATAATATTCAGAGTATTGCTGTAGTAAATGTTTAGATGTTGTGTATTCAATGGTTAAAGTTAAAATATAAGTATATTTTGGTAATTAGTGTTGTTTCTTTTATATCCTTACGTGTTTCGGAACGGCTCTGTTTGTTAAGATATTCAGATATCAATAAATTTTAGACACTCTTAGCACTCTTAGAATGGAACAAAAAGGGGGGCATTCTACGACATACAATTATAAAAGTGGTGTCAGGTTAGTAGGGTTTTTATTAGAAAGAATTCTACGACAATGAACAATGGAGGTTATTGGTGTAACCAAGCGTTCTCTTTAGGAACGTTAAAAAGGAGGGAATTAAATTACCACTGACGTGATTTCTTGGGAACGAAAACCGTTTTTTGGCGAACGGGCTTGAAGAACAATGACTGTTCTAAAGTTGTTCTCTTTCTGAACAACAGGTGAAGTGAGAACCGTTTCTTGTCGAACGGGCTTGAAGAACAATGGCTGTTCAAAAGTTGTTCTCTTTCTGAACAACAGGGCGAGCGCTGTTGACTTGGCGTCTTAAGGGGCACTAACCTTGATACTTAAGGGATATTTTCCTCTTCTGGACAATAAGGGGTTTCTCGGGGTAGAGTTCCTAGGTGCACAAGGGAGACAGGATCGGCATGATGCCTCGCGAAGTTAATCGGGATTTAGTTCAAACGCGAAATGCTATCGCATAAATAGCCGGAGCCAGCCCCTTGGCGTTGGGGACAATAGGATGGGGGAACTTCGATGGAATGTCCGGGTGGCGCTTGGGAAAATATCTTATCTTCCCATAGGCCTAATTTAATCTGGCGAGATCGACGCATGAAGGCAAATGGGGGATTGAACCTCCTTGATTAAACTTAGGAATGGTAGGCGATAAGGCGCCTTCTACTCTCTCTCGCAGGATGCACGTGGTAAGCATGCGTTTCGACATGTGATAGAGGCTGAAGCATGGCAGCCTCAGACCTTTCTATCACAATGCTTAACAAAAGTGATGGCAAAAGGAAGCTTACTAAGCATGATGCATTACTGTTTCAGATTATGCTCGGACGTGTGTAATATACGCGTCTTCAAAGGTAGTGATAAATATGTCTGATGATGAAAATGAAGCTGTTGCTCTATCTGACAAAGATGGCAAGCAATTGTCGACACATTGACTCAAGACCAAATCCCTTTCATATTTTATTGCTTAATTTCCAATATATTCCATATTGACCTCTAAGTTATGGAAACGAGGTTCTTCGTGGTTGGTAGACTGCTTGGGGTAAATTGTGGGTCTGGGCAGTTTTAAGTAATCAATGGAGATGTGGAAAAGGAAAATTAACAAATTATCTATGCCTTTATCAAGGGAATATAGCATCGTTCCTCAAACTACCCCAATATATTTTCCGGAAACGGGGAGGGGGAGGGTTCAGAGCTCGAATCAACAGAGCAATTTGTTGCTTAATTAACCACATTGGATTTTTTTAATTTACAGTCAATTACACTCTTGGAAAAATTTTTCCTTTATGATTGTTTCCTGAATTTATTTATTTATAAATTTAAATAAAGTGGCCTATTTACACACACACACACACATATATATATATATATATATATATATATATATATATATATTTTAATATATATATATATATATATATATATATATATATATATATATATATATATATATATATATATATATATATATATATATATATATATATATATATATATATATATATATATATATATATATATATATATATATATATACACGAGGGGTGGTCAATAAGTTTTGCGAATTGGTAGGGCAAAACAGAAGAAGGGGGATGGCTGTTTGTGGGGGTGTTAGGATAAGTTATGACAAGTCAAGACCTGCAGCCGCACGCTCCTGCATCGTCTATTTAAGAACCAGTAGCTGATCGCAGATCGTCAGTCACGAATTTTTCAACCATAGAGAAGGTTGAGCACCGCGCAGTGATCAAATTTTTAACCAAGGAAGGCAAGAATTCAAAAGAGATCCATGAACGCATGGTTGCAGTGTACACCGACACCACCCCTTCCTATGCAACCATTGCTCGCTGGAATAGGGGGTTCCGCCATGGTCGTTAGTCCCTTGAAGATGACCCCTGTCCATGACGCCTATCAGACGTGACCAACGAGGACAACGAAGCCCGTATGGAGAGGATGATCCTCAGAAATCGACGGGTGAAGGTCGAAGAAATCGAGCGAGAACTTGGAATATCCCATGGCACTGCTATCAACATCATCTACGACAATTTGGCCATGACCAAGGTCTCTGCCCATTGGGTCCCTAGAAACCTCACGAAACCTCACGAAACCTCACGCCCCATGATCAAATTCAACGTCGTCAGAGTTCAGAGGAGCTGCTGCTCCTGTACAACCAAGACGAGGCGGAATTCGAGTCACGCATAGTTACAGGTGATGAAACGTGGGTCCATCACTGGTATCCCGAGACCAAGCTCGAAAGCATGGCCTGGAAGCACAGGGACTCTAGGACCCCCATCAAGTTTCGGACCTAACCCTCAGCCGGGAAGATCATGGCCACCATCTTATGGGATTCTGAGGGAGTATTGATGGTGGACTATGCGCCTCGTAAAAGGACCATCACAAGCCAATATTACGCTGATGAACTGGCTGGGTTGAAGAAGTGCATCCGTCAGAAGCGACGCGGCAAGTTAACACGTGGTGTCCTGCTCCTCCACGACAATGCCCCTGTCCACAAGGCCAGAGTTGCACAAGCTTCCCTGCGCGAGTGCGAATTCGAGGAGCTCCACCATCTCCCCTACAGTCCAGATGTGGCCCCTAGCGACTACTTTTTATTTCGCCGGTTCAAGGCTGCACTGCGTGGACGCCGGTTTGGAGATGATGAAGATGTCCAGCTCGCCGTCCAGGAGTGGATTGAACAACAGTCGGGAGATTACTGGTTGTCGAGAATTCGAAGCCTCAGGTACAAGTGGCGCAAGTGCATTGAATTTGACGGTAGTTATATTGAAAAATAATAAAACACCGCTTTTCATATCTCGTTTTCTTATATCCGAATTGAAAAACATAAATATTTGGTTGTACCACGTAGGAAAAAAGAAAGATCGATTGGAGCTGGTACTTTTGTTATCTTAATAACATTTTTATCAAACTCAAAATGGTTTATTAAAAAGAGAGACACTTTATTTATACAAAGCAATGTTTTCCTATAAGATCAGATGGTCATATTTTTTATGACCTCTGATAAGTTTGATTTGAGGAAAAAATATATTCCAGGGCTAATATTTACATTTCTTTCATTTGGGCTGGAGATTAGGAACGATTCAAAGATATTTCTGCTAATAAAATCATTTATATGCATTATGGTATTTACTTTTGACTAGTTAATCTGGTGACCCATCTTAAGCCTGTGGACGGCCAAAGCATTATTTGGATATCCCTTAAATATGCATTTTGATGTTGCCTAATTCTTACAGAGATATTTTTAGAAGTTTTTCCTACATAGAATAAATTACAATCCAAACAAGGTATACTATATATTATATTATTATCGTTCCTTGGGTTGTGTTTTATTATCATATTTTTAAATGTATAATTGTATTTAAAGGGGCATTTATATCAAGTTGTTTGAACATTGGTACAACTAAATATTTATACCTATTCAAGTGTTACCTCTCATGACATTTACCCCGCCCCCCCACCATATATATATATATATATATATATATATATATATATATATATATCAAGCCGACGCCATAGTCGCCACTCTGGAAGATCAAGGCAAGCTCGAAGGCAAGAATTATACCAAAAGATCTGAGTCTCAATCAATTGGCTCATCCTTGGTTTCGGTACATTTCATTTGGCACGAATGTTCCGTCCAGTTAATGTTACTACTATAGGTTAAACTTCCTGTGTTTAAAGTCACTCGAATAACCAACCGTTCCCTGTTTCATCTCTTAAAGCCTTGAACTAAGCCAGGCTAAGACGAATCATCTGTGGCATCCTTGCCAGTCATCCCTAACTGTGTACATACGTACCCATGCTCGTTATAACCTCCCAAACACTCACTTAGAGCTCGCCCCTGTTCGCTCAAAGTAGTTCTGTTAGATCGATTACTGTAAACATCGAGTATCCATTGCCATTATTTCATTCTAAATTTTTATTGTGTATTCTGTGTAAATTATTAAAGTTTATTTTTTTCTACCTAATTATAATCCTTATAGCACGCAGCCTTCGTTAGTTTAGTAACGGCCAACCGCACTCTATTGTGAGTTATTTAAATTCCTCGCAAATATTTTGAGAACGTTGTTGCCCCCCTCCCCTACTTCTTCTCACATTTCTGTCGCGACCAGAATTGAGCCAAGGTGACTCATTTGACCTTGAGCGCCCACTTAGTTCGGATAGAAGTAAACATGTATGTTTGTGGGTCATTTTACGACCACGACCAAATTTCGTTCCTAGTTTATTCCTTAATTTCAAAGGTGCAAATCCTGAACTAAACTCTAGTGGCAACATAAGTGTATGAGATTGTTTCAAAAAGTTTATAACATATGATGTTTAAGGTATTTCATTCAACATATTATTTTTAAAATATAATTTTATAATTTCATAGCAAAAAGCTAATTTTGAATAATACAAAGAAAATTTGGGTAATATTCTAGTAATTGGGAACGATATTTTATCGTTAAAACAAATATATGTCTCATATTACTTCTTAATAGTATTTATGAGTTTTTATATACCATTTCGGTAATTCCAATTGCAGCTGGGAATGATAAAAAGCGTCTTTTATATTCAGTAGACTTCTTAAAATTTATTTTTATACCTTTAATTTCAAATACTACGGTTCCTATATTCCATCTTTGTAAAAAATTATTCACTAATTATAATATGAAGTCAGTAAAGAGGGTGGGTCATCTTGACTTTTTAGATCATTAGAAGAAAGCTATGTATACCACTCAATATAGCAAAGAAGAGAAAGCCGTATACGCTACAGAATAGAAATAGTACTTGCAATAAAAAGTAATTTTGATGGTTATGAATAAAGATACTGCCAGTCTTCTTAAAAGCTTGCCTTTAAATCCTAATAGACTTACTGACGCATATATGAGATAGCCGATGATATAGAGAAAAACTTGACCTTCGGAAGTAAACATTTCTGATGGCTTATGTGAAATATTATGAGCAACTACAAAAAGAACTTCTCTAGTGATTTGTCGTTTCCCAAAATATCTCAAAGCTAATGCAAAAGGAAAAGGTTTGTGGGATACAATGGTTTTCTAATACGACCTACATCCTTGCACACGAGCTTTCCCGTGCGATCACTAAACCTTACTACTCAGCTTTAACTTCCTCTGAAGCAAGAGAGTGAAAATAACTCTCTCTCTCTCTCTCTTCTTAGTTCTTCAGATAGGATTTTTATTATCTCCCTTTTCCATTAACTTCAGAATCAACATGTCTGCGATCACAATTCTTATGCAAGCCAGGAGACACAATAATTTTCGCAAATTTGAGGAGAAATAAAATCGATTGTCGAGAAGCACTTAAGATCAGTTCTTTCACGTCAAGCCAGAGTTCATCCACTTCTTTCAAAATTCAACTAGACTTTCCTCAGTCGAAAACTCCCTCTCATCTATAATTACTGGTATCCATAGTAAAGTGTAGCGGGCCGAAAGCAATTCTAACTCCGCGTTCCAACCTTATCCTAGAATTTATGAACCTTGAGAACCCCGAGGAAGAATTGATACGATTTTATATACAGTCCTTTACTTTAGAAAAAAATACAGTGATAATTACAGTTTATATTTACAAAAAAATAAACACCGGTGCGCATTCAAAATAAATACTCTATACAAACTGCAATTCTCCCAACCGAACAAATTTACACAACCCAAACAAGGTCCACACAACAAAACGAAAAAAACACCCGAACAAAAAGGGGCACGGGACTCTCACTTGTACTTGTGCACTGGGGGGGGGTAGTAGTAGGCCAATAAAATGGGGGACAGGCTCGTCAGCCAATGCAGGTGGGCAGTGCAGGTGGCAAGCGAGGTAAGAAATCCCTCCGTCTCAGGGCTGGACGTAGCATTCACCTAGAGAACCCTTCTCGCAGTCTTTCCAAGCTTCCACTCTCTAAGTAGACATCCAAGTGCGCACGACCAATTATAATTTATAACTTTCTAAATATTTTTTCTTATATTTATGAAAGATTTAAACAAGATAGTTTCTTTGCTAAAATTATTTTAACAGAAGATATATTTTGTTTAAATCTCTCATAAATATAAGAATAAATATTTAGAAAGTTACAAATTATAATTGGTCGTGCGCACTTGGAGTGTGACTGTTGCGCGTGTGGTTGAGCAGTTGTTTATTCCTATGTGTGTATGGAAGCCTAGAAGATGTGTGAGTGATAATGGGCTTGAATTTGTAGGAGAAGTGTTTGAGCAAATGTTGAGAGAGAATGGTGTGGAGCATGTGAGAACGACTCCGTATGTACCGTCTTCAAATGGGTTGGCTGAACGTACAATAAGAGCCTTGTGTGAGATGTTAAGAATGATGAGTACGACATTGAATGACTGGGATGTATGGTTGGGTAGAGTGTTGTGGGCGTATAATTCGACTGTGCATAGTGCAACTGGAATGTCCCCGTGTCAGTTTGTGATGTATTTTAAAAGGCGAGTGAAAGATAGGTTTTGTTTGAGTGAAAGTGAGCAGAGTTTATGGCGTGAGGCGCATGAAAAACTCTGATCATTTGAATTAGGTGCGAAAGTATTGAAGGTGAAAGAAGTCAAGGGTAGTTTGAATGTGTCAAAGATGAGTGAGAAGTTTGATGGACCTTATAGAGTTGTAAGAGTTTGGAAAAAGGGAGTGACGTATGTTTTGGAGAGTTTGAATGACGGTATGATTGAGAGAGTTCGGGCTCATCAGAGTCAGTTAAAGAGATGGAGAGAACCTCCTGACTACCTGGTGAGCCATCCGGTGTATGAATTGTGCAAAGAGAGAAATAGGGGGCATGATGATGAGAAGGAATGTGATAGTTGGGATCTGTCTGGGAAAGAGCTTGTCTTGGTCTCGAGGAGTAGAAAGCGTACAAAGAAGAGTGAAAGGAAGAATGCAAGTACGAATGAAAGTAAGTCTGAGCGGAGTCTTTCTGGTATGGGGGAGCTTGAAAGAGAGATTGAGGGCTTGCATAAACAGGTGAGTGATTTGGCTGGTATAAGTAGACGAGTGAGTGAGCTGCCTGCGTCTGATTTTTCTGGCTTTGGAAGCAGTATGAATGATAGTGTGTTTGGGCAGAATGAACCTAGTATGGCTGATTTTTAGGGTTTTACGAATGGTAATAGTAGGGATTAGTGTTGCTTTCGGCCCGCTACAACAGATTCGGCTCAGATTCACGCCACATTTCGAAACTACATCTTATTGCCCGCCAAGAATTCCAATCGCGTTTCTCATATAACTTCATCGAACTTAAAGACTATTTAATCCACTCTTCACGTTCACAAAATTTAGCATACGGTAAAAACCGTAATTATTGATTCATATATATTTAAATTGTTTGCACAGTGCCTAAAGTGCCGGGAATAGATTCAGTGCAATTATTAGCAAATTAATATTCATTGAAGTGAATAATTTCATATTTCATGTGTTACCATATAATTTATAATATTTAATTAATATTCATATATTAATTATTTTCTCTAATAAAACCCCAAGTCAAATCTCTTTACCTATAACCTTGCAAAATAAAGAGTATACATCGAACGTTCTCTAAATTTAGAGGTGAATCAAACAAAAAAACAACTAGTGACCACAACAATTGTGGTCACATAATTTTCGAGTCTTAGAGGAGTATTGAGCGAAAACTTTTGCACTCACTAAATATTACTTACAGTGGCAATGGATGGCCCACCTGCTATAGAGGATTCGTTGTCCTTAAATGAAACTTTCTTGATGTATTTTCTCTACATTCTTGATGTCCTAGCTATACGTTTTTGATGTTCTCGCTATACGTTCTTGATGTTCTTTCTATACGTTCTTAATGTGCTTCTTATATTTTCTTGATGTACTTTCTATACCTTGTGTGGAAAAGTAAACTTTTCCCACTGTGAAGCACAGCAGTGGTTCCATCATATTCTGGGCATGTTTTGCTTTATTGGGATCTAAATTACATCACCGGGTAGATAGAATGAAAGATTCGCTTCATTATTAAGAAATACTGGCAGAAGTCTTGAGTCTCAGTCAAGAAATGAACCTCGGACGCAAATGAACACTTAAGCAGGATGCAGATCTGGAACACACGGCAAAATCCACAAAGGGGGATTAAAAATAGAGAAATGGAACGTGTTGGGATGGTCACAGCCACCTGACCTAAATCTCATAAAATCTATGGTGGGATTTGAAAAAAGCCGTTCATCCACACAAGCTGAAAAATGTAAAAAAGAACGCTGCTAAAAGCTTATAAATGTATAAATCACGACTGCAGCAAGCCTTTTTGATTAGGTCATCTAAGAAAGTGATTGTATATATATTTCCTTCCAATTGTTTAAGATATGAAGGGGCGTTAACAATTTTGAATGCCATTTATTCACGGTTTAATGAACTGATTGTTATCACTTTTAATATCACAATCGAAAATAACATCAAAGACCAGGACTTGTTCGATGAGTTCATCCATCTGTCCCTGAATCTCGAAGCCGTTGATATTGACACTAAGAACTCCAAACTTAGTGAAAAAGTATTGACATTCTTACTTGCAGTTCCTAGTTCCTAATTCATTAGAGCGAGTCTTTGTCATGTTAATACCCTACTAACAAAAGAAAGGAATAAGATAAACCTGAATAATTAGAGACTTAAGAATGTATCTGACAAATTTGGAGGCAAGAGCATCTGCCCAGTAAGAATGTTATGATCATTAAAAAGTTAGTGTATTTAATCACTTTGCATATATATATAATGGTAATAATAGAGGGAATGTGTTTATCATTTCCATGTCTACAAAAATATAGTAATATACATAAAAATACATGAATAGCGTGTAATTAAATACCTAGGTACATAGCATTTAAGACGTGACATAATAGTGAAAGCCGAGATGGAAAGCACTCTAGTTATAGATTATTTTGCCTTTAAATAAAAATTTCTAATGTAAGTGATTTCAACAATTCTTAGAATGGATTCCTCAAATATTTAATCAGATATTTAAAAAAATTATACTTTCGAAGTCGATTAAGAGCAAACATTTTACAAAATTTCTACCAAAATTACCTTCTGAAAATCAAAGGAACAGTGACTGTCCTTAATGCTGAGACCAGAGTCTTATAGGATGGCTTAGAGATATTTGAGTTTGTAGAGGCTCTTTTAGGACATGCGAATATTTATTTTTGTTATTGACGGTTGTTTTTATGAGTTAGTTATATATTGGTTAGTTATATAGGCCAAAGGCTCAATATTTTGTTTTGCTGAAAACACCTCCCGATATGATGCAAATGCCTGCAATAAATAAGAATGCTACGAGAGGGAGCTGTCTTTTTAACGATATTAATATCCAGAAGGACGTGGTATATTTGATTGCAATCTATTCAACGCGAAAATAGAGCCCAAATCAACAGAGCGCAACGCAATTTTACCCAGTATCTGCACCAGCGACTATTTTAGCATGAGGCAAAACAATGTAATATTTAACACAACAATGCTTTAACATAGAAAAAATATTTTGATAAAAGAATATTCCTCAATTTTAAAACAAATGAAATTTTTTTATGGTATACATATATAATCGATTAAAATATGAAACAAAATCTTTTTAGTGTATTTATATGAGGCGTTTTAACTATTTTCCTAGGAAACATTAAATTTATGAGAATAATTTATAGCATTATTCGCATTTATGATAGGAAATTAAGAATAATTATTCTTATAGGAATACAGAAATTTTAACTTAATTATATATATAATCATATAACAAGTTTAAACAAGTTTAAATAAGAATTATTCAAGAGTCCTTGGATAAACCAAACCTTCTTCTGAATAACTTTGAACAGTCTCTTCTTTACTGATGAAGTCCATAAGGTCATGAAGTTCATGAAGTCACTGTTTTGATACATCGACAGAAACATTCTTTGCAACATCTTGAATGACTTCCGTAGTCATTTTTGTTGTTAAGTTGCCTGTCATCTATTGGAGTTAGGTCTCGACTATTAGGAAGCCAGTCCATCAGTGAGTCACCAACAAATCCTTTCGACTTTAATTAATTCTTAAAGAAGTTGTAGGCATGCTTAGGAGCACTCTCCTGCATGAAGACTAGTTACTTCCTTATCCTCACTTGCTATCTCTTGAACCAATGTAGTAAGTTTGCTTCAGCCACTCACAGTACGCCTTTGAACCCATTTTGGAACCATGATCCACTATGAAAGGTCCTACTAACTTGTCTCCAACATATGCACCCATAATCATCAATATTTCTCCTGATGTTAGGTGATAACTCAACCTCTTGCCTAACGACCCGGACCACTCAGAGGTGACTATTGATTCGTCAGGGAAGATAACTTCGCTAAAGTCAGTTTCCTTGTATGCCTGGGCTCACATCAGACGTTTTTCTTTTTGTTTTGGTTAGAAACGGCCTTCGGGCTTATTCTTAATCTTAGAAATTTTTCTGAGAGCCTTGCACCCTGTAGCCCTCGAGACGGAAGGAGCCCAGGAGCTTAAAAATGGCTTTACTGCCAACGTGGAGGATTTTAACCACTTTTCTTTTAATTTGAAAAAGATCTCTACTGGTAAGAGCAATGATCACGCTTTAAATCTTTTGAAATTTGCAGATAAGACTTTCCTTTAGCGATTTCCTTCTCGATATAATTCTTTTATTTTCCTGACCATTTTATCAGGAAATGTTTCTTGCAAAAAGATATCGGAACGGTCTTGTAATCATGTTTTAGAAAATCGACTATAAACTGTAATACTTGAGATAAATAGCGTTGTATGAACTAACTTGTACTTATTACATTCAGAAACTTATCTGAAACCTAAAAAGTTTCATACACTTTTTTGGGGGGGGAAAAGGATGAGACGCTAAAGAGGTGTTGCATATAACCGCAAGACACACTTTAGTTTGAAACTCATATGAGGATAATCATGTAGCACTAAAAGGCCTATGTGTCCTGTTCCCACCACACCATGTTTGCCCCCCGACCCTAAATGCATGCAGGAAGATCAATGCATGCAACATATTTGCAATTTGTCAAGCTTCACCCCTCTCTTTACAGAGCGCTACTTACAAGCTTCAACCTTAATAGAACCTCGATTTTATCGCGCTTTAAATTGTACGTCAGCAATGTCAGCAAATCCTCTCTATGTTTCCATCGTAACTTCTCTCGCATTCGCTCTCACTTTGATCGCCAAAGTCTTGAGACTGCTGTTCATGCCTTCATCACCTCACGCCTTGACTACTGTAACTCTCTGCTTGTTAATCTGCCAGTCTCCTCTCTCCACCCCCTTCAACTTGTACAGAACTATGCCCGCCCGGCTTCTCCTCCGTCGCCCTCGCTTCTCTCCTTCGGAACCCTTGCTGCATTAACTGCACTGGCTCCCTGTCAGATCCCGTACTCACTTCAAGATACTTATCTTCACATTTAAGGCCCTAAACAACAAGGCCCCGTCTTACCTCTCTTCTTCCATCTCGCCATGCCATGTCTCTCGGGCCCTTCGGTCATCACATGCACTTCTTTTGAATATTCCTCGTTCATCCCTCTACTCAATGGGGGACTGCTCCTTCTCAATCTGCGCCCCTATGTTGTGGAATGCTCTTCCTGCTGAAATCAGGTCTTCTCCCTCTCTTACCACATTTAGGCGTCTCCTGAAAACGCATCTTTTTAGAATTGCCTTCTTCCCCTCTTGAATTTCCATTGAACTTCCATTCTCATCTCAGCACAACGTGCGCTCTGGGAAGACTTCAGGCCTTGAACAGCGCATTACAAAAGACTTATTATTATTATTATTAATATTATTATTATAGTTGATTTGGGGAAAATAACAAAACAACAGTTATATAACGAGAGTTAATTGTTACTTTAATCAAGAACTTGAAATTAGGAAGTGGAGAAAAGAATTATTTCTAAAGATAAACCAATATTCACACATTTAAAGCTTCAGGTTGCCCTATCAGTCATGTATGGTAGAGACTATATCATAGACACAACATATCATAGGGATGTCTTCAAGGAGCTTAAAAAAATGCGAAGTAAAAAAAAAGAAGCGAAGTAAAGAAATACAAAGTAAAAAAGCGAGGTAAAAAAAGGCGAAGTAAAAAAAAATAGATAGCCATCAAATAATAAAACTTGTCCCTATGAGATTAACTATGTTATGATGTTTATAAACATGAATTAATTGATTAAAAATAGAAAAGTAGTTAAGAAAAACCTCCATTTGAGCAAGATGAATTATGGTAAAATTGAAACAAGAAGAAAGAAGATAAAGAAGTAGAAGAAGAAACATCGACCTCTTGGATAATCTTGTGCAAAAGAAGATTAAAATCAATAAGGATTAAGGAACTTTCCTTGTAAAATGTCTTTTATTTCCTCCTTCATTCCTTCCTTCCTTCTTCGACCTATGCTTAATTCCTTCGTTCGTTTCTACTTTCCTAAAACTACGGTTTAGTCGATTGGAAACGCTGCTTCCGATTAAGCGAAATTAATCTAAATCGGGTGCGGTTAGTAGCCGGATGGAATAAAGATTCGGGTGGCCTTCTCGGTGCTACAACTGAAAAATAAAAAGCATTTCTTCATTCTTCCTTTCTTTCCTTTTTTTCCTTTTCTTTCCTTCTTTCTTTTCTTACTTCCTTCCCTCTTTTATCCCATCACCTCTCCCTCCCTCCCACCATCCCTCCTTCCTACCATCTCTCCTTGCCACCATCCGTCCCTCCTTCTCTCCTTCCTTTCTTTCTTTCATCCCTCTTTCATCACTTTCTTTCTTCTTTCCTTTCTCGTTTTTTATATTCCTTCCTTTCCATCTTTGCTTGTCTTTTTCTTTTTTTTCTCGTCTCCTTCTATACTTACTTCCATACTTCATCTTTCCCGTCTCAACCCTAAATTGGTTTTCTTTTCAAAGACGTCGACAGAATCTCTGACATGAATATTCAGGAGCTCGTTTCAGGTCACCGATCTCACTTGCAGGAAACTATCACTGTTTGCAGATGTGGCTAAAACGACGGCAGCTGAAGGTACAATTTCGCTGATTAAAACAAAAGGCTGCTTCATTCTCGGCCGAGATAGGTCATGGGTGATGGGGTGAGGGTATAGTGTAAGCCTTAACTTTTGCAATAATCCCCAGAAACAGTAAAAGTTTCTTGACGGTACTTTACCTAAAAATGATTTAGCGACTTATTCCTCTCTATCAAGTGAAAACAGATTGAGAGACGATGAAAATTTTGCTTCTGTGAGAGGAGTTTTTCTATGACTTTAAGCGAGGTAGTAAGTAGCTAATGGTTCGGACACGGAGAATATTTGATGTGAAGTTTTGACAGTCACCCAAACAGGTTCAAACTCGCTCACCAATGAATAAAATAGAAAGCGACTACTTTAAATTGAGTTTAACTAGTGCTTTAGAACGCTCAATAAATACAGCCACCGACCACAAACACACCTCTCTTTCAGTATTTGAACTCGGGGTCTCAAAGAACGACAGCATATCGAATTTTATCACGTCCGCTAATGAATTTTTGGATGTTTTTGACCAAATGATGAAATTTTGGTTCACTGGAAAGGCGAATTACTTGTTAGTGCCCGACTAGATGGTGATTAGTACGTGATGTCTTACATATTCACATATACAATATACCGAGCGATCACGAAGAGACTTCCGGCCTAGTTCTCTGCTGTCGCCGTAGGACGGAGAGAGAGACAAACTCTCTGGACGCGTCGATCGATAGAATTAGTCTAACTTCTGTCCTTTTCATCCGGACACAAAGTTCCATAATAACGAACTTTCCCAAAATGGGAAACAGGCTATGTTCCCTATATTGAAGAGGTGGAAATAAAACTCGCATGTCAAGGTACAGAGGATAGAAACAAGATGAGGAACTCTTGTAACAGCAACACTTCATACCTCTCTGCATTTCTCGGCAAGGCTGCATCACATTTCCACATTGACGGAAGGCTCTGCACCAACTTTTAGCTCATACAGTGTAAACCACCTATAGTGATTAAACCTTATAATACTATTTTATCAAAACTGCTATTTCAGTAATTAAAGATGTTCTACAGTGATAACCGAAGCAAATATTTCGTCCATAATAGGTTTTTAATCAAGGATTTAATATATGAGGCAAATATTTCGTCCATAATAGGTTTTTAATCAAGGATTTAATATATGAGGCAAATATTTGCTGTGGTGAATAAGTCAATAATTTCAAGTATGGCAATTCCTCTCACAATAATCGATCAGTATCATTTACTCTATATGATAATATAGCACCTTAGAATAAATCTCTTTCCGTGCAATCTTGCAGAGAGTAGAGTATACATTTAATGTCCTCAAATTTTGCTCATAGCAATCAATGCCTTCGTTGGTTTGGAAGTTGAAACAAACAAAAGTAGGGCCTGGTAACTTAAAATTTGTTAGCTCAAAAGCCTGAAAAGTATCTAAGTGAAGATGAGATTTGCAACGGTGAACTGTGCATGATTGTAGTGTATGGACCCTGTAATGATAGAAGTGAGGCTGATAAAGAGAAGTTCTGGAATAAATTGGAACCAGTGGTGGATGTGATTGGGAATATATTATAGAAAGGTTACCAAGAGCTTTTGGTATACTTGGATAATATGAAAATGGGGAGAAGGTGGTAGGATTCTGTGGTGAAAAAGAATTTTGTCTGTGGAACACAACCTTTCAAAAAAATGATGTTCATAGATTAAAATTGGTTAATCAATGTAGGGAGAAGTTAAAATGTGATTGATGTATTCGATGTGACATTTGTGAGAGGCGTGTGTATGTGGTTATTGCCTCATATGATTTTGCTATATGAGGTTAAATAAGTTTGTGTATGGATGAAAAGACGAGAGGATGGTGGAAAAGAGAGGACAATTAAAATTTAAAGGCTGTCGAATCACAGAGATAAAGAGGGAAGAATACGCAATAATTTTTGGAAGAGCTACTCTTTCACTTGTAGATGAACAATTTGTTTAAACCTCACTACCAAATGATATTAACTATTTTGTTAGTTTGACTAGGAGTAAATCAAATGACACCATGCTAACCTAATCCCACCATAAAACAAAATTTCATGGATGAAGGTCCCTTGTGGTTTGTATTTTACCAAAATCCTTTCTCCTAAGACATGTTCTGTTTCACATTCCTGTTTAATATCCATTTGTCATCTCCAGTCATTAATGTGTTTTGATATAACGAAGAGCGTAAACGAAAATGCTGAAACTTGCAGACGTGCACTCCTACTTTCCGGTTAGCGTCCATCAAATAATGAGGAATGCATTTTACAAGATTACGCCCCTTTACAAGTTATTGACGATGACAGTGATCGGTTTAGTGGTATAATTTCAGTTTGGTGGGTAATTATTCAACCGTAGCAGCACAATTTTGAGTCAGTGCCTAAAACTTTATTGACAGATTTCGAACATTACTTATGGGATAAATACTTGCTCTTAGTGGTTAAGAGTGTTAGGGTATGATTGAAGACGGAGCTAAAAGTAAATCAAAAAATGAGCAATGTGCTGGTGGTTAGGGATTATGTGGCCTGTCGTATTAGAGTCTACGGTGTTTAAACACCTGTGATGTTCAGTTTATCTAGGATAAAGCGTGAAAAATAGTGGTATAGATGAAGCATGTTGTGCGATATGCCATAAATCTACCTAAAATTATGCTAGTCCCATGTTGTATGGCAGTGAGAGTATGGTATAGGAGAAATAGAAAATAACACGAGTGAGAAAGGTAGAGATGGAAAATTTGATAGAGATCATTAGTGTGTGAAGGGTAGATAAAGTGAGGTACGACTGAGTATGGGATATTATGTGAAAAAGAGTTGAGGCGGAGAGTGTTTTAAGGTCATTCAGGCATGAAAATAAAATGGATAGAAATAGATTTGTGATGGGAATAAACAGGAGTGTGTCAGAATGTACAATGGATTGAAAAATTGCCTAAAAGGTTGGTTGATTAAGAGAATGACTAATAGAGTAAGAGCTGATTGAGGAAAGTGTAAATGATATTGTCTATTATAGCTATGAAAAGGGAGAGTTTGTGACGGTGTAAACTTAAGGCCTTCTACGAAATGATGAATTCTCACTGTGACAAAATGCTAAAGCACATAACACTTCGTCGCTAGGAAGGAGATATTTAAAGACAGTCCAAAGAATGATGTCCCTTGGAGTCTTTCCTATGCTCCCTTCTCTCGCCTTCAAACTCATGTTCATTAGTTGTAGGTCTGTCGTTGCTTCTCTTTGCATTTGTATGGATAACTGAGCTTCTTGATTTGTAAGCGGATTGAAGATTGGTATAAAAATCACCTCGAACACCTTCGAGATTCAAAACATACTGAGATTGGTTAGCTGGAGCCGTGTGTAAGTTAGGAATGTTGTGCTTGATAGCTTAGTGGTAGAGCACCCGACCGGCAATTGGAACACTCAGGTTTGACTCCGGCCCAGGATAATTCAATTTTTCTTAGAGCGTTATTCTTTACAAGTATGGATTTTCTATAAAGAGTTGTCCCTTGTTCTTCTTGCTTTGAAGTGTCTTCCATTGTCCCTTTCTTTTTCTTTTAAAACTCCACGTTTCCAGTCTCATGCGCTAATTCACATTCGACTAATATATATTATATATATATATATATATATATATATATATATATATATATATATATATATATATATATTTATACATATGTGTGTGTGTGTGTGTGTGTGTGTCGGTGTGTGTGGTTGGAAAATTCCTATAATTTCCATTTAAAAGAGTTTTTTATATCTTCTCTTATCTCCATCTGTGTCGTTTTACTTCGCTGGTCATTATTTACATATAAGCAATTATTGTTGCCATTATGCGTTTAATAATGATCCCCTTCACGTTTCTTTCATATCATATAACCCCTGGATTTATTTAGGCGACTCGTGGAAGTTAATATATTACTCTACACATCGTATTAGAAGTTTTCAATAGCTATCAGAGGTACCTTGGCTTTCAAAATATCTTCGGGAATTCAAGCCTGAAACATTATATTGCTTCTTTCCTATCCTATATTTTAATTTAGGTGCCCATAGCATACATATATCATAGTTAAGTTCAGGTCTAAGTCTTTAATACCCTCAAATTCTTCCTCACTGATTTGTTTGGTATTCCCTTAAGACATATCCAACCCTACGTTGATGATATACTTCTCATTTCTCCATCCAAGAAGCCCATAAAGAATCTCATGCGGTTATAAGAGATCAGGTCCAAAAAGGTCAGCAGGTTTGCTCAGTTTTCTCCAATTTACAAAATATTTAATTAATGCAATTGCTATTGAGGGTCATAGGTGGAAGATCCCAATTGAAGTTTGAAAATTTATAATAAATATCTTGGCAAAATCTGTTTCAACTCGTGGTCCTATTCAATCCAAATATGTGTCTATTCTTATATTGTTGAAAGTTTACAGGATTTAAAAAAATGCATTTTCTTCTTCTTAATTGTTTTTTCCTACAAAAGTAAGTTTAATTCATTTATTCCATGTTTGTATGACTTATTTTTCAAGCTCTTCAAAGCATTTTTGTGGCCTAGTGACGTCATAAGGGGCCTACCTTTGTTGAGAAAGTAGGATTGGTTTAGGAAAGTAGGCATAGTCTCGGTCCTATAATAGCTGGATTTATTTCGGCTACATATTTAATTTAGTTTATTACCTTACATATATTAAAAGCTTTTCACACGTGTAGGATTAATCCTGGCTGATGAGCTATGATATCGTCTCTTCATTGATTTAGAGCAAGGCTGTGAAGTCCATATCGCTGCAACACTACCATAAAATCCTTATCAGCCTTAAACTGCTCATCATCTCAACTGAGTAAAATTAAAATCTTAACCTTTTTTAATAAATACAAGAATTTTTAATCTATTAATGAAAAACACAAGATGAACCAATCTCTATATATAATGGGATATAGAATTTTATGGGTATTTTTCTTTAGTGTGAGATTTTACTAACAGAATGAGAATGACTTAAAAAATGCTTTCTAAACTCTTTTCATTAAAACTTAAGTAGGGCGTTTCAATAAGATCGAATTTAGAATTAAATAGTAAGAAATATTAATGCTAGTTTGAAACAAGCCGCTCTGATCAGCACTTTCCTCAGATTTGCTCTTCACAGTATAACTTAAGGGATGAAAATTATATTCCTACAACTAGGGATTCGATCTTGAGTAAACAATTGGACAAGTTTTGTAGCGCAACGTTGTTGGGGAGAAAAATACTGCACTAAATTTGGGGATCGGATGATTTGATTGATCACATGGATGACTTGTCCGTGGGAGCAATCACGCATTGGTTTAGTACCAACAACTCGACCTGGTCATAAGAATTTCTTAACATTAGTGCTAGTTTTTACGAGGATTGAAAGTACATTGTTGATTCTCACGAATAAATATAGACTCTATTAACGGAATTATGAATAAGAAATAAGTTTGAAGAATGAAAGAAAAGGCAAATATAAATAAAACTCAAACAGCGTGACTTGATTCAATGCACTGGGGAACAAATGTCCCCCAAAATGCTGCAGAGTTAGACGGTGGGTTCTAATATACTCCAAGAAGAAGCAGCTTCTAAATTTTACCAAAGACTACAGGCTATAGAGAGGTAAAGTTAAACATCACAACCGAAAGTGTGGTAGCGTCAGGCAATGGGAGACGCCTCCAATCCGAAAAGTAGTGTGAGTATTATTTAATTTATTTTTGCAAAAAGCCTAAAACGGAAAGCATTGTCGAAGGAAAAATATTATCTTTCCTTTTTAAGGAAACTGGTAAAGGTAGAGTAAATTATAATGCTCGAAAGGTACGATTCCATATCATG
This sequence comes from Ceratothoa steindachneri, assembly GCA_963969495.1. NCBI lineage: Eukaryota > Metazoa > Arthropoda > Malacostraca > Isopoda > Cymothoidae > Ceratothoa > Ceratothoa steindachneri. The sequence continues at coordinate 143,330,710 of OZ018331.1, read as the reverse complement.
AGTAGCCAACAAACGAAAAAACTTGTAGCAGTAGAGATATAAGGTCACTCGACTCTCCTAAATCTGACTGGAATGAAGGCAAGTCCTATTGCGAGAAGGGTCGAGAGTAATCGCTGTTGAGGGATGATTGTGTAAGGCTTTGGCTTAGGTAGAAGCACATCGCTGAGCGCCCAAAGGAACACGAAGGAAGCGACGCTCTATTCTCTTCAAATGGGATTAAAAGGAAATGCTTGAGCATCAGGCTGGGATCAGGTGGTTGGTTGGGGACTATATATTTGTTGTGCTCAATATTTTTGGTGTCACCGTACCTGTCATATTTTTGCGGTCGGCCCAATGAAATTATAAGAGACACCGAGTCTATATACACTTTACTAATTAAACGAGTTTATGATGGTTGCTCTCAAATTAGGAAGAAATGAGAGAGAGAGAGAAAAAAAAATGGCAACACATCAACAGAGAGTAGAATGCCGTGTGCACGAGAGGGATGAGATAGCTCTATTCTTAACGATAAAAGTGGTGAGATAAGTATAAAGGGTAGAGTACGCAGAGGTAGATAGCAAAAATAGAGGCGAAAATAGAATAAAGTATTAAATTTTCAAAGAGATAGATTGGTGCCTTTTTGGTTATCAGGAATAATTTGTGTGGTAATGTTTGTTGTCTTTGATGCTTCGTTGGGTTTTGGATTTTCCCTTTAGTTCTTGTTGTTTATATTCTGTTTGTTATGTTTGTTGCGTTTTTTTTGTTTTTCTTTGGTGAAATGTATTTAATGTATGTTTGGTCCACACTTATTAATTTACATTCGTCTTTGGTTGTATTTGTTGCTCGTTTACTTTGTTAGCCTATGTTTTATTGTGATCTTGTGTGGTTTGGTAATGGCGTTCAAACCGTCGTATTTCTACGTTGTTTCTTTTGTTCATGTTTACTTGCTCACTTATTTTGGTGTTTTACTTTTTCGGTATTTGTGTCTTTATCGGTATTCTTTCGTCATATTTTTAGTTGTTACAATGAGATGAGCGTCTCCTTGCCGAGTAATTCATTTTCGGTGTCTAGTCCGGGTTATTTTTCTGTCTCTATCAGGTTGGTTTCGAATTCTTGTTTTTTTTCTGAATTTCAATACATAAAATACTGCGTCATTTTCGTTCTTTACTTTGTGTATGAAGTTAGCGAATTTTGCGTAGCTCTGACCTTCTCCATTGTTTTCTAGGACCGTTCTTATTTCTTGTATTTCGCGAGCCATTTTTTGTTTAAATTCTTTGGTTCTTTTTTACTATAATTACATTAATTGATTTTATTAGCTTATTTGGAGTTCTTCTTGCGTCTTACTTTCTCGCCAACGTGTGCGGATGATTAGGTACATGCTTTTATTTTGTACCCTCTGCAATCTTATCCTTTGGGTCTTCGATATGCAGTGTAGGGCAGGAGATGGGTATAACAAAATTGCTCGCACCGTTGCCATATATACTTTTCTCTTGTTCTGCATTCTGAGTTTTCTGAGTCGATACAGAGTTCTAACTGCTGCCAAAGTTTTCTAGATCCGTGCTATGATGTGCTTTGTATACCTGTTCGAAGTGATTTTCATTCCGAGTACATTGCACTCAGTGGTGTAGAAATATCTCCATTCCCCCCTTTTACATCACTCAAGTTCGAAGTGACTCATTATGACCCACGTCCCTATCCGATCTTCTCCGTAATTCATGGTCCATTTATTCATACACGCTGTAGCCTTTGATTGGCTTTTAGTACGAGCAACATATTTTAATGAAGGCTGTATCTTGTGATTGATTGCGAGATTAGAAAGGAAAATTACGTGACGAGGTATGAAACGTGATAGTGACGATAGTTATTCGTGGTCAAGAAATTGGCAGAAAACATATAACACTTGTTTGGGGTGGTATGGGCACTAAAGATGGCCTTTTGTTCTCATTCTCTTATATGTGCTTGATTTAAGTGGCCACTTCTAATAGTCTAAGAAGGGAAAATGACAGCAAAGGAAAGAAAAAATAAGGTAATTTTTAAAATCCCTTTTTCCGAGGATGGCAGCAACAAGCAGCGTGCATAGAATTTTTTCTCAGGTTTAAAGGAAGCTCTCTCGAAGGTGTAGTAAGAGGTTCCGAGAAAATTTGCTCCGAAGTTTAGCTTTTTCTTGTTGTGTTGATTTTATTTGGTGATTCGGAGTTGTTTGAAGCGACTCTAGAAGTTACTATGTCGATCGGCTCTGATGGTAATCATTTTATTTTTCAATGGACTACGAATACGAATTTTTCAAATCCACACTATGACTTGCGGAGTGACAAATAGAACAGAGCAGCCGTCGTGGAATGGAACATGCGGCTCATACTCACCCTATCTATTTGACAACTTTATAATTTCATACATACTAGTGGTCACCACCAACCATCACAACAATCGACCATCAATAAAAATAAGGACTTTTTGAAGGTTTTTAAAGGTCGTAAGGTCAGATATGTTTGTTAATTGATAATACGTATTTAATTTTTTTTATCTTTATTTCAAAATAATTAAAATAATTGAGAGCATGTAAATTAGGCATGTTGACCTTGTTTTTTAGTTTGTTGGTTTTATCGGATGTTTATGAGAAGTTTGGTACGTCGTGTACGTTAGTTCAAGTTATTGGGATTTATTGGATGTATTTAATGATTCTTTAGGTTAAGCTGTTAGGTTTTTGGTTTTGTAAGATGCTTATGAATGTTTTATGTTGGATTTGTTTTATTGCATCTTATTTCCCTAATCTGGCCTTGATGGTCATTAACTCCGTCCTAAACTATTGATGAATCTAGGTTCCTCCCTCTCCGATAGCAGACGAAAATGAAAAATTCGAGAATGATGTCTTTTTGTGACAAAACATTTATTTTATCTTTGAACCACCCCTGAATTTGCCCCCAAAGATACATAAGTTGGTTGCATTTATATATCTTCGAGGGTCACCATATTTGTGGTTATTAGTAATGAAAATGAAAAATTCAAGAAACTTTAGGAATTTATTGTATCGGTCATAACAATTTTAGCTTTGGGCCTATTGAGACGAAACATACACCATTAAATTTACTGAGATGAATGCATTTTATATCTTCCAGTAACCCAGTTTTTGCGTCCTTAGTGAAGTAAAATAAAAAAAAATTGAGAAATCTGTTTAAAAGATAAGTATTTTATGGGTCATAACCTTTTATTCGTTGGCCTATTATTAAAGATTCACAGAACTACAGCTTCATAAATAACTACAGAACTTAGTAAGCATCTAGTAAGTCATGTTTCGACCAATTCTACTTCTCAAAAGTTTCACAAAACAAGGTGGATATTACGGAAAGGCTAGTAATGCCAAACCTTTGCTTACTCACATCAACATGAAATGCCAAAAAAATGTGTATAAGCAATGGGAAATGGACAATGGACCGATGGAAGAATGTAATATATTTGGATGAATCTTCCCTTACTTCATTTCCATGTAATGACTGAGTTTACTTTGGGAGAACGACTACAGAAGCTTATGATGCTGGTTGTTTCATTCCAAAAGTTAAGGATTGAAGTGGATCAGTGATGAATGGGTAGCAATATCATGACATTCCATTGGTATTAGCACTTCATGCCAGAGTGAGATCCAAAAACTTTCATTTTGACCGAGATGAATCGCACCAACATCAATCTCACTCTTGTCTACAGGACACCAAGACAATTGAAAAATGATAATAGTATTCTCTTTTGCACATGTTTAATGTTATTTCGACATAGAACAACAGTTATCTGTGGTGGCTTTAATTTTCCGAACGTATATTCTAGAGAGTAAATTAAAACGTATTTTAGATGTTATAAATGAAAATTTTCTTTAAAAATGTTGCTAATCGTGGACGGGGGGGGGGGGGTATTTGTTTTAGACCATTGATGAGAATTTAGTACACAATGTACATGCTGGTGACTGATGTGGAAATAGGGATAATCACGTGATTAGTTTCGATATTAATATTTCTAGATTTATTAACGGGTATTTTCCTTTTAATTCCATGCTATAAATGCTATAATTTAGCATTCTTCTGATTCTGCCTAAAACACAAATATACGAGGCATTTAAGCAAATGTTTTCATTATAAATAATTAGCTTGTGCTTTATAGACCTAGAGGTCTTAATAGATCTATACAAACCCCTTGGATACATAGAGAGTTTAAAGAATGCACACAAAAACGTAACCGACGTAATAGAGTTTTAAAGGTTAGTAATAGTGTTTAAATCCAAAACCGATATATTTTTAAGGTTGTTTTGCAAAGTGGAGTATAAGAAGAACTAAAAGGAACTATGCAAAGGAACTACTAGCTCGGCATCAAAATGTGACCATGTAATGAAAGCAATAATTTAACATTTCGCAAACGTCTCTAGCTTGAAAGAAGCCATAAATTTATTTATAATCACCGACGTAATTGATTTCGATAAGGACAGTACTATTTTGGATAGTAATATAACCGAAAACGAAATAATTTTATGTAATAAAAATAAGAATACCCAAGACACTAAGTCCCGATAAAGCCTATGCATCTCACTTTGAAGAATTAGAAAGTGAACTAGCAAAATCCTTTTGTAACATATTACACAAGCCGATATGTCTATTATTAGGGCGAGAATAGTGAAGTCCCTAAACTTAATTAACGATACTAAGCTTCGTTTTTGGTGGAACCCCTCGTGTTTACATAACTTGTAAAAAAAATCCTAAATGCAATTAAACTAATCATAAAATGAATTAGCGGCCCCTCACTTTTTATTCTATATGCTGCTAATTCATTTTTTGATTAGTCAAATTTCTTTTCGGCGGCTTTCTGTCTCCTCATCCTTTTGCTTCTTTATTACAATTTTCTGTTAATTTCTGTCATTCTTTGATAATAAACTTGGAATACAGTTGGAAAGTACTTGGAGTATTCTTTTCATTTTTCTTGTGGGCTTTGTTGCATTTATTGCTTAGTCACCCGATAATTTGTGAGTTTTCCACATAGTTTATGTCGAATTTCAGGAGTTTGATACTGTTTCGTAGAAACGACTTCTGATTAAAGTTAAACGCAAATCCTATAAGTGTAGATATAGTTAAATGAATCAAAAAGTGGTTGGCCGACCATAGAAAAAGCCTTGTGGTAGATTAAATTAACTCAAGCTGGACATCGATCTATAGCAGGGACTCTTAGGGGAGTAAAATATTGATATTTTCCTTCTTAGTAATAAATGTTGTTTTTATTTTTCAGATATATAAAGGAATCCTTGAAAATTCATTGCGAAAGAATAAACAAGAAAGCATCTAACAAAAAGGATAATATTTTACTTTGAATGGCATCAATCAATAAAGTTATCTCGAAGAACCTCATTCCGGCTCTTTTGACGTGCAGACGCCGCCTTCTGAGTCGATAATGCATCGATTAGTTGCGCATTTGGGGGAGGGGGGTACATTGGCAATACCCGCGAACAGGGAGACCACGTTGTGTACCGAAATGCTGAAAATTGTATAGGGGTGCTGAGAAGTGTGAAGTGAAAAAAAAATCAAAATAAGACGATATGGCTGCAGAAGGTACAAATATTGAACGATGGAGAGCTGAAAATTCCTCTGATGGAGCATCTTTCCTACTGTTTGGGATTTTTGGGAAGATCATCTTTCCCTAAAATGAAAGAAGACGTTATCCTGAATTCTGCATTGTGCCACTAGTAACGCATCTTGAGGTTATCCAGACATGAAACTACTTTTCATCCAAAGCAATCGGTGTTTTGATACTTCTTCAACAAAACACATCTAGGAATGAAAAACAAATTAGAGAAGAATAACCTCCGAGAACGCGCTGGTACTAATAATTCAAGAACAGCTTGAGGCTTCAAAGTGATTTGAACACCAACGCATTGAATTATTTGGTCCCTGGCATGCAAACTACCTCGGTACCTCAATCTGATCGAACACCTGTGGGCGATAATGAAATTATGCGGTTGACAATCAGAAGGTGATAAAACGCTAGTACACATGGGTTACTGTGAAGGCAGGAATAGAACGCAATCACACCGAATTTGCTTCATAGATTGATGTCAAGCATGCCAAAGCGAGTTGCAGAAGTCATAAAAATTAAGTTCCAGCTCACTGAATACTAACTTAATGAAAAAGATTCCTTATTTTAATGTATTACACTTTTGAAACATACTCGTACATACATATTAATTTGATTATCCTTTAGAAACCACAAAATTTGTCTCTTTACCAAAGGTTTTGCCCGTATTCGTAGTTGGATCTCTGGTAAAGTTAGTCACAGTGTTAACTTGAGTTATCACTTAATTCTATATACTACATTCGCCCTATTATTTGAAATTTCCCTGATAATAAGTGATCGAAAAAGATTATTATTAAACTTGGCGCAAATATTAAAACAAAATCTGTCAAGAACATTTGACATTATGACCGTAATGAAGAGACATTTAAATTAGATTCTGATATTGCAATGATTGAGAACAATGAAAAATTAGGTGATTTTTAAGAGTAGACTTTCAGAAGTTGCCAAAGATGATTCCTTATCATTAACTGATAAAAATAGCTCATGGACATGAATGAATAAGATCTGGATATAATGGAAAAGTATAATTGAGATTCCTAACTGAGTGTTTTCTTGAAGGAATTATTAGAAATAATAAGAATAATAGACATATCTAACCAACAAGTCATATTCTTATAAACTTAAAAAAAAATAGCTTGGGTAGGTTATTTAGAGCTACTAAATTAGGCAAGGATGAAGAGGCATTTAATTTGATGACTAGGGATCTAAAAAAGGAGATAAATTGTAAAAGATTAACTGAAATCCACTTGACAAAAAATGGTAAAGTGAATATTAAAGAATAGAGGTTTTATATGTTTAATTTTAGAAAAGGAAATAGAGTGAGACTAATAGAAAGTGATGGTAAATTTTATGAATCAGACAGTGAAATGGCGATGGTTCTAATTTAATATACGAGCTTTTGACGTTAGAATTCATAATATTTTAATTTAATACTCACAAAAATATCACGTAAGTTGAGAGATTTCTGCTACTAAGGAGAGAGCTTGTCAGAGTATCAAGAAAAGGCAAAGTTCCAGGTTGCAACGAGATTAATGATATGGTTTTAATCGAAGGTCCAAAATCAATAGCAAGTGGTCTAGAAATCATAATTAATATCTCTGTAATGTCTTTAGGCCATTGACTGGAAAGGGGCTAAGTAGTTCATACTAATAAAAAGGATAATAATAAGAAAGGTTCGCATTATTGGCCAGTTCTCTTGAGCTCGAAAGTTGGATAACTTTTAGAAATAACAATAAAAGACATTAAAGAATTTTTAGATAGTCAAAACATGATGAAGGATTCTCAACATTGATTTAGGAAAGATAGTTGCGAAACATTTCGACTGTAGCAAAAAGGTTAATGACGTGTTGAGAATATATGACTCGCAAGCTCGCAATTAAATTGAGTGGTTCTCAAACAACGAATAACTTACTATATTAAATGGTAAAAAGTTTATTGTAAGTATGTCTTCAGTGGTGTTTTCCTAACTCTGTTCTTAAGCCAATTTTATTTTATTTATATGGCAAAGATTTCAATATTATTTCGAAAAGTAAAGTATCTAAAACTTCTTTAATGATATTAAGTTATTCATCACTAACTCTATAATTCAAGAAGGGGATTTTTTTGAATATTTGAATAATAATTTCATCTTAGTTTGGTTATGACATATTTTTTATCGAAGTTATTTCTAATAATTCTTTTATAATATCAAAAAACAAAATGGTAAAGTTCAGAAATAAATATAAGTATCGGAATAATGTGAATTTTTTAAAACCCAAAGAATTACAAATGGTGAATTTCAGAAAATTTATTTTTATATATCTTCTTCTATAATTATATTTCAGCAACGTGATATTTTAAAAGGCGGGAAATTTAGTTTAGAGTTCCTTTTTAAATTTATTATAATTGGCGAAGTTCAGAAAATTTATAAACTTTAACCATGGCTGCTTTTTATTAGATTCTAAATTTTAATCTTAGTAGCGACGCTCCACTCCCCACATAGGGGGGGAGTGGCGAAGCCATTGCCAAGTTTCTGTATTTATTAGAGAAAGGATTGTATAGCCACGAGTATTTATGTGGCAGATTAATTCCAAGTTGAAAGGGCAAATTAATGTATACAGGTAGAGAAATATTTTTTTGATGAAATACGTAAGTTAAATTGAAAAGCAAGAGAACAAGAAATGGATTCAAAGGTAGGTAATAACCTTAAGAGTTTTTAAGAATTTCCTTGAATCCATGGAATAAGAGTATTAGATGATGTTCTGGGATATTTATAAAAGTATAAGTCATAAAAGTAAAGAATTTATAAGAACATTATACAATTCTTAATTTAGACCATAATTTGAGTGGTGTTAACGAACATTGGATTCGCATTATTGTGAGGATGTGGATATGTTAGAAAGGGCCGGGAAAAGAGCTACAAAACTCATTCCCATTGGCAATCCCTCCCACCTAAATGTCAGTGGAATAGATAAAACATGAACTTTTTGCGTTTTGAAAAGTTTTCACTGAAATTTCTAAATAGATGAAGTGGAATGGTTGATGTTAACGTAATGTTTTTTTATTCGTCTACCATTTTCATCAATCGGCAGAATGGGAAAGTTCCCGACCCCTTAGTGAGTCAAACTTGAAACAAGGGCAAAGAAGACATTCTCAGACTTTGATTCATTCTCGCTACAAAAGGAAAACAGCAAACGAGAGAAGTTGTTCGTCGTAGGCTATCGAAGAGAAAAGTAGGGGAGTTTTAATCGAAAATATTAAAATATTATCAATATAATTGATAAACAGACTTGGAAATACTAAGGAGGTACTTATTCGACAGTCCTAGAGAAGGAAAGATGCAGTGATAGGCAAAGTGATCCCTAATATATATCCTTTCTCATAGCAACTAACTGATTTTTAATCTTATTTGAATAATATAATAGGTATAAAATACATTTGCTTGAATTAACACATTGTTACTTTAGCTTATTTAAAATATATAGAACGACTTTTGTAAAAGAAACACCTGCTTTCTAGAACCTTTTAGGGAGTCAAATCATCATACTAATATTTCAATCTTGATTAGGTTCTAAAGACCCTATTAAAAGTGTTCAGTGAACCCCAAGAATACTGACCACTTTGAGAATCACTGTTCGAAAGTGACAAGGGATGGAGGAAACCTCAAAGCCTTGCGCTCCCTCTTTGGGAGGTTCTTTCAGCAGTAGTATCTATTTAAATATTAGCGATGCGTTGATTATGATTTTGTCCAGTTTATGTTTGAATAAATCTACATTTGTACTATTCACTATTCAGTATCTCTTCTGACATTCCATTCCCCGTTTTGATTATCCTACGCGAGAAGTGATTGCCGCATGATTGAATTTTGAAACAACTCTTCAAGTTATCAATTAAATTAAGTGATATTTGTCATAAATCATTGATGGATTAATTTTAAATTATGTCTACTCTCTCTGATATAAGTAAAAATATTAAATTTAACTCTAAATCAGCCCAACTAGTTTTTTGGTATACGAGGGGATTTCTATCGTAATTAACAAATGGAACCTCGTTGGGGCTTGGTTCTTCTCGTCTCACTCTTACGGAGCTTGAGCTGTGAGAGTCACTAGAGTGTGAGTGGGGTTTTTTTTCTCCAGTCTGACTTCTTCTAAGTCTGTAAAGGATTCTTCGGTATGGCACCGATACAAAACTTGACGTTTTATGTTAATTCGGCACTAGGGGGGAAGGATAGATCTTCTCAATCTGATCCTTTTTCGTCTCTCCTCAAATAATCTTGACTGGCTGAAGGATCGATCTTCACGAACTGATTCTATGTCGTTCTCACCGAATAATAATCTTGATTGGCTGAAGGATCGATCTTCGCGAACTGATCCTATATCATTCTCACCGAATAATCTTGACTGGATGAAGGATCAATCTTCACGAACTGATCCTATGTCGTTCTCACCGAATAATAATCCTTTCTCTTTCCTTCAGAGGCTTATTTATAGGCGGACCACCGCCCCATCTAAGGGGAATGGGTCGAGGCCGCGTAGGAGAGTGCGAGTAGTAAGGTCGCAGCTGGGAGAGTGAGGAGTGGAGAGGTTGGCAATGAGGTGCCCAAGTCGGCTTGTTAATTAGAGAGACCATCAACCACCACCCTCCTTGGCGTGCCTTTTGAGTGGCACCGCATTTTGGTGATATAACCACGGGCCTACGGATATCGTAGGTAATTGGATCTTTCGAGTGTCGTTTAAGGGCATTTGGTGGTTTCCTTAACACAGATGGTCGCTCCAGCTACCTATGCGGCGGGGAGATCAAACAGGGTAGGCAGTTACTGTTATTCGCCGGCTACCGTTCCCACGAGTCTCTTCATGGGGCTCACTTCTCCGGCTTTCTCCACAAGGGAAAGGGGGAAACTTTAAGTTATATGTCCGCCTGCCCCTCCGGGAGGCTTTATGTTGCAATTTTTCTACAGAGGGGAATGGTGAAATTGGAGGGTTATTTGAAATTTCAGTGGGCATTCTTGGCCAACTCTCTTCTTGTTTGTAGTTATATGAAAATTTCGTTATAAGATTTAAAAGTTGTGGTTCTACGGAAAAAACCTGTGTTTCAATGAAGGCCCGCGTTCAAATGTAAATTACACGTATAATCGCTTAAATTTATCATGTCACATTTTAAAAATGTTTCAGATAAAAATAAGTTAAAATTACTAGGCTTTATTGTAATGTTTTACTAACTGATTATATTTTTCTTACACGTTATTTTCCATCATTAATTTTATGGTATAAATAAAATTATCCCATTGTTAATCCTAATATTTTTGTGATATCCATGATTAAAAATTCAATAAATATATAAAGCTAAACAAGGAGCAGTTTCGCTACACCTCCGTACAGACCGAACTCGCGCTTCGCAGGCAGACCTTTGGTTTGTGTCCTACGGCTTAGCCAGCTCTGGCAATGGGCGCTTAGTCTAAAAACTTTAAAAGGGTACTAATAATTTACTCGTGGTCTATGTTTTTTTTAGGATCCATGCTTATTTTCTATGGCTAAAAGAAAGAAGTGTTTTTATTGTTATTGGCTTTAGGATTTAATTTTCTCTTCTTTTCCTTCTTTCTTTTCTTCTCGTTTTAATCTTTTTATCTTTTTTTATTTCCTTTACTTTTTTCTTTCGTTTGTAAACGTTTTTGAGCCAATAATTCCTTTTTTTTCTTGTTTTTGTTTGATCGCTACCTTTTTCATCAACTTTCTATTTTAGCGTGGTTCCTACCTCTTACTAAGTTTATTTAAAAACATGAACATTTTATTTCTTGCGAAACATGTGATATATGAAAATAAGATAGAAATCTTATGGAAAAAACTTTAATAATGTCCGTAATCATTTCAAGAAATAAGTCATCATCTTTCCCCTATGAAAGATTCCCACAAACTTCATCTAAGTGACCATTCAGGTGATGGCTAGATACTTCTTGGTTTTTCTTCAGTATTGATTTTAGTTTCTAGCCAAGATCGTTCTATTTGTTGACTAACTAGAATAGGATTCTAGATTGATGCGTTTCACCCGGAAAAACAGCACACAAAAACCAACACTATAGAATTAACCTAATCGAAAAAATAAACTGAAATACCTAACCTACCTAACCTCATTTATTTGGGTTTTTTTACAGTATAAAAGAACTATTAGAAATAACTTTGATAAAAAAAACATGTCATAACTAAACTAAGATGAAATTATTATTTAAATAGTCAAAAAAATCCCCTTCTTAAAAAGAACATATCATTTCTTTTATTTTAAAAGTAATAAAAAATATTAAAAAAATTAAAAGTTAAAAAGTAAATAAATTTTGAATGGTGAAGCTACTGCTTAGCAAGACTATAAAAGAGTAGAGTTCGATTAAAAATATTTATTATTATTATTAGTTCAAGATAGGAATCATGCTACAGTAAAAGCCTACTGGTAGGAATCATACTACAGTAGCACCTTACCGTAGTCAACGCATTAAGGCGAATTATTTTACGAGTATATATTCAATTTGTTTTAGCAATTTCATTTAACCGCTTTCTTATACTCTTTATTTTAGTCCTCTGGAATTGATTACATGACAACGGTAGCCAATAAAGTTACAATGTATTTTTTTGTTCTGAAGAACAAGTTTAAGATTTCAGAAGATTATTGAGCATTTCTTTTTTCTGGAAACATCCTTTTTAGTCAAAATATTCCAGTGATTTATGACATATAACAGGATTATATACAAAACCAGGCAATGCCTTCGCCACTGACCCCTACTGAGGGAGCTTGCGCTTCGTGACTAAGATTAAAATTTAAAATCTAAAAAAAAGCAGCCATGGTTAAATTTTTATAAATTTTCTGAACTTCGCCAATTATAATAATTTTAAAAAGGAACTCTAAACTAAATTTTCCACCCTAAATTATATAGTTATAGAAGAAGATATATAAAAATAATTTTTCTGAACTTCGCCAATTATAATAATTTTAAAAAGGAACTCTGAACTAAATTTTCCACCTTAAATTATATAGTTATACAAGAAGATATATAAAAATAATTTTTATGAACTTCGCCAATTATAATAATTTTAAAAAGGAACTCTAAACTAAATTTTCTACCCTAAATTATATAGTTATAGAAGAAGATATAAAAAAATAAATTTTGTGAACTTCGTCAATTATAATAATTTTAAAAAGGAACTCTAAACTAAATTTCCCCTTAAATTATAGTTATATAAGATATATAAAAATAAATTTTCTGAACTTGGCCAGTTATAATAATTTTAAAAAGGAACTCTAAACTAAATTTACCCCATAAATTATATAGTTATAGAAGAAGATTTATAGGCTATCAATGCACTCGCTCTCGTATTTTTCTTTTAATGTTTATTCTCATCCATTCTCTTGATATCACTTGAACAAATTTCTTTAACCGTAAACACCACATAAGCATACGCCTAACGTTATATAAACTAACCGAATTCCCTTGGCCTTAGACCTCATAATTACAGGATGATCAGCCTTGATTCACTGGAGAAAACTGTACACCATCCTGTATGAAAAGATTTTTAATGGCTTTGTGTGTTTTAAATCGGATTTCACGAGTTTTTCCCATTAATCTTCGTAATTTTGGAATTGACCAAAAGAAAAAAATGAATCACGTTTTTCATTGTTAAAATCCATCAGTATTTTGCCAATTTGAGTTAATTATCGTCGTTTTCAACGATCGAAGGTTAAAGTCTTCCAGTCTCTCAGTCACTCAGTACCAACAGTCTCTGTTGAGGTGAAATAAGAGTTATTATTTCTTACAGTAATATAATTTTCAGTTCAATTTTATTATTATTATCATCGCATATTGATTTATACCTTTGAACATTTCTTCAACTAGCCAATTTTGGCAAGGCCTGATCGGTGCATCATGGGACCTCTCTGTGTCTCTTTTATCAGTGCTTAATCATTGAACACCTTCTAAAACACTTCAAGACTACAACTTTAACCAGTGTACCACAACGAAGTATTGGCGCTCTTCAACGACACCAAACACTAACACCACCTTCACCAATTATGCCTTATTAAGCACAAGCCAGCCGAGAATTTCTTCCACATCAAATTGGTCTTTCATAGCGATCATGTGATATGTTCTGTCGCATCTGGTATGAGCACCTATTATATCATCCATTCCCTTCTCAATCACTTTCTCTCTCTCTCTCTCACAGACTCATTCACGCCATCTTCCCAGCTTTAAAGCAGTCTTCTAACCTTTCTCAAACCTACTCACTCTCGTTTATTTTCTTTACACCTTTATTCCTATCTATTCTTCTTTTTACGCCACTTCAGAACACTTTTACTTATACCTTCTTTTACATCATCCCATCTCTCCATTTTTTTTTCTCCGGATGTATCAAAAGCTCGAGTTCTCCCCTCTTTCATTCTCACACCAATTCATCCATCATATTTCCCTCAACCATAACCTCATTGCAGATTCTCTCTTTCTCAACTTCACTTTTATCATAACATTGTCCCTATATTACAACCACACATGGTTTTATCATGTCACTTATCAGTCAAAAGCTCTTTAACATATCCTTAATCTTACCACCTCGAACTACACTTGTGCACCCTCTATTCACTCAATCCCCCCTCACGCACTCTTCATTCCCTTTCATGTCTGTCTCATATATTGCAAGGATCTCTAATCTTCCTGTTTTAAACACATTGACTACCACTCCACTCTTTCCCACATCCCATATTCCTCTAGTTTCATACACCCTCTCAATTCACAGTATTTGCAAGGTTAACCGGTGGACAAGACGGGGCACGTGATAGCCCCCATCATTACCGCTATTGCTTCTAAGATAAGGCCTTTCGGTGCGTGGTCTCCCAGGACAACCATGCCATGTCCGGGTTTAGGCGCTTCTTAAGACGTACTGCCTCAATACTGGACAAACTCCTTGAAAGAGAAGTGTACCAAATTAAGTTGTGAGACCTATTAATCCAACTGATTTGTCTTGGAGCCATCTACGAGTATGTAGACATTTAATGAATACGTCCATGATGGTTATGAAGCGCTCTAATAAATGGACTGGTGATTAATACAAATTTGAGTGTATTTTGATGAATAAATATGATTGTAATAAGAATAAATTTATTTATTTTCATCCTTCAGAAACGCTAAGATCTTTTTGGATGACCTGGTACACATTTTACGTTAGAGTCTTTCAGTTCTTTTGGCTACTGTCGTTAAATTGGGGTTAGGAGGAGCATTAGTTTTTAGTTGTTTTGATTGTTTGTGTGTTTTTATTTAATGTGATCAAAATTGAATGATGAGATGGATTCGAATATAAGTTAAAAAAGGAATTAATTTTGACTTGTTATTTATGTGAATGGTATTGTGAAGCGACTATTTTATAATTTTCTTATGAATTTGATTTGAAATTTAAGGTCCAGCTGTAAGTCCGTTGATGGCTTTATTTTACTTTTATTTACAATCTCCATAGCTTCTCTTTGTTTACCGAAATACCTTCTAGAAGTTACCTTAATTTGGTATAATCCACAATGGTTTTTTTGCTATTATTCGTTTTCTTATATTGTGGTAAACTATGGCTAATTCCCTTTAAAGTGAATTGAATGCGTAATTATGTCCATTCAGTTTTTTTAAAAGATATATATCATGAACTCTTTCATTTTTCATCCTTCCTTAGCATTTAATGATGCATATTAAATGGGAATAATGAATAAAATAAAGATATAAGGTCTTTCCAACCTAAATTTCCCTCATTCATTATTCAGTTATATTCAAAATATGCCTATAAATGTCTTTGCCAGGGTGGCTTGAGTTCGTCTTTTGTAATATAATTTTGTGGTTTGAAATTCAAGATGCGTTGCTGAGATTGTTGAATACAAACACAAAGTGAAGCAAAAATAAAGAGAGGTTCTAAAATATGTTTTTTTTTTCCTTATTTTTATTAAGTTTATTCCATTTGAATATATATATATATATATATATATATATATATATATATATATATATATATATATATATATATATATATATATATATATATATATAAATATATATTAAAAAATCCAACAGGAAAATGAAAAGCGGATTCTAAGTACTTTCGAACTTGTTCACTTCATTCTCAAGAAATAACGAAAGATTTTACAGAGGTGGTATTTATATGAGAAACAACAGAGTAATGCCCCGTCCATGTACAACGAAAGCACACAAAATAGAAAAATATTATCAAAGACGGATATGAAGCATAAAACCAAATAGATAAGGTCTACTTCCGGAAATTCCATTAGTTCCGTCAATTAAATTTACTTTAAAAAAAAAGAAAATAATAGCCTTCCTTTCCTCGATCTTCTGATAATTATTGGACAACCGGACAAGTTTAAGTTTTCTATTTTTAGGAAACTGACCAATAATTTATCCTATGTCCATTTTTATTCAGGTCTTTCTAAAAATATTAAAACATTACTATTTACTTCCATGTATCTTCGGGCGCTCAGAATATGTAGTCCTGACTATATAGATCGAGAATTCACAAAAATTGAAGAGATTGCCTTCAATCTGAAATATCTTTTGGAAAACCATATATAAAATAAAAAAACATTCTGTAACCACAAATTAGGGAAAGCACAACCTTTACACAACATATTACTTTTACCTTACCATGATAATTTCTTGTATGCAGTACCAATGTTAAAACAACTTGATATAAATGTAACTTTTAAATACAATTATACATTAAAAAACATATTAATAAAACACAGCCCAAGGAACGATGATAATGTAATATATAGTATACCTTGTTTGGATTGTAATTTATTCTATGTAGGAAAAACTTCTAAAAATATCTCTGTAAAAATTAATCAGCATCAAAATGCAGTATCTGATATACAAGTAATGCTTTGCCGTCCTCAGGCTTAAGATGGGTCACCAGATTAACTGGTCAAAAGCAAATACCATAATGCATATAAATGATTTTATTAGCAGAAATATCTTTGAATTGTTCCTAATCCCCAGCCCAAAAGAGAGAACTGTAAATATTAGCTCCGGATTGTTTTCTTTAGATCCAGTCCTATCTTTCTTCCTAAAATCAAACTTATCAGAGGTTATAAAAAATCTGACCATCTGATTTTATAGGGAAAATATTGCTTTGTATAAGAAGTACAGTGTGTCTCTATTTCATAAACTATTTTAAGTTTGAAAATGTTATTAAAAAAATGAAAGGACTAGCTCCAATCAATCTTTCTTTTTCCCTAGTTGGTATAAACAAATATTTATATATATTCACGTTTTAGCTCTCGTAATTTCGAGCCAAATATATATATATATATATATATATATATATATATATATGAGGAATTAAACCACATTCTTCGAAGACAATTTAATTCAGAACAGTTTCGGTGCATCTCACACCCTTTTTCAAATGACACTGGATAGAAAATATAAGAAAAAAATGCATACAAGCATAACAGGTCGTGAAATATCCCCTATTTTATCCCCAATCCCCTACTTGTGGCTAATCTGGGGGGAGGGTTAGGCCTAAACATATTGAAGGGCTGACATTTAACTATTTTGTTTATTTGCTTTCTTATTACAGGATTAAAAGAAAATTGACCCTCAGATAGATTTAAATTAGGAACTGACGATATCAAACTGAATTCTACGATTCTTCTCTTAACATAGTTAGCCGATTTAAATACCATTTTACTTCCATTGAAATCGATCGTATGATTCTTGTCCCTAACATGGCAAAATATTCCACTGCTTTCGCTGCCCACTGTAATATCTCTTTTGTGTTCATACAATCTCTTATCTAGATTTCTCCCCGTTTTCCCTATATAAACTTTATGGCAATCGTTGCATGGTATTGCATAAACTCCTATGTTAATATGTTCTTTGGGTTTTCTGGCAATTATCAATTAGTTTAAGGAATTATTATATTTAAAGGCTAGATTAAGACCCGCTTTTCCAAATGTGTACTTTAAACTATTTAACTTATTATTAAATGGCAATGTTATACATTTGTTGAAGTCATTAGTGCGGGAAGGCTTATTA
Source organism: Ceratothoa steindachneri (assembly GCA_963969495.1). NCBI lineage: Eukaryota > Metazoa > Arthropoda > Malacostraca > Isopoda > Cymothoidae > Ceratothoa > Ceratothoa steindachneri. The sequence goes on along the minus strand of OZ018331.1, from coordinate 143,313,090 downwards.
CCATAGAATGTTTTCCTAGCTGCAAAATGGGCAGACGATATGAACCAATCGGGGTAATACAAATTAGAAAAAATGGTCCTGATAATGACAATTTCTTCATCTAAATAGGAAGGATGACATATTTTTTGTATGCTCTAAGGAAAAGGTTAGAAATTACTGATTTTTTAACAGTATTATCGTGAAACGAAAAATAATGTATATAGGCATTCGAGTGGGTTGGTTTCCTATACACGTCAAGTTTTAATTCATGGTGATCTTTATTAATGAGGGAATCTATTATCATATTTCCATTCATATTTAAATATGAATAGGAATATGATAGTAGATTCCCTTTTCTAATTTGCTGTCCTTTTTCTTTTTCTCGTTCTTATTCTCTGACCTTTCATCCTATAATGAACAGACAAACACACACAGACAGACTTCATTTTTATTATATATATATATATATATATATATATATATATATATATATATATATATATATATATAGATGCGTGTGTGTATGTGTGTGTTTGGCTAAATTTGTATCTACCCAAACTTTTGATTTTGTCATCATATGCATCGCGGGGCGCTTACCTTTATATTAGGATTACATTTTAATAATGGGAATATTCAAAAAATTCCTTTTATTTGCCCATACTTTGGTAAATACTAAAATCATAATTAACATAGAATAAATGGCTTTACTGGAATTGCCCCGAAATAATGTCTTCTCCGATGAAAGCAATAATTAATGCAATAAAATTTACCAGGCTGTTGTAATTTTCATTTGATATCTACTGGTCATTTTGGGGGGTTTGCGGATTTTCCTAGTGCAACTAGGAAGCTCTTTCATCACTTTAAGGAAGATTCTTCTTTTCTTTGACTCAGGAATCTGTGTACAAACAGCGAATTGCTGCTGTATCTTGTTCAGGAATCCATCTAGAAACGGCGAATTGTTGCTTTATCTGCCTTAGAAATCCATCTAGAAATGACGGATTGCGACTTTCTCTGCCTCAGAAATCCACCTAGAAATGACAGATTGCTGCTTTATCTGCTTTAGAAATCCATCTAGAATCGACGGATTGCGACTTTCTCGGCCTTGGAACTCCATCTAGAAATGGAAGATTGCTGCTTTATCTGCCTTAGAAATCCATCTAGAAACGATGGATTGCGACTTTCTCTGCCTGGGAAATCAACCTAGAAATGGCGGATTGCTGCATTGTCTGCCTTAGGAATCTGCCTGAAAAATGGCTAAATTTTCTCTTGAATGACTTTTAGAATCCATTGTTTTATCTCAACAGTCAAGGGGGAGTATCTGGAAGACTAAAGCTCCCTCACATTACGACCGCACAGTTCAAAGAGTTCCTTCTCCCCTGTGAGAGGTTCACTGGGGATTCTATTTAGAGTTCTCGCACGGTATTTGAGCATTTCAGTTATTTAGTACCAGAGTTGGTCAGGGGAATAGGGGCATTAACGTGTTAGAGGAATGTCAGTACAGAAGGGCTCCAGCAAATACTAAATTCCCAAGATTTCATTAAGTCTGAATCCTAATTGATCGCGAATCGCCGTGGAGCCTTTCATTTTTGTGCCACCTTGTATGGAGTAAAGGATTAAAATTATTTCATTGATGGCAGCTGGGTTTAAAAAAATAAACAGGGGAGGCGTGGGAAGTTTCTTTTTGAAATTGAAATAACAAACAAATAAGGAAGTTCCTACGCTCCATCCTGTATTTAACCTTTACTGACTTGCATCGCAAGCGAACTCACGAACCCCAATTTTTTCCTTTCTTTAACTGCATCATTGAATTATTATTGCAAGTCTCTTCCAATATTAAACTTTATTTCGTTCGTTATTCAACTTTTACCAATCGTGCGCCGTAACTAAACTTATTATTTTGACAACTTGAAATTTTTCTTAGATTTAGGCAGAAGTGATTATTCTCTTTTTATTAGATTTCTCCTAACTAGAAGAGGCAATTTACTCTCATCCTTTCTCTTATTCCTCTGAACGGAGTTTCTTAGGTAATTCTCCTGTTTGTTGCGTTTTGTTAAACTCCACAGGTTTACTATAATTGTGGGTTAGTTCTTTCTTTGGAAGCTCAATGAGGTTCTTTCATAATATCCCAGAGCGATTCTCTTCGGACATCTTCCGAGGCAGTTCTTGATCAACTCGGTATCTTAAGATTGTCGTGATGGAACACCCACAATGATCGATTCCTGAAAGGCTTTAGAAGTAAAAAGAGGCTTTTCAACCAATAAAAAAATAATATTTACTGAATTTTCCCTGTAAGAAATTCACATCTTATAGTATCTTCGAGTTAGGACATCGAATGTCGCTATTCTTAAGTTAAGTTTCGTCCTTAATGGCTACTAGTTTTACACCCGTTTTAAAGTCGACGGATCATTTGTTTTTATCTCTCGGTCTGTAGGTCCATGAAGCAAGAAATCTTCCCATATTTACCTGAAGAGATGCTTGAAGTACAAATGGGTGATTCTCCTTGTTGCTATTCAACCTTTAGTCTTCTCTCATTTCCTTTCTTCCGTTTCTAATCAACTATTATCACTTTCTTCTTATTTTTTCTTTAACTTCCTTCCTATTCAACTCACATTTTTCTCACGCCACCCCAACTAGAACCAGTTCTTTTTTAAAGAATGGAGCTTTAGAACCAGTCTTAGGTGAGTTAGGTGAGCGATATCCATGTTTATTTTATTAACAGTAAACAATATCCGACAGCTTTATTTGTTTCTAAAGATCCTTAATAACTAATAAGCTCCTGAAGAATATTAATTCTTCGTATTCTCTCATAAACTACATGCTTAATATGTCCTGAAAACACTCAAGAAGATAGGTTATATGAATGTGAATAAATAAAACTATTAAAAAATTAAATTAAAAATGTATTAAAAATGTTAAGTGATTTAGTGGTTGGTGTATCTATATATACCATGGGTCTCCAACCTTTTCAGCTCGAGGGCCATGAAGCTGAACTCAAGGGGACTCAGGGGGTACAACCTTGGAAGGACAGAAAAACAACCTAAAATTCACGGTGAACAATCATAATTTATTATTAATGATTCACTTTATCTTGTTTGTAACAACAATGAGATGAAATATTTTGGTTAAATCAAAAGGTTAACAAAAGGAGCACATCAGGCAAGTGATGATCTGGTAGTTGAAAACGCAGCTTACGTTTGATGTGTTTCATCTTGAAGAACAACTCTTCACAGAGGTATGGTGTGCCAAACATGCATACTACTTGTAGGCGTGGAATATAAGGTTGGGAGACCATACAAATGAGAAGACGTGAATCTTATAAAAATCTAGGTTGTTTAAAACAAGCTACTTCGACCTCAAATCTTCCGAACATTGAAGATCATGAGTGCCATCTGCAATTATAATGACACTTCTTCACAGTCAACATCAAAAGGCGGAGAGAAAATCTTGAAAACAGGAGCATCTAACTTCATTTCAGCAAAACGGTTGTAAAACTCAGAACAGAGGTCACTGATAACAGACAAAGACACTGATGTCAATATCTTCAGAAAAAAGATGGCAGACGAGTAAAGTGTGACAGGTTATTGTTCTCCGGCTCAGCCAACAAACCGACCAAAGGTACAGTTGATCGCCATAGTCGGCTTTCATGATGGTCAGTAGCTCTTGAAATTGACAGTGAAACACTTCACGGGTGAGTATCACTTTCACTGCCTTCACAAGTTCTTATATTTACTGATTTGGTGCACAGGGCTTCCTGATGCACAATTTAATGTAGCTTCTTAGTCTGTTGATATTGGCTGGATGCCTCAACATCTTTCACCATATGTGAAATAAACGATTTATTTTTCCAAACCATGGCTGGTACATCGTATGTTGTGATTGTAGTCAGGCGAGACAAATCCAGATTCAGTTCCTCAACCTCCTTCATCACTGCTTTCAGAACATCTGCGCCAGTATTGGTGCCTTCATCGGCACAACTTGAGGATATTCCTTACATATTCAAGGTGGCATTGACATGTCGAACAAACATAGAACTCAGCAAAACCTCCGTAGTCTCACCCAAGGCAAATGAGAAGAAGGAGAGAGAAGCACAGCCATCTCTTCTATTCAACATCTGACTGTCATTGCAGAGAAACTGACATTCGCAAACGCACCCTATTTCTCGTGACAAGCTGCATCCACAGTGAAAGTGGGGGCTGGGGGTACACAGATAGCCCTTCGAGGCCATACTTCGGAGACACTTGATACCAAACACGCATGAGGATTAAAATTCATACTTTTGATTTCTGGTACATGTCTGCATGATTTTGCTCCATAAAAGTTTATAATGATAAAATCTGCGACTGCAGATTTGTCATCGTTAACATCATTAACAATTTCTGGTATTGTATATTCATCCGCTCTTTTCCACCATCTGTCCTTCCCTCGTTTTCATTTTTCCTCATTGACTAAAATTCAGTCGTCAAATTACACCATTTTTCCTTCATTTCTCAATAAATTATAATTCAACACAAATATCTCCATATACGAAACCTAATGAATAATTAAGTCAGCGAACATTATGCAGAGGTTTAGTCGTTTCCAGCCAGAGCTTTCTTGGTGATATATATATATATATATATATATATATATATATATATATATATATATATATATATATGTGTATATATATATATATATATATATATATATATATATATATATATATATATATATATATGTGTATATATATATATATATATATATATATATATATATATATATATATATATATATATATATATATATATATATATATATATATAGACAGAGAGAGAGAGAGAGAGAGAGAGAGAGATTTCGACCACTAAGAGGCAACAGTCTAAAAGAAGCCCATTTCGCCGGTTTGTGCACTTTAAAAGTACATAACTCGGATAAACCTCCAGCAAAGATAGACAAACAGTCGATCGCAGTCAGTTAATTAGTCAATCACGTATGCATTGATTTTTGTGACTAGTTTATTTTTAATTAAGGCTGTCTCTTAGCAAGCTAAAGTGGAAAGCAACCGTCCTACTTCTAAAATTCAGTAAAAGGTTACAAAAATTGGCCGCATATCACTCACCGTCGATAAACGACTCTCTATATATACCGAATTAAGGAGAAGATAAAATTAAACAAATAAGCATATAAAAAGTTATTTAAAATTATCTTTTATTTTTTTAAATTCGTTTCTTTGAAAAATTACATTACAATTTCCATATTAAGAAGAAATAAATTAATTTATATCTAAAATAATACATTTCAGTATAAAATATATTTTAATAGATCTCCGTTAATAACGTTCGGCTCCTTTATTACATTAGTATGAAATATGATCGAGTAATTGCGAACAATTACGAACTTGAGTGGGTTTGTTTATAGAGAGAGGATACTTAGTAAGTTTGAGCTTTCACGTTCTTTCCAGCCCGTTAGTTTTTTCTTTGTTTTGATTCAGGGGGGCGGTGGACCACGGCGTTTCTTCCTATGATAATAGACATATCTTCGAGTGTCATTAAAGAAAATTAACGCGTTCGTACTTACTAACCCTCGTTGCAACCGATGTAAACTTCTGCCTCAGCCGCTCTTCTTTCGAATATGGGGAAATAGAAGCAGGGGAAATAGAAAAAGAGTATATGATATTTTGCAGCCGGAGTGTGTAACAGCAGAAAATTTGCTACCATAAAAAAAATCTTGCATTTACTCGTAATTTGTAAGTGAAAACCCGCGTACTCTGTTTTCACCTCAACATCCTGTGCAACATTATTTGTGGAGAGAAGTCTCATGTACTGGTCCATCATATCGACGAAGGATCAACAAAGCGATTTGGCTAAACATAAGACACAACTTTATTTTTTTAAAAATAATTTTACATTTCTTTAGATCTTCTTAAAGAAGGCTCACATGGCGTAATATTGGTTTATCAAGGAAAAGAAGCTTACGAAGGATTTTCTCAATTCTATATCAAAAATTTAACCGCTATTTACACCTAAAAGTAATTTTTTAAAAAATAAGGAAAAACTGTTAAACTCAGTTAAAGTTTGGACAATTTATGTTCAATAATCGCATTCTAGTCGAAATTATCAAAGGAAGCATCATTTTGTAAAGTAAATATTTAGGTGAGACGTAAATATCGATTGATGGTGGACAAATATCGAGGCGCGGTTTCATCTGTTGGAAATACTCCTCTATAAAATTTATAGTAAAAGTGGGGTAAATCTCACAGAAAATACAGGAAAAAATAATTGTATGGTAGGAAAATACCATGGGAAGGGACGAAAGTTATGTAGAGAGGAGAAGAGTGATGAGAATGGAAGTGGATATGGGAAGAAGTAGAGGGAGACCGAGATCGAGATGGAGATGGAGATGGATGAATAGTATTAGAGAAGATCTGAGAGAGGTGGGTCTGAGGGGAGATAAATGGACAGTCAAGTGGCGACGACTGACTAAAAATATCGATTTTGCATAGTATCAGGTCAAGTTGAAAGAGAAAGAAGAAGAATGTGAAGTAATATTTGCCAAATCTGTCACAGTAGGGAGGCCACTGTGCGATGATCCAAAATATGTCTGATGTGAAAAGTTTCCTATATTTTTTTTACACGGTTTGCTAAATCAACGGATAAACTGGACAATTTTTTGGCAGTTTTAATTCGAATATGATCCTGTGAGGGTATGGAACGTACATACTCGCATGCCGCCAGACAATAGTAGGAACGAAAGAAATTTGTCGTTTGAGTTGGCCTTCGTCTCCTCTCCCCCCCCCCACCCCCACCCTCCCTAGACATTTTACCGCCCTTCTCTGCCTTCCCCTTGACCTAAGTCGCTATCCGTGAAAACTTCTCCAACAGGCGACTGGAAGTCTGACGAAAGAAGGCCTATCTCACAGAGAAGCCTAAATTCTATTTGCCTTCTTTAGAGATACCATAGAGATTGTCCAGAAGGCGCTGCGATAAGCGAATTGTCGTAAATGGAATCTCTCTCTCGATTCCACCCAGTCTGCGGTATTAATGACAACGCCGTTCGTCCCTCTAGAGCAGTGTCCCAAACCTACTCGCGTAGCCCTCACGTTGAACGAGTGTCGTTGCCGTAACGTATCGACCACCAACCGCCACTGAGTTAACTTGGTCGCTGTCTCAAAGTGTTCCTGAGGCAAATCCCACCCCGCAGCGTCTGTGACTAGAAGAATACGCTCGGTTGCTCAACGTAACTTGAGAAAGGAAAAGGAACATCCAAAGAGTTACTGGAAGTTACTAGTTGTTAGTGTAACATCCAGTTAAGAGTGAACTAACCGGAACTTCAGGCAGCAGACCCGAACCCATCGTCTTATCCCCCCTCTCCCCGAGAACTCGTGTTAACCCACCCGAACCACCCCGTCTGGACCTGAGTAGTCGTCTCTCCAATACATCACAATTAATGGTAATCTGTAACCCAGTGTCCCTCTATTCTTAAATTACCTATTTAATTAACAGTGATTGATACTCCCATTGATTCATTATAAATCTAGAGGCTTAACGTCACTGTTATCCTCCCCTCCTTGTTTAAAGAGATTCAAGTGAGTCATTCCCTGATATTGTTATTTATAATTGCTGTCAACCCGGACTAAACCGGTTTAATATTTAATCCTTATTTACCTAAATACCCGTTTAACTATTGCTTCTAATTATTATTTTTGTGTAAAGTAAAGTTTATTTTTGTACGTGTGTTAATTTGTGGTTCCTTTTTTTTGACGTACCCTTGGCTTAATTAAAGTCTTGCCAAGGGTACGTCAAAAAGGAGGAGCCAAAAATTAACACACGTACAAAAATAAACTTTACTTTACACAAAAATAATAATTAGAAGCAATAGGTAAACGAGTATTTAGGTAAATAAGGATTAAATATTAAACCGGTTTAGTCCGGGTTGACAGCAATTATAAATAACAATATCAGGGAATGACTCACTTGAATCTCTTTAAACAAGGATGGGAGGATAACAGGATACCATCGACTTAAACAAAAGCGGTGTGTCCAGATCAAGGACTAGAATAATTATTGGACCAGACTATGAGCAATTCTACGACATATATAAAAGTGGTGTCAGCTTTAAGGGGTCAAATTTTTGAGAAAGCGAACTCATATAGCCTAAAACTTGCCAACGTCCAAGGAAGCCCAAATAAATAACGTAAATTTTAATAATTATAGTCTATTCCCCAAAGGAATATAAATAATAACCATTAATAATCCTTTCCAGATAGCAAAAACAAAGCTAGGAAAATATTCGTTATTTTGGGGGTTAGTTATTAGATTGTATCGGTTAGGAACAATCGCAGCTTCTAATTCTCTAACCAGGTGCGTTAGTTCTTTCGTGAGTCACCGGTTTTGCGTCAGCAAGAGCAGCAATGGCTTCACAATCGTTCGAAGTTTTCGTCAAGCAAGGACAAGATCTCGGTCTCACTAGACAGGAACTAAAGGAATTTGTCCGAAGTAAAGAGCGAGAGGAAGGAGCACGTGAAATGGAAGTAAGATAAGAAGAATTGTAAGAAAGGAGAAGAAAAGAAGTGTTAAAAATGGAAGTAAGAAAAGAAGCGTTAGAATTTGAAGAAAAAGAAAGGATTCGAAAAATATGAAAGGGAATTAAGCAGAGACCAAGTTGAAGTCAGTTCTGTTGGATCCCGTAATCATCAACCCCAGTCCCCCGCTATGAAACTTCCCCAATATAAAGACGAAGAAGATTTGTGCTCATACTTAACACATTTTGAAAAGATCTTCAAGGGAAACGGATGGGCCATAGAATCCGAAGGAGTCAGTAGATTGCTCCCATTGCTTATTCCGCGCTTAAGAGAAATTTCCATCTCGTTACCACATGGAGCTACAATAGACTATAGCACCTTGAAGGCCGAATTGCTATCCGCCTTCAACTTGAACCCTCAGTTCTACCGCGCTAAGTTTAGATCGGCTAAAATCCAGCCCGGTCAAACTTACCGACATTTTGGATATATCCTGAAGCGAAACCTCCAGTTCTGGTTAGAATCCTCCAAAGTCGAATCGGAGTATGAGGCCCTGATTGACTTTATGTTAAAACGCCAGCTATTGTCCACCCTCCCCCAGGAGATCCGATCATTCGTGCAAGACCGCTGAGCGTCTATCTTTCAAGAATGCCTCGAGGAAGCTGATCTCCATGCGAAAAATCATCGCCTATACCAACAGGATACCCAAAAGAATAGTCCCCCGCCCCCGAAAAATAAATTTAGTCAATGGAAGTCCCAACAAAGGAAACCATCTCCATTGATAAGGACCACAGCCCCGTTCAGGCCAAAGAATAAGCCTTTTGTAGCCCACGAAGACAGAAAAACCCCAGTCTTCAATAAGCTCAGCAGAGCTGCCCTTTACTTTAATCGCTTTGGGAAAAGGCCCGAAAAAACGAAGAGGTGATCGTTCGAGGGAACCGTCCCATAAAGTACATCATTAACGACTCCCTTTGTGTTTCGCACCTCGCGGGATGAGTCTGACCCACCTTCCAAAGACATGTGTATTCCGCGCACACATGTAGACCAAATCCTGCGAGTAGCACATGAAAGTCCTATGGCCGGTCATTTCGGTCATAACAAGACTTCTCAGCGAGTATTTAAATACTTTTTTTGGCCTTGTGCAGCCAAAGATATTGCAGAACTCTTCAAAACGTGCGATTTGTGCCAGAAAACCACTGCAAAAGGTCGAATAGCCCCAGCTTCCTGCAAAGAACCCCAGTCATTTCAGAGCCCTTCTCGAGAGTCGCCATTGACCTCATCGGCCTAATTCACCCCCCTTCCGCCGAAGGTCATACGCATGTATTAACATTGATAGACTGCGCTCCTCGATTCCCAGACGCTGTCGATCTAAGAAAGGATCGATAGTATATCTTGCTCTGAAGCCCTTATTTCCATTTTTTCTAGAGTACGATTGCCCAAAAAAATCTTGTCAGATAGAGGCCGCCAGTTTACCTCTGAGATCATGGAACACGTAAACACCCTGCTCCAAATCAAGCCTATTTTTACCACGCCCTTCCATCCGAGCGCGAACGGCATGTGCGAAAAGTTCCATGCGACCTTGAAAAGCGTCCTCAAGAAGTTTTGCATGGAACAACCCCAAGAATGGCACCGATATTTGCCAGTCGCGTTATTCGCATGCCGCGAAATTCCCCATAGGACCATCGGATTTTCCCCGTTTGAGCTCCTGTACGGGAGAAACGTGCGGGGGCCCCTCAGTATTTTGAAGGAGTTATGGACAAATTCCCATATGTGTCCAGAATTAAGGAACACTTATTCCTTGGTCCTCGAATTAAGGGAAAGATTAAAAAGGTGTTCTGACATAGCAGTCAGAAATTCCGAAATTAATATGGAAAAGTATCGGACATACTTTGATCTAAAGGCCAAACACAGAAAACTGAAGCCTGGAGATGAAGTCCTGCTCTTACTCCCCTCGGACTCCCATAAACTTCTCTCCCAATGGAAAGGCCCCTACCCCGTTCAGAAAACCCACTGATCGGTCGATTACGTAATACAGACACCAGCAAGTGATAAGTTATATCACATAAACATGCTAAAGAAGTATCATAGACGGGCCTGTATAAACAATGTAGTCGCCTTCGACGAAGAAAGGGTAATTGACGCCGTCCACCCAAACAACCCCCTAAATATTTTTAATTCGATTTGGGTAGAGTCAAGCGAAGATTTTCTCCTCCCCGTCCTTCCGTTCAAGCTTTCTTCCATAAAAGAACCTTTTCCCGAGTTGGATGTAAACTCCGACCTCACCCCTGCCCAAAGGAACCAAATGATGGCGCTTTTGGAAGAATTTAGTGACGTCATTTCCGAGTCACCAGGATGCTCGACTCAGTTCGAAAATGATATCGCACTCACTATGCTCGAACCTGTGCGATGTAAGCCCTATCCCGTACTGGTGAACCTAAGAGACGCTTCAATCAGGAAGTCGACAATCTTTTGCAATTAGGGATTATCGAGCCATCTACGTCCGACTACTGTTCCCCAATAGTCATGGTCCGCAAGCCAGACCAGTCCTTTAGGATGTGCGTCGATTTTCGAAAGCTAAACACCGTCACCGTGTTCGACGCCGAGCCTCTCCCCCTAATTGACCAAAATTTACATCTCTTCGAAGGAGCCGCCTACACCACTGAGATAGACCTATGTAAGGCTTATTATCAAATCCCCCTAAAGGAATCAGCGAGGAAACTAACAGCCTTTCCTACGGACAAAGGTTTAATGGAATTCATTCTTCTTCCTTTTGGCCTAGTCACTGCCTTCAGTAGCTACAACCGCGTAATGCGCCGTGTAATAGACGGTTTAAAAAACGTTTCTTTTTATTTTGATAACGTGTATGTGGCTACACGTTCATGTAACGACCATATCTTGTCCTTCCTCCCGCTTTTAGAACGCTTAAAGCACCATGGCTTAGCGATTAAACCCTCAAAATGTTATTTTTCTTATAAATCCATAGAATACCTTGGATTTAAAATAGGCGAAAGTCATCTGGCCCCACAGAAAGAGAAGGTAAAGGTTATTGTAAATATGCCCCTACCGCGCACCAAGAAGCAATTACTGTCTTTCCTCGGTGCCGCCTCGTTTTACCGCCGCTTCGTACCTCAATTCGCTTTTGTAGCAGTTCCTCTAAACGATCTGCTAAAAAAGAAACTCCCGGACCACCTCCAGTGGAACCCCGACGCCGAAGCACACTTTAAAGAGCTCAAAGAGAAGCTAGTCTCCGCCCCGATCTTAAAACTGCCGAACTTTAAATAAAAAATTGGCTTAAGGACAGATGCCTTCCAACTGGGTATTAGCTGCGTATTACTCCAATACGACGAGGACCAAGAACCCGCTCCTATAAGCTATGCGAGTCGCCGACTGACGGCTCGCGAAAGGGCATATGCTACGGTAGAACTGGAAGCTCTAGCGATTGTTTTGGGGATAACAAAATTTAGAATGTATCTGGTAGGTCGTCCATTCCTCATAGAGACTGATCATAGATTGTTAGCCTACTTAAAAACTTGTAAAAACCGAAACGGCAGGCTAATACGTTAGTCATTATTGCTAGCTGAGTACCGTTATGAAATCAAGTATCTAAAAGGGTCTGACAATGTACTCGCAGATAGCCTTTCGAGAAACCCAATTTAAATTAGCAATTAATAGTCAATTATTTTTTTTGTGTGTGTATCTCTTTGTATAAATAATTATTTCTTGCCTGTACTCTGTATGTGTTTTGTTTTGTTTTGTATATGTAAATTAGAGAAACTGACGTAGCAGTAGTATTTTGTAGGCACTAGATACTAAGGTAAATTCCTAACGGTTTTGATAAAATTACCGACTCAATTGTTCGATTCGAGGAAGATAATTACAAATTCCCCGCGGTGAAGTTAACTTTCACATTATTCCCTATTTTATGGCGGAATAATGTTCCTCGAAATAGGTGGGCATGTGAGGGTATGCAACGTACATACTCGCATGCCGCCAGACAATCGTGGGAACGAAAGAAATTGGTCGTTTGAGTTGACCTTCGTCTCCTTTCTCTTCCCCTACCCTCCCCCGACATTCTACCGCCCTCCTCAGCCTCCCCCTTGACCTATGTCATTATCCGTGAAAACTTCCCCAACAGGCGACATGAAGTCTGACGAAAGAAGGCCTATCTCACAGAGAAGCCTAAATTCTATTTGCCTTCTTTATGATACCATGGAGATTTTCCAGAAGGCGCTGAGATAAGCGAATTGTCGTAAATGGAATCTCTCTCTCGATTTCACACAGTCCACGGTATAAATGACAACGCCGTTCATCCCTCTAGAGCAGTGTCCCAAACCTACTCGCGTAGCCCTCACGTTGAACGAGAGTCGTTGCCGTAACGTATTGACCGCCAACGAACCGCTGAGTTAACTTGGTCCCTCTCTCAAAGTGTTCCTGAGGCAAATCCCGCCCGGCAGTGTCTGTGACTAGAAAAATACGCTCTGTTGCTCAACGTAACTTGAGAAAGGAAAAGGAACATCCAAAGAGTTACTGGAAGTTACTAGTTGTTAGTGTCACATCCAGTTAGAAGTCAGCTAACCGGAACTGCAGTCAGTAGCCCCTAACCCATCGTCTTATCCCCCCTCTCCCCGAGAACTCGTGTTAACCCACCCGAACCACCCCGTCTGGACCTGAGTAGTCGTCTCTCCAATACATCACAATTAATGGTAATCTGTAACCCAGTGTCCCTCTATTCTTAAATTACCTATTTAATTAACAGTGATTGATACTCCCATTGATTCATTATAAATCTAGAGGCTTAACGTCACTGTTATCCTCTCCTCCTTGTTTAAAGAGATTCAAGTGAGTCATTCCCTGATATTGTTATTTATAATTGCTGTCAACCCGGACTAACCTTGTTTAATATTTAATCCTTATTTACCTAAATGCCCGTTTAACTATTGCTTCTAATTATTATTTTTGTGTAAAGTAAAGTTTATTTTTGTACGTGTGTTAATTTGTGGCTCCTCCTTTTTGACGTACCCTTGGCAAGACTTTAATTAAGAATCCCTTCGGCTAACTCTTAGAATTTAACAATCACAAACCTCTCCCCAGTAACAAGTGGGACTTTTACAGTGAGAATCCGGGCCGCGGCACAACTCGCCTCTAGCCAGCTTTCGCACGTTCAGTAGGAATTAAAGCCTATATATATATATATATATATATATATATATATATATATATATATATATATATATATATATATATATATATATATATATACATGATCGTAGTTTGAGTCATAGGGTCAATACCATCGACTTAAACAAAAGCGGTGTGTCCAGATCAAGGACTAGAATAATTATTGGACCAGACTATGAGCAATTCTACGACAGATCCCATTTGCTCCGAGAAATTTGTAACCTTGAACCCTATGAGGAAAATATATTTTCTTCCATTTTGATGAAGAAACACTTCTTTTCCCTTGAAAAACTAATATATTCTGCTTATGCTCTGAACGCAATTCACAATGAATTACAGAACTACAGAAACAAGGAGCAGCAAAGACCCTAAGCTCCGCTCAAGGCCAGTCCGCTTACAAAGACGGTGTTAGACTACCATTATCTAGTCTTAGTGTATCATGCTTTTTTTCCCTTTTTTAATATGCTGTTTTTTTAAACTATTTCAATTCTACGGTACACACTTAGGAGGGAAAGGGGGGGGGGATAATACAGTACTCTCTTCTTCCGCAGGCCTTGTTCGCTAGTGAAAATACGTATAGGACAGACGGAAAAGGAAAGAGGGAAATCGCATTGCCTCCATACCATGAAGGGGGACGTCTCTGGCATCTTTTTATTGATCATTTCATTTTATTCCTTAACTCCTTATTATAGCAAACGTTTTCATCTATGCTTCGCCTATGTTATATTCACACTATTGAAGTATTCATCAAATCTGTTTTTAACATATTAACTAACGTGCTCTTTACTGCAGGGTGGGGAAGGCTATTCCATGTTTGTGTCATCTTAAAAGTAAAAGTGAAGTAATTTGAGGCTATAGTAGAGTTAAATCGCTTCTTCACTAATTTGAAACCGTTTTGGCGTGTGTTGGCCCTTTCATCCATCTCGAACAATATTCTGTAATTAATATTAGTAAATCCTTTTAAGATTTTGAATACCTCGATCAACTACTGCTCACGTAATCGTCTACTTTCAAGGGATAGTAGGTTTAATAAGCGGAGTCTCTCATCCTACGGTTTGTTTCGAATACCAGGAAGTAGTTTAGTATCCCTACTATAAATTCTTTCTAACTGCGCTATATCCTTTTTAGGTAGTGAGCCCAAAATTGAACAGCATATTCGAGGTGTGGGCGCACGAGGGCTTTGTATAGTGGCAGGATTATACCTTTCGTTGTGAAAGTAAAATTCCAAGTGATATATATTAGGATTTGGTTTGCTTTCTTAGAAGCTTCTGCGCATTGTTTCGATACTTTAAAGTCCTTTGGGATTAAAATGTCGAGGTCTTTTTCTAAGTTAATGGAGTCTAGGATTTGGCCTTTCATATGGTAATCTACTTTTCAATTATGAAATCCTAAATGCATCACCTTGCATTTTCCTATGTTGAAGCCCATCTGCCATTTGTCCGCCCATTTGACAATTTTATTAAGATCTCTCTGCATTTGCTCCACATAGGATCTAGAAAGGGCTCGGCTTCCTAGCTTCGTGTCATCAGCAAATTTAGGGATCCTACTAATCACTTTAATATCCCGGTGGTTAATGTAAACAATAAATAATAATGAGCCCAGGGCTGACCCCTGTGGAACCCCGCTGGTGACTGAGGCCGACTCTGAGCACGCTCCAGTCATAACAACCCGCTGTGAACGATTTGAGATAAGTTTTTAATCCATTTGATTATGTTCCCCCTCACTCCAATTGCTCTAATTTTCATCAATAGCCTTTCGTGTGGGACTGTATCATAGGCCTTTTTAAACTCAAGGTAAATTATATCCGCCGCTTTTTTTTCATCGTAGATGCAAATTATTTTATGAAAAAAATCGAGTAAATTTGTTAGGCACGAGCGCCCTCGCCTGAATCAATGCTGGGTGTCTGCAATTAAATTATTCGCCTTAAGATGACTCACCAATCTATTTCGAATTATCGATTCCAAGAGCTTCCCAATTACAGAAGTTAGGCTGATGGACTGGAAATTAGGAGGCTCAGATTCCTCCTCTTTTTTGAATATCGGCGTAAAATTTGCACGTTCGAACTCTATTGGAACTAGGCCTTCCTTGATTGAAAGATTGAAAATCGTGCATAGCGGTCTTGTTAATTATTTTTTTTAGTTCTTTAAGATGGTTTGGTTACACCCCATCGGGCTCGGGTGCCTTCGATTTTTCATTATATTAATGTATGTGATCATCTCCCTTCATTTATACTTATGGTGGATAGAATATCTTGTCTTTCAAGATTTATTTCCTCGCCTAGTGTTTCTAATTGTGTCACGCCCTCCACAATAAAAACGCTTGCGAAGTGCTCATTAATATTTTAGCAATTTGTTTCGGGTCATCTGTTCTAAAACCATTTTTACTTCTGATCGGCCCTAGTAAACCCTTCATTGGCTTTCTACTGTTTACGTAACTATAAAACCGTTTCGTTTCGTGCTTCGAATTTAAGGCAAGATCTTTCTCATTTTTCAGCTTAGATTCCCTAAAGACACGCTTTACGAGCTTTCAAGAATTAACTTATCTTTCCTTATTTGCTATCGTTTCGTTTTTTTTTAAACTTTGCTAGTCTTTAGTACGCTCCCGTATTAAGTTTATTATTAAAGGGCTAACCTACGACGCCCTCTTTTATTTCCCATTCTTTCGGCGTACGTACTTAACTAACTCGGAAACCACAGTGAGCACAGTTTGCTGTAGCTCTCAGTACATACCCTGTACTGTCCTATTATAAAAACAACTTTCCCAGTTGTTTATCTTTCTAATCCAGGCACGAAAGGTTTAAAATTAAAGCTCTCAAATTATGGGATTAGTTGTATACTCTCATTTACCTCTACGCTTGTATTAATTTCAAACCTAATTACATTATGGTCACTCGTCGCCAAATGCTCGCCCACACAAATGTTTTCTACCAAAGTTCTTCTTTTGTGATAATTAAATAAAGTATATTTTGATCACGCGTAGGTTCCTCAACTTTTTGAAAAAGAAAATTATCCTGGATGAAATTGACCAATCTCTCCCCTACTTTATCTGAAGTACAGTTTTTATAGTTAACGTTAGGCTAATTGAAATCCCTACAAATTATTATTTTTCCTTTTCTCACCATAGATGAAAGCCACTCAAAGAGTAGTACGTCCTCTGATTCTATTTGGGATGGGGTCAATAAGTAACGGCTAAGTTAATTTTATTATTTTTAGCACACTCGAGCTCTACTAACAGAATCTCACTCTTCAGATATACGATCGTCACGCCCATCTTTCTTGCCTTTATTTTCTGTCTTACGTAAGCTAACACTCCACCACCTCTCTCAGTTACACGGTCTTTGATATGGATTTTGTATCCTTCTACATATAGTAAATTCTCCAATAAAGTTTCTTTTAACTGTATCCAATGAGGTCTCGCTAATACATAAGATATCATAATCGCACTCTTGGATCATAGCTTTAAATTCGGGTAGTTTGTTCCTTAAACTCCGAGCATTTGCGTAAATGCATTTAACTCTGCATGAAAGTAAATGATCACTTTGGTGATATGACAATTAAATGAGCTGCGCATCAAATTTCGTTGCGTTGTATGTTAAAGAAAATTGGCCAAACGAATGGAAAGAAAACACAACATAACAATTGGATTGCTAGGCCATTTGTAGATTTGATATACACTCTCTTGCATTTGCTCATAGACAATCAATTTTCTACACCTAGATTCCTTTTTGACTAATAAATGGGTGTGGTTAAGTGTCGTAGGATTCTTTCTGATAAGAACCCTACTTACCTGACACCTCTTTTGTTTAGTGTCGTAGAATGCCCCTCCTTTTTGTTCTAGTCTCTAAGAGTGCTAAGAGTGTCTAATATATTAATATTATAAGAATATCTTAAAGAACAGAGCTGTTCTGCAACACGAAAGGATATATATAAGAGAAACGAACATTAATCCCAAAATAAACTTATATTTTATCTTTAACCATTGAATACACAACCTTTATACTTTAACTACAGCAATACTCTAAATATTATTATAAACAAGAATTAATTAAATTAGTTTCCCCACAAAAATTGGTTAACGTTTTCTCTAGACAAAACAATAATATAAGAATTAGGCTTACGGACTCATGTGGAGTTTAAAGGCCCTCAGAAATATTTACTCTTGACGCGTGTAGATGGGCGGAATTCCTCAGTCGTCTTGGCGAGGGTAGCAGCTGGGGGGTCCACACGTTCTTCCGGGGGGAAAGGGTTCTTCAAGGACGAGAACCAATACGGTGCTCTATGCAACACCCAGGCAGTCGTGGTCTCTCTGGCGAGAGTGAGTCGAACTTGGTTCTTAATTCAAGTTAACTTGGAGTGCGGTGTGATCACCGAGTAACGAGCTCGAGGAGGAGCTTTTCTCCTTCGTTACTAATTTCCTTATGGACGAGGACTGAACTCGGGGAGGGTCTTCTTCACGGGCGAGGATAACGGAGGGGGGTTTCTCTGGCGAGAATAAGTTACTTAAAGTTTGGTGTGGCCACCGAATAACGGGCTCGAGGGGGAGCCTTTTCCTTCTTCTTCTTAATTCCTCAAGGACGAGGAATACCCCTGGTGTTTACGGTGCACCAGGATATGAGGAGTCTCTCTGGCGAGAGTAAGTTGAACTTACCAAAGTTCACTTATCGTTTGGTTTGATAACCAGGGACTTAGCTCAAGGATGAGCTTTTTCTTAGCCCTTTAAGGTAGGTAGCCCTGCCTCTCTTACAGGGTACTTCTTGGTCTGGCGAGCCAAGTACACTACCTCTCCAGTCTCGGTAGCTCGGTTGTGGATCCGAGGACTTCTTCACCTGGCCTGACGTATACTACCTCGATTTTCCTCAGAGTTCCTCATTTATACCTCGCACCCCCACTGGGGGAGTGGTAAGGGGGAGAGGGGCTTGAAGACGGCCCCAGGAGAGTTCTTTTTCCTAACGGTCTTTCCCACGAAGTCAAACATCGGCTCCTCGTTAGCCATCGAGATTGGGAGAAACCCGTCTCCAATTTCTTGTTCGACTTGAAACTGGATCTCACTCTCCTGGGGGAGATCTTACCTTTTTGACCTTTAGGGTCTTACATGGCCCCGAGTTGTGCCACACTGTGGTTAAACACTGACCCGCCGATGCCTGGGGCGGATGTCCTTGCGGTAACCGCCTTGGAACTGCACCAAGAGTGGTCGAGGGGGGGGGGGGAAGTGACCATTCCCTTACATTAAGCAATACAGATTCTTTTTCTGGGGAGTTAATTGAAGGCAAGAGGGTCAAAGATAAAAGAATTATGATTGGATAATTGGTTCGATTAATTAGAGGCCGGGCTTGGGGCAACCTAAATTAGAATTTCTAAAATAAAGGTTGCATACAATTTAATTGAAGGAAATATGGCATAGAAACCCAAATACAGTAATATTGTTTTAATATTCTCTACTAAAAATTCACAGGGTAGAAAAACGAAACTCAACTTGAGGATTCATCGCCAGTAAGGTTGTGTTAAAAGGTTTGTAAAGCAAGTCATGAAGGTTGAAATGGGTTATTTAAATTTAGAGCAAAACTAAAGAGGGTATCGCTCGTTAGACGTTTACATGGAGAGCTCTATACATAAAGTCGTGAAGATAGAGGACGGAAAAAAGTGCGAAAGGTATATAGCTATTTATCCTTCTGCTAGCACTGGTTCCGTAAGGGCACGCAATCCACCAGATGTCAGCTGCATCATAATTTATGAAACCAACTGTTCTGAAAAAAGATAGAAAAGTTAGGATGGAGGAAACACAGCCCGAGTAGATTAAAGAGAAGACTACCTGTGGTGTTATGGGTTAGAGAGATGCAAAAAAAATAAATAGAGAAGAAGAACAGGGCGCAATTTCGTTTTATTTAAGAAAACGAAGGAAGCTGCCTGAAGCGACGACGCCTTTTTTCTCTTGGGATAAAGAATATATGGAAAGAGGAACATATGAATAAATAAGACTAAAGAAGGAACAAACACCGTAAATAAATTGCGAGAACATGTTATTTTTTCTCTCCAGGTTCTCCGCGTGGGTGTGGTAATAAGGCTTAAGTGGCCATTGGAAGAAGAAAACCATTAGTGCTAAAGACCAGAAGTGTGTGAGTGTTCTCTTTAACCTTTCCTCGTTCCATAGTGAAGGGTGCTCTTTATTTTGACATGGAAGCGATTTTAGAAATGTTTCGTGGCCTCTGCTTTCAGATCAGCATGAATAGTCACTTCGGTTCTGCAGTTTTTCATTCAGTTTTACTTTTCTTATCCAGACTCTTTTCAGTAATTGTGAATATCAGTCCCCTCAGAGTATCTGAAGGCAGCTTAATCTTTATTAGCTCATTTTCAGGATTATTTGTATTTCAATCTCAGTCAGCGACTTAAATTTATTCACCTTTTTAGTGGTTATAAGATCCTATTTATTTGCTGGATATTTGCTGGATACAGTAATTACCTCTTAACATACATATGCTTATTGGATACACATTCTCATATAATGGTTCATTCAAACTACGAAGATAATATTTATCTACTTTTAATTCAGTTCTTAAGCCAAGCGTAAAACGTATATAAAGAGTAGGGAAGCAAAATAGCCTTTTGCAACGGAGAGAAAGGAATAATAAGACACATTTTATTATTTTTGCATGACAATTGCTGCTCAATATCAATTTTATTAAATATTTTATCACGTTATTTATTTTAAATAGCGCTGCCCTTTTGTATTTTCTAAAAATTATTTCTGCTCTTTATCACCAGCAAATATTCATTAATTGCGGTCGTTTATCATTACCAGCTTATTTTTTCGATTTGCTGATCTGTACAAGGTGAGTTGCTGGGAAAGGGGGCTGCTGATCTTTCCCTACTTCTTCACTTTCTTCATGTTTGTAATAAATGATTCGGATACACTTCCAAAATAATAAATTTTCAGTATGAAAAAGGATAGCGACATTTTTTTTTGTGTATGTGTGTGTGTGTGGAAGACAAATAGGTGTATCGGGTGCGGGTCCTGCCCCTCCTGCCACTGGTGGGGCATTAAAGTTAAGTGTGTTGGAGGCGATGAGTGAGTGGATATCTTTAACAAAATCAGGGAGCTCTCTCTCTCCCTCTGTTTCCAGTTTTACTCGCCCAGAACCACTGGCGAATCCAGGATAAAAATTTGTAATCGGGGAGGGGGGGAAGTAACCTGAATTCCTCCTCTGAGTAGACTGAGAAAAGGGTCTTGATGATTAATTAATAAGGTTTATCATAGACAGAATTGATAATAAATAACAGCATCTCATAAAAGAGTGAGCACTAACTCTTTCAGATCCGAATTTTTTTCACACATCAGAAATTTTTAAATTTAAGTTTATTGTAGTTTTTGGACGTGAGCTAAGGTATAATACTAAATTCAATAATTATTTTTGAAATTCACCTGTATTTTAGACATGTATCATATAAGATACATTCAATCGCAACGGTTTAAAAAACTGGGGGGGGGTATATATTCTATATTATTAAGCAACTCTTTCTGAATAGCAAAATACAAGTATAGCTTAAAAATATTAATAAACATAAATGGGTCTGAAATTTGTGGAGGGCTTCAGCCCCATCCGCGCCTGCCGAGAACCTAGCAATGTTAGGCTGGTGAGTAGTTATCTGGTGGAGTACCGCGGAATTTAACTCATTTTTTACCTCTCTCAATTACAGATTCAAAAACCTATGGGCAGAAATGACCAATAGATGGGACGAAAGAGGGTAAAATTGCAGATTTTCTTAACTAAGACTTCTCTGAGCTATGAGAGAGCATGAGGAGGGGGGAGGGGTGACGACATGAATTTACAACGAAATACCAACAAGATGTGTAGCCACAAGAATGTTAGGAGAGGTTTGAGGAAAGTGTTTGAAAATAGAGGAGGCAAAAATGTGCAGAAGACAGCCATAGATCTCCCAGCATGTATCGAGGCTTGGAGAACAAAACACTATGGGAGTTGGGACCAGGAGGGCACAGAAACCTTCAGATATTTACATCCTTTTGTGGATCTAAAAGAATGTAAATATAAAAATAAAATCGGCAGTGAATGGAATTTTGAAAGGTTGGGAAGAATTCAGGCGTTAAATAATACCACCTATGACAGGCGTCGAGTTAGAAGCGGTTAATCTCCCTTCTCCCTCGGCCGCGACTAGGAACGAACGATAGTTGGCGACTAGCTTTCATAAATTAACCACCGGCCAGGAAAACTAGGTGAGAAGTGGTTTGTAATAAAAATGACAAAAAAAAGAGATAAAAGGGAAGATGGAGATAAGAAAAAAAGGTAGTCTGAGCCTACTTGGAGCACTGGAACTTAGGGGGGTTCAGGGGTCGACTGGATAAATTTAGAGTTGTGAGTGATTCGATTACGATATATCTGATTGAGGATGTTAGACGCAAATGGTCATCGGCCAAAATATTAGATGGTGTTGAGTTTACTCATGTTAAGACCTTGATTCTATCGGAAAAACGTTGATGTAATAGTAGTAGTAGTAGTAGTAGTAGTAGTAGTAGTAGTAGTAGTAGTAGTAGTAGTAGTAGTAGACGTCTGAAGGAAATTAGTACAATGTGTCCCATGAAATCTTTTTTTTTTAAAGAAAAAGTAAAGTCATTGCAAATTGTCGTAGAATTGCTCATAGTCCGGTCCAATAATTATTCTAGTCCTTGATCTGGACACACCGCTTTTGTTTAAGTCGATGGTATTGAGCCCTATGACTCAATCTACGATCATATATATATATATATATATATATATATATATATATATATATATATATATATATATATATATATATATATATGTATATATATTTATATATATATATATATATATATATATATAAATATATATATATATATATATATATATATATATATATATATATATATATATATATATATATATATATATATATATAGGTAGGCTTTAATTTATACTGAACGTGCGAAGGCTGGTTAGAGGCGGGTTGTGCCACGGCCAGGATTCTCACTATAAAAGTCCCACTTGTTACTGGGGAGAGGTTTGTGATTGTTAAATTCTAAGAGTGCATAAAACAGGTTGAATAAATTAACCTAAGGGATTCTTAATTAAAGTCTTGCCAAGGGTACGTCAAAAGGGAGGAGCCACAAATAAACACACGTACAAAAATAAACTTTACTTTACACAAAAATAATAATTAGAAGCAATAGTTAAACGGGCATTTAGGTAAATAAGGATTAAATATTAAACACGGATTAATGCAGGTTGACAGCAATTATAAATAATAATATCAGGGAATGACTCACTTGAATCTCCTTAAAAAATGGATGATAACACTGACGTTAAGCGCCTAGATTTATAATGACTAAATGGGAGTATCAATCACTGTTAATTAAATAGGTAATTTAAGAATAGAGGGAAACTGGGTTAACAGATTACCATTAATTGTGATGGGTTGGAGAGACGACTACTCAGGTTCAGACGGGGTGGTTCTTGTGGCGTTAACACGAGTTCTCGGGGAGAGGGGGGATAAGACGACGGGTTCGGGGCTGCCTTGCAGTTCCGGTTAGCTCACTCCTAACTGGATGTGACACTAACAATTAGTTACTTCCAGTAACTATTTGGATGTTTTTTTTTCTTTCTCAAGTTACGTTGAGCAACAGAGCGTATTATTCTAGTCACAGACTCTGTGGGGCGAAATTTGCCTCAGGAACTCTTTGAGACAGCGACCAGGTTGACTCAGCGGGCGCGCGTTGGCAGTTAATACGTTACAGCAACGACACTCGCTATACGTGAAGATTACGCGAGTAGGTCTGGAAACACTTCTGCTGTGGGATAAACGGCGTTGCCATTTATACCACGGACTGTGTGAAATCGAGAGAGAGATTCCCTATACGACAATTCGCTTATTGCGGCGCCTTCTGGACATTCTCCTTGGTATCATAAAGAAGGCAATTAGAATTTAGGCTTCTCTGTGAGATAGGCCTTCTTTCGTCAAACTTCCTGTCGCCTGTTAGGGAGAGGGGTTGGCGCGGATAACGACTTAGGTCAGGTGGAAGGCGGAGGAGAGCGGTAGAATGTCGGGGGAAGGGGGGGGGGGGAGAGGAGACGAAGGTCAACTTAGACGACAAATCTCTTTCGTTCTCACGATCGCCTGGCGGCATGTGAGTGTGTACGTTCCATACCCTCACACAAATGAAATTTAGGAAATTCCGCGCTTCTCGCGTTGTAATTAACAATAATTCACCTAACCTAACTTAACTTGTTCTCCATAGTTAGATCAGGTTTAGTTAAATGTTGTTAATTCTTACTACATACAGTGTGGAATTGATGTGAAAATAATTCAGCTTACTCTATGAGAATAAAATGTTAATATGGATATATTTTTCTAAATTTAAAGGGGGCTCACCTAACGACTGCCATCTTGGCATGCCATCAAAATTAAAGACTACCCTATCCTTAGGATATATTAATAATTTTTAAAAAAAATAGCAAACCCAACTAAGCCCCCCAAACAAAAACATGATGAGGTTAGGGGGTAGACCTTTTTCCTCAGTGGCTCGAGAATGCAGCTAACCCCTCTTACCCCCCAAATGAAGGAGTTCAACATGGAAGTAGATGAAAGAGGAAACGTGAAGGCACTGCAAATGAACATTTTGAGAGGGATAATGTGTGTTATAAAGGTAGAAAGAACTAGAGGGACATGATCTAATGGACCTGCGGAGAAAATAGCCGATTTAGCACATGTAACCGCTAGATTGCGCCACTTGGTGGTCAACTTATATCATATTTGAACTCATTGACCTCGATTACCTTTGGTAGCATTGGTTTTAGCTGGCTACATTGAGCCAGCGACTCTTTGCGGACAGAAAATGAACACAACACGAGATTTGCACCACCCATAGACCTGCCTCGCCGCAGGTAACAAGGAACGCATAGGTAAGGGTTTGAGGTGGCGTAAACCTGCAAGTAGAATGAATAAGAAAAAACTATTTATGTAATTATTTCGCCATTGGAGCTTTTGCATGCATGTCTGAGTTCACTCGCCTAGATATTAATATTTGCATAAAAATAAAACAGACAAACCTTATAATTCCGAAAACACCAGGGTATCGATCCTAGTAGAGGAGGAGTAATGTGTTTTGAACCCAACCAGGGAGATGGTTTGGCTTCTAGTTCCGCCTCAGGAGTGTTAGTTGTGGATACTCCTTTCAGCGGGTTCAGGTGAAGGGGAGTTGGTACGTTGTTTGTGTAGAGGAGAAAGAAAGAAGAGAAAAAGAGCCGTGATGTGATTTGCTATGTGTTTGATGACGTTTAGCAGATAACTGCCCATACCAGTAAATTTAATTTCTCTCAACTGGTGTGAAAAGGGGGAAAGTTCGATTGATTTTATATCAGAGAAGTTGGAGATCACTTGGGACAAAAAAGGGAAGAAAGTAGAGAGGGAGTTACTGTTACAAATGATACACAAAATTCAGCTCACTCCTCAAAAAAGTAGCCCCTTCAGTCATGGCGTCCCCCCACCCCCTACAAGGGCAGCTTGCGCTTCTCTTTGCTCGCTATCAGCCCTTCGGGCTGTTGGCCTTCGGCTTATTTGATCTTTCAAATCGATTGTGATCATCTCTCCCCTCCTCACCCCTCACCACCATGTTCCCCTACCCTCTCATCTCCCTCTTCCTCGAACCCTATCACATCGCTTACTCCTTCCCTACCACCATCCCTTCCCCTCTTCCTCCTCTCCATATTCCCTAATACCTTTAACTCCCCGTTCTCAACAGGGGGGGCGGCTTATTCCTAAAATAAGTCATAATAAAATTACAAATTATTCAAAAAATAAAGTTATAAAAATATACACTTTGCTCACTCTCTCCCCATTCCCCTCTCCCCCACTCACTCTACCCTCTCAATTCCCCCTCTCTTTCCTTCTCCCCCTCACCAATGCTACCCATAGAAGAGAAGAGGGTTTAAGGATATAGGAGATAGTTAGATAGAGATGGAGGGCTATATATAGGTGAAAAGAGTGAGGAGAGGGGGGAGAAGGGGGCAGGGAAAAGGGGAAGTGGAGGAGAGAGGGAGAGATAGAGGAGGGAGAGTGCGCTGAATTGGGGGAGAGGAGGTGAGGGGGAAGAGGGGATGGGATGAAAAGGAGGAGAGATAGAGGGAGAGGGAGAGAGTGGGTGTAGAAAGAAAGATGAATAGAGAGGGAGGAGAGAGAGAGAGGAGAGGGGGAGAAGAAGAGGGGGAGAGGGGGAGAGGAAGAAGGGTGTGTGATGGAGTTGAGGGAGAGGGAGATGAAGAGATAGGAGGGGGAGAGTGAGGGAGAGGTAGAATGGGGTTGAAAGGGAGAGAGAGGGGTAGAATGGGGAAGAGGGGAGAGAGTTGGTAAGAAGGGGAGGAGAGGGAGGAAAGGGAGGAGGTAAAAAGATAGGGATAAAGAATGCATTTGAAATTCATACCAGTTTACTTATCCCCTATAAGAAAAAAAATATTAAAAAAAATCACGTTCTAAAATATAGGGTTAGGGATATATATATATATATATATATATATATATATATATATATATATATATATATATATATATATATATATATATATATCTATAGAATATACATATATATATATATATATGCAGGTTCTATTGAGGTCCACAGCTGGGGCAGCGTTATTAATTTTAACTTGTATTTTCTTAATATTTCTCACAAGTTTTTTAACGGGGTCTTCGAGGCGAGAAAAAACATCCGCGAATGACATTCTTTATGCCTAGACGTCTTTCGACAATGTTAGGTCATCTTCAGGAAATGAACGGAAATGGAATTATTTTTTGGACATTGGACATATAGAGTGGGGAATATAGTAATAGAGGGTTTTTAGTAGGAGAAAATAGTGTTGAAAAGTGGGGAAATTTATAGAAAAGCGAACCTGAAAAGTAAGATGAAAGACAGGTTCCTAGTGATAGGGCATCTCTGGTTTTCTTTGCGTTTTTATATATATTTTATGTTATATATATATATATATATATATATATATATATATATATATATATATATATATATATATACATATATAAGGCATGCAAGCCTTTGTAGCGGCGGGTATTTTGCTCTACTGCTTTTTGTGAAGACTTTGTATCTTCTTATTTGGGTTGTTTACACCCAGATTTTAAATTTTTTATTATTTTGTACTTTTTGTTTTTGTTTTTTTTAATTTTTGGCGAGTTTATCGCGCTAAAATTTGTGGGGTAGTTTAGATAATTAGCACTTTGCTAATTTAGTGAAATGATATTGTATGGCTGTTTCTGTTTGGTATTGTGAAAAAAATCTAGGTGAACCTTGGGTCTTCGTCATCATCAATGAGTAGTCTGCTGCTTTTAAAAGGTTTTGCACGTCCTATGTCATAAAAAATTTCTACATTATATATAGTATTTCTACGTGTACATACTCGTAAGTATTACAATAATTGGCCTATCATGGTGCGGGAAATTTTTAAGGGGAAACTAAGCGCTACAAGAAACATATAAAATCGGAAGGCTCAGATTGTCTGAGCCACACCCAGAGACCCCTACTACTTCTGACACCCACCCCACCTCACACCACACACCCAAAGCTACACCTGGCCGCCTTGCTCTCAACGGTGCCAAAGGACATATCGAGGGGTGAGCCCCGACTATACACGAAAATACTTAACACACTCTTCGCCTCGCACGGTCTAGAGCAGATCACCTTCCCCGAGAAGGTGTTCGTTCTAATCGACGAGCACACACACAGAAGACCCGCACTCCTCCCCACCCCGGTGGGCACGAATACCTTTTCCCCTGGACCCACCGCGTCCACCCTCACCACGCTCTAGCCTCCTCCCGCCCTTCTGTCCCTGGACCTTTCGCCACTGCACCCTCCTTATCTGCCCACTGCTCCCACCTCTCTTCCAACCTCCTCCTCTGCACCCTCCACAGATTACTCTCCTTCCTCCGCTATATCTAAACTTGCTCCTACCACCAGCACTCCTCCTTCAGCAACCTCCCCCCTATTACCACCAACCCCCCTCCCCTCACCCTCACAGCCTCCAACCCCACTACCACCGTATTAAAAAAAACTCCACCACGAAACTCCCACACACACAACCACGCGTAAAGCCCCCCCCCCCCTCATTCCTTCCTGCTGTTCCTTACTCTCCCCCTTCCACCACTCCTTCTTCGCCTTCCAAACCTCCTCGCTCTCCCGACATCCCTCGTCTCATAATTTGCACCTCCCCTACTATCTCTAGTCCCCATCTACTAGCTCTACTCTCTCCACCTATGCTCCTAACGCCCCTTTCCTTGACTCTACTCTCTCCAACCCTGCTTCCACGACCGCTATCTCTAACCCTCCCTCCACAGAACACACTCTCCCTTCCACCACCAGCTGCCCACCCAATAACACCACTGACAACCTCTCCAAACCACAGCCGACACGCGTAAAGGTACTTACTGGCTCGCCACGCCTCCTGGGCAATAGCTAAGGAGAGAGAAACGGTCCCGGCTAAATCAACCTCACGCGCACTCCACCCACGACAATAGGTCGCCTCAACGTGATACAAATAAACGTACGCAGTTGGCACGGTATTCGCCATACTGTTGCCAACTGTGTCTTAAACACAAAGACCTGACATAATACCCTTAAACTCGACCAGCCTACATCTTCCCAACAATAGACTCCGCATTGCAGGCTACCACACGTATCTATCTCCACAAGCGCCGCACCTAGCTCTATACACCACTCCCTCCTCCAAACATTACATAACTCTTTTCTAGCCTGTAAGGTACATACAAGCTCTGGCCCCATCCTAGTGGCCACACACTACTACAGACCACCACGCCTACAATTAAACATAGAAGTCCCACTCCGGGCTCTATCAAACCACAACCTTGCTATCTTCTTTGCGGGGGACCTCAACGCCTTTCACCCAACACTCTTTTCTAACACCACGAATGATGCAGGAAGGTACCTGGCCGGTGTCTTGTCGCGCTATCGCTGCGAGCACGTCAGCCCAGCCTTCCCCACATTCTTCGGTCCTCGTGGAGGTACCACGTCTCTGGGCGTTGTCTTCCGCAACGACCACGTTACACGCTTCTACACGCACACCTCAACGGGTTTCCACGTACTCTCTGACCACATACCGTTATGTCTTATCAGATCCACATCTCCCATACTCATACCCACACCACCTCTCTCCGACTACAAAAACACGAACTGGGAAGAGTTCAAGAGAAACATAACAGATAACACGCCACAAAACTTCGGCCTGGACCACGCCATTTCAGACATGCTAGACGACCACTGGTGCTCAATCTTAAACACTATAACCACAGCACGCAACCTACACACACCACACAAAACCTACCTTCACATTTTCCATAAACACTCAGAGACTCATAACACAGTACAATAATCACTACACTAGAGGCCCACGACAACACAACATAAATTACCTACGTGCCCGTATCCTACAGTGCGTGCAGCTAGATAGGAACCGGCAGTGGCGTGAGGTCGTCTGCATCGCGGACGACACTCGTTGCACTAACCCCTCCTTCTTCTGGCGGCACGTAAAAAGGTTGCTAGGCACTGAGCCACCCAAACCCATCAACCTCCAAGTAAACAACCAAACACTTGCAGACACTAACGTCATTTTCGACGCATTTAGGTCCCACTGGGACACAGTACATACACACAACCCACCTAAACCACACGAGCGAGAGCACTTCCAGGAAGTCCAGAAGAGGTGTCGGGCCTACGCTTATGAGCTAAGGCCCGCTTCCCTGATACAAATGGAGCTGCTCGACTACACATCCACACTGACTACTCCCATCACCGTCGATTAAACAAAACACTAAGTTAAAACAACACGAAAACGTACACCCAGCCTCTCCAGGCTACCAGCCACACTAATACACAACCTCCCCGCAAACATATACCCCACACTTACACACCTATTCAACGCCTCACTAGCCTCAGTCCACTTTCCCAAAATATTCAAAGTCTCTCACAACATACTTCTACACAAAACGAACAAAGAGCCCAAACACCTAAACAATTACAGGCCTATTGCTCTATTAGAGCACCTAGGCAAAATACTCGAACGCATAATCAACTGCCGCCTACGGGACTACCTGGAAGAGAGGGACTGGTTCTCCCCCCACCAATATAGGTTCAGGAGGGGCCGGTCTACTCAGGCGGCTCTCACCATCGTTCATGACAGAATACAGAAAAAACGCCAGGTACATCAAAAGACACTCTCAATCAGCAAGGACGTGGAGAAGGCTTTTGATAAAGTGTGGCTCGAGGGACTCCGTTGGAAATTCGCCAACAATACGGAGTTACCTCTCTGCACCACAAGGCTCCTCTCGCACTACCTCACTGAACGGAGATGCCACATAAAATACAACAATCCCCTCTCCCAACTCTTCAAACTACGCTCAAGCGTTCCCCAAGGAAGCGTACAGGCACCTATACTATACATCATATACACAAACGACACCCCACGCCCACCCGAAAACTGCTGTCATACATAAACAGTGTCTTACACCCATGAAGAGACCATTTTCGTCAGCGGCCGTGGACCAGACGAGATCGCGCTCCACGCACAAATAATACTAGACGCTAAGATAGAACACGAAGATAAATGGTTGATTGCCACGAATCCTCAGAAGCCACATATGACACTCTTCGGCGCAAGAGATCACTTCATACATAACCTACAAATCTTCTCACACACACACCAGACATACATATACCATCTAAACCCAACAAGGCTCGACTACACACAACATATAAAAATCCTTGGGGTAACTTTCGACAAGACCCTTAGGTTCAATATACACCAGAACATAACAGAAGCAAGAGCCACACGTACAAACACAACGCTGCACAGGTTCTACTCTGCAGGCAAAAAACTTCAGTTATACCTATACAAAACATTCGTGCGACCTTTTCTTGCGTACGCCCCACTGTCACTCGTAGCTGTGAGTGACATGTGGCAGCAGAAGGTTCGGCGCATTCAGAACTATGCTCTGAAGTGCGCTTTCCGCTCTCCCTTGTACACGAGAATGTCACACACTACACGACAACAACAAATTAGCGCCCCTCAACACATACGCTCACAAAACAACTCTGGAAACTCGCTAGAGACCCCTTATACACCGCACTACATGTAAGACGGTATGCGATGGCACCGCGATACCCCGCAACCCATGACTACCCGCAACCCATACCCTTCTTCGTATAGTTAAAAAGCATCATGAATAACGCGTTTCCGACTAAGCAGACACGCTCTTCTTCCTTCCACCCTCTAACCGTAGTCCAGTCACGATCACCTCGAGAACCACCAAACCACACCACGCATTGGTGTCTAGCCACCGACCTATCAAGTCTTCCTATCCCCTCTTAAGTTATTTCCGCACCCTTATCCTCTACGACTGCCTGTTCGCCTATGTTACACAGTGATCCCTCTCTGTCCTTTAAGTACACCATTGATTGTCTGACTATTTGTCGCTCCGATCTAATTCCCTGGCAAAGTGGGTAAAGGAAAATAAAGTTAAAAAACGTGCTTCCTTTAACGGCGGTCAACTCGGGGATGCCGAGATGTCGGGAGTATAGTTTCCGGCTGAAGTTGCACGTTAATTGCTGGTTTCTTCAGTTGAATGATGATGGCTTCGGCCATCCGCAATCTTCTTCGATTTTGGAGTCTCAGGATGATGGAGGTGTCCTGATTCAGTTTTTCACGGGTTAGGGTAGTGCCATGGGAATGGGCGTGTTTTTTAATCGCGCCATCTTGAAGGTGAGCTGTCAGTCGCCTTGATAAGGTTGTGGAGGCGATTGACACTTCACCTTCAAGATGGCGCGATTAAAAAACATGCCCACATACAACATGGCCTTTTACCTAATTATATATGTATATATATATATATATATATATATATATATATATATATATATATATATATATATATATATATATATATATATATATATACATATATATATATATATATATATATATATATATATATATATATATATATATATATATATATATATATATATATATTCAAGTGAGAGTTTAAACAAATAGTTGAAACCCTTATGAAAGGAGGTTGAAATAGACGGTTTGAAAGGCAATAATTTAAATCATTTCAAAAATTGTCTATTTAAATACTTTATAATACCGGTTATTTATTAGGAATTACATAAATAAAAAGCTATTTAACTTTTTAAAAAAATTAGTTATGTATGAATGTTCTTCCTTTTTAGAGAGATCAAGGGGAGTGTTTAAACAAATTATTAAAACCATTAAGAAAGAGGGTTGAAAAAAAGCGATTCGAAAGACCAAAGGGGCAGGATGCCAACAGTACGAATCGGCTAGTTTTAAGCGCAACGAAGCACAAGCTCTCCCCGTAGGGGGCGATGGCAAAGCCATGGCTTGCATATATATATATATATACATACATATGTGTGTGTGTGTGTGTGAACAATAACGTGTTCATGTATGCGGTTAGTTATGGGCGATAGTAAGATTTCTTTTAGAAAAAAATTATCGCAGCGAAAGCCTAGAGAATTTTCCCAAGTCTTGTTTTCTGTTAAAGTAAACGCAACTCCTAGAAATGGCTTCTTGAAATTTTTCTTTTTAGAGAAATGGATGGTTACCCAGTCGTAGAGATGGCGCTCATGAAAAGGGTCAAGGAATTCTTACTATTGCCCTTACCTAACCGCATATATAATATATGGTGCGTTGGTAAATTTGTCGCCTAATTTCATTTTTTTTTTTTAAATAACAGAGTTCGTTTATACAGATTTATTTACCAAAGTTATATTTTAAAGCCTTGAAGGATTTTACTATTCATTCTATTCAATGAAATCGCCGTCGCCCCCAACCACAGCCTGCAGGAGGTGTCGCAACCTGCCGCCTGCATTCTAGACGGTCCCTTTGTTTAATTGGGTGAAAAATATGGTGAATCTTGACAAAGGTTCCACTTAGGTGATGCACAGGAACTTCTTGGGCTCTCTCTCTCTCTCTCTCTCTCTCTCTCTCTCTCTCTCTCTCTCTCTCTCTCTCTCTCTCTCTCTCTCTCTCTCTCTCTCAACCATGTTGGAGGTATAATAGTCCAAGGAGTTTAAGTCTGGCGAGTTGGGAGATCCGATGTTCAGGGTGATGTGGTTAAGACATTGTAACGTAGCAAAGGTTGGGTCTTTAGCCATGCTGCTGCACGTATGGCCTTTTAACGCCATGCCCCCTGGATTCAGGGCAACACCAACTCCTCCAGGCACTTGGAGTAGCTTTCTGTATTGAGATTGAAACCCTGTGGCAAGATAAACAGAGGCATACCGTGACCCTCGCTATTACCCCCTCCCCCTCTCCCACGCACCCTGATTTGAACCCCCAGGAACTTGGTCTTCCTGATTCTCGGTACATTTTGAAGGACACAGCAAGGCGGATCGTTTTTCGACTTTACCACCTGGTCCTGGTAGAAGTTCTTCTCGTCTGAGAAGAACCAAAACATTCCAAGCCTGAGGGCATATTTCGGTTTGTTCACAAGCTTCACAGCACGCTCCTTCCTCTTGTTTTTCCTTATCTTATACGAACCAAGCTAACCTTTTCTTATATTGTATGATTACTAGCGTAGTAGTAGCCACTGTACCATTTGAATCACATCCTCACTCATCTACTTCTTTCCTGAACATCTGCACCACCCTCAGATTGATACTCAAGCACTCAGAGATCTTTGCATTGGAGCTCCCGGCTTGAATCCCAAGCAAGAGACTTGCTTCCTTCACACACCATCCAAAGATTAGTCTAATGTGATAGGAAAAAGAGAGAACCAACGCCAGACAACACGCATGGCAGGAATTTAGATTTGCAAACTTAATCCAAGGTTCGAAAAAGTCACTTCACGTCAAATGTTTATCGAAACCCCACTTTTTCAAACCTTCGATTGTTTCTTTAGCTTTTGCGAGTTTAAACTTAAAATTAATGTCATCTAGACCTTCCTTCATAGAGCATATAACTTGAGTTCAACGTTTACAGCTCTTCATTTGGAATTTGAATTCTTAAAAAATACTTTACCTACAATGGTTACCCATAATCGCCTTCTTCAGAAACTAATTGGCTTATTTTTTATAAAAAAATTCTACTCCACTGTCTCCATTACAAAACGTTGATAAATTAAAGGTCTTCTTTCCCTTTCCATACTTTGGATCCCAATCAGAAAAACTTAAAAGTGAATTGTTAGAACTGTTGACATCGACCTATCCTCAATTATTCCCCTCAATTCAATTCATTATCGACTTTACACTCGGATCACTTTATAAGTTCAAAGATCAAACGACCACCAGTAAGTGATCCAAAGTTATATACAGTTTTCTTTGTACGTACAGTAGCACTGTATCATATGTGGGAGTAACAAGGCACACGCTTTACTTCCCCTCTAGGTTACATATGAGTAGATCTGAAAGAACCTTAGAAAACCTGACCCATCCATGATTCGAAAACACCTCCCGCAATGTCGTTGGGACTTCAGGATACTTGATGCGGTAAGCAACATCTCAGACATTTACCTGCTAGAGTCGCTTTACATTCAAAAACATCAACCCATTTGAATAATAACTCCTTATCTGTTCTTTTAAATATAGTCACACATTAACAGCAAGGTCAATTTGTTAGGAAAGTTTACATTTTTCTTTTTAATATTTCATTATCAATTTTATTCACATTTTATATCCCTTCCCATCCTAAAACTTATGCAATAAATGTTACGAAGCGTCTTTGATTCTGTTCTGGTTATCCTATTTAAACTTTGTCTGAAATTTGCGTCCATCAATTTGTTTTCCACTTATCATCATCATCATCCCTAACTGTATAATTTAAGAACGGGATTTTTTGGAGTATTTGAATAATAATTTCATCTTAGTTTGGTTATGACTTAAGTATATTTTAAATTTTTATCAAGGTAGTTTTTAAGAATTTCTTTATTAGAGTTTGAAAAAACAAAATAGTTTAGTTCAGAACAATAAATATGATTATCTAATGCTTTATAATGTTTTAAAAGAAATACAATTGGTGAAGTCCAGAAAATTTATTCACATTTAAGTAAGGCTGCTTTTTTATCTTATCTATAACTATATTTTAGCAACGTGAATTTTTGAAAGGGGGGAAATTGTTTAGAGTTCCTTTTTAAAATTATTATAATTGGCGAAGTTCAGAAAATTTATAAAAATTTAACCATGGCTACTTTTTTTAGATTTTAAATTTTAATCTTAGTAGCGAAGCGCAAGCTGCCCCATTGGGGAGAATGGCGAAGCCAATGCCTGGTATAGTGTATATCTTAGGTATGTACCTAAAAGCAATTTCACTAATTAAGGCCAGAAATTTCTAATTAAGCTGTTATAATGAGAAATAGATTGGAAACTATTTTTCCATTGCTTGTTTTGAACAGAAAAATTAATAGCTAGTATTAGGTGTGTTTTAGTTTTTTTTTAATATGTCTAGGTTAGTAAATTTTTGATGGATTCGTTAGGTAGTTTTTAGTGTTTTTTTTGTTTGATTTTTTTCCCGCCAGAAATGAACCAACAAAGAATCATAATCTAGCGAACTTTCCGTGGCAAAGCCTATAGAATTAGGCTTCAGTGTAAAATCGCTAATCTTTATGACAGATCTGATACAATAGTGCTTGCCTTATCGTGTGAATATTAGTCGTTAATCTTTATAATTAACAAAACCAAACCGGTTTAAATACCCTACTAACCCTTACCTTCTACATCATAGTTAGATTTCCGTCTTATCTAAAGGTGATGTTAATCATCATCGTCGGAAATGGGTATTTATTGAATCGCTGAGCGCACTCTTTTTTCTTGCAGCGCTTGACGTCATACCGACAGGGCTAGCAGCGGCAAAATAATAGCTTAGAAAATACTACTTTCAACTGCTATTAGGTTGAAAATTAGTGTTTTCTGTCACGAAAACTATCAACAGAAAATTTAAATAGACCTATAGAATATTTTGAAAAACTATGAATTACCATATATATATATATATATATATATATATATATATATATATATATATATATATATATATATATATATATTGTCGTAGAATGGACTCTCGACGATATACCATATATAACTATTCGTTGTGGGAATAATTCAATTATATTTCGAGTGCGTGGTTATCTGGTTGACCGATGTTATTTATCTTCAATATGCTTAAAAAGTGGAACTGACCTCAAGGATAATAATGTGGCTATCATTAATAAAATATAGTTTTATTAATTAAACTATCAACAACACACAAAACGGAAATTGTTTACATAAACAGAGAATGGAAAGGGTCGTGGGAATATCTAGCTAATCCGAGGATTAAGATTTGGGAGAGATTTAAAAAGGGAAACAAATAAAAATTAAAGGGATGGAATGGATCGCTAAACCATTTAAAGCACAGGGTAGGGTTGACGAAAGGTTAAATACTCAAAGGTAATGCTCAGCTTACGTAAATACAAGTTGTTGTGCAGAGGAAGGCGACGCGAAGGAATCTTCAGTCCGCTGGCGAGTTCCAGCCGAAGGGACGGGGGGATTAAATTATCCTGACGTGACGTCTTGGGAATGAGAACCATTTCTTGACGAACGGGCTTGAAGAACAATGGCTGTTCTAACGTTGTTCTCTTCTGAACAACAGGGGGTGGTGAGAACCGTCTCTTATCTACGGGCTCAAGGAACAATGGCTGTTCTAACGTTGTTCTCTTTCTGAACAACAGGGGGGGGGGTGATAACCGTTTCTTGTCAACGGGCTCAAAGAACAATGGCTGTTCTAACGTTGTTCTCTTTCTGAACAACAGGGGGGGGGCCTTGTGGACTTGGCGTCTTGAAGGCTCGAACCTTGGCACACAAGAGATGTGGTCCTCTTCTGGACCAAAATAGTGGATCTCGAGGTAGAGGGCCCCTGGTGCACAAGGTGAGACCGGATCGGCGTGATGTGTCGCGAAGATAATCTGGATCTGATCTGCTCTTATTCGAAAATTCTAATGTATAAGTAATCGAAGCCATCCCCTTGGCTTAGGGACAATGGAGTGAGGGCTGTGAGTGAATGCTCAGCCGCGCCTGAAAACATACCTTATCTGCCCATAAGCCTAACTCAATCTGGCGAGATCGGCGAATAGAGGCAAAATGGGGGGGGGGGGGGGATCTCCTTGGATAAATATTGACTCAGGTGGCGATAAGGCGCCCTGCTTCGACGCGAAAATGCACGTGGGTAGCAACGTGTTTCTAAACAACATGTGATAGCGGTTGAAATTACGCGGCCTCAGACCGTTCTATCACACCCCTCCATTCCGGGGGAAGTTGTCACTTCGAAAAAAAAGAGAGAAGGGACAACGATAGAGCTCCGTTGTGGGGAACTCGTTTTCTTGTACCGACCGTACCTTCATGCACCAAGCTAGTATTACCTCAATACATATGATTATTTTGGCTTTTGATTATAGGGGAAAGTAAACTTTAATACAAACTTAATCATAAAAGGGACATGGAGCAATGAAATGATATAAAATTAGTACATATGGGACAAAATAATTTATACGTAATTTAATGGGTACAAATATATATACATACAAGAAAAAAAATAGACATTGAGCCACAAAATTCAGACATATACATTAACTAATTATATTACAAGAGAATCTTAATTTAAGTTGTACAAGACGGTATATACATACATGGAGATCCTAATCCTACGAATACAATTAATCTACACTATTTGGTAATGCATTCCTACTGAGTGCGTCAGCGACCTGGTTATTGAAACCTTTTATATAATTTATCTTAAATTGGTACTCTTGCAAGAGTCAACTCCAGCGCATAATTCGGCCGTTGGAGTGTCGTACATTCCGAATATAGGCCAACGGTCGATGGTCAGTTCCTATCTGAAATTCTTTTCCTATCAAGTACATTTTAAACCTGTCAATAACCCAGATAATTGCTAGAGCTTCCTTCTCTATAGTGGCATATCTCTTTTCGCCTGGTAATAATTGGCGACTAGCATATGCAACTGGATAACTCGTGCCTTCATTCTCATATTGAAGGAGTACACCTCCAATGCCCTCGTTGCTCGCGTCGGTCTTAATCCCAAAGGACTTTTCCGGGTGGGCAACTTTAAAATGGGGGCAGAACTGAGCTTACTCTTGAGCTGATTAAAATGAGAAACGGTGACATCATTCCAACGTAGGCGATCGGGGGAATTATTTTTTAAAAGGGAGCGAGGGGCGCCGAAATTGCAGCGAAATTGGGGAAAAATCGCCGATAGTAAGAAGCTGATCCTGTGAATGATCTTAATTGCTTCTTAGTATTCGGAAGGGGCATGTCGGCGATTGCCTTAATCTTGTCCTCTTGGGGACCTAACTGCTTTGTCCTATTTTGAAACTCAAGTATTTTATGGTTTCGTGGGCAAAATGGCATTTGCTGGGGCCAATGGTAAGGCCATTTTCGCGCAGTCACTCGAAGAGAGCTAATAGGGTGGTTAAATGGTGACTCCATTCACGAGTAGCGACGTAGACGTTATGGAAGTAAAAGGATACATTCGGAAGTCCATCCAACAACCTTCTCATGAGACGGTTATAGTTGCTACAAGCAGTCACGAGGCCAAAAGGAAGGTACTAAATTGCATTAAGCCTTTCTCCGTTGCAAAGGCGGTATATGCTTTCACATCGGGCCGGAGGAGAATTTGATAATACGCCTTGCACAAATCGAGTTCTGAGATGAACTTGGCGTTTTCAAAAAGGTGGAGGTTTTGGCCTACCAACGGGATGGGCTCGGCGTCGTGCACAGTTACCGAATTTAACTTCCGGAAGTCGATGCACATCCGATAAGAGCCATCAGGTTTCTTGACCATGACGATTGGGGAACAATAACTAGAGGTGGACGGTTATATTATGTCTAAACTAATTAAATTATCAACTTCGGCGTTAAAAGCTTGGCGTAAATGAATCGGCATGGGATAGGGTTTTGACCGGACTGGTTCTAAGGTTGTTAATTTAATATCATGCTCGAAACTAGTAGCGCATCCAGGCTTCTCTGAAATAACGTCGTCGAACCTGACATAATAGTTCTTGTAGCTGACTCTTTTGATGTGGTGTCAGCTGCGCGTCGATATCCAGGTCAGAGGGTTCAGAAGACTCGACTGGTAGGAAAGGAAGAGGGTAATCGGCATCAGGTTGAATGCACACTGTCTGTATTACATTAAGGGACTCCGCGGGGTAATCCTCTTTAAGTGCCGATGTTTCGTCCAGTGCTACGAACGTATCTCCATGGGCACGTTAGGGGTACTTTTTTTCTTGGGGTCCACGGACAGTCTCCGTGTCCTTTTCTTGGGCCTTATCGCCTAAGGGTGTTAGTAATTCACACTCCTTTTGTGTCGTCCTAAAGTCCTGGTTAAGGGTCTCCGAGAAATCGGACGGTATCGGGGTTCTGATGGGGACGGGCCCCTGGGCTTCTTTCTTAGCTCGGCCTTGAGGAAGGGTGGCCTGGGACTCAGGGTCAGGACTTACTTGAGGGCTTTGTCTTATAAGTACAGAACAGAATTGTATGGGTGCTGAAATGACTTCAGCCCAGCCATCATAATACTGACACTGCAGGTAACATCTAACGACGGGGAATTGGTTCGCCTGCCCAAGGTAGTCATGTGCCACCGCAAATTTTTCGGGGTTAGGGTCCACTGGGGAAAGGAGCTCGTCGGACACGATGAAACACGTGCACGCTGTGTCCCTGACGAGAGTCAATACACGGCAGCCATTCACGCTGCCCCCCTCAAATTTCAAAGTTCCCGGTGAACTTTTGTCAAAAATAAAATTTACCTGGTGGCCTGACGGAGGGGGAGAAGTTGCTGCCTGGGTCTGCACAACCGAGAAATCCGGGGTGGAATTAATCTGGTAAACTTGGTGGGCTGGTCCACTTTTAAGCCTAGAATTTTGGGGGCAATTCCAGCAGATGTGGTTTTCTATACCGCAAGTGAAGCATATGATTGGTCGCTTCGGGAAGAGTGATGGAGGAGAAATCTTAACAGGAGGTTTGGAGTCCCATTGTTGGTTTTGGGGAAAGAAGTTTTGGGGTTATACGGGGCCCGGAAACTTCGTCAGCTTTCCCGTAAAAGGGGCGCGAATCCTTCCTTCTGTCCTGGTTGGGGGGTTGGTGAGAAGTTCGATTCTCCTTGGGGTATAAACTATGGCTGGTGGCATAGACATCCGCTTTTTCGGTACACTCTTTAAACGTCTGGTACCGACGATCCTTGACGAACGCGCGGATCTCCGTCGGGAGAGACGCAAAAAATTGATCCCGCAACACGAAGTCTGTTAAGGACTCGTAGTCAGGATCAACCTTTGAGGATTCTAACCAAGATTTAAAATTCCCCTTAAGAATGTATCCAAATTGACGGAACGTCTGTCCGGGTTTAATACGATCTCCTCGAAATTCTTGTCGGTGTAAATCAGAAGTCATATTATGAGCGGCCAATAACTCAGCTTTTAAGGTGCTGTAGTTATTTGTACATTCAGATGGTAAAGATATGAAAATCTCACGCAATTTACAATTTAACAAGGGAAGTAATCTTGCTACACCTTCAGCCTTCAGATCCATGTTATTGATCTCGAGGATCTTTTCAAAGTGGGCTAAAAATGCTCCGAAATCCTCTCCATCCCTGAAATTGGGGAGCTTAAGTGGGAGATTGGGCGGGGCTTCTGAACGTGAACTGGCTGATTGTATTTCAGCTTCTACACGAGCCCTTTCAATCTGATGGGGAAACTCAGCTTGTCTTTTCCGTTCCTCTCTTTCTCTTTCTTTTTCTTCTCGTTGGATTTCTCTTTCTCTTTCTTCTCTTAACTTTTCGCTTTCCGTTCTTTGCTCCTCTTGAACGTACTCAATCAATTCTCTTTGTGAAAGTCCCAAAGATTCTCCTTGCGCCTTAAAGATTTCGAACTGAGTCATATTTGCACTTGGGGGCGCAATAGTCAACCAACTAAATTCCTTGCAATAAGAATTATGCCTTCTAGAGAGGTAGCCTACCTAAATATGGGCACTGACCTATTCGTAATTGGTTTCTCGACCTAGATAACCAATGACTAAAATCACAAAAAAAACACAAACAAATTATTATAACAGTTCCTTGAGCTACTCCAGCTTCTTAAGTTTCAAAAAAAGGGGGATAGCAATCGTTAAAACAAAAGGGAACTACTATACTCTATTCTTATAACGAATAACACTATGCTTTACTCGACTGAGACCAGTGTTTGCAAGGATATAGCGTTAACCTTACACACTTGATACCAAATTTAAATAGTATATATATATTGTCGTAGAATGGACTCTTGATGATATACCATATGTAACTATTCGTTGAGGGAACTTCTTTAATTATCTTTAGAGTGCGTTAATTGTCTGGCGGCCGATATTATGTATCTTCGATATGCTTAAGAAGTGGAACTGAGCTCAAGGATAATAATATTGCTATCATTAATAAAATAGAGTTTTATTAATAATAACTATCTACAAACACAAGACGGAAAATATTGACATAAACAGAGAATGGAAAGGGTCGTGGGAGCTTGGGCTAATCCGAGGATTAAAGGATCTAAAAAGGTAAAACAAATATAGAGTTAAAGAGATGGGATGGTTAGCTAAACCATTTAAAGCACAGGATAGAATTGACAGAAGGGTTAAGTACTCAAATGTGACGTTTGGCTTACGTAACTTTATACGAGTGGTGCAGTGGAAGGCGACGTGAAGGAATTTTCGGTCGCTGGCGAGTTCCAGCTAAAGGGGGTGAATAAGATGATCCTGACGTGGCGTCTTGGGAATGAGAACCGTTTCTTGACGAACGGCTTGAAGAACAATGGCTGTTCTACGTTGTTCTCTTCCGAACAACAGGGGGGGTGAGAACCGTCTCTTGTCTACGGGCTCAAGAACAATGGCTGTTCTAATGTTGTTCTCCTCTGAACAACAAGGGGGAAGGGTGAGAACCGTTTCTTGGCGAAGGGCTCAAAAGAACAATGGCTGTTCTACGTTGTTCTCTACCGAACAACAGGGGGGGGGTGAGAACCGTTTCTGGTCAACGGGCTCGAACGAACAATGTCTGTTCTAACGTTGTTCTCTTCATGAACAACGAGGGTAGAAGCCTTGAGGACTTGGCGTCACAAAAGGCTCGAACCTTGGCACTCAAGGGATATTGTCCTCCTTCTGGACAAGTGATGGTGAATCTCGAGGTCGAGGTCCCTTGGCGCACAAAGTGAGAGAGGGTCGTGGTGATGTTTCGCGACGAAAATCTGGATCTCCAATCTGATCTTAGTGGTAAAGTTTCCATCTAAATAGTCGAGATACTCCCTTGGCGTGGGGGACAATGGAGTGGGAACTTCGAAGGAATGCACAGCCAAGGCTGGGGAAAATGCCTTATCTGCCCATAAGCCTAACTCAATCTGGCGAGGTCAGCGTATGGAAGCGAACGGGGGGGACAATAACCTCCTTGTTTAACTATTGACATCCGGTGGCTGCGATAAGACGCCAAGCTTCGAAGCGAAGATGCACGTGGGAGCATCGTGGTTTTAAATAATATGTGATAGGGGTTGAAACTAACGCTGCTCAACCCGTTCTATCACACCCCTCCATTCCGGGGGAAGTTGTCACTTCGAAAAAAAGAGAGAAGGGACAACGATAGAGCTCCCTTGTGGGGAACTCGTTTTCTTGTACCAACCGTACCTTCCTGCACCTAACTCCTATTACCTCAATACATATGAATATTTTGATCTTTTGATTACAGGGGAAAATAACCTTTAATACAACTTAATAAAAAAAAAGGCATGGAACAATGAAATGATATAAATATAGTACATATGGGACAAAATAATTTATACGTAAATTAATGGGTACAAATTTATATACATACAAAAAAAATAGACATTGAGCGTTACAAAATTCAGACATATACATTAACTAATTATATTACAAGATAATCTTAATTTAAGTCGTACAAGACGGTATATACCTACATGGAGATACTAATTCTATGAATACAATTATTCTACGCTATTCGGTAACGCATTCCTACTGAGTGCGTCAGCGACCTGGTTACCGGAACCTTTTATATAATTTATTTTAAATTGATACTCTTGCAAGAGTCAACTCCAGCGCATGATGCGGCCGTTGGAGTGTCGCACATTCCTAATATAGGCTAACGATCGGTGGTCGGTTCCTATCTGAAATTCTTTACCTATCAAGTACATCTTGAATTTGTCTATGACCCAGATAATTGATAGAGCTTCATTTTCTATAGTGGCATATCTCTTTTCGCGTGGTAATAATTGACGACTAGCATATGCAACTAGATGACTCGTGCCGTCATCCTTGTATTGAAGGAGTACACCTCCAATGCCCTCGTTGGACGCGTCTGTCTTAATCCCAAAGGATTTTTCCGGGTTGGGCAACTTTAAAATGGGGGCAGAAATGAGCTTACTCTTGAGCTGATTAAAATGGGTAATAGCGACATCATTCCAACGTAGAGGATCGGGTGAATTCTTTTTTAGAGGGGGGCTGAGGGGGGCTGAAATTGCAGCGAAATTCGGAACAAATCGCTGATAGTGAAAAGCTGATCCTAGGAACGATCTTAATTGCTTCTATGTAATCGGGAGGGGCATGTTGGCGATTGCCTTAATCTTTTCCTCTTGGGGACCAAAACTGGCTTTGTCCTATTTTAAAACCCAAATATTTGATGGTTTCGTGGGCAAAATGGCATTTGCTGGGGCCAATGGTGAGGCCATTTTCGCGCAGTCGTTCGAAAAGAGCTAATAGGGTGGTTAAATGGTGACTCCATTTAAATAGTTCTTGTAGCTGACTCTTTTGATGTGGTGTCAGCTGCGCGTCAATATCCAGGTCAGAGGGTTCCAAGGACTCGCCTGGTAGGGAAGGAGAAGGGTAATCGGCATCAGTTTGTGTGCACACTATCTGTATTACATTAAGGGACTCCGCGGGGTAATCTTCTTCAAACGCCGATGTTTCGTCCAGTTCTACGAAGGTATCTCCATGGGCGCGTTGGGGGTTCTTTTTTTCTTGGGGTCCACGGACAGTCTCCGTGTCCTTGTCTTGGGCCTTATCACCTAAGGTTGTTAGTAATTCACACTCCTTTTGTGTCGTCCTAAAGTCCTGTTTAGGGGTCTCCGAGAAATCGGACGGTATCGGGGTTCTGATGGGGACGGGCCCCTGGGCTTCTTTCTTAGCTCGGCCTTGAGGAAGGACGGTCTGAGACACAGGGTCGAAACTTACTTGGGGGCTCTGTCCTATAAGCACGGAACAAAATTATATGGGTGCTGAAATGACTTCAGCCCAGCCATCATAATATTGACACTGCAGGTAACATCTAACGACGGGGAATCGGTTCGCCCGCCCAAGCTAGTCATGTGCCACCGCAAATTTTTCGTGGTTAGGGTCCACTGGGGGGAGGAGTTCGTCGGACACGATGAAACACGTACATCCTGTGTCCCTGACGAGAGTCGATACTCGACAGCCGTTCACGCTGCCCTCCTCAAATTTCAAAGTTCCCGATGAACTTTTGTCAAAAATAAAATTTACCTGGTGGCCTGACGGGGGGGGGGGGAGAAGTTTCTGCTTGGGTCTGCACCACCGGGGAAGCCGGGGTTGCATTAATCTGGTGAACTTGGTGGGCTGGGTCGCTTTTAAGCCTAGAATTTTGGGGGCAATTCCAGCTCATGTGGTTTTCTACACCACAGGTGAAGCATATGATTGGTCGCTTCGGGAAGAGAGATGGAGGAGAAATCTTAACGGGAGGTTTGGAGTCCCGTTGTTGGTTTTGGGGAAAGAAGTTTTGGGGTTTAACGGGGCTCGGAAACTTCGTCAGCTTTCCCGAAAAGGGGC
Organism: Ceratothoa steindachneri; assembly: GCA_963969495.1. Classification (NCBI taxonomy): domain Eukaryota; kingdom Metazoa; phylum Arthropoda; class Malacostraca; order Isopoda; family Cymothoidae; genus Ceratothoa; species Ceratothoa steindachneri. The sequence goes on along the minus strand of OZ018331.1, from coordinate 143,268,518 downwards.
GCGAATCCTTCCTTCTTTCCTTGTAGGGGGATTGGTGAGAAGTTCGATTCTCCTTTGGGTATATATTATGGCTTGCGGCATAGACATCCGCTTCTTCGGTACATTCTTTAAAGGTCTGGCACCGACGATCCTTGACGAACGCGCGGATCTCCGTCGGGAGAGACGCAAAAAATTGATCCCGCAACACGAAGTCTGTTAAGGACTCGTAGTCAGGATCAACCTTTGAGGATTCTAACCAAGATTTAAAATTCCCCTTAAGAATGTATCCGAATTGACGGAACGTCTGTCCGGGTTTAATACGATCTCCTCGAAATTCTTGTCGGTGTAAATCAGAAGTCATATTATGAGCGGCCAATAACTCAGCTTTTAAGGTGCTGTAGTTATTTGTACATTCAGATGGTAAAGATATGAAAATCTCACGCAATTTACAATTTAACTAGGGAAGTAATCTTGCTACACCTTCAGCCTTCAGATCCATGTTATTGATCTCGAGGATCTTTTCAAAGTGGGCTAAAAATGCTCCGAAATCCTCTCCATCCCTGAAATTGGGGAGCTTAAGTGGGAGATTGGGCGGGGCTTCTGAACGTGAACTGGCTGATTGTATTTCAGCTTCTACACGAGCCCTTTCAATCTGATAGGGAAACTCAGCTTGTCTTTTCCGTTCCTCTCTTTCTCTTTCTTTTTCTTCTCGTTGGATTTCTCTTTCTCTTTCTTCTCTTAACTTTTCGCTTTCCGTTCTTCGCTCCTCTTGAACGTACTCAATCAATTCTCTTTGTGAAAGTCCAAAAGATTCTCCTTGCGCTTTAAAGATTTCGAACTGAGCCATATTTGCACTTGGGGGCGCAATAGTCAACCAACTAAATTCCTTGCAATAAGAATTATGCCTTCTAGAGAGGTAGCCTACCTAAATATGGGCACTGACCTATTCGTAATTGGTTTCTCGACCTAGATAACCAATGACTAAAATCACAAAAGAACACAAACAAATTATTATAACAGTTCCTTGAGCTACTCCAGCTTCTTAAGTTTAAAAAAAAAGGGGAATAGCAATCGTTAAAACAAAAGGGAACTACTATACTCTATTCTTATAACGAATAACACTATGCTTTACTCGACTGAGACCAGTGTTTGCAAGGATATAGCGTTAAACCTTACACACTTGATACCAAATTTAAATAGTACATATATATATTGTCGTAGAATGGACTCTTGATGATATACCATATGTAACTATTCGTTGAGGGAACTTCTTTAATTATCTTTAGAGTGCGTTAATTGTCTGGCGGCCGATATTATGTATCTTCGATATGCTTAAGAAGTGGAACTGAGCTCAAGGATAATAATATTGCTATCATTAATAAAATAGAGTTTTATTAATAATAACTATCTACAAACACAAGACGGAAAATATTGACATAAACAGAGAAAGGAAAGGGTCGTGGGGGCTTGGGCTAATCCGAGGATTAAAGGATCTAAAAAGGTAAAACAAATATAGAGTTAAAGAGATGGGATGGTTAGCTAAACCATTTAAAGCACAGGATAGAATTGACAGAAGGGTTAGGTACTCAAATGTGACGTTTGGCTTACGTAACTTTATACGAGTGGTGCAGTGGAAGGCGACGTGAAGGAATTTTCGGCCCGCTGGCGAGTTCCAGCTGAAGGGGGTGAATAAGATGATCCTGACGTGGCGTCTTGGGAATAAGAACCGTTTCTCGACGAACGGCTTGAAGAACAATGGCTGTTCTACGTTGTTCTCTTCCGAACAACAGGGGGGGGGGTGAGAACCGTCTCTTGTCTACGGGCTCAAGAACAATGGCTGTTCTAATGTTGTTCTCCTCTGAACAACAAGGGGGAAGGGTGAGAACCGTTTCTTGGCGAAGGGCTCAAAAGAACAATGGCTGTTCTACGTTGTTCTCTACCGAACAACAGAGGGGGGGGTTGAGAACCGTTTCTGGTCAACGGGCTCGAACGAACAATGTCTGTTCTAACGTTGTTCTCTTCCTGAACAACGAGGGGGGAAGCCTTGAGGACTTGGCGTCACAAAAGGCTCGAACCTTGGCACTCAAGGGATATTGTCCTCCTTCTGGACAAGTGATGGTAAATCTCGAGGTCGAGGTCCCTTGGCGCACAAAGTGAGAGAGGGTCGTGGTGATGTTTCGCGACGAAAATCTGGATCTCCAATCTGATCTTAGTGGTAAAGTTTCCATCTAAATAGTCGAGATACTCCCTTAGCATGGGGGACAATGGAGTGGGAACTTCGAGGGATTGCACAGCCGAGGCTGGGAACAATGCCTTATCTGCCCATAAGCTAACTCAATCTGGCGAGGTCGGCGTATGGGGGCGAACGGGGGGCACGATAACCTCCTTGTTTAAACATTGACATCCAAGGGCTGCGATGAGACGCCAAGCTTCGAAGCGAAGATGCACGTGGGAGCATCGTGGTTTTGAATAATATGTGATAGGGGTTGAAACTAACGCTGCTCAACCCGTTCTATCACATATATATATGTCGTAGAATGGACTCTCGACGATATACCATATATAACTATTCGTTGTGGGAATGATTCAATTAGATTTCGAGTGCGTGGTTATCTGGATGACCGATGTTATTTATCTTCAATATGCTTAAGAAGTGGAACTGACCTCAAGGATAATAATGTGGCTATCATTAATAAAATATAGTTTTATTAATTAAACTATCAACAACACACAAAACGGAAATTGTTTACATAAACAGAGAATGGAAAGGGTCGTGGGAATATCTGGCTAATCCGACGATTAAGATTTTGGGAGAGATTTAAAAAGGTAAACAAATAAAAATTAAAGGGATGGAATGGATCGCTAAACCATTTAAAGCATAGGGTATGGTTGACGAAAGGTTAAATACTCAAAGGTAATCCTCAGCTTACGTAATTACAAGTTGTTGTGCAGAGGAAGGCGACGCAAAGGAATCTTCGGTCTGCTGGCGAGTTCCAGCCGAAGGGACGGGGGGATTAAATTATCCTGACGTGACGTCTTGGGAATGAGAACCGTTTCTTGACGAACGGACTTGAAGAACAATGGCTGTTCTAACGTTGTTCTCTTCTGAACAACAGGGGGTGGTGAGAACCGTCTCTTATCTACGGGCTCAAGGAACAATGGCTGTTCTAACGTTGTTCTCTTTTTGAACAACAGGGGGGGAGGGGGAGAACCGTTTCTTGTCAGCGGGCTCAAAGAACAATGGCTGTTCTAACGTTGTTCTCTTTCTGAACAACAGGGAGGTGCCTTGTGGACTTGGCGTTTTGAAGGCTCGAACCTTGTCACACAAGGGATATTGTCCTCTTCTGGACCAAAATAGTGGATCTCGAGGTAGAGGGCCCCTGGTGCACAAGGTGAGACCGGATCAGCGTGATGTCTCGCGAAGATAATCTGGATCTGATCTGTTCTTATTGGAAAATTCTAATGTATAAGTAATCGAAGCCATCCCCTTGGCTTAGGAGACAATGGAGTGAGGGCTGTGAGTGAATGCGCAGCCGCGCCTGAGAACATACCTTATCTGCCCATAAGCCTAACTCAATCTGTCGAGATCGGCAAATGGAGGGGAAATGGGAGACGGGGGAAATCTCCTTGGTTAAATATTGACTCAGGTGGCGATAAGGCGCCCTGCTTCGACGCGAAGATGCACGTGGGTAGCAACGTGTTTCTAAACAACATGTGATAGTGGTTGAAATTACGCGGCCTCAGACCGTTCTATCACATATATATATATATATATATATATATATATATATATATATATATATATATATATATATATATATATATATATATATATATATATATATAAATATATATATACCAGGCAATAGCTTCGCCATTCCCCCCTAAGGAGAAGCTTGCGCTTCGCTACTAAGATTAAAATTTAAAATCTGAAAAAAGAGCAGCCATGGTTAAATTTTTATAAATTTTCTGAACTTCGGCAATTATAATAATTTTATAAAGGAACTCTAAACTAAATTTACCCCCTTTCAAAATATAACGTTGCTAAAATATAGTTATAGAAGAAGAAGCTATATAAAAATAAATTTTCTGAATTTCACCATTTGTAATTCTTTGGGTTTTAAAAATTCACAAAATTTCGGTTCTTATATTTATTTCTGAACTTTACCATTTTGTTTTTGACATTAGAAAAGAATTATTGGAAATAACTTTGATAAAAAACAAGTCATAACCAAACTAAGATGAAATTATAATTCAAATACTTAAAAAAATCGCCTTCTTAAATTATAGTCAGTGAAGTGATAACATTTTGCGTATTCTTTTAAAAATAGAAATATTTATAATAAATCACCTTCGATAACGTTGGAGTTGTTAATCTGTACAATTACCATATTTTATATATATATATATATATATATATATATATATATATATATATATATATATATATATATATATACATATATATATATAGTGTAGAATAGTAACGTAGCAATTTTTTAGCTATTAATTTAGGAGAGAATGTACGTTCAATTTTTTAAACTAAACAACGATGTGTGTGCATATGACGGCATTCTTTTCTCGTCGTATACATAATTTAAGTAATTCTCGCCCTTCTTCCTCTTTTCATAAGTTTCTCCTTTAAATTGATATAATTGACACATTCTCTTTATCTAAGGAGTCCGGTGTCAAAGATCGAACCTTCAATTAAGGTGATAAGAAGATTAAACAAGCTTTTTTACTCAATACTTCCCCCAAATTTGATGAGGGAGGAAGACTTAAGATAATACCATGAGGGGAGGGGCTTTGTTGACTCGTCGTTTATGATATTAATAAAATAAAGAGGAGGAGACCCATTTTTTTTTAGTCCCGAAACAACAGAAGACTGGATCAGAGCTGCGCGTACATGCGGCACGGGAGGATGGGGTTGGGTGGCGAGATTATTGTAGATCCTGAACAAGCTATTATGGCCGATTGCCAACCGAACCTCATTGCTTAAAGTCCCATTATCCGCCGGTCCTTCTGCACCACCAGTTTAAGGTATAAGAGAAGGAGAGAAGAAATATATTTAATCAATTGATTCTAAAATTATTTGGGGGAAATGGATTGATAATTAATTGAAAATAATTAAAAAATGTTAGCAAAAAAAAGACGCTGTTCAAAGAAAAAAACTATTCTGGCGACTAGTTTTTGGACTGAGGTGGAAGCCAATCACTTCTTCTGAAACTAATCTCTAGAATAGTTTTTTTTTTAATTGAACCGAGTCTTTTTTCATCTCGTTAGAGAAAATTTATACTGAGTGAGACCTACTTAAAAATGTAAATGAAACATCTAAAATTTAGGTTAGGTTGTGTGTCCTTTATTGTTCTGCTATGTCCCTTTTTGTTCTTTTGTGTCCTTTTATTGTTCTGTCATGTCTTTTTTGTTGTTTTGTTTCATTTTTGTTCTTTGTTTTCCTTTTTTGTTCATTTATGTACCCTTTTGTTCTTCCATTTGTCCTTTTTGTGTTCTGTCCTTTTTTGTTTTTTCTTGGGTTTACGTTTTGTTCTTTTATTTGTCCTTTTGTGTTCTTCGGCGTTCGTTTCGTGTCCTTTTTTGTTTTTGTTGTATTTTCTTTCTTGATCCCCCTTTATAAACTATCTTGTGCCCTCGTTGGTTTTCACTTCAAACTTTCCTAAAAAACTATCTTTATTATATTTACGTTGCCATGACAACGGCACCTCCCTCGACCGGACAGGTTTTTTCTTAAGATCAATGGCAATCTGTGCATCTGGAGATTTTATCTTAATTGTGATTGTCTTTCATGTCGCGAGTATGTGCTGAACTGTGCCTGGTTTGTAAAAACAGTTGTCTGTATCTATCGGGCTGTTTGAAGGCATTTAGTTTGGGTTGTTGACTGCACCGGAGCCTTGCCAGAGCGATCCGTTAATCATTTCCTTACCTCTAGTAAAGAACGCTCTGAGTTACGGATATTAATGCCAGTGTGATGTTTTTAGAGAGAGATAACAAAAAAATTGGTGATGTGTCTATTTGTGTATCCACAAAATATTTCACATTTTTTTGCTTAATCCTTGTTTATGATTACTACGGGTGAATGACAATGCCAGCAATCGATTTGATTCGCGCAGCATTATCGAAATATCGGAGGATATTCTTGCAATATATTTGAGGAGAATCTCTAATTGACGAGTGGCCTAAAGATTGTCAATTGGATTGAAGTCAACGAAATTGACCGGTCCACTCAGGGAAAATTAGTTATACATATGTTTAATTTTACACGTTAGAAGGAATAACTCTCGAATGAACGCATGGTTGCTCTCCTAAAGTGCTTCATACACGGGGCAAATTTATTTTCATAATTTAATTATGTAAATTAAATACGCATAAAATAAATACCAAACTGTTTAATTAATTAGAAGAGACTTAAAACTGATAGGGAAAAACTCGCTGTATTGAAAGGTGAAAGATAAATTAATGTAATGAAGAATGAGGGACCAGAAATGAAATTGGTGTTTTCAAGAAGGGGAGAGAATGCAGATCACCCAAAAGGTGTTATCGATAGACCGCATTATACAATAGGGATAAAAATGCGGTGAACTAAACACTCACGCGGATTCACAATGTCAAAAGAGGGGAGTCAGAAGAATAGATCTGACAGAAAGCATGAGAGAATGCAGTTTTTCGCCAAAACACTGATGACGGTAGTGTGCGAAGATATTGATTTTAATCTTAATATCTCATCATGGCAGAAAATAACTAGGCAATATCCACCGCAGCACTTGACATAAAAGCAAACAATGAAATTCTACCGTGGAAAAAGTTATCAAGGGAAAGTTGAAAAGATTCCATTCATGTCTTCGGTAAGGAAACGTCATCGGGCGGTGGAGGGGAATAACAGCTAACCACGATCGCCAGGAAAGATTAAATGGTAATGATAGACAAGAGGTGGAAGAAGATTAACACCTCGTAATTCCGCCGTGAATGGTTATTCAATTGAAGAAGGCAGCTTCAATTTAAACGCGAGGAAAATGCTGATAATAATTGTTTCCTGTCGGCGGAAGAAAGATTTGGCCGCACCAAGATTGCTTTTAAAGGAAACCTGAGAAATTAAGTAGGACAAATCTGACTATAATTGAAGCTTCTTCCCGGGCTTAATGAGCTTCGGGTTGTTTGTCCCGGGTTGCCCTGCTGGTAATCTCTCGTGGTCTCTTGTTTTGTATGCAGTATGCGATTAGCGCGGCGAAAAACATGGCATTACTGAATAGGCAGCGTGACGTGTTTTTCTTTAGCTTCTTTTGTGGCGTAAATCTGTCAACAGTGTAAACATGAGCCAGGTTAAATACAGAAGCGGAGAATTCATCAAAGGGTGGAGAACACTTAAATAGTTCTAGTAAAAAGAAAAGAGATGAAAGTGTATAAAAAAAAAGAATGAAAAGCACTTGAAAATCGAATATCACCAAACCCAAACACTGGAGCAGGGAACAAATTTGTACAGAAAGCATAGGGACTCAAAAGTACGAATTGGGGCCTCTTTGCGGAGTTTGCGTATGTCTGTTTTATATAGGAATTTGCTTCTTCCTTCTCCATTAATGTGAGTTAAAGAGAACTTTTGCAGATCTTTTCTCTTGATATTTTTTACCATTCTTGTTTGGGTTTTTTTGGTTCATTTGTGATTTCTTCTCGGTTTGACACTCATTTTGTCCACACGGAGTGAGGGTATCCTCGTTATATTACACATTTTTCACTTTTATTCTCACTTAAATATTTGGATTACACTAGATTATCGATTGTTAATTTCAATATTTTTTACTTTTATATTTTACAAGGTTCTAATATACCTTTTAAGTAGTAGTAGTTTTATTTTGGGAGTCACTAACGTGACTTTGACTAATTTTTGCTCCAGTGAGAAAGATATTGGGGATGCTAAATAAATTATTAACCCCTTGCAAAGAAAAGAAATCATTCTATAATTTGGAGTGTAAATTTAAAGATGGAGTGACGCAGAGATACAAATGAAGGGCTTTACTCGGCAACGATCTTCTAGATCTCAAAATGAGATATAATTCCTCAGAAATCTTTTATTATGGCTACTAGTTTCGGACCGTAACTAGCTTTCATCTTCAGATCAAGAAGATACAAGTCAATCACTTCCTAAATTAATCACTCGAATCAAAGATTTATGCGGACAGAAAGGCATCTTCTTTTGACACAGGGACAAATGTTATTCCTGTCCTTCTTATTCTTGAGTAGCCTTCATTGTCTTATCGCTTGCTCTTCTATCTTTTAGGATTTATTTTAATTACTCTTCCTTTGCATTGACCTTAATCTTCTTTCTCACTCGTCCATTTACAACTAAGCTTAGTCCTCTCCCCTTTCGAATATCTGGCTTCAACAGCTTCACTTCAGCAATTTTATGTATCTTAACGATTGAAGAACATAAAAGATAGCGAAACTTTTGAGATAGGTCAATACTAACTATCATGTAGTTGAGTTGTGGCTACCTCTTGCACTATAACATAAGCTTCCCCGCCTTGACAGAAACTGACATTATTTAGACGACGTTCGGTATTTTTAAATTAGTCTTTGAAGGCTTTGATTAGAGCACCGTGCCTGGAATTGGGGGACTCTCGCTCGAGCCAAATCCAGATAACTTGAAAAGTATTTCAAAATAGTATTAATCTATGTATTTATGTGTATGTATGTATATATACATGTATGTTTATATATGTGTGTATGTGGATATATGAGTATGCATATATGTATGTGTGTATGGATGGATGGAATGCCTTTAATGTGCCTGTCTTTGATCTGCTCTCTTTGAAGATTTGGGCGAGCCAAAGGGTGAAGGCGGGGAGGCCATGGATATCTTCTTATCTCAAAATCGGGTCTATTTTTCTCTTAAAATTTAAAGCGAAAACTATCGAGGGCATCTTCTGCAGAGATCGATAGAGAAAGTGGTGAAGATGGAGGAAGTAAAAATGGGTCCAAGATATATAGCTTCAGATTCTCCTACAGGCATTAGGACCGGAAAACACACAAGCTGCGAACGTTGGGGTACGTAGGGCTCGAAATACTGTGGGGGTTTCATGTTGCACCTGGTATTCCCCGGTGATGGGGGGGCTAAGAATAGAAGTATGAGGCAAGTAGAAGGGGGGGACAGGCACGTTAAATACATCACACTCCTACCTAACCCAAGATCAAGGTGGTGAGCCCCTTCTTTCCTCCACTACCAGGAATAACTCTCCGAAATCTGGTCGGCGACTAGCCTAAAAAATTAGCCACTGGCTAGATTTGAAGACGCTTGTAAAGAAAATGGCGAAAAGTGACGGAAGCGGCCGGCATATCCTCCGCAGGGGTAGATAAGCTCCTACACGTCATCAGCAAAGCCAAACACAAGCCCTCTATCATTCCCCTTCCTGTCTTCACAATAAAACATAGAATACAACATAGTTTTCCTATGGGGGTACTCATATATATATATATATATATATATATATATATATATATATATATATATATATATATATATATATATATATATACCATACTACTGACGGGGAAAGGGTGCTCCCCCTTCACTGGTTACGGTGGGTTACACTGTTGCTGGTTGGTACTAAAAAATAAAAAACACTACGCAGCTCCCCATCCCCATCCCTCCCCCAACTAGGACTAGGCCTGGTGTCTTCGGGCTCACCAGCGAATGTCATTCTGATTTTTATGCGCATTTCATTATCCGTTCGAAAAAACATCGATGATGGTTGAACATATAAAGAGCTCATAAAGGTCTGTTCATAGATGCACAAAATTGATTTTAAAAATTAAAGAAAATTAAATTACTTTATATTTCTCTTTCGAGTTAAAACGCAAATGATAGCAGATGGGATGGCCTTCCAAATAATGATAAAAATAAGGGATACGCAGGGGGCAGCGTCCCCGTACTTGCCAGTTTCCAGTTTATGGCCATTCTCTATTTATGTAGTAGCATGAAGTCAGAGACATTCATTGGTATTCATTGTTAAGTTTCTAACAATGAAAAGAAACTTGTTTATTTGTTTAAGTTTCTACTCCATCCCCTTCATTCCCTCCCAACCTCAGCCTCACTAAAACCCATCTCAAGCACTGCGCCCAAAGGTTCTCAAATATAATTCTAAACTTTATACATACTGTTTATTCTAGCCTAGGATGTTTCCACAAACTTACCTACTCATTCCATGGACAAATAGTACTAGCTTTAGAATTACAGGGTCAATATTTAGAGAGTAGAATTCATTATTAATAGTTAGTCACAAAAGCCTGAAATTGTTGGTTTTCTATGAATATAGAAACGAGTTTAATGGGTAACTTTGGTATTCTGTTTTTCAGAAAATTATATTTTTTTATATAAAAAAAGTTCACAAAGTGTACGTGAGTCAAAGTTATGCAGATACACCCCCAAAGGAAAAGTGAAAAACGATTCCTAGCGCTTTCGTCTTTATTCTTAAAGACCTTTTCAAGGAATGAACAGGAGGCAGGACATAAATTGCCTTAAATAGTGGAAGGGAGGATTAAACTACCCACCTCTGAACCTTAATGAGGGGGTACAAAATCCTGAAACAACTTTATTTGAGATTTTATGTATGTAGTGATAATGGGGTCTAGCAATAACAAACCAGGTCTAAGGTTGAAATTTGGGAACGCGTTAATGGAGATACATTCTAATATATTTATCGAAATATAATTACTGCATTTTATGACTGGTTTGGCACTGTTCCAGTTAATGTTATGGTTAAGATTGTACGTATGTAGAAAAAGCGCAGATTGTTCACTGTGACTACGTACATTGGCTTGATGTTGCTTAATCCGGATATCTAGTGCTTTCCCGGTTTGTCCATAATAACATTTTTGTCAGTTGTTGCAGCTTATCTAATAAACAATGCCAGGTCGGGGTGGGGGTGCATTTTTGACAATGATGCGATAAATTGTAGTCTCGTACTTAAAAATAACATTTATGTTCAGAGGCCTTGGTAAACGAGGTAATTTAATGAAAATATGCTTATAGGGTAAAACTAATAAGTTTTGGGCCTGAAACTTAGGGATATTAACATTAGTTGGATAATAGAAACGCTTAGCGGACTTATAACAATTGTCGAGAAAGTACATAGGGTAGCACAAATTTACCCCTATTTTATATATTCTATCGACTTCTTTGTCTATCACAACTTACTAAACGAACCACCAAAATTAAAATGACCTAAAAACAAACTAAGAAACTAAACATCCTCAACTCTCACCTAAACCAAGCATTATATGGGGAGGTTCAAAACAAGATATCAATGATAAGATAGCTGCCAATCTACAGTCTTGATAAAAAGTTGGGAGAAGACTATATTTTTTCATATAAGAAAATTAATAAAACTAATCGAACTTTGAATTTTGTTTATGTTTGTATCATAATTTGAAGACAAAATATTAAAAAAAATTAGAGCCCAAACCCATTTTATTAATAAATACAGTCAACTGATACGTGCAGTTAATATTTACAATGATTTACCTTGTTCTTCAGGATTGCTTCAATTTGTTTTGGAAAGCTGGAGACTAAATTTGTGATGATATCTCGATTGATACGCTCAATTGTTGTTTAACTAACTTAACCTAACCTAACCTAACCTAACCTAACCTATAACCACTCGCAACAGCCCACAATTGGATGACTTCTATTTATTAAGCGCTAGTTTGATTATTGCCCGCATATTCTCTATTGAATATGATTGAAACATTTCTTTTTACAAAACTATTACGAAATTTATTATAAATAAATAACATACTCGTAATTCATTTAATCCATATTTGTCATCATTGTGCCCTTTTGATCGAAGAGCAAAGATCCAAGGACTGAAACTCGACTCGTACACAACAGAACCAGAACGCGATTTTTGGATTGAGCGAAAGAATGCAATTTTTTTTCTTATTATTTTTGAAATTCTGACTTTTTAAAAAAACATGCAATAAATTAAATATTATAATAATTATTCCTATTATTTAAATTTAAAAAATAACGAATGAAAACTCGGTACAGGTCTCGGCGATGCTGGGCTAAATAGCTTGAGGATTAGCAACAAGAACAAAGAGTTTAATTTCACTTTAGTTTTAGCTAATATCACATGGAAGGGGAACCGCAACTTAGGAAGGACAGAGGAAAAAAAAAACTAGAACAATAGGAGAACAATTATAATTTATTATTAATGAGCCTCCATATCTTGTAACCATAGAGAGATGTAATATAGAGGTTAAATGATGAGGTTAACAGAAGTAGCACATCAGAAAGGTGATGAATTTAAAATTGCAAACGCAGCTTATTCTTTTTCATTCACAATGGTATGTGGTACCAAACATGCCCACTACTTGCTTGACGTGAGTAATGAAGTTGAGGAACCGTCCAGATAGGAGCAATTGTTTTTTTATAAAAATTGAAGATGTGGTAAGAAAGGAACTAGGACAGCAAATCATCTGAACAATGGAGATTAATGAGTTCCATTTACAATTTTGATGGCACTTCGTCACAGCCAACATCAAAAGGAGAAAATCTTGAAAGCATGGGGGTCTAACCTCATTTCAGAAAAACTGATGAAAAACTCAGAACGGATGTCACTAATGACAAACACAGACACTTATGTCAACATCTGCAGAGCAAGATGGCAGACAAGGAAAGTGTGGTAGCTTTTTCTTCTCTTGCTGAGATTCCCAGAGGTGGATTTTCAACACAAATGCATAAATGAATGAGTGCAAGTCGCAAGCAAGGCTGTCCTTCCTCTGAAGCTAGTGGTTGAGCGGGGTCCGGTGAACTGCGATGTCAGCAAGGAAGGCTAACTTAGAAATCCAATTTAGGTCAGAAAACTCATGCCCCCCCCCCCCCCGATCCTTGATTTCGAATTTTGATTTCAAACACCCTTCTAAGTAGCTCTCAACGACTTAGACAACAAACCTTACAATAGAACAGAAGATCGTCCTATTCTGTTTTTACATGTGGTATAAATTCTTGAAATTGGTGGTGATTAAGTCCATGGGCAAGGATCCCGTTCATTGCTTTCACAACAGTTGCATGGCGTCCTTCATAGTTCCTGATTTGGCGCAACAGAGCTTCCTATTGTACGATAAAATGGAGCTTCTTGTTCTTCTGATTGTGGCCAGATACCTCAACATGCTAAGAGAGACGAACACTTCCTTCTCCCCAATTATGGCTAAACCACCGTCTGTTGTGATGGCAGACTCGCGAAACAAATCTAGATTCAGTTCGACAACGCATTGATTTTCAAATATCTGCGCTGGAATTTGTACCTTTCATCGTGACAACATGCATACAATCCTCAGATACTTCAAACTGAGATTGATACCTCAAACAAGCACACACCTCGACAGTAGCCTTCACGTCGTACTCTCATTCAAGGCCAGTGAGCAGGAAAAAGAACGAAAGCATTCCTTCATGGTAGATCTCACATTCCACTCCATCTCTTCTATACTCTGTGTGACTGTCGTTACACCCCACACCCACTCATATCAATGCAGAATGCATCCACTGTGGCTAGTATACGATTTTCACAAACTCCCCTTCTGAGAATGGATTCGATGCTTTGCGATCGGCTTGCTAGGTGAACAACGTAGTCAGCTTCTCCAGAATGGCTGACAGTATCGCTTAAATACCGCAATAAGGTAAAAAAATATATCACTAAATTTGATTTATTTTATTAGTAAATGTCCTATCAAGTTTATAATTAAATATACCCCAAACACGCCATCTTTCATCAAATAATAATATATTAAATTGTCCTTCTGAACGAAATTCAGCATAAAATAAGTATGACTAATTGTAGCATGCTGTGTGAAGAAGTGCCACTTCACGTTGAACTACTTGAAGAACGTCAAAGATTCAAGGCAGATAAGGCACACTGTCTTTGCCTTTCGCTTAACAAAGAAGTACCGATGGGTCGACACTTCATTGAAAAGGCGATTCTCTGTCTCTATTCTCCTTTTTTTTATCCTTAGAAGCCATGGTTCTTAGAAGTCAGGGTTCGAAGAAGTCGTCGTTCTTATACTTCATGGTTCTTGGAAGTCATGGTTCTTAGAATACATGGTTCTTAGAAGTCATGGTTCTTAAAAGACACGGTTCTTAGAATTCATGGTTCTTAGAAGTCATGATTCCTTAAAGCCACGGTTCTTAGAAGTCATGGTTCTTAGAAGCTATGGTTCTTAAAAAGCATGGTTCTCAGAAGTCATGGTTCTTAAAAACCATGGTTCTTAGAAATTATGGTTATTAGAAGCCTCGGCCTGTAGAACTTATGTTTTTAAAAGCCATGGTTCTTAGAAGTTATGGTTCTTAGATGGCATGTTTCTTCTAAGCCGTGGTTCTTAGAAGTCATGATTCTTAGAAACCTTAGATCTTAGAAGTTATAGCTCTTAGAAGCCATGGTTCTTAGGAGTCATGGTTCTTAGAAGTCATGGTTCTTAGAAGCCATAGTTCTTAGAAGTCATGGTTCTTAGAAGCCATAGTTCTTAGAAGGCATTGTTTTTAGAAGCTACGGGGGGGGAGGCCGCACGGATGGGCCTCCTGTGCAGAAGGTTTGGAACTCTCCCCCCCCCCCTCCTAAAACATAGCATGAGTTTTCTATAACTGTTATTCAACTTTTATTCATTGGAAAGAATATCTTGATTGTCATCTTTCATTTATACCTACATGAATCAAAGGGGATACTATTCCTGTTTAATAACTCTCTTGATCTCTATAGCTTCTTTTTTATGTAATAAATACAAAATATTTTCTTATTTTTCGTTTTGAGAGAAAAATAAATGGCTTTATTATAACTTGAAAATAAATTTAAAATCAAAAGTTTTGCTTATCCTTTTTCAGATAAAAGATCATTGCATTATGAGTTTGGAAATAGATTTTCGATAAGAAGAATAAAAAGGAAATCAACACAATCTTGAGTTGATTCGATTGAAAGCCTTTTTATTTCCTTCAGTTTTGCCTTTATCCTCAAATGCTTCGATTACCTTGCAGCCCATGAACTACTCTAACGCCAGCCCTATTTGCTTCGACAAGTATATCTTTGGCCAAAGTCTTATGCCATAGTATTCAAATTTGATAAAGAAACATTATCATCATCCCTCAACCATTATCTTTACTCACTTACATACTATTTGTCTATATCGCTTTAACACTTTCACTTCGTTAGGCCTTTTCATGGCGACTTTCTATTTTCTCGACGCTACTCATCGAATTTTTCCTTGGCTACCATTATTTTGATATTTGATACATACTATTCCAACTTTATACCATTTTACTACTCCTGAAGAAAGCTCTCCCCTAATGCAGCTCTTGATAAGTTTTTCTCTTTTACATTTTATCCTTCATAGCATGGTTTGCCATTATTCAGGTTCTCACCCAACTTCTTTTTCAGACATGATCATTGCCCCAAACTCAAGACCCCACTCTACATAAAGTCATAATTGCAGTCGTTTCTATACTCGTTTTTCACTTTACACACCCTGAATTACATGTTCATACGAGGGGCAGGCAATAAGTTTTGCAATTCGGATATAAGGAAACGAGATATGAGGAAAAGTGTGTTTTATTATTTTTCAATATAACTACCCTCGACTTCAATGCACTTGCGCCACCTGTCCCTGAGGCTTCGAATTCCCAACAACCAGAAATCTCCCGACTGCTGTTCAATCCACTCCTGGACTGCGAGCTGGGCATCTTCATCGTCCATAAACTGGCGTCCACGCAGTTCAGCCTTGACCTGGCGGAATAAAAGGTAGTCTCTAAGGGCCAGATCTGGACTGTAGGGGGGATGGTTGAGCTCCTCGAATCCGCACTCGCGCAGGGCAGCTTGTGCAACTCTGGCCTTGTGGACTTTGGCGACGTTGAAGTCGATCATGGGGCGTGAGGTTTCTAGGGACCCAACGGGCAGAGACCTTGGTCATGGCTAAATTGTCATGGGTGATGTTGATAACACTTCCATGTGATATTTCAAGTTCTCGCTCGATTTCTTCGACCTTAACCCGTCGATTTTCGAGGATCATCCTCTCCACACGGGCCACATTGTCCTCGTTGATCACGTCTGACGGACGTCCTGGACGGGGGTCATCTTCAAGGGACTCACGACCATGGCGGAACTCCCTATTCCAGCGAGCAATGGTTGCATAAAAAGGGGCGGTGTCGGTGTACACTGCAACCATGCGTTCAAGGATCTCATTTACATTCTTGCCTTCCTTGGTCAAAAATTTGATCACTGAGCGGTGCTCAACCTTCTCCATTGTTTAAAATTTTGTGACTGATGATCTCCGATCAGCGACTGCTTCTTGAATAGACGAGGCAGGAGCGTGCGGCTGCAGGTCCTGACTTGTCATAACTTGTATTAACACCCCCATAAACTGCCATCCCCCTTCCTCTGTTTTGCCCTACCGATTCGCAAAACTTATTGACCGTCCCTCGTAGGTGACAACGAGTCATCCAATCTTGGTAAAAGATTGACCAAGATTTTGTCATTTAAGGAAAAAAAGAAACAAAAAACAGGCAACCATAAGAGTTTAAGGAGAAAATCTACTTAAAAAGGGAGTAAAACAAAAATGTAAATGGGAGATTAGGATGAGCATTCAAGGGCAATTAAATCTGTAAGATAAGAGGAATGGCAGAGAGAAAGGATGAATGTATATTTGCGGTGATCCAAGGGACTTCGGCTCTAAGTAAAGTAGGAAATATAAGGCAGCGATTGATGACCTACGAATAAATAAAGGGAACACTGAATAAGCGTGTGAGACACGATGAGTCTCCTATCGTCTGAGCTACAAGTGCAAAGGAAATCGTGCGAGATATTGTATCCTTGGGTTGGCCTAGTATGATCGAGGAGGAGACGGGCAGGCACCTCCTTTTTACGGAAAGAGCCGTGGAAAGATGAAGCCACGTAGTTAAAGAGGTGTATATGTGGTAATATTTGGTTATGGTCGAGTTTGCCAAGCTATAACGCTTTGTGTATTATGATCAGTGATTGTAAAGGGAGCAGGACGTGCTGAGTTTTAGCGTGATTGAGAAGTTTTAGCTGTTCCGTCAATACCAGGCATCTGAACGTGGCAGGGCACCCAGCAGAAGGTGACCACCTTATTGGACAAGACTGAAAATTCATGCAAGAACATTCTGATCCCGAGGATCAACTGGCGGGGATGAGGGCACCGAGTAATTGGATAGTGTAAAAATTGCACTTTGGGAATCAGCAAAAAGCACGAATTCGGTAGAATCGAACAGGCAAATGATAAAGAGGGCCTGCACGATAGCATAAAGCTCTACCGAATGTGAAGAACACCCCGGAGAAAGTAGAAAGAAGAAAATCGGTGAGGCAGCGTCTCCTCCATGACGGCAGAAGGCGAGTTGTTGAGGAACATGAGCCATCGACGAAGATGGTCAAACATTGAGAGTGAACCTACATACGGCTAAGGAACTGTCCAATGATTTTAAAGACTTGCCAACTGTTTGGAAATGGTTGTAAATTCTTGCTAGTGTCAGCACTCACTAAGGGACACCCGTAAAGAGGTGGAAAAATGATACTAGCTAGAGCACTTAGGATATAGGCATCTAGATAAGCAAGGAAATGTCTGTGGAGATGAAAGATCACCTATTTGAAGGTGAAGGAAGATTATTCTCCCCGCAAAGGGTGGCCATTGAAGAAAGGCAGAAACCCCATTAAGCGGAGCAAAGACATTGGCTTGGTGAAGATGACAAAAGTCCAGTCTGGACTGGAACAAACAACATTGCAGTCGGAGTAATGTGAGGCCGCTATCACCCCATGTAGTGTGGTAGAGGTGGCTCAATAGTTTGAGAATTAACCGGGTGGCAAAAATGATATAGGATAAGTGACGCTGTTATGAAAGTTTCTCGTAAAAGATGAGGCCCAAAACTCACACATTACTTGAGCGGTACTGGTTTCCCGGCTATAAATAAAGATAGAATCTCAACATTTCGTTAGCAGCAGGGATGGAAAAGGATGCAGGTAGATTCGTAGAGAAAGAAAGACATCTCTGATAAGTATCCCAATCCACAGCAAGAGTTACGTTTAATTGGATCTGTCTGGCGACCGTGAAAAGAGATTTACCAAAGTAGTATATCAGTAGATCATAAGGGTACAATAAATTGCTGATGACAAAAGGGATGGAGGAGATGACTGCGTTCATAGCCACATAAAACATGACGTTTTAGGACTGAACCTTAGGGAACACCCTTCTACGAAAAGAGGCTAGAGTATGAGGAACCTGCCCGGACTTGGAAGGAAAGATCACGCAAGATCTGGTAAATGAAACTGGACAGGGAGCCACCATGTCCGAATAAACGCAAACTAGAGATAGTAGTGGAGGGTCAGGTGGTGTCGTAGATTTTGTGAGTGTTGGAAAATGCAGCAAATGTGAAACTAAGGTAAGTGAATGCCTCCTGTGTCGTGACTAAAGCGCATAATGGGGTCAAGAACGGCGCGGAATTGGTAGAAGCTAGCCGAGAGTCAAAGAACAAGGGAAAAAGTGCGAGGAAACAATCCTTTCCATGACCAATCATGAACACCAGGTCTAGGCTAGAGGACTGTAAAATTAAATTTCCGTGGATTCAAATTATAACTTGTGGATAGATACCATATCTGTCATACGGTAGAACGATAAGAAATTTCCATCTTTGTAAAGATGGAGCAGAAATTTATCTATCCCGCATTAATACATTGGAATTTCCCTGTTATGCTGCCTAACTGGAAGAGCAACAGGCTCTAGGACGGTTCGCCGCCGATGATATATTTCAAATTTTCTCGTCTGAAGATTTATTTCTTTAAAACTTTTAAAAGTAATATTTAAAAAAACAACAATTAAAGACTAAAATAAGAAACTATATTTCATCTGAGAAATATGAGCTAAACTTCACAAATATTCAAACCAATCTTTCATTATTATATTGATTAGAACTTTTTTAATTTTTTATCCGTACTACGCTACTTTTTAACTATCTTGTGGGATCATCACACCCAATGAACTATCACATGTACAAGGCACTATCTTTTTGTAATTTACAAAGTAATCCAATATATTTTCATGAGATTTCGCGATAGGACACTATTTTGCATGCATGTTTCTTTATGGCAAACGACAGCATTGTTATTGTACAATCTTCGTCGTTCAGGATCGATTCATAAACATTCCACACTTCATAAAGAAAAGAATGAACCTACTGTTGGTGCTTCTGCTATAGAGCCAAACATCAGTGAATTCAAATGAGTTAAGTATAGGTCTTGATTCTGAAAGCAATTCTTTGGGTATAGCTTCAATTTTGAACATCGTTCACCATGTGCCCAGAAGCAAGAGTAGTGATGATTTAGTCCTAATAGCAAATTCAAGATGGGAATGTAGAGTTGGCTGGCTCTACTTTAAGAAATATGACTGTGCATTATTTGTGCTAAGTGAAAAGTAACCGTTTGATTCTAATGTCTGTGTAATATCCTCTCACAACAATTGTCACTGTTTGCTCCAAATCACAATGGTTGTAATGCGGATTTGCATTGGATAATTAGAGTTTTAGTATTTTAAAGTGTGGATATGTTTACGCGCTGTTTATTAGGGAGAAATGCATATAAAATAGGATATAAAACACCATATCCTTTAGCTAAAATACAGTTAACTTAAAATAACAAATGTGGAGCTAAATTAAAGGCAATGTACTTATTGTATGCAAACCGACTGGTGGATGAGAGCTGCTGCTGACTCCCTGCTAAATAGGAGTGTCCTGTCTTTGCCTGGTTTGCTATCAGCAGGAGATTTTCTTCTCTTGTATTCACGTGTTAATACACTTTGTATTTATTCGTCAATGTTACAGATCTGGGTTAATTTAATTAGATTGGAAAACATGGATTTAAGTACTTTTCTGGCGAATTAGCCTCATCCTGTTGTTTGAGGAGACATTCGTAGATGCTTGTACGAACTAAAGTATGTTTGTTTGTTTTATGTCTAATGTGCATAAACCCATAGGGTTAGACGCACACTGATGTATGTATGTATATCAGGAACACTCATTAATTGCAATACTTAGTGTCTCTATAATGTCTTCTCCTTTGCTTTTCAAAGTATCTTTAGTTCCAGCCACTTCTACATTGTCAGCATCAGTACTATGCGAATGGACGTTTAATTCTTTAATCAGCGTTTTCTTTCGTAAATAACGACAAAATTTACATAACTCTTTCATTACTTTTTCAAGATTTATCAAACAAGTAAATTTATTATAAAGGAACTTTTGTTATATATGAATATGGAAAAAACCTTTGGGCGGAGAATCGTCTGAATCCAGGTTAGACAGGAGGAATAGGCTACACTGAAGAAAGACTAGAGGGTCCTGAGGACTAAGCTAGCGTGAGGTAAAGGAGAGGAGCCTTGTGACGCTAGTAAATGGACGACTTAGAGGGAAGAGGCAGGATGGGATTAATGGGAGTAGAATCAAGAGATGAGGAAAGGGGCTAGAAATCAGGGAAGCGGGATGGGGGATGGAGAAAAATTTGGGGAAGGGGCAAGAGGACTATGTTTTGGAAAATGAATCTGATTAGTGAATATTTTGCAGGTGGCTTTGTTGTTTGTTTTGCAGTTGTATCATTCAAAACGGTGGTTTGGGGAAGATCTGGGGAATCGGTATTTCTGGAAGTGGGTTAGGGTTTTGGGAGCAGACTAGAGGTTAGAGTTTTAGGAAAGAAGCATGGGGTTATGAATTTGGAGAAGAACCTGAGTGATTAAAGGTTGGGTAGAAATAATTTGTGAGGTGGTTAAGCGTGGTAGGGGGAAAGGACCCAAAGAGTTTCACCTACTGAGAGGAATGTGGAAGTCATAGAAGATGAACCGGGTTAGTCCATGGTCTTCCAACCCTGGCTCACTGCCCTTGGACAGAAGGTGGGGTAGAGCTGTAATGGCTGTAATTTGCTTGAGGTCGGCCACATAGCGAGTTTCTCTTGGCATACTGTTAAACCAGAAGAACTTGAAAAGCTGGTTAAATTGCCTCTACATATATCCAATTGTGAAACACACAGCTTCTGTCTTTGCCGGAGGCTGCGACGGTCGAAGCTACTGAGACCAAATGAGTTTTGGTAGTAAGAGTATGGGAGT
The DNA here is from genome assembly GCA_963969495.1 of Ceratothoa steindachneri. NCBI lineage: Eukaryota > Metazoa > Arthropoda > Malacostraca > Isopoda > Cymothoidae > Ceratothoa > Ceratothoa steindachneri. Next base: position 143,247,395 of record OZ018331.1, on the reverse strand, counting down.
TTACCTTAAATGAGTTGAATATGTGTAAATGATTGAATGAGACGACACGACAAACAGGTGTTGCAAGGTGCGCTAATTTTATGGGAGCAGATCGAGAGAGGGAATTAGCCCAAAAGTCAAAGGAACCATAGCGTTACCATACGCGCTCACGCGCCACTCAGTCACTCAGGAAGGGATACTATCCTGTGGATTGCACCTCTTATTCGGAGTTGAATATATGTTGTGCAGTCGCTTGAAGATGCTGGGTGTATTTCAGAGCATGGCAAGCGAAGAGACTCTCTTGGCAGGGAGAAAAGTGGGAGGGAGAGCCAGAGTTTGTGCATAGAGCCACTTTCTCTTGGTAGGGAGAGTTAAGATGTTAACCTTATTGAATTATGGGATCCAGAAAGATCCGCTTATAGTATATCGTAAAGGTCGTAAAGGCACTTAGCAAGGTAGGTGCCTTGGCATCAGTTGAAACGGGGATGTTGGGTTACGGTGAACGCATGCCCCATTAAGTGTCAGAGGATGGTGAGTAGAGAGTCCGTGCTGCCAGACGAACGGGACTGTAAAAGAAAGAACTCATCTGACCATGGCCGAATATCAAACTTATTTATTAATGTTTTAATGTGGAGAGCTCTGAAAATACGCTCGCTGTTTGAAAGCAGGGAGACTGATGAGGTATGTTATCTTAGAGCGAGAACATAGTGAATAGGGGATGGGAGGGGTTATCGAAGGCATGCTAAAAATGTTGTGTACTGTCATTCATCTAGATTATGCAAATGTTATTGACACAATGCCACATAAACGGGTCATGGTGAGTTAAGACCTGTTGAATCCCGCAAGATTGGCTTGGTGATTGGTGTTATTATTATATATCCCAATGACCTCAATTAAGATTTCCTGAATATTACATAAAAGATTCCTGACATAAAGTTCAGCAAAATAGTGAGTAATGATGAAGACAATATCAAGCTAAAGACTGATATCAATAAATTGTTGAGTTGGCGATCCATGACCAAGTAAACTTCGAAATAGAAAAATGTGAAAGTCTTCACGTTAGATTGAAACATCACAAATTTAATAATAATTATATAACATAGGAAGATCAAAGACTTAAAATCTTCGAAGAAGTTTAGAAACTCTAAGAAGGGCAACAAAATAATCTGATATAGCTACATAAACTACATATAAATCAAATGAAATTATTATACCTGCCTCCAAATCTATGGTTCGTTATAATTTAAACGAAACAACTCTACTATTAAGAATATAAACTCTAGAATTACTCGTGTCAAGAATATCAAACCCAATATAAATATCATGAAAATAAAAAGTGAGGCATATGCAATATTCATTTTACTAGTAAAAGAAAATAACATTCCATTTAATGAAATAAGAGTGAATAATACTGATTTATTAAAAAATAAATTTGCTTACTGTATTTCTTTCTAACTACATGAACTGTTCTATATCCCCTGGTAAAACCTCGCGTTTGCATCCTCTCATTCTATTAATATTTGCTTTGTATTTTCCCCATACAGGTCAATATATATATGAATGCCAGTCGCTCGATTAACGAAATTGAAATGGTGGTTGGAGGTTATGAGCTGGTAATTTGGATTATGAGGTAGAATTTTGTATTTTCTGTAGTAATTATTTAAATGAATATAGGCAAAAACTTATCAGTTTAGATTTCAACAATCTCTTATTATGAGACGCTCTAAATAGTTGTTTTTTAATGCCCATGAGTAGAGCGATTTAATAATATTCAATTTAATAATATTCAAAAGCAGATATATTTTACTTCAATGAGTTAGAGCCTCATTTATACGTTTAAAGTGGGTTATGAGGTAAATTTAATAATTTAAGAGCAAGAACAAAAATTCATTACCTTTTCAAGCAAGCAAGACCAAAAAGGTTAATGATTTTGCAAGGAATGCCAAACTCCTGTGTTCAAATTCAGGTATACCAACCATTGCCTTTTAATATTTATTTAGTTTCAAATAATCTATTATTTCAGCATTCATCATCAGGGTTAATTAATCCTTTACTCACAACTCTTTTGATTATTAAGAGTGTTGTTTAGTCTTTGTGTTCCAATAGATCCGTATACCTTGCAGCTGGTTATTATACTAGTATCTTCTATACCAAACACCTAAACCAAACTTTCACGTAAAAACTCCGTCTTAAATGATGCTTTGGTTTGTAAAAAAATACACGAGCTATCAATTTAAATCATAATCCAAGTTCCACTAAGTTTTATAGGATTAAATTCGAAATATCTTTTGAACAACTGTTACAAAGATTCACTATAGTCTGACGATTCCAGCTTAGTCATTTCATTATCCTAATAATATATGAAACTACTACTGAAGTTTTACTTCAGATTTTGTAAAAAGGAATCTTTCCTAATTGTAAATATAATGTTTGTACTTACTAAGAGGAATCATTTGAACACCTTCACACGTCAATAGATGCAGCGTATTTTGTCTCGTTCATTGACAGTGAAAATTAATCAACTTTTAATGACGTCTAATAAGTCCATTTTTGCTTCATCAAGTTAATCACTGGTTAGGTTTGTTCAACAAGTAATGGTTACACTACGTCTGTAAATCTAGATATATATATATATATATATATATATATATATATATATATACGCTTTTATGCTAGGTTATAGGTAATAAATATAGTCTGGCATTTTCCCCATAGCCAATATTGTAGGAATATTAATCAAAAATGGCGAAGCTAATGGTTCCCATATTGCCATAGATGCAATGCCCCGCAGTTCTTGAAAGATCTCTGCCAGCGTCGACGGACAATACCACAATTCGAAATATTGAAATATTAAGAAATAATGGATGAAATCAAAATCCCAATTGCGTAGGTTTTGTTTCACACTTAAAACTATTAAACTACCCCAATGAGATAGGATGTCAGATAAGTTTAATTGGGATAAGGAGGATTATGGAGTGGAGGAAAAATGATCTTTTCCCGACTGACAATTGGATCGTTGACAATATTTGGCATACCTGCTTCCAGAGTCTCACGTATGGGCCACTCCTTCTGGTTCCAGTGCTTTTCTTGAGCTTGGTTGTCCTACATGCAAAGATAGCAGGGATACTTAGTAAATCCTCTTTGTTGACCTAGGAGGGAATTAACCATTTTAAGGTCCACGCAAATTCTCCAGTTTTGTTCGTGGTATTTTAGTAGGTTAATCACAGTTTTAATGTCATATGTTCCTCTCGTAAATACACAGAATGTCCAATTGTAACAACTGTCTATACATTGCAAAATGAAGTAGAACATACTTCAAACTGCCCTTAAGACTATCTAGAAGTAATTGCCAGTCATTTGTATTCTATACTGGCATCCCTAATTCCTGGAAAAGACCTTAGATATTATGATAATAAACAAAGTTATTCTTCTCTGTAAAAATGGTACAAAAACCTGCTCCCAATTTCGGAAGTATGAAACTTTAGTTGTATGGCTCAGCTGATTCTTTTCCTGCAACCAGGAGGCTAACACTTCAGCTGCATTTTGGTCATTCAGCTCTGGCTGGCTAAACTGCTGGTGAGTTAATGACTTTGGGGTCTCATAAGAAGGAACACCGGATTCTTAAAGTATTTCTTGACTTTTATCATCAGTCTTGCTCTTCAGATGCTCCACATCTTCAGATGCAAGAAATTCTTTGAAAACTGGGATTGGGAGCTTATCAGAGTGCAGAGTAAGTCGGATTGCTGAGGATATACTAGGATATTAGAGTTTGTGCCTGTTTTTCTCGCCAATGCCCTTTGTATCGACCGGACAAAAATAGCGGTCGGTTGTGTGGTCCGTCGGTTCCCGCCAGGTCATGGGAATTCCGAAAGGTAAACCCTTACGTTTTCCTTTTGTCCAGTCACGCAGCATTTCTTAGAAATTATGACACAGTATGTGGGGCCCATTTCTTGTCTTGGTCGCCAAGAGTAAGTCCAAAGTACACTTTATAAGCACGCCGAACAAATGATGTTATATTACGCTTTCAAGGAATAAGCGTGAAGCATCCACAAATATGACAGAAAGCGCCCGGCTTGTTAACACATTGACGTCTCCTTGTAGCCATGATCAGATCTGAAAGAAACACAAAACACTTTTAATATCTCTGTTGATAACATAAACGTGTAAATAATTAATTTGACCACAAACAGCTAAAATGAAAAACTTAAAATTGCATGAAAATTAGAGCATGTAGAGCTAAACCGTTTTCAGATTTGAATTTAGAAGGTCAGTGAGATTTTGAAAATATTTGTTGACCAGTGAATTTTTATTTTTCACACACTAATGTACAAAGATCATAAATACAGCCCAAACCGCAGGTGAGGAGCGATTGATAGGATTTGGGATACCTAAAAAAACAGAATATTTTTTACGAACTAAGGCTCAAATATGATTAATTAAATAATAATAAATTAAATATAAATAGTAAAATACTGTATACCGTCCTGGTAAATTGGGACGTTGAGGGAGTTTTAGGTTTTATGATACAATAGGATTTCCTCAAATTGGGTGATCCCAGTGTAGCTTTAGGAACTTGATAAGTAATATACTGAACTTCAAGAATTTCCAATATTTGACCGTAATGTATGTGTATCGAAATATTACCTACATCTTAATGAAAATTGTCCATTTTGTTCTTCTACTTTCGCTGGTAACCACTTAGGTCTATTGTTAGTGAAATCGAGAACCAGCATTCTAGATCCAGTTGAAGGTCTATTTCCTTGTAACTTTTATATCATTTTTTTTTCTTTTCGCCGCTACTTAAGTACCCACTCGCTAGTAATATCATAAAGTGAAATCAAAACAAAAACTGTTCGTAGTTCCCTACCTAAGAGTGGTTCTGAAGGCAATTAACCTATTGTAGAATGCGATGCAACTCTTTTGAAACTGGTCTAAATATTTATGCATTTTCCCCTTTCTAAAATGAGATATTGATTTTTTTTTAATTGACCATTTTTGCTAATACATTGGTAGATGGATGGTATGGAGCAGACCAAATATGTTGAATATCATGTTTAGAAATATTTTTTAACTCTAAAAGAACCAGCATTGTCCTATCATATTGTAACAAATAGAGTAAAATGTGCGAAGCAGAACTTTAAGCAGTGATTGTTATAACGAATGTCAAAAATAATTAATCGATAATTGTCCTTAAAAGGACCAGCGTAATCGATGTGTAATCTACACCACGGATTTCAGGCCATATCTCAGATTTCCAAGGCTAATCATGCATAGGAAAATTGAAAGCGTTTAGTATTATAGGAACATTAGAAGTTGTGGGAGCATGAAACTCAATATGCCGTTAACACACAAAATTTCCCTGATCGAGACGGATCAGCGCAGCTGTATATAATTTGGGGTTCTTTATTACCGTCTTTCCCCAGTTTGATAACGCCGTCCCGCTCTGAGGCTTAGCAGCCTTGCCCCCCTCTTTTGGGGTAGAAGGGAATCTCACTTATTTCCCTTTCGCCTCGTCGATGCTCCGAGATTATCATGGTCCATGTTCGCTTAAGCCGTGTCCGATATCCCTTGAGATGCTTTGTTGCGCACAGCCTTCTGACGACCATGGCTGTGGCTCCTATTTAAGGTGAAGTCTGCAAATCCTTAGCAGATAGAAAGAGCCCGAGCTTCTTGCCGTCCATATCCGAGTATCTGTCCCACGTGAAGTGGTCCCCTCGCCCTTGTGATCTCGTCAGCAGATCGTCTTCGCGTAATCGCCCTGATCAAAGAAAGATTACAGAAACTCAGTTTACGCCCCGGAAGATTGTCCTGGGTTTCTATCGTCCCACTACATTGGTTAAGACTTCCTGCCGTCCCGCAAAAGACTCTCGATTTATGATTACTTCTCCCTGGAGCCGAGATAATCTCAACCCTCTTCGGAGTCCCTCTGGACGCCTTCGCATCGGGACTCCATCGACGAAGACCTGGCCATTCGTCTTCCACCTCCCCAGTTCATCCACCAGATGTAACCAGGAGTCCTTTCCTCGTAAGTCTCACTTCTCCGTTCCCAGTCCTAAGAAGAATTTCCCCATTTTGTGTAACGCCAATAGACTTGCTAAGTCTTTCCTTTATAGCAATGCCTTTTGGGCATTCCTATAATAAAATCTTCATGGGAAACTTAAATATATATATATATATATATATATACATCAATTATTATATAAAATTCATATCATGCAATTCTTTTACTTTTGTAAATTAAATCATATTTTATGTACAACTTAATAATTAATTAATTCATTTATCTTACTTGTCAATTCATTTAACGTATTACTGTTTCAAACAACATCTCTTAAAATTTCACACACAAACAAACAAACATACGCTTTCGGCTCGACCTTCTGTAACACTATTCTCTCCCATTCGACCCTCGACATTCTCCGTATAAAGGTCGATAATTATTCCTTCTACAATTAGTCATTTACCTCCAAACAAATCATACTTAGTTTAATTCCACACTCTCACGATTCTCTGCAAACGGCCATACGAGAGTAGTCCTAATTCTATTTACTTCTCGTATTTGCAGCCCCCAATTCAGTCCATCGTAGTCACCATATTATTTCACCATATTATTTCATATTTATTTCACGTACTTCATTTCTCTTCACATCTCGTTACTGTAAATCATATTTCACCATATCTTACATTGTATACCTAATCCAACTTATCTCATTGTACATTCGTTGATTTTATGAATATATTTATATTTGTTTAATTGTTTTTCTTAAAACCCAGTTCATTATTTCAAAATTTATTTCGTTTTCGTCTTAGGCCTAAAAACTAGCAGGCAACAACTTCGATCAAACAAATTTATGGTAATGGTTTTCGAAACGCTATTTAGGCTGATTGATTAACCGAAAATAAATCTCATTAATATCCATATACTATACCTTCAATCCAACTTATTGGATCACTTATATATTTTTCTCGGACGTAGTTTCCTTAAGTTTTGCCCATCATAATATTCTTTGGTTGTACCAATTATTATTTAGATTTCCATATTTATATGTGCTCTTGTTCTTATTATTATTTGTATTAAAGTTTAGTTTTGTAGAGTTGTTTATCTTTCAAATAACCCATGAGACGAACCTGGCAAACGTATTCCCACTCAAAGAGCCAACCTTAATAATATTGCACTCTAGTTGGAAGGTATTTACCATCCCCCAATTCAATTGTACCCGGGCCCAGCGCCGAGAGTAGAGGCCTGGCTTACAGACGTGTGTACCTTTTTGAGACTTTTGGGTTACACGTCTTCGTCCCTCGACAGAAGTATAATGGGAGACCCACTGAGCAGAAATTGGATTAAAGTCAAAGAAAATTACCGGTTACAACCATTCCACTGAAACAACTGACACTCTGTCGAAGATTTTACTGCTAACCTTTTGAGGGCATCTATGATATCCAGTTATTTACCTGATTTGTGAAGTAAATCATATTTATACGATTGCAATATAGGGAAAGAGCGCTGAATTGACCCAGAAGCTTAAGTTGAAATTCTTTTCTCTAGGAAAAATAAGTCTAATAACAGCTTATGGTCAGTAATAAGACTAAATTGATGTTTATACAAATAAATAAAAATTAAATCTCGTGATTGCAAAAACTTTTAAATTCTTGAGTAATTCTTTCCCGCTAATTTATTATCCATGGAATGAAACCCATCAGTCAGTCTTGGTCTTGAATTTTTGAAGACAAGATGGATCCAATGCACTAAGAGCTGCTAACAGCATTGTCCTTAATGGATAAAAACTCTTCAGAGTTCAACGGAACTTTCTTAAAATATTGAAATGCTTCTTGCTACCTTTTTCCTCCATCGCCACTTTCTTCCAGACAAAGGAATTTATTTAATGGTTCCAGTAACGTAGATGAATTTGTAAAAAAAATGCTCACACTTTGTAAGGGAGGAGCTTTAGTAATTGCTTCCACTTTATTTAAGTAGAGTGTATCCCCCTTTTTGTTAATTAGATGATATAAATAAAATACTGAGTTGAGATGCTATTTTTACCTCATTTGTATTAGTATTTCTTTAATCTAAGAACATTTATTAGCATTATTGCTAAATTGAACATTTTTATTAAATTCAAAATGATTTGAATATTTACAGAGAGAGAGACTGTAGATAACAATCCGAACCGAACCTATGACCCTGAATTTTTATAGGGGTGGCTTCGCACAACCTTGGTCATAATCAAATGGTCTATAACCAAAATTATTTGACCGTGACCGAGAAATTATCTTATAAATTTCAAATATATTCAGTTCATCTTGTAATAGTCAAACCTCCCTTAGGGCGATTTCTCTCGACGTTTCATGTTTTAATGCAATTTCCAAAGTCAGATCTTCGACAGTGGAAAGCAATTACTTAGTTTCACCATCCCAAAGGCCTTGTTCCAGCTAATCCCCTATGGATCCATCGAGTAATCCACTAAATTCGCACTTGGAAGCCTTCCCGCTCCCCCCACACAAACCGCAACGAAGACGAGGCTCCTTACAAGGTGAGGCAGTAAATGAGAAATAACTATTTTCCTAACACCTATTAACGGCAGTGAAATGCTTCCACATAAATTTGATCAACTACGCCAAAGATTCACAATTTAGTACTGCGGCAGCATGAATATGATGCTGAATAGAGGGACACGATGATGATACCTATTTAAAAACTGTTGTGGACGCAATTTGTGGATGCAGCTTGAGGGAGGGTGTTGACTCGGAAGAGCTCTGATCGGACTTTGCGGCTTTTGGTATCCGTTGAAATATGTTATGCTATGTTAAGACCTTATTTTATCGAATACCGGGTAAAAGCCTAACCTTCAGTCGAAGTAAGTGTAGCCACAGCGAAACGGAAACAGTTCTTAAGGAAGAACCATTTTTCAATGGATTAAATTGTGAAATATCAACTTTCGACAAACTTATCTTTAGGAATTTCTTGAAAGATCCTGCAGATAAAATTGAAAGATGTTATAACAAACCCACACGCTATATGTTATAATAAAGTAGGCAAAAACTATAAACTATTAAATTACATAAATTAACACATATCTAAACAATGAAAAGATTAAAATAAGAGGTTTTCATTCAAATTAGTGGTTTACTTCAATATGTAGGTCAAGATGGGAGAAGCTGAAGAAATAAAAGTTAATCGTGATGTAAAATCATAAAAAATGGAAGGTGTTAAAGGGGCTACTTTAGCAAGGTTAGATTAGTGTGTTTAATTTCCAAAAACTAACGCAATGATATCCTGATCATTGATCTTTAATTTTATTATTAATAAATGTTATTTATTTTGTTATTTGGTTTATTCTCTAAAATAATTCTTGAACAGTCTGCAGATAATCATAAGTGCTATAGTTACTTGGGAAACCTGCTTGTTCTAGAGGCTGAAATTCTTTCAAATTCTGATGAAATTTTGTTGCATCAAGATTCACTACATATTTAAAACATTACGACTGAGCAATGATCCAATTCGAAGAAAAATTGATGAAAATATATCTGACGTATAAAACCATTTAATTGAAAAAATGAGAGGAACAGTAAATACTTTATTCAACTTGATGAATTCACGGTTTGTATTTTTAAAACTATTCTTATGCCACTCTTCTGCCCCATAGATATGGCATGCACACTGTATGAAAGGTTGTTTTAAAAAAATTGGAAACTGATACAACTCGAGCATCAATTTTTGTGACTGTGGGGTCTTGGTTTTGCAGAAAGCAGAGTGCCCTTTGGAAATGCAGTAACTTGCGTAACTAATGATGCTTCATCCAGGCTTGGTAAGCATAAAGATGGTGCTCCATCCATGTTTGGTAAGCATAACTGATCGTGGTCCATCACTTAGTAAATGTGTTCTTCGATTCTTCCATTGTATTCGGTCATACACCTTCATCCTTTAGTTGAGAGAAATAATAGTCCTAAGATCCATGACTCACTAACGCTAGCTATTGAAACAGTCAATAATAATAATAAATTAGCCGTCATAGCCTATTGGATTCAAGATTGGGCTTCAAGCACCGAAGTGTAGAGGTTGTTCCCATCGAGCGCAGACACTAACCTTATCGCATCCTGAGCTATCCGCCTATTTGCAGATACGCTTAAACTTAACCGCGCCGGGGTATCGTGCTCTATACGTACTACTATGCCCATTAACAATCTAAACGACGCTAGCCTTCCATTCCAGACTTCCCAGCACAAATACCACCTCTCTTGTCCCAGAACCCTGATGATGGAGTAGTATCCCCTATAGGTGCAGTCATATACACATAACCCAAGGAGAAGTACTAGTATTCCCTATGAGGCTAGTCATATCCACATGCCCCTGATGCGGAACCAGGAATCGTTATATGATCACTGGTTGGTGTCAAAACACTATTCTACCCGAGATCTTGCCCCCTAAATAACCTCCCTCTGGTTTTGTGGGTATGCCAGTGATTATAATTCGTATATTTAGGCGAATCTCATTATCCGGTCGGGAAATCTCATCAACCACAAGAGAGAAGAATGTTGCAAGTTAGTTTAGAAATAAATCTTACACCAAATGCGGACGACTTTTGCGGAAACATAGCATCAATAACGAAGAGAATCATCTGGCACTTTTTGGAATCTTTTTATCGATAAAGAAGAGCAGCACATTTTTAAGAGCTCATCTGGCGACTGCCTAATTTGGAGGAAGAACAGCACATGGCAATTTTAGGAAGCGTTGCATTGATAAAAAAACAGCATATTACACTAATTTTTGAAGCGCTGAATTGATAACCAAGAGCAGCAGCACAAGCCACTTTGGGGGAAGCTTTGCATTGATAACAACAAGGACCACGTGGCACTTTTTGGAAGCGTTGAATTGATAACACAAAGCAGCGCATGACAACTTTTGGTAAACGTTGCATTAAGAACGAAGAGCAGCACATGACACCTTTTGGAATCGTTGTATGATAAAGAAAACCAGCAGCACAAGCCACTTTTGGGGGAAGCGTTTCATTAATAATGACGTGCAACACAGTGCACCCTTTGAAAACGTTGTATTGGTAACGTAGAGCCCCACATTTTTGGGAAGCGTAGCATTGATTACGAAGAGCAACACATTGCACTTTCTACAAACAGTTGCATTGATAACGAAGAGCAGCATATAACACTTTTTGGGAAGCGTTACTTTGATAACGAAGAGCAGCACATGAAATTTTATTGAAAGCCTGTCATTGATAACGAAGAAGAGTATATGATACTTTTGGAAGCGTTGCATTGATAAATAAGAGTAGCAGCACATGTCTCTTATCGGTTAGCCTTGCCTTGATAACGAAGAGTAACACAGGTAACTTTTTGAAAGCATTGTATTGATAACGAAGAGTAACAGTACATGACACCTTTTAGGAAGTGTTTCATTGATAACGAAGATCACCATGTGACACTTATTCTGCGTGCAGAAGTCACATGGCTTTTGAGGGGAATTGAATAGCCATATTTGTAACCTGAGATGATACAAGAAAAAGAAGTAGAACTGATATGCGGAGAATAGTCAAAAGGATTTGGTGAAAGTGACAAAGGAGAAGGTATATGAAAAAAGCAGCAATTTTCGCTTTTCAACATATTTTCCCTCTAATTTATCATACTTCTGAACTTGGTTTTCATCCTCCTCCCCACCCACCCATGAGGAATTCTGCATTTTTCAAATTACAACACTTCCTAACTTCCGGTTTTTTCTACATCTATGAACTAAGTCTTACTCCTTTCAAGTGTTTTTTTTAGTTTGAGGAACAAAAGAAGTCTCATGGACCTAAATATGGTCTTCAAGGAAGATGGGCTATTATTTTACACCGGAATTCTTCCATTGTCGCTCTTGCTATTCTTGAAGAAATGCGCCGGAGCATTGTCGGGAGCGAAAAAGATGCGTCTTTTCTTCTTCTTCGCCAATGTTGCCTCCTTTTTTTCTAATCTCCTTTATCATAAACCACATCGTTACTTCTTTTTCCTTGAAGAAAAGCCTCAAAACTATTGCCATCATCTTTCTGATAATTTCTCTTCCTCGAATTTGATTGGTTCCTAAGAACCCAATGGAAGCTTGGTTCGAATTTTTCTCTGCGAATGTAAATGCTGCGTCGAGGTTTCATTCTTTGCATGAAATCATCTTCGTCGGTTTAAATTTGGGTCAACAGGGTAAAGGAAAGATCAGACCCTCTACCCAGCAAATCTTTGCGCAAGAATTTTGCCACCCATCGAACTGAGACAAAGATGACCACTTCAAATCGAATATAAGTTACCACATGAAATTTCAACCACAAGCTATAAACTCAATGCAAATTCTGCGATCTTTTACTAACAGGTCCTAACCAACAGTTACATTTTATTAATAAGTGTACGTGGATGTTCTTCCTTTCCCTCCGCATCCTTCTGATTTTATCTACCATCTTAGAAGTGTTTCAGCCACATATATAATCTAATTATTTTCGAACTTTTCCACTCTAATTTTGTAAAAAATATAACGACTGCGTCGATCACACAAAAAAATCGTTTTGGAAAGGCATATGAGAGTACCGTTGTATGAACTCATCTCCTTAAAACAACAGCAGATAAATTTAAAACAAGAAATTCCTCAAAGCTTCCATATATCCCCAAAACATGCTTTAAGCACGTTTCAGAGTGAAAAAACATTAGGTGTGGACTGAACAGTAAGTCTCGCCACATTTTTTTTTCATTATCATTATCCGTTATATGTACGGTATGGGACAGGGCTAAAACCTACAAAGATCAGTCCAAATATTAAAAAATTACCAACTAAAACATAAACCACAAAGGTCATATTAAATAAATAACGTAAGTTAAGCATCAATTTTAGGTAATATGTTTGGAAAGGAGTAAGGGGGCAATTTATTTGAAAAATAGAGGAAATCGGTCGATATGCGGAAATAAAGTCGAGAGACCCAGTCTTAAAAATAACATTTAAGGAATAGTGAATACAACGAGACACAAGAATATAAACTTGTATGCAATCTATTTGAAACGTCGTAACACAGCGATGCCGAGCGGTTTCTTTTATTACAGCTTCAGGAAACGGACAAATAAGAAATGAGACCGGGTATCTCGCATTCTTTCATGCTAGTCCATTAAGGAATTTTTAATCAATGAAAGCTTTTACAATCTTTCTTTTCAATTTCCCCGTTGTTTAGTTCGGCCTATGTAGTCATATTTGATCGTAAAATGTAGATTTCTTTAGTATTTTGGCCTGTAAATGAGCCTCTTATTTATAACGGTGCGTAAGCCCTAATCAATAGGCCTAAATTAATTTTATTTGAAATGATATTATATGTATACTTTGAAATTCAGGTAGATAGATGTATTAATAATAAGGGTAATAGTTTAAAATGTGATCATTTGGCCATAGAACTTTTGAAGAACAGAAATTAATCAGATGAATTGGTGGCTCAGAGCTTATGTTCTTATGCCCAAGCAGCAATGAACATTTTCAAAACAATTCCTATGAGCTACTTTAATTAGTGTGTAAGAAAGATTATATAAACTCCCAGAACCTATTTTATGGTCATGCATTTTATGTCGGCCAAACCTTATGACCTGAGGATTAATTAAGATTATGATGCAATGACAAAATTCATTTTGAAAGTAAAATTTATTCAATATGGTTCTATCATTTATTCTGTTTTCTATTTCAGACTCATATATTACAGTGAATGTGCTATCATTTTAACTTCATAGCAAATTCATTAGAAAAAATAATTGAAAACAGATTATTTAAGGAGTGTAAAATGCGACTATATCTTTATGGAAACACTATAAATATTATTACCAGTTCCTGGCTGTCGTAGAATGCCCCCCCCCTTTTTGTTCTAAGAGTGCTAAGAGTGCTAATATATTGATATCTGAATATCTTAACGAACAGAGCCGTTCCGAAACACGTAAGGATATAGAGAAACGCACAATAATCCCAAACTAAACTTATATTTTAACTTTAACCATTGAATACACAACATCTAAACATTAACTACAGCAATACTCTGAATATTATTATAAACAAGAATTAATTCAATTATTTTGACCGTCTAAAATTGGTTAATTTCGCTACACACCTCAATAATATTAGAATTAGGCTTACGGACTCATTTGGAGTTTAAAAGGCCTTAGGAATGTTATTGTCTCACGACGCGTGCCGCCTGGCCAGATGTAGGTAGGCGAGATCACAAGGTTCTTTTGGCGAGGGTAGCAGCTGGGGGGGGGGGTCCACACGGTATTCTGGGGGGAGGTTTGTTCAAGGACGAGAAAAATTACGATGCTTTATGCGGCACCAAGGTAGTCGTGGTCTCTCTGACGAGAGGGAGTCGAACCTGGTTCTAAAACCAAGTTAACTTGGAGTGCGGTGTGACCACCGAGGAACGAGCTCGAGGGAGAGCTTTTCTCTTTCGTTACTTAATTCCTCTTGGACGAAGACTGAACTCGGGGAGGGTCTTCTTCAAGGGCGAGGATCGATGAGGGAGGTTTTCTGACGAGAATAAGTTACTTAAAAGTCGGTTTGGTAACCAGGGACTAGCTCGAAGATGAGCTTCTTCTTAGTTCCAGTCTTCTTCAAGGGTGAGTATAACGGAGGGGGATTTCTCTGACGAGAATAAGTTGAACTTGGTTCCTCAACCAAGTTAACTTATGAGTTCGGTGGGGCCACCGAGTAACGCGCTCGAGGGGGAGCCTTTTCAATCTTCTTTTCTTAATTCCTCAAGGACGAGGAATACCCCTGGTATTCAAGGCGCACCAGGGTATGAGGATTCTCTCTGGCGAGAGTAAGTTGAACTTAACAAAGTTAACTTATTGTTTGGTTTGATAACCAGGGAATAGCTCGAGGATGAGCTGCTTTTTAGCCCCTTAAGGTAGGTAGCCCTGCCTCTCTTGCAGGTTACTTCTTGGTCTGGCGAGCCAAGTAGACTAACAATCCAGTCTAGGTAGCTCGGTTTTAATCGAGGACTTCGTCACCTGGAGTCTGACGTATACTACCTCGATTTTTCTCAGTTTTCCTCATTTATACCTTGTCACCCCACTGGGGGAGTGGTAAAGGGGGGATGGGCTTGAGGACGGCCCCAGGAGAGTTCTTTTGCCTAACGGTTTTTCCCACGAAGTCTTACATCGGCTCCTCGTTAGCCTTCGAGCTTGGGAGAAACACGTCTCCAATTTCTTATTTGACGTGAAATTGAATCTCACTCTCCTGGGGAAGATCTTGCATTTTGACCTTTAGGGTCTTTCATGGCGCCGAAAGGTGCGACGCTGCGGTTACGCACTTGACCCGCCGATGCCTGGGGCAGATTTCTTTGCGGTAACCGCCTTGTGTCTGCACCACGAGTGAACGGCGGGGGGGAAGTGACGATTCCCCTTACACACTTCCCATCGAAGAACTTAATGGGAGGGGACTCCCGGGAACTCAAAACAACTTACTTACCTAGTCGAGATTAGCAAAGTTGTATTTCTTTGAGCCCTCTCTTACATTAAGTTTCCTTACACATTAGCGCCCTCGCGCGCGTTTACACAGGCAATGTGTTGAACTAGACCTACTCGCAATACAATTTTACATGGAAATAAAAAAAATCTGAATTCGTCGATTACACACATAAAAAAAACAAGCTACTTCCTTACATTTCTAAGCTTTTGAGAACTTAAATCCTACCGATAAATATTAGCATGAACAACAAATGAAAACATATTTCACGCTCATTAGGTACTGAAATACCCCTCAATGGTATTTCGTCTCCACCTATAGAGCAGCTGTACTTTATCGGCTCCTTTGATGTAGCTAATACTAAAATGGTGCTCTAATACCAATACTTTACCACGCCTGAGTCGGCCGTTCGGGTTATTGAGTCTACCCAAATATGTTACTAAATGGTAGCGGTATTTCAACTTACTCGAATTACCCATCTTATGGTACTTGACTACCTTTAAACTAAACATTATGGCTAGAGCGGCCTGTTGCAGCGGGGCATAATTGATGGGACCGTGGGTCCCATAGCTCTCCTTTAACCAGGTACACGGGAAGATCGTGTCTGGGTTCGATCTTTGGGGATCGAGAAAACTTTTTCCTGCGAGGTCGTTAATGGGCGTGGCGCTCAATACGACCGGGCGTCTTAGCGGTAACTCCGTGGACGTTCCGTTCGGGGAGGAGACTACTAGAGGTAGGGGATACTCATCCGCGTCTACCATTTGACTAGTCTTACCTGGGTGTATCGCAATAGCACCTCCTTCCTCCTTCCTTGTCAACTCATTTGACTCGCTTCTCTTCGCAGGTAGTTCCTCAGGTACACCTGCTCGTACCTCTACTCTACCTTCTTCTTCTTCCCTGATAACCCCTTTGGCTGGGTTCTCCTCGTAGGTTTTCCCTTAGGTACTCCTGCTGGTACCTCATACCTACTTTCTACTTCTTCCATTGTTACCCCATTTAGCTGGGTTTCCCTCGATGCTTCTTTCTTAGGTCCAGGCCGAGCTACAACTTCCTCGGCCTCTATCAGATTCTCGATAGGTGCTCTTTCTAGTGCGAGCAATCTTTCCTTTTCTTCTCTCTCTTCTCTTCCAGCTTGAGCAAGTTCTTTTTCCCTCTGTATTCTTCTTTCATCTATTTCTTTTTCAATCTTTTTTCTCCTCTCTTTCGACTCTTTTCCCTCTTCATTCTCCTTTCCTCGGCTTCTTTTTCTTCTTTCGCTATTTCGTTTTCCCGTCGAGTTCTTCTTTCTTCATCTTCCAGCTTTATCTTTAGTCTTCTTTCCTTAACTTCCCTTTCTATCCGTATTCTGAATTCTTTTGCTTCTCTTTTCAAATGTCTTATTCTTTCGTTTGTTCTACTTCCGCTTGAGAATCTTCTTTCCTCTATTTCTATTTTCCGCTGTATTCGGGCTTGTTCCCTTTTTCGGTTCATCCGTATTTCCATTGATTCACATTCTCTTTTATCCTCTCTTATTATATCCTCTCTTTCTCTCTCAAACTTTATTAATTCTTGTTCTTCTTCTCTATCCAAAACTTTTTTTTCCTCTTCGCAATCTATTCTGAGTTCTGCCATGACGTAGTCATGCATCTCTTTGCCTTCAAGTCCCAGACTTTGGGCTTGTTGGTAAAATCTTTTGACCGGATCAATTTTGTGTTGGTCCGTCGAATTTTCCTTTCTGTATTCTCAAGTAATTATGCCCTTACTCACCAGGTAGCGCTCAGCATAACTTACTCTTAATCTCACTACTATGCTGATTGAAATACCACTCCGACAAAAAATTAACACTTGGCCTACAAATTACCTTTTTATTGTTACCACCCCTAACTCTACCAATTTTCCTCTCGTCAATTATTCTCTCATTCCTGATATGATATTCCTTTACGTGTTGGCTCTTTCTTAATTAGACACTGTTGGGTTCTTTCTAATAACAACCTACAAACCTGACACCACTTTTATAATATGTCGTAGAATGCCCCCCCCCCCTCTTTGTTCTAATAGTGCTAAGAGTGCTAATATATTGATATCTGAATATCTTAACGAACAGAGCCGTTCCGAAACACGTAAGGATATAGAGAAACGCACAATAATCCCAAACTAAACTTATATTTTAACTTTAACCATTGAATACACAACATCTAAACATTAACTACAGCAATACTCTGAATATTATTATAAACAAGAATTAATTCAATTATTTTGACCGTCTAAAATTGGTTAATTTCGCTACACACCTCAATAATATTAGAATTAGGCTTACGGACTCATTTGGAGTTTAAAAGGCCTTAGGAATGTTATTGTCTCACGACGCGTGCCGCCTGGCCAGATGTAGGTAGGCGAGATCACAAGGTTCTTTTGGCGAGGGTAGCAGCTGAGGGGGGGGGGGGTCCACACGGTATTCTGGGGGGAGGTTTGTTCAAGGACTAGAAAAATTACGATGCTTTATGCGGCACCAAGGTAGTCGTGGTCTCTCTGACGAGAGGGAGTTGAACCTGGTTCTAAAACCAAGTTAACTTGGAGTGCGGTGTGACCACCGAGGAACGTGCTCGAGGAGGAGCTTTTCTCCTTCGTTACTTAATTCCTCTTGGACGACTGAACTCGGGGAATGTCTTCTTCAAGGGCAAGGATCGATGAAGGGGGTTTCTCTGACGAGAATAAGTTACTTAAAAGTCAGTTTGGTAACCAGGAACTAGCTCGAAGATGAGCTTCTTCTTAGTTCCAGTCTTCTTCAAGGGTGAGTATAACGGAGGGGGATTTCGCTGACGAGAATAAGTTGAACTTGGTTCCTCAACCAAGTTAACTTATGAGTTCGGTGTGGCCACCGAGTAACGCGCTCGAGGGGAAGCCTTTTCCTTCTTCTTTTCTTAATTCCTCAAGGACGAGGAATACCCCTGGTATTTAAGGCGCACCAGGATATGAGGATTCTCTCTGGCGAGAGTAAGTTGAACTTAACAAAGTCAACTTATTGTTTGGTTTGATAACCAGGCAATAGCTCGAGGATGAGCTGCTTTTTAGCCCCTTAAGGTAGGTAGCCCTGCCTCTCTTGCAGGTTACTTCTTGGTCTGGCGAGCCAAGTAGACTAACAATCCAGTCTAGGTAGCTCGGTTTTAATCGAGGACTTCGTCACCTGGAGTCTGACGTATACTACCTCGATTTTTCTCAGTTTTCCTCATTTATACCTTGTCACCCCACTGGGGGAGTGGTAAAGGGGGGATGGGCTTGAGGACGGCCCCAGGAGAGTTCTTTTGCCTAACGGTTTTTCCCACGAAGTCTTACATCGGCTCCTCGTTAGCCTTCGAGCTTGGGAGAAACACGTCTCCAATTTCTTATTTGACGTGAAATTGAATCTCACTCTCCTGGGGAAGATCTTGCATTTTGACCTTTGGGGTCTTTCATGGCGCCGAAAGGTGCGACGTTGCGGTTACGCACTTGACCCGCCGATGCCTGGGGCAGATTTCTTTGCGAATACCGCCTTGTGACTGCACCACGAGTAAACGAGGGGGAGGGGAGTGACGATTTCCCTACACTGGCTATGAGTAAAGGGAAAATAGTCATAGTCATCGAAGGAGTAAAGTTGAGTTTTATTTTCAAGGTGTCGTAGTATCGGAAGCATCCCACACCTGACACCAAATATTTATGTCGTGGTAAAGGAAGGACTGAGTAATGGAAGGGGATCGTACGTATGGGTTGTTTACGTATTACACAAAAAAAACTCCGTGATTAATGTTATCTCTCTCTAAGAGTGCTATATAAGGTATTATTATTATCTTGATTATTGACTTCTTTAAACTTTGGGGGTTCCTTGTGCCATACTTAGCGTTTCGAGGATAGAATAAAAATTTGTTAAAACAAACTAAAACTTTAATTAAAACACCCCCTAAAATAAACATGAACCAAAGAAATATTACGCACTAAATACATAGTAAAGACTTCAATAATTTTATAAGTAAGGCTTCCTAAATTAAGGCTTTAAATACATTTGTGGATCCCTCTTGAAACGGGTTTGACTCTGACCTTGAACTCAATGAGTTACGTTACCTCAGGAATGTTATTGTTTGGGAGACGCGTGTCGCTTGTTAAGATGGTTGGTGCAGACGAAATAGCATTAAAACCACAGAGGACACTGGCGAGCGAGGCAGATGGGGGGGGGAGCTACACGCCTTCGGCGGGAAATGATATCCCCCCGGGATAGTGAAAGAATGTTCCTTTCTTCTCTTCGGATTATTCTGGGGAATCATTCGCACTGGCTAACGATGAGGACTATCTCTGTGCTTTAAGCTGCACCAAGATATGAGGGGTTTCTCTGACGAGAGTAAGTTGAACTTGGTTCTTAAACCAAGTTAACTTAAGTTCGGTGTGATCAACAGGAACTAGCTCGAGGATGAGCTTCTTCTTCTTAGTTTCAGTATTCCTCAAGGGCGAAGACTATCTCGGTGCCTTGGGCTACACCAGAATAAGGGAGGGGGTTTCTCTGACGAGAGTAAGTTGAACTTGATCAAGTTAACTTAAAGTTCGGTGTGATCACCAAGAACTAGCTCGAGGATGAGCTGCTTCTTAGTCCCTTCTCTTGGTAGCTCAGCTTCTTGCCGGGGATTTCGTAGTCTGATTACTCACGTATTCTACCTTGTTTTCCCAAGTTTTTGGTATATATACGTCGTTACCCCACTGGGGTAGGGGTAGGAGGGGGTGGATTTGTGGACAGGTCGTATGAAGATTCCACTTCCAACAGTTTTTCTCAGGGCGTCGTACAGATGGCCCGGTGGGACCTTCTGGATTTCTGGCGACGCTTCTCTAATTTCGCCTCTGAGGTGAAATTGAATACCCTCTCTTAGAGGAAATCTTGCAGTTTTAAACCGATGTTAAGGTCTTCAGTCCGACCTAAGCTGATTATTGTCTTCTGTGTTCTCGGAAGGTCGTTCAGCTTCTAATCGGGAGGAGGGACGAGAGCGCCGGGGTTAAGAGTTTAAACCGTGGCGTCTACACGGCGAGGATATGGTGGTCAACGTCCCGTGGCTTGACTGTGAAGGACGGGGGGGAATCGATTCCCTCACAAAAGGTTTTTTTCAATTTCCGCTTTCATCCTCTCTCTTTTACAATAATTTCTTTGTTTATATTATTTGTAATCGCTTGTAAAACTTATTATGATTCAAAACGTACTATTAGTCTTTATTCTCTAATCTTTTCCGTATATATAAATGCTGTCTTCATAAATTTCCTTGAGACACTATTTATCTGGGGCCTGAAGGAACACTCTCTTTCAAAGAGGTTCCGTAATTACAACCCGAATCAGAGGAGGTGTATGAAGTAGGCACATAGTACATAGTTCGGGTGAGAACACCAATAACTAAAAACTTCCCTCTCCCTGTCGTTCAGTCCTAATAATTTGGCTGAAAACTAGTGTGTAATGGTGACTATGAGATTGGTAATTCTTAGTAGCAAACGAATGTAGCTTGAAGGATCCATTAATTTGCATGGCATCGATACAAAAATTAAATGAATAACCATGGATAAGAGAACAGCTAGTTGTAGATGATAAATGAGTTGATTAGAGATTTATAGATATAGATAATGATATAGAGGTGTATGAAGTGGACACATAGTACGTAGTTCGGGTGAGAACACCAATAATTAAAAACCTCCCTCTCCCTGTCGTTCAGTCCTAATAATTTGGCTGAAAACTAGTGTGTGATGATTACCACGTGACTATGAGATTGATAATTCGTAGTGGCAATCAAAGGAAGCTTGAAGGATCCGTTAATTTGCATGGCATTGATACAAAAATGAAATAAATCACCATGGATAAGATAACAGCTAGTTGCAGATGATAAATGAGTTGATTAGAGATTTATAGATATAGATATAGATATAGAGGTGTATGAAGTGGACTCATAGTACGTAGTTCGGGTGAGAACACCAATAATTAAAAACCTCCCTCTCCATGTCATTCAGTCCTAATAATTTGGCTGAAGACTAGTGTGTGATAATTACCACGTGACTATGAGATTGATAATTCGTAGTAGCAATCAAAGGAAGCTTGAAGGATCCGTTAATTTGCATGGCATTGATACAAAAAGGAAATAAATAACCATGGATAAGAGAACAGCTAGTTGCAGATTTTAAATGCGAAATAGGATTGGCCAAAGAGCTGTTCCTGTGGGGAAACAAAGGATAGAAACAGAATCCAATGTAATGGACTCAACAACCTTATTTAGAAAAAACTCTGAGAGGGTAATAGTACGCGTAATTCAAATTTAGTAAAGAACCACATCGAAGAAGTCTTGAAACAAATGAAACAACACTAAACAAGTAGTAAAGACAAAATGACGATACTAAAGGAAACAACGGGCTTAATCATTAACAGGTAAACAATTATTGTTTACCAACCAAATATCATTCCCTAAAGGATTAAAATGTCCCTTCAAAAAGAAAAATTATAAGGCTCTACGAGATGTAAAAATTGATCTTACAAAAACGTGCACAAATTTATAATACAAGGTGTAAAATTTTATGTTACAAGAAGTTGTTACAATGATCTACAAGGTGTAGGAATTGATGTTACAAGCAGCTGTAAAGAAATATTTAACAAGGTGTAAACTTGATCTTACAAGAAGCGGTAAAAATTATTTTACAAGGTGTAAACATTGCTATTTAGGGGAAGTGTAAATATTTATATTACAAGAAACTAAACATTGATCTTATAAGGTATAAAATTGATCTTACAAGGTATAAAATTGATCTTACAAGAAGGTGTAGAAATTATCTTACAAAATGTAAAAATGAATCCTACAAGCTGTAAAAAATTATCATAAAGGTGTTAAATTGATATTATAACGGGTAAAATTTGATTTACACGGTGTAAACATTTATTTGCAATTTTAAATTTATTTTAAATGATCTTGCAAAGTGTAAAATTACGGCCGTATGCTAAAACAAATGTGAAATGCACATTTGAGCAAAAAACCTATTGTTTTCTATGTATTTTACATTTTAGCCTTTTGCATATAATAAATTTATAAATAATTGTGAAGCTACACTAAATCTGATAAAAGTGCATTTCACATTTTTCTTAGCATACGGCCGTAACTTAGTCTCACAAAAAGGTGTAAAAATTTATCTTATAAAAAGCTGTACAAATTAGATCTTACAAGAAAGTGTAAAAGATTTTCTTACAAGAAAATGTAAAAAATTTATCTTACAAGGTGTAAAATTTATCTTAAAAGAGATGGCAGAAAACAACATGCTGAACTACTTAAAGATGCTTAAAAGACAAAGATAATTATCGAATGGTGATAAAGGAGGACGCAGAAGAAATAGACAAAGTTAATCAGACTCCTATTAACAACATACAAAATCACTACAAGACTTATAAACAAAAGACAATCATAAATAATCAAGTGTAATCAGCCACCAGGAGAGGCAAGAATCTATAAAGAAATTGAAGTATATTCGACCATCTCCAAAGCGTTCAATATGGTGTTTTTTAAAGTGGAAGGTTAAACATAAACAAACAAGTAAATAATACATTTATTTTCAATCAACGTAGGCCAAAGTATAACAATGTCATTTATGCCTTTACTGTAGAAATTTTCACGACACGAGCCAAGAAAGGTCTTGAAAGCTTCTCCTGCACCTGCTTGGGTTCGAAACCATTTATTCCTTAGAAATGCTTCCCGATGTTTAAAAATATGAAAATATTTAGGGTCAAGGCTTACAGAATAAGATGGTTAAGGCAAGATTTCAATTCCCAAGTCGTTTAATTTCTGAAGCGTCAAATTTGTTACATATGGAACAGCATTGTCGTTTTGCTTTTCCCAATTTTTAACAAGTGGGTGAAACTGCATGAATTGTTTGCTTTCATTGCTCCAGCAAGGCTACTTACTGATACACGAGGATCTGTCTCGACTGCTTCCCTTAGCATGTCATCTTCAGAGGACGGATTCTTCCCGGGACGTTGAATATATGTAAGACTCTTCATCTCCTCTTCGAAACATCTGAAACCAAAGCTGTACTGTACGAACAGGAACCGAGCCTAGGGCAAATGCTTTGTTGATGTTTTGAGTATTTTAGGAAGCTTTTTTTCCAATTTGGAACTCATAAAGATAAATTATGCGAAAGTCCTTTTTTTATGTTGTTTTAAGGACCAGTAAATTAAAAATAACCAGATTTGAAAGTTGGACATCACAAAATGTTTGTGTTTAACTTATTAACTCCCCCAAAATGTAAAACTTGGTTTAGTTAGTTAGTTTGTCATATATATATATATATATATATATATATATATATATATATATATGGTATTGTGAGAAAAATCTTCATAACTTTCTGTTCTACCTACTGTTTCTAAGTAATGAATACGTAAATGTCCTCCTGTACATGGCATTCGAAGATTGTAATAAAGTTTTATGTTTAGTCAAAACCAATTTAGTATTACGAGCAGCACAAGCAAAAGATTTTATTAATATACTTTTCCTACGTTTTCAATCACGCAAAATGGCCATTTCGGTTCCATATACTCGGTAGGAAAATACGAATAAACAAAGAAAGTTGAAGAGACCCAGTTTTCCTCCAAATTTTATACAGCACTATTGAAAAATTTCATGAATCTCGACGGAAAACTAAAGAGAATGGATCCTAAATGAAAGATATTTAATCTGCGTTCATTTTAATGATAATATCGCAGAATTTGGGCCAAGTCCAAAAGAATAAGAGTCGATGATAAGAGAATTATCGCAACCAGCCTCAAACTCAGAATTAAAATGAAGTTTTTAAAGAAGAAATTCTTGAAAATTAATTACCCTTGAACAATAATTATCCTTAAACAATAAATACCCTTGAATAATGATTACCCCGCCGACGATAGAGCTATTACGAATGAGAGATTAAATTTTAAAGCAAGTGGGGGGATAGGAAGCTCTGCTACCTTTTCAGAAGAAACGTGCCTGTATGCTAATTATTTACAGTTAATCGCATCACTTGTCCCTTTATGATCCTAGACGACATCTTGTGAATAAATGATGAATTAACATAAAGTTCAGAATGACAAGCCTAAAGGTACCTTGCTGGAAAAGAAGGTACAAGAAGAACGGTAACACTGTATTTTTCCACCAATCAGTGACCAGGTCACTCTTGTGGCCCAAACATATTCGATATAAACATATTCGATAAGATTGTTAAAAAAAAATCACGTGAAACTAAAAGATAAGGGTAGATTATCCTAATGAAAAATGAAAATTCAATTTTAAAGTTTCTTCGTTCCTTTGTTTACATAAATTTCCTTAGGGAAAACGAAGATCATGTAAGAAAGAAAGGGTGCGTCCCCCCCCCGGGAGGGGGGGGGGGGCAGAGTAAGCTAGACTGTATTACAAAAGAGATTTTTATGTTTTGCGATTTATGTAGTTATTAATAAAAAAATGGAGATGAAACAATCCAAGTTTGATATCAAAATTCTGGGGATGGAGATGAAATGGAAATGCAGGAAGGCTTCCTCGAGACGAAATTGCTGGAATAAAGAAATATTTCAGTGGTATACCATTTATTTATATAATTATCAAGGAACATAACATAAACTACATGAACATACCTTATATTTATGTTGTTTTACTCGTATCATTTTAATTTATTTCTTATTTTTTTTAAATTAGGAGAAACACGGGCGAAAGAAATCAAAATAAGGAAATGTTTGAATTTCGTCAGGGAAAATTTTCGAAATTATCCTAAGCTTAACTGTGTCTTGTATTATGTTTGTGTGTTTCTTTCTCCGCCACGGGATGCCTTTCCAGCCCCAACACCCGCAGTTTTGTGCCCTCTTGGCCCTAATGGCTACAGGAGAATCTGCGGCAGGAGATTTTAAGCATATTTTTAATTTCATCTTTATCTCTTTATTTTCTGGTTTCTCTTGACAAATTTATACCCTCATTATACCCACTATTTATACCCTTAATATACCTTCATTATACCCACTATTTATACCCTTAATATACCCTTATTAGTATTTATTTTTTAATTTTAAAATAGAAATTTAGCCTTACTCTATTAAGGAGTGCGTGTGTACTAGAGTGTGTAAGTGAGATAAAAACAAGAAAGAGTATGTGTGTGCAAGAGAAAGTGAGAGAATGACAGCGAGAGAATGTGCGAGTGAATGTGTGAAAGTGTGTGAGAAAGTTGTGGGAGAGTGGGTGAGAAAGTGTGAGAGAGAATATGTAAAAAAGTGTGTGTGTGTGTATGATAGATAGAGAGTAAAAAAGAGAGAGAGAAGGGGAGAAGAGAGGGGGAAGTTTGGATAAATTAGAAAGGAGCGAACAAGTAAATATGAGTGGACGAAACGTCGAAAAGGCAAAAACCTTTAAGAGAGGGAGAGAAAAAGAGCTAGAAAGATAGATAGAGAAAAAGAGAAAGAAAAATGGAGAGAAAGAGATATATAGAGAGAAAGTAAGAGAGACAAAGAGAAAGCGAAAAGAGAGAGAAGAAGAGTAACACCTTCATGAATAGGCAATGCAGAATGTGAATAAATGAAAGAACAGGAAACATAAATCCAAGTGAGAGAAACAGGAGTGAGAATAATTGGGGAAATATAGAAAATGCCATGACCGTGAATATCTTTAACTTTAAAATGTGTCAACCCTTCAACATCGCCTTTCGAAACCACTAAAAAAGATGGTACGTACCAAAAGGTACTCTACAGATTCATAGAAACGTACTATGAACTGTTCCTCCATCCAACCTCACTTAATACAGAGTTCTACCATCTAAAATCGTTTCAAATGTTCCAAAAAGATTAACAGCACTAGAGTACCTGAAGGCAGGTTCTCTTTACTCTCACGATTTTAGGATTACTTTCCTTTACAATTTGTCAGGTTAGGTTAAGTTAAGGGAGAAAGAAAGAAATAAGTCACTTTTCAAGCTTTCTGCTGGACAATTCCTATTCAATATCAATTGAAATAAATGTTTATCTAGCTATCTGTCCTTTAATTCTGCTTTCCGATCAAGTTTCTTAGTTGTTTGTTTGTTTGTCCTATTTTTTTGTTTTTTTTGCTGTTGCCAAAGCCGGATAGTTCATAGGCCACAGATCCAAGTTATGCCTGCGAAGTGCAAGCTCGTCTTGTAAGGAGTGGCGTATAAGAGGGCTGGCGAAGCCGCTGTTCTTGTTTTGGGGTCACTAGAAATAGTGAAGCATGTTCCTAAATTTAACGTTATGGATTAGGAAATTTGTGATAGGTGGAACCTTAAGAAAACCTTCTGGCTGTTTTGACAACTGTAAAGAGAACCTTGAAAAGAACTTGCCGATCCTTCAGTGAAGGTAAATTTAATTCCTCTCTCTCTCTCTTCATACGATTTATTTTAAAGCTCAAGAAATAATTTCGTCGCTCGACGTTGGACACGTTCTAATTTCATAATATCCTTTCACATATATGGAGGCCAGAATTTTTCGGCATCCTCCAAATGAGGTCTTACAAGAGTCCTGTTGTGCCTCCTTGTGGTCACACACAGTAGTTGGGTGTCTCGTAGCCCCAGTCTAAATCAGCAGGAGATCAGGAGCAGGAGTGGGCCCTAGAGGTACGGCGTGCAGGCCCACCGGTGTGTGTACACGCCCTGGCACATACCAACCACTGCCCCCCCCCCTCCTCCACACACACACGACTGCCTTGTGGGTTCTGACCTTTTAGGCAAAGTCTAGAGGAAGGATACCTCGATCACAAACCAGGATTGGGAGTGCCTATAGGAGAGCACCAACGGACCGGTGTCTCGGCAGCTCCCAAGATGAAGCCTGGTCGTCTTGAGCCTCTCCTGCCACCAGGGTCTTTCTCGCCTCGGTCAAGATACGGGTTCGAAGACTGCACACATTCCTATCCGTTTAAACCTAGTGCAGGTTTGCTGCCCTTAACAAACCGACCCTAACCAAGTCCCGCGGCGATGGCTTTCTGGTGAGGGGGGGTCATATATGAGGGCATCCCTCATCATCGACCTCGATGGACTTCCTAGAGCAAAGCAATTATCAATAATTCAATGTTCTTTAACTCCGACAAATAAATCTTTCTCGTGGTAGCAGATCTTTACAAGCTTTGGTGCCTGTTGAGCTTTACAAAAGGAGTCAAAGGCTTTTTATAGGTACAAGCTCAATTCCAGTTGTTTTTCTCATAATTTTTCAATTCTTCTTCACTTTGTTGTTGTTGTTTTTTTAGTTTCGTGTTAAAATCTCCCTAAGCACCTCTATTTATGCCATAATTTATCAAGTTACTTCATGTAAAATAGTCGCTCTTTGGTAATTCCTATGCTAATTAGTGAATGATTCCTTTCACACTAGACCCATGTTACCGAATTATGTCTGTGTGACTTATCTTAAACGGTTATGCACAGGGATTTGTGTACTATTTGTATTGCATGAACTACTGTCCATTATCGGGAGTTATTTCTTGCCTTGCATATTTTGTATTAAGATTAGTCAAGGTATACTTGTGTTGTTTCTACTTACTGTTTAATAATTCTGGATGGATATTAAGAAGAGAGAACTTTTTTTACCATTTACATTCCATCTTTTTCAGTATTTACATGCACTCAGTCACTTTTATTACCATTCATGAAAAAAGCGTGAAGATATATATTTCCTAAGAGGCCATAAAAAATTCGGAGTAGAGAATTTCCCGTTGCTTCAGCTGAGACAAAAGGACCCATTTGCCTTAGATTGTGTCGCAGCCATCCGCTCATTAACTTCGAGTGACTCCCTTCTTCCAACTTGAGATGAAATCATTCGGTTGTAGATATTTATGGTTATTTACCTAACTAAACGTGTGGTAAGTTAGCACACACTGCACTTTGTTGAAGGAAATCTCCAATGTAAATCATGTAAAACCTGCAAATGATAACCCAACTTCTACAAATTAAATTCTAAATGTTTGTGCATTGTGCAGTGGATGTCAGGATGTCGAGTTTGTATGAAGCAACAAAAGCGAATGTACGTCGCTCCTAAGTAATTAATGGGCAGACTGTATTCGCCATACAATCACCGATAACTCGCTTCTCCATTTGCACGTCTCGCTCTTTTAAATTTGCTCAACTTTGGTATTTTCTTTTAAATTGGCTTCCGCTTATGAAATCTTCTGCACTTTCATCTCAGATGCCAGCTTATAATGGCCCACAGGCACGGGTTACAGGCCTTCACATACCTCGACGAAGTCGTACTGGTGGGCAAACCGGATAAACCTGCTCAATACCCTGGGAAAATTCTTCGAGAGTACCCTCCAACTTAACCAAAAAAAGTCTACATTATCTTCTCCTCGATTGAGTAAGAAAACCTTACATGCACATTTCTGAATTCGTTCTAGCGACTTGTATAAAAGATATTTGCATGTTGTTTGGTAGAGAAAGATAAGACGATGAAAAATATATATTTTGTAAGGGGAGAAAAGAGATTTTTTTAACGCTTTCGATACGACGTCTGTGTAAACAACGCTCGGAAAAATGCGGGTTTTAATTAGGTTCAAATAAAAGATCTCCTATGTATGTAGGTATGTATGTGAAAGAAAGGAAAGGAATGTGTGACAGAGGCATTACCTAAATGTCATACCACGCGTTTAACACTCGAGTGCCAAAATCTTGTCTTTGCTTTGGCTTTTTTTTCCTGCCATTACACATTTCCCTTACGTCCTCCTTTACTCCATCTTCTTTAAGGGGAACATGGAATCCGATGGAACAAAATGGTGTGGTGTAAGTATGTGTAGGAATGCGCGCGCGTATGAGGTGGAAGTCCGCTGGACCGAAATTCCCCCCCCATCGTGAGTGGAGGGAGTAGTGACGGTAAAGCGGAAGGAAACACACGCTTCTGCTCTCCTTCCTTCTGTCTCTCTTTACCTCCTCCCCAACACTTCAGGCTACCCTCAGGCTGGAGGGGCAAGAGGGACTCTATGATCCCTTTAATATTTTCAAATTTGAAATTCACTCTAAACACTTGAGAGTTAGGTCTCTGGTGCCGAGCCTCGGAGTTCAAGGCAATTCGGATCGCTTTTGCATCTTCTTTTGCCTCTAAGTATGCCATAAACACTCTCCCTCTCTTCTCTCTGAAGAAAAAGAAAAATATGAAGAAGAAGAAGGAATGAAGAAGGGCAGGAGAAGAAGAAAAAGAATTGGAGAATAAAAAGAATGGGAGAAGAAGAAGGGGAAGAATAAGGGAAGAGGAATAAGGAAAGAAGAAGATAAAAACCAACAAGAGAAGAATAAGAAGAAGAAGAAGGAAAGAAGAAGAAGAACGAAAAGAAGAATACCTTGGATTTCACGCAATGCAAACACTAGAAGGAAAATAGAGATTGAAGGACCGCTTTCAAATCACTCAACTCTATCCAAGAACTATCAAGGTCAGCCATTATTACTTACCTTTAGACGAGAAATAGAGGATAATGGGACAAATCCTATTAATAATTGTAGTAATATTACGACTTACCAACCTGCATTTAGCTTATCTAATATCTAGACTTCCAAAACTGTTGCCCTTATCTCCAGGCAACCCTGGCTTAGTATTTTTAATCATGCTTCAATATTAGGTGGGGAAATTGCTCAGATTTCAGTTAATCACGTTTTTTTCTGTTTTTAAGGGGTAAAATCGTTTTCGAATACATACGTATCAAATATTCACCTGCTCTTTATTATAGTAATTGGCTAGGTGTAGATGAAGAAAACTGATCGCTGGTTTAATTTACAAAATTTCATGTTGCCTAAATCGTTCGCTCAATGCAACTTTCTGTGGCAAGTAATCGTAAGCAGAGTAGTTTTAAACGGTAAATTTTCAGATTGGAGAAATGTAACTAGTGGCGTGCCCCAGGGGTCTGTGTTGGGACCATTGTTGTTCCTTCTTTATGTAAACGATATGGACACTGGCCTATTTGGTAGATTATCTAAATTTGCCGACGACACAAAAATTGGGGGTAAAACTTTAAATGAGAAAGATAGCAAATTAATTCAGTGGGATCTAGATAAAATCTTCGAATGGTTTAATAAGTGGAACGTTTAATTCAATTTAGACAAGTGTAGAGTTTTGCACATTAGTCGAAATAACCCAAGTTTCAACTATGAAATGGGTGGTAGAAATTTTATCTCAGTGGACGAAGAAAAAGATTTAGGGGTGCAGGTTTAAAAGGATCTTAAGCTTAATAAACAGTGTGATGAAGCGTGTAAGGAGGCGAACCGAATGCTTGGATTTATTGCGAGGAGTTTTCACTACAAACATAAAGATATAATCATACTTCCATATAAAAAGTTTAATGAGGCCACACCTAGAGTAAGCGATACAATTGTGGTCACCTTATGCACAGCTAAACATCAATAAAATGGAAAAGATTCAACGGCGGGTAACTAAACTAATTTCCTCGAAGAGAAATAAGTCGTATATCGAAAGATTAAATATAGTAAAACTACCGACTCTCGAAACTAGGCGATTGCGAGGTGAGCTTATCGAAGTATTCAAAATTTTAAATATATTTAAAACTTAAATTATGAAAAAAAATTTAAGTACGAAGGACGAAGATTTTAAATGAACATCGCTAAAAAAAATATTCACCTTTAAAATCGTCGATAAATGAAATGTACTTCCCGCGGAGGTAGTAAATGCTAGTAGTGGGAATATTTATAACAATGTCTCCTGACCAAAAAGTCCCGTGCTCTCACTTATCCTGATTTATTACCTTGTGACCTTCAAAACTTTCAAAAATTCAAAGAACAACCTTAGGAGGACCTTGGAAGTTATATCATTCGAAAGAGGATGTAAAACAACATAATAGTTTCAAATTTCGTTAGAATCGGCCGAATAGTTATGATGTTATTGCCAAAAGAAAATAATTCATGGGCTAATCTTGGGAGAACCTTGGCAATTTTATGATTAGAAAGAGAAGAGATTGTAAAACAACTCAAGTGTTTCAAATTTCGTTAGAATATGCCGAATAGTTACAATGTTATTACAAAAACAATAAAAAGCAAAACGGGGACCGACCGACCGAACGGCATAGTGAGATGTAGAGTCACCCGCGACTAAAGACAAAATTGACAGTTATTTTACGAATAATGATATTGTTTAAATACTGATCCCTGTTGTGGATTGAATGCCGCGTGAGTGAGCTTCGTGGTGACAATGTGAAAAGCAGGACTACTGAGTGGCCTTTGAGTGGACTAAGTAGTCCTTGCTTGCTCCCTGTAACTATATAAGTAATTGAATATTCCATGTTTGGGCGGTTTCATCAGGGAAGGAATTTTGAGTTATGGGCCTGTTAAAGTACTTATTAACCCTTTTGAAGTTAGTTTTGGGTGTGTTTGTTCTTTGCCATCTCGAAAGGAAGCCAAAAATTAACTAGTATTTTTAAATCTTTATATAACTTTGAACACGTCTAGCATTTTGTTAATAATTTATTTTTTTAATTTTAAGAACTCATCAGGTAACTGCTAACTAGGGCAAAAGTCGCCGTTTTGCTCAATAAGTATTGCTTTTCAAGTTATAATAAACCAATTTTTTTTTGTTACACGATTTGTTTCTAAGCTTAAGAAATAATTTACTAATTGATTACCTTCAACCCTTTCTAATAGCCAGACGTCTTAATGCAGATTGAAAGACCAAAGTTATACAATCTTGGTGAAGGCAAACTAGAGAATGTACAGACAGAACAATATCTTGTTATTTAAAAAAGGTAGTTGTAGGCAAAATATACTAGCATCATATTAGCTTTGTCAGAGGATTAAATGCATTATTTCAACACGTTAAGGTCATTCAAAATTGGTAACCTCTTTTTCTTTCTAAACTGTTTGTATCCATTCAATCGTCATCAATGTCATTTGCATAACTTTAATGGCCAAGAAAAGTGCCATGAGCAGCTCTGGTACCAATTTAAGCCGACTTTGCACTTTTCCCATTCCTAAACAATAATAATTATAAACATTAATAAGCCGGAACGCTTTCTGGTTGACTATTTTCCTCTCTGTAATACGCTAGACTTGAAAAGACCTTATGCTTGGCGAAGCCAGCAACCGCTGGCAACCGCATGTAGATGACACTTGGAAACCTCACGCCGTTTGAGGCCTACTTAATCTGGCACGCACGGGAAAGTTAAAGATTGTGATTCGCAGCAAGTGCCAGCCTTTACATCAACCACCAAGAACTGTCCATCTATGCAAGCTGTAAGTCCTTTGACTAGAGGCAAACAAGAACAATTCTATCTGTAGAACTTTTTAATACATATTAATTGAGAGCGTGTTTGCATAACCGACCACTCCACTGGTGATCCTGGCTCCATGATGAACTGTGTTATCGTAGCTTTTAATCATTTTGCGAAAGAATTATGATATGGAAAGTTTGACAGCATTTTCACTGAAATTCATACTCTCGATTTATAATTAGCGTATTTTTCTACAGGTAAACCACTATCATGTTTCTAATTATGGACTCTAAAAGTTTACTAAAAGCTAAACTAAATTGGGCGGTAGTTAGCAGTATAACATTCTTTTTCCCTTTTCGAAGATTGGCATGATATTGGTCTTTTTAAACTCTCCTGAAGCCAAACCCTCTTTAATTGACTGTCTAAAGATCTTTTCCAAAGATTTAATTAATTCTTCATTTAATTCTTTGAGAGAAGATAGATAAACGAGGTTTAAGCTGCAATGATATATATATATATATATATATACTTAAGAAATTAAAAAGGTTAAAATTCATAGGTATAAAGATCACTAACCTGTAGCATTGAGGTTGATAAATCAATTTATTTATTCATTTCGAGGTGCACGTCAAATACAAAGGTCATTAGACACTGATAGGTCAACTAAAAAGTGAGAAATGGCAATGAGCGAAGAAAGGCACCAATGGTTGTAGTGTACATTTTGGTTGTTTTTATTTAGTTAAAAGCCAGATGGAAAACTAGTAATCGTTGATTTCTAGTTTTAGCTGTTTATTATGTAACAATTCTATAATTTTTAGGTCAATATAGCTTTTAGCTGAAGGTAAAATAGAAAATAAATCTTTAGACATGGGAAAGGCTGCGTTCATAACGCTTAGATATAGAGGAAAACTCAAGCTTGGAGAGAGAACAGAAATTCTGTGATATAAGTGGATAGTAAGTTCTAGGCAATCTATCATCTCAATGCAACTTTTTCTTAAAAATTCTAATCCTCCTTCTTTACCATCATTTTCCCGTCTTAAAAAGCTCCTCACAAGCCCCGGTTAAATCCATGGGGGTTTATAACGTGTTCGACCTGTAATAGTTTTTTATGTAGGAAAATCTATCCTGATTACAATTTAAACTAAGTTTTAATGACTTTATTATCATGTTGATGATCTTGCCATTAATTTACTGTGAAAATTAATGATTGCGAACGATAGAAAATATGGATAGAGAGCAAAATATTACAGTGACTTCAAAAATTTACAAAGCGACTTGGATAGAGTAGGAAAATGGGCCGAAATGTGTTAAGATGAGATTCAACGTAGATAAATGTAAGGTAGTTCACTAGCAGGTGTAAAGATGAGCAGTCATAACTGCGCTTAATTTTGAAAAGTATTTGGGCGTCTCATCTTTGTGTTACCTAAAAGCTTCTAAGCAAACTATTGTAGTGTCGCAACTTTCATCCCCGCAGTTCTGGGAGTATCAATTCATATAGGAAATGAATTGATAAATGGTACTACAAATATAAATTTGGTCATTTCTGGTCGACCCCCGCATTTCTCGCAGAGTGGTTCAACTCAAGCCATTTGGCTGGATGGGCACTTGCTGAGCTTTTGGAGCTGGGCGTAGCCTAACATAACCTAATCTGACCTGACCTGACCTGGCAGGACATGACATTACATAATATTATATGACATGAGCTGATATGGCATGACATAATTTTACTGATGACAAAAGCGGCAGGACTCTATCAGAAGTCATCCGAGTCAACACCCGACCAATGAACTACATCCACAAGAATAGATCCAAAACATGCTTAACCCCTTTTTTGGTTGAAGAATTTCATAATGACACACTCTCAACGACAACTTTCTTTATGTTGTTGCTCCAATCTGTCAGAGAGATGGATTGAATTCCACTACTCTGCTATAAATGTGGGGATCTAACAGAAAATACCTGATAATTTTATTAAAAATTCGAAACGCCTATAACTAATATTCGGATTATACTTTTATTCATCCAGTATGACCTTCATCTTATTAAGCTCATGGTAGGCTTGATGGCGTCCTCGTTGTCGACTTTTGTATCCTTCCAGTATGATCCTCTTCCATCCCCTCTTTTAGCCTGGCATCGAGTGAAATTAGTCTTATTTGTTGGTCCATAAGTTTCCTGTTTCAATGTGCTAATAGTGATATGATAGGCAACTTAAACCTTCTTGAATATTCATTGTAGTGTAAATTTTGTTAAATGATACTTGGTTGTCAATACCCCTAAGAAGTGATGGGGTGGAATGTGTAGATATGCACCCATACATCAACCAAATTAAAATGATTTTGACCCAGAGTTTTTCATGGTGTGAAGCACACAAGTGGAGAATTCATGGCTTAAGAATGTCTATTCATATCTGCTTTGCCGCGTTTACTTCCATGAATGGGGTCAATAATTATTAGTCATTATTTTTGCCCTGAGCGAAATGAATTTTCACACTAGTTCTCAAATATTCAAAGTGTTTTGCTTGGGTTAAAGTGGGTATGCTATTCTACTCAAGTTTTTATAAGAAGGTAAGTGGTGAGTTTTGAGGGATACCATATAAGGGGCATGGTTGCTATAAGGTTACGAATATCAGTCGGATATAATTTGGGCTTCCTTCAAATTCTTAGATATTTTTTCACACGTGTTCTCGGCTTCTCGAATTAAAATAATGCCAAGTCTGAGGAGTTGTGATAAAAATCTATGCTAACACTTAGGTAACGAAAGAAGCCTCCTGTACACCGACTTCGATTTCATTATTTATTGTAGAATGTTCTAGAGAACGAATTGTTTGCTAAAAACCATAAACAATTTATTTTGAAATAAAGCCTAATTGTAGCTATGAGTTTGCATAAATTTAACAAGTGTGTGTACATGTAATTCTGTAGGCCGATAGTTCTGCGTAAGGCAATTTTGCGCACGAACAATTCAACCTAACCTAACCGTACTTTATGAATATTATATGAAATATAATTTACTGGGTGATATCAAGAACAGGGAACCCAACAATTGCAGTAGTCGCTATTCTCGACAAGGGAATTTGGGTGTCTCTATTCTTGGCTTGGTAAATTAGGTTCCCTATTTTTAACATTAGAAGTCTTCAAAGACGTTTGCATAAGCTCAGAGGGTAGGTTTAGATTAACCTGTGATAACCTAATCAAAATACCATTGAGATCGTGACTCAGAAGTCAACATGGGTGTTAAGTATATTTGATACTAGTTATTTACTAGCAGTCAGATAGTAGTTGAATACAGAGGCCATGAAACACTTGCAATTATCGATAAAGTGGCTAGATATGGATCAAGTGTCCATACAGATGAATGGTGAGCCAACAGAAATCCGGCCAATACTTCAAATTGCCAGCAAGAACCGTCAACCACACTTTGTACTTCTTTAATTCACAACAGGCTTTCATACCTATCATATTACATCATATTGGGGAAGACAAGGCAAAAAATTACATGTGAGGATGCAAACGCGAATTTCTTCCATGTTATTTACAGCAGGTAATGTAGGTGGAAATAAACCAAGAAAACAAGCTACTAAATATATATCACGCAATTTTCACTGAATTTCCTTTTTAATAAATTAGTATACCGTTCACTTTCATTAAATTGAAGATCACGTCTGTTTAATGTGTTCCGTACATGATATTTATTTTGGAGTTGCTATTCTTGTCATGGAAACCTTTGCGGTCGCTAATCTTGCTATAGTAAAATTGGGTTCCAAAATTATGATCCAATTTAGTTTTAAGGTTGCCCCGTTAGGCTAGGTAGTTTGCGTTCATAAAATATATATTTTCTTTCTTGCCAAAATTGTAGAATATATTTTTGTATAATAGTTTACTTGTGGTTCAGATTTGGTTAGA
Source organism: Ceratothoa steindachneri (assembly GCA_963969495.1). Taxonomy (NCBI): domain Eukaryota; kingdom Metazoa; phylum Arthropoda; class Malacostraca; order Isopoda; family Cymothoidae; genus Ceratothoa; species Ceratothoa steindachneri. The sequence goes on along the minus strand of OZ018331.1, from coordinate 143,210,898 downwards.
TTAGGATAGGTTCCGTTTGCAAACTTCCTATTTAAGCGATACAAATGCGTATTAAGAAATAGCCTAACTACTTTCGCCCTATTTCTAATATAAACGCCAATTTAGAGATAACATCGGAAGAATAAATATTCTTGACAAAGGTTGACTACTATATAAAATATAAAGGTATTGAAAAAAATATTTATAAAGGAAACTACTTAACCTAACTCTGGGTCCCCTTGATTTTTCTTTAGAACTATTCTTAAAGTGAATGTGTAGAATTGTCAGTGCGTGAAATTGTCTGGCCGCAGAATTGTCCGTGCGCGAAATTGTCTGGCCGCAGAATTGTCAGTGCGCGGAATTGTCTGGCCGCGGAATTGTCCGTGCGCGAAATTGTCTGGCCGTGGAATTGTCCGTGCGCGAAATTGTCCGTGCGCGAAATTGTCTGGACACGGAATTGTCCGTGCGTGAAATTGTCTGGCCACGGAATTGTCCGTGCGCGGAATTGTCCGTGCGCGAAATTGTCTGACCGCGGAATTGTTCGTGCGCGAAATTGTCTGGCAGCGCGTAGAAATGTCTGCACCGAACTGTGGTGCACTAAATAATAAAATCTCTATAATTATACAAATATCCCATAATGTACACCACCCCCGAGCTTGCAGCAGCCATAGGAAGATACAGTTACATGTTATGATATGTTCTAATAAAACTAGAAATCACTCAGAACCGATAACTCCGCCAACGCTATGTTTTTCGTCCCTCTATAAGTTATTATGTCGGATCGTAGGTCGGAGGTCAGCTGGTAATCATTTTACTTTATAATGTTTTTTTGGCAATAACATCGTAACTCTTCGACCAATTCTAACGAAAATTAAAATTCTTATGTTGTTTTACATGCTATTTCGAATAGTATAATTGCCAATGTCCTCTCAAGGTTAGTCCAGATATTATTGAAAGTGTTGAATGTCGTAAGGTCATACGGCCATAAGTCATAATAATTGAAAGCACGTCACGCAGGTTTGTTGGCCTTGTTTGAAACCTTTTCAGTAATGGCGGAATGAATCTGGCTTTCTATTCCGGATCAAACTTAGGTCTAATTAAGTAACATGATTCCATCACCACGGAAACCAACTCCTCGGTCAGGAATCATATTTTTATTTTCAGTATTTTGTAAACTATTAAAAAAAAGCTGATTTTACCATAATATCAGATCCAGATCTCGTCCATATATAACTATTTACCTTTAACAGACAAAATCTGCTTTAAAAATACTAACTTTACGCTACCTCATTTAAACATTGGTGGTAGAACTATGTGTCTACCATTCTATTTTACTATAATGTAACTTGGTCTTGCCGCTCTAAATATATAAATCGGATCAAATTGTATATTGTAGATCATAAGATGTTTATCCCTGTTTATTTTCCAATTCAAAAGCCCACTATTTTTCTATACTAATGACAAAAATGCATTATTTCACATCATTTAAGAAAGTGGATAAGTGATTCAGAAAATATAATCAACTCATCTTCTACAAAAGCCCTACATGTACACGAAATTTCATCGAAATCCGTCAATAACTGTTCTAGATATCTTGTACATAAACATACACGGCTTGTCAAACTTTTAGCGTAGGTAATAAAATATTGCGAATCAAAAGTGGAGAGAAAAATTATAGTCTTAACTTCAGTAAAGCTGGCCACATAATCAGTCATTTTTTACTCTGCCGAGTCGCCACTTTGTACCGGTTTTCACTCGAAAAGACGTGTTCTATGAGTCAGACGGGTTTCTAATTAATGTTACCCGCTTTCCGAGCGTTGCCTGGAGAAGGGCGTAATAAAACATACCTCATCAGTATTTTGGGGATCCATTATTCGCTAATTTGAATTTGTTTTTTTATTGTCTACGATCCGACGCTTGAGTTTGCTATGTTACTTCCTGTACTGAGATAATTTTATTTCCCCTAACTTCTAGGAAATCATTTCTACCATACAACGGCGGGTTAATATAACATGGGCAAAAATGCTATAGCTGAGATATGGAAGAGTGCGGGCCCTACGGGCCTAACTCTCACAGGTGGATGAGCGACTAAATAAATATCCTCCACACATTTTTACTGACTCTATAAACGTTCTGTCGGATATGTTCTCGTTAGTTTTCCCTTCTTATCTTATTTCGAAGTAATATATATATATATATATATATATATATATATATATATATATATATATATATCCATCTCTGCTTCTCCAGTGAAGACAGTTCTCTCTTACAACCACTTATCAAAATCTGATGCACCTCCTCTTAAAGAAAAACCAAAGGCAAAACTCAAGCTCCCGATGCCTCCTTTGTCATACTCCAAGCCTAAGGCTAGTAGAACACGAACTAATTCCGCTGGTAGTTGAAATCCAAAATCTCCTACCACTAAGGGTAGGAAGAAATCTACTGTTATGTTTAAACGATAACAATGTTTCCAATTATTCATTGGAACCTCCAAGGTCTCTTTAGTAAATGGGAAGAGTTCAAGCTCCTGCCTAAGGATTAGAATCCCGATTGTATTGCTTTAGAGGAGACTTGCTCGGGTACTCGCAAAGTACCCAACATTTCGGGTTTTGTGGGATATTATAAGGACCCCACAGAAAAAATTCATAGTTCTGCTGTTTTTCGTTAACAACAGGGTTCCCCACAACCAGCTCTCTCTTATCACAGACCTGCAAGCGGTTGCTGTCTGCCTGTTTTTCAGTCACCATTATTCGGTCTGTTCGCTGCATCTTCCTCCTGGCGAGGAAAGAGATACAGCTGTTTTAGCTACAAAGTTAGCTAATTTAATTTCTCAACTCCCTTCTCCCTTTTTTTTGATTTGCGACTTTAATGCTCGACATCCCCTTTAAGGGGACCATAAACACAACCCTAGAGGAAATATGATTGAGAGATTTCTGGGCACTAATGATGTCTGCTTTCTTAATGATGGCAGCCACACATCATTTCACATCCAGACGAACAGCTTTACATGTGTGTACTTGTCTCTGTTCACCAAGCTGTAGAGCTGATTTTGACAAGGCAGTGGATCCTGACTTGCAAAGCAGTGATCACTTCCTCATTGTAATAACATCATGTACAGGTGGTCCTCCTCCACCACCTAGCAAAAGATGGAATACTAAAAATCAAACTGGCCTAAGTTCAGGCACCCCTCGTGCCGTGATGGGCCCTTCCCTCATGAATATATTAAAGTGGCTATTGATGATCTTCTATCCCACGTCAATCATGCACCTCATGAATGACCACAATTGCCCTGGTGGTCTGCTGAATGCTCGAGAGTTGTCACTGAATGTAAACAAGTTTGCCGAAGTTACCATCAGTGCCCCACGATGGTAAAGAAACTTGCTCGTAACTGAGCAAGGGCAGCACGGCGACGCACCCTTCGACGAGCTCAAAAGACCTCGTTGGATGGTTATATCGCGTTGATATGTTGGCAAACCCCTGTAGACAAAATCTGGAAGAGGGTCAAAAAGCTATAGGAGAAATCCAATGGCTTTATAGCCCCCAACATTGTTCAGGCCGGAGAACTGTTGGTAGACTTGTCCCATACTTCCGATGTCTTGGCCAGATCGTTTGCTAATATTTCAAGCCCAGAAAACTATTCCATTCAATTCCAGCGCTTTAAGCTCCAACAGGAGCAGCATCATATCAATTTTATGGAACCTAACATGGATAATAGGGCCTTATAACCGGCTCTTTTCTATCCATGAGCTCCATAATGCACTGAAGCACTGTGGATCCACTGCACCCGGATTGTATGGCATTTCCTATGATATGATTAGGAATATGCATCCATCCCTTCTCTCACATTTGCTGGACATCTATAACTCCATCTGGATTAAGGGCTGCTTCCCTTCTATGTGCAGGGAGGCTGTGGTTTTACCTTTCCGAAAACCAGGAAAGAATGGGACGGAACCCACCCATTACCACCCCATTTCCTTTACTATTTGTCCATGTAAATTGTTTGAGAGGATGATAAATATAAGACTCGTCTGGTTTTTGGATTCAAACCATCTTATATCTCCCTCTCAATCAGGGTTCAGAAAAAACAGAGTACCATCGACCTGCTTGTTAGAATGGCGTCTTATATAAAAGATGCTTTTTCAAAGAGGCAGCATTCTGTTGCTGTTTTCTTTGATATTGAGAAAGCATATGATACCACTTGGAGGCGTGTTATCCTTAAGCAACTCCCTGATTGGGGCCTGCGGAGCTTTCTCCCCAGGTTTGTCGAGCAATTCCTCATGTGTCGCACGCTATGTGTAAAAGTTGGAAATGCCCTATCAGAGCCCGTAGAGCAAGTTAAGGGTGTGCCACAGTGAAGTGTCCTCAGTGTCACCTGCTTCACTGTGGTCATCAATAGCACTATCTCAAATCTCCCAACTGAGATTTCCTCAACTCTATATGTGGATGACTTAGCGATTATCTATTCATCGACTAGACTTCCATTTGTCATACATAAGCTACAATGGGTTATAAATACCGTATCTGATAATGCTTCTTGCAAGGGCTTCCGCTTTTCTGCAGTAAAGACCAAGGCTGTCCACTTTTACAATCATAGATCGGTGACATGGGACCCTCCCCATTTGTTACTATATGGTGTTCCTGTCACCTCTAAGCCCCATTTCAGATTTCTAGGGGTGATCTTTGATTCGAGGCTTTCTTGGGAGCCTCATTTGGACGCCTTGAAAAGGTCTTGTCTGAAGAGAATGGACATAATGAAATTACTGTCACACACTTCTTGGGAAAGTGATCGACGTATCCTGTGGCTTTTGTATTCAACATTACTATTCTTACAAAGATATAATATATAACATTATTATTTCACATTATTATTTTACAAATATTTTATGTATTTATTATTCACAAGGAGTTATTCTTATTTATGAACACCGCTATATCCTTGTTATAGATTATTTGCATTCTCGTACCAATTACAAGCCTTTATAGAATTCACATGGTATTCATTTGTGAGGCTTCATTAGTGAATTTACTCTGATTTGCAATGTACTCTTGACTTATTATTATGGACTTATTATGGGCGAAAGCTATACATGATTATTTATACAAATACATTACCCCCACAAGGAGTTAATGCTACAATACCTCTTTAAGATTATTTGTAAAGCGTCTTTCAATAAGGACGCTCGAGCTTTGTCAAGCGAAAGTGGCCATGTTGTTAAAGCGACATCTGGCCACCTCACTGTGCACAGTTCAATAGTACTTGGCAAGTAACAATGGAAGGTTATTGCGTTGAACAGCGTGTGCAAATCATCAAATGTTATTATCAAAATCAGTGCTTCGTTCGACAAACGTACCGCGCATTACGTGATTTCTATCCTCGCCACAGCGAAGAGGCTCATTTTTGGATGAATGGATTTGTGAACAAGCAAAATTATCAAATTAGGGACAAAAACAATCCACATGAGATACACCAGCACCAATTGCATCCCAACAAAGTCACTGTTTGGTGCGGATTTTCGTCTAACGGAATCATCGGTCCGTATTGTTTGAGAACGAAGATGGGATTGCTATAACCGTCAACGGCGAGACCTACAGATCGATAATAAGCAACTTCTTGTGGCCTCAACTGGATTATATGCCTGATATGGATATTGACGACCTGTGGTTCTAACAGGATAGCACTACGTGCCACACTGCCTACGCCACGATAGACATTTTGCACCAGCGATTTCAGGGCAGGGTCATCTCGCGCGGTGGTGACTTCAACTGGCACAAAAGCGTTTCTTGTAGCCGATCTCGGTTCATTAGCACTGTCAAGGAACTTGAGTCTGTGCGAGCAGCCAGGTCTCTATAATAACATTGATTCCGCTCAACCAGGACGAATTTTGTATCTCATTGGTAGAAGAAAGCACAATCGATTCTCATTTGCTGCTGAAGCCTCTCGTTTGCACCGAATCTGGTCACCGAGATCATGCAATTTAATGCCACTAGACTACTTTCTTAGGGCTACCTTAAATCGCAGGTATATGCGAATAATCCGCAAACAGTTGATTTCCTCAAAGTCAACATAACGAACACCATCCAGCAAATTCAGCCAGATTTATGCGACAAAGTCATCGAAAATTGGGCCTCCCAAATATGTTCCACCAAGCGAAGCCGCGGCGGACATTTGAACATGTCATATTCCACATTTAATGCCATAAAATGTAATTTCAAATTTAAAATAAATTGAGTGCATATATCACATACAACTTGTTTTATTTACATTAAAAATTGAGCGACCTCATTGAAAGGCCCTTTATTTGTATAATTATCCACCTACCTGTCAAAAGCAAAATAGAGTTCACATGTTACTCATATGTGAGGTTTCATTCCTGAACTTTTTTCTATCTTGCAATGGGCGCTACAAAACTTGGATGTGCGCAACACACTATCTCGCTTTCAATTAATCCTCAGCATATTGGGAAAACTCCCTTTTCTTTTTTTAATTAATATATACACCAACTATGTACACTTAACATTCGATAATTAATTCACTGACCTTGCACATTTTACTTCGGTCTAGCAAAACTGATATTCTTTCTACAACAGCTTGCTCCATTGTTGCCTGTAGAGGTCCAGTGCGTAGAAAATGCGTCCTTCTACGTCTGTTCCTTCGAAAGGGTAGGCTAATGATGAGGAAACTTGCAAAAACGGTTTCTTATTAGGCTCACAGTAGGCTTGATGGCGTTCTCGTTGGCGACTTCTGTATCCCTTCGTCCTGCTTGGCGTCGGTCTGATGCGTCCATTTTCTCGTCACCTTCATTTTCCGGCCGAAAAGGGAGTAACCAGTTTAGGGGGAGGCGGTAAAAGTTCTATTATTTGTTGCGCAAAGGTAACCAATATGTGGATGCAGTCGGTAATTATACGGGGGGTGATATGTGTGGGTGTTATGAAGGAGGAGAACACCCTTTCAGTTGATCAGGCGAAGACATTTTTATTCAAAAGATTCATTTAAATGTTGAAATAGATAAACATTTTGGTCTGCCGTAACAGTTTTATTATTATTTAAGACCCCATAATAACTCTTTAAAGGGAATTAATTGCAAAGACTAAACCTTTTGGTCTAGGAATAGAAAGTTTAATACGATCAAGCCATTTGTTTTTATGCTTAATATTACGGTAACGAAGCGACTTCTCATTTCACGTAACAATTCTGTTCAGAAATAACTCACGTGTATTTCTAACTAATAGAGATGAAGCAATAGGCACATGTTGTCCTTCAGACATTTAAAGTGGCCTACAAACACTTTTCTAACTTTTTCTGTATATATTAGATGTTTACGCACTCTTTCTTGACTGGTATTTAAAATTATTGCCTTTTTACGAGTGTCCTGTCGAGAAATAGACTCCCATTAAGGCCTTGAGACCATGAAGATCAATTGCCGTATTATAATTTTCAGCCCAAAATCGCCTGACTTTTCCAAATATTTAACTCATTTTCTTACACTTCAGTAATGATTTTTATCGCTAATCTGGCATTATTCCCTTTATTTTATTCATATAGTTTTATATGACTTAAGTGTGTTTCCTTTACTGCCATCACTAATGAAATGTTCTAACAAAATGTAGCTAAAGAAGGCCTAGGCATTGCTAGCTTTAAATAAAGACTAGGCAATACAATATTTTTAAAAATCGCCCTTGCGATGGTATGAAAGAATGATCCCATTAGGATTAGAATAGCAAAAATTGTAAAAGTGTATGGATGAGAGAGATAGATAGTATGCAGAAAGAAATAATATGCAAGTAGATGCGAACGATAATGATTATGGGGTCCAAGAAAGTGAATATTAAAATGGTTTGGATGAGGGCGATTATGAGTTGGATGTGCCAAGTTGTCTGGCGAACGCTTTCTTCTTTCTTTTATCTTTTGGCTTGTATTAGTTTTTTGCTTAAGTTTTCGAGCTTTTGTTCTCATTTGCTCAATTTTTTTTAATTATTTTATTCGTTATATTTTTTTGTGCACGTTTTGCTTTCGTAGTTATTTTATTTATTCTTTTTTTTATTTCGCTATCTCATCATTCCGTTTGGATGAGTAATTATTTAAAGATTTTAGGGCTTGTTCTGAGGTTATTCTCAGTTTACAATTTGTTAGTTTCTTTCCGTTTTTAGCGAAATATTGGGTCACTATTCCTCAACAGTGTTCTTTCTTATTTCCGTCATTTGAGAGACAAAGGATAACAATTCAACTAGAGGTCGACATGGTATACATCACAATTGACAACGAGTAAATTGAAATTGGAGACAAATAAATCTATCAGCGTCAACAGATTGCAATGTCACCGGGAAAAGATCAGGAAATCCAACGCAGGATCATTCTAGGCTAGAAACCATTTGAAAAAGCAAGCATCGTCTTCAAAAGTAAACAGCCCATGTGCCTGAAAATATAAGTAACAACCAATGCATAATCCCTAGTATGACCTATGGAGCAGAATGCTGGAGCCTGACAAAAAAGATTACATTAAAACTTAGAACCACACTAAAGGTTCATGAACTCATTATGATAAAGATAACGGCGTGGCAGAAAATCAGCCATTTGGATACGTAAACAACCTAAAAATGAGAATATTGTGGAAATAATAAGAAACATGAAGTGGGGCTTGGTAGAATTCTAAGACGATAAATGGCTAAGAGAAATTACCAATTGGACTGAACTCGATAAAAGACGATCGAAAAGAAGATCAAAAACAAGATGGAGAGATGATCGTCAAATATATGCTCAAAATTAGAAACAAATTGCACAAGAGCGACAAAAATTCAGAAATATGAGAAAGGGCTTAACTCAGCAGTAGAAGGCTAATGTTTCAAATGATATATATATATATATATATATATATATATATATATATATATATATATATATATATATATATATATATATATTAGTGTAGGTGGGTAGCAGTCTTTCTTGAATGCAAATTTTGTTGAAGATCATAATACTTGTATATTTCGCCTTGTTTCCTTTGGCAACTTTCTATTCTTCTAGCTGTCTTTTTTAGTCAATCTTGTAGGTTTGTAGATGGACTAAAAAAAGACAGTTAGAAGAATAGAAAGTTGCCAAAGGAAACAAGGCGAAATATACCATGGTCTTCAACAAAATTTATATATATATATATATATATATATATATATATATATATATATATATATATATATATATATATATATATATATATATATGAATTGGTCATTAAATTTTAATGGGACATTTTTAGACTATATAAAATTAATGAAGTGATTTATATGCGTAGTCTTTTTCTGAAAATTGTCTGTCATTATTGAATGGAGTTAAAACGGTTAAAACGGAAATCGCCAATCTTCAGGGGATTCGAAATTACCAGTGGTTGTTTGGTGGTAAATGAATTAATGTATACTTGCCGCAAATCAACCACGAAGGTATTCACTCCGGTTTAGCTGTCTGTGTAGTAACTAATACTTCTTTGGAAACGTAGACTGGTGGAGATATAAATGAGCTGGCAGGAGGAGATTAGAGAGAAGTTGAGGTGATAAATACTCGAGATGGATATTTAAAATAAATATTATTGGGTTCTCACGGCCAATGTTTGTTCGTTTTACTTGAGTCTTAGAACCACCAAAGTGGTTCAGTTGTGAACAGTAGTACATAGATAAAAAAAGCCCTGAGAAAGGTCACTCAAGCCCATGTGTTCCCATCTAAACCATTCATTTAGAGTCCTCTTTACCCAATCTATCAAAATGACCAATTGGGTTTTATGCTCGCATTTATGACACAGCTTTCGCCCGAATTCCTGGCATTTTCGAAACTTTCACTCGCGATATTGAATGTTTACTACGCCGTTTGGGGATTTCATCTGTGCTTGAGGGTGGGTCTACCCCGACCCCCTATTTTAACTTGTTGATCTGACTCTTTTGGAGTTTCATGAATATCTCATTATAACCTTTTCCCGTGGATAGTATTACTTTGCCCAAGCAACTCAACAACATCCGCAGGCAAGAAACTAATGACTGCTACCTCTTCCGAAAAAGGCTTGAAATAAAAGTCACCCTGGGCGCAAATGTTCCTTTATGGCACCTTGGAATATAAAACCTGACACATATGTGATATAAATATGTGAAATTATTGATTGCACTAGTAAATGTTACTCCATCTAGACTTCCTAGCATGAGTTAAGATAGCTTGCTCAGCCATCCTTACACCGCATCGAGTTTGCCTGAAAGACGGGCCTTGGTCCACTACCCTAAAATGACTGCATCCAATATGCAAATCTAAAGGCCCTAAACGAACTTCTTTAATATATGTATGTCCCTTTTCCCCTCATATTCACATCTACCATACATTTGTAATTTATCTTACAATGAACACAACTCTTCCGGTTGCAGCGTGAATGTGACTGCACTTAATCTTATCAGACACACGTCAGCGGTGTACATTGCAGTAGAACTCCTGCGGATCATTTATCAGCTTATCCTACAATTTATATTCCTGCAATACGGAAACGAGTTTTAACTGTGATGCAAAGAGTGTTCTTTTTTTCAGTCTTTCTCAACGAATTGTCCACCTGTTTTTTCCACCAAATCACCACTACTTCTAGGTTAGAAGAGCTACAGCTCTGCTTCCTCTTCAAAATTAATCTCGATTAATAAAAAATAATTCTTTTGTGATATTAAAAAATCGTCAATACATTTTAAATACATTTATTTTAGACTCAACTAATTGTAACATAGAAACTGCTATCAATAATGATGCCTATAATTTTTTTTTTTCAGTTTTTTTTGTGTAATCGAATCCTATGACTTCACGCAGTTTTCTAATTCTTAGCGCTTCAAATAATCTTCATTTCACCTAACTTCACTACATTTTTTTCCTAATCTCCTTTTAAAAAATGTTTGGACCTAATCCTCCTATTTAGTTCGCCTTTATTTTAAACGAATTAATAAAAGAGCATGTGTAATTTAATCATAATCATTTTAAGAAATCACTGCCATGCTGCTGTGGATAAAGTACACTCACTAAATCTATAGTCAAATAATAACAAAATTCCCTACAGTAAAAAAATTAAGGCTGATTCCAAGCGCGCTCATTATTCATAAAGACCATAAAAATTTCACATTTGTAGTCAGTTTAATAAAAATATATTGGATGCACCATTATCGGGTGACGCTTCAATAAAATAAGACGCCCAACGTAAAAAAAAAGCCTCTATCTTGGCGGAATTCCATAACTTCCTTGCTCTCGCATATATTTCTTAGCTCCATTCACCATTATTGGTCTCTTGTTGACCACCTCGTATTTCTGGCTTCGTTGAAGGCCTTTTCCCAAAGGGGCTTAATATTTATCCTTTTTTAGCTTCACCTCCCAAAAGAGATTGAGTTTACCTACGAGATTAGGTCCTTTTTTTTGTGCTTACTCGGGACCGTTTAGAATGGCAGTTCGACGATGCTCTTTAACTGTATTTGCTATATTTTTCTTATGGTCCTGCGTGCCATTTGCTTAAAATGAGGCTTGTTTGGTAAACAGTTGAGTTTGGTCTTATGGGGAGTTAGATGTGGCGGGGCTGTCGCCATCGCTGCGGTGTTCTCCTCTCCCACCGAGGAGAACAGCGAATTGCCATAAAAGATGACAATTCGATGATGCTCTTTAATTTGGCAACACAAAATGCGAAACAGTTCCTTATCTTAGCCACACAAACCAATAACTGGATGTTTTAATATCATAGAACGAAGAAAAATAAGTTATGAGATAATATTAAATATAAGAGAACATCATGGTATGCACGCCGGGCCGGCAAGTCCCCCTATTCAGAATAAGATCATTTAAGCCGAGTGAAAACACCGCTTCCAATTACAGCAAAGTTAAGCCACATTGGGTGTGTTTATTAGCCGGATGGAATATCAATTCGCCTGGACTTAACGGTTTTTGCCATTTGCTGTAGATACTGGCGGTTCGGAACCCACGTTAACCAGTAGTTCCCCCAAACGGAGAAATAAAAGGCATCTTAATTAATGCAGATCGGGGGTAAAATTCTTACCAATTTCTTATTTTGTCACATTCCACGACGCGCAACTAACACACTACTCCCGAAATAAAAGTGGCAAGTAGAAAAATTGACAAGTTATATTTGGCGTCTACATTGATGGTGATAGCGGCTGACGGGTTGGATGGGAAGGGAGGAGGGACTGGATGAAATTGGGAACGGAACTTAGTTATGGTGCTACAGTCAAGGTTGGCACGGGTAAATGATACCCGGGGAGCTACCCGCTTACTCGCCTGAGCCGGGTTTTTTACACTTTTTAGCTGTTTTCTGCTTCTATAATCCAATATTATTTTACTATTGTGTATATTTTAGTTTGATACATAAGTAAACTGAAGTCCTAAGTTTCTGACTGCAACAGTGTATTACTGTACAGTACAGAATGTAGTATTTACATACATTATAAAATATATGGAATAAAAGGAATTCCAATATTTATGATTTTATATTCAAAAGTATTGTAATTAATTATACAAAACTAGCTTCATTGAATACTATACGGTCTACAGACAAATAAACTTGGCATTGATACATTGAATACTGTAGTTCTAAAGACAAATAGACTCGTCATGGCATTGATACATTGAATATCGACGTGAAAATCTGTTAGGTTAGCAGAAAAAATACGTTACAGTAATAAATAAATATTTTTTAATAACTATTTTTATTGAAATAAAGTGAGGTTGATTCCAGTGAACATGTTGCAAGCGGCAATAGTAAACATATCAATTTGTTTAAGGAAATGTGTTGCAAATGCAGCAGCATATGTGGAATAAATAAGAATTGTTATGAAATATATAATTTATTTGATACCACCGCCAACCGTATTTTTTTCTGCTAATCTAAACCGATTCTCTCGAAGCTCCGCCACAGCATGATGCCTTGTAACTTGTCAGGGCACTAACTTGACTCGCGTTGACTTGACATGACTCGAGCGACACGATGTATTTGGTGAAAACGCAGCCTAACTGTCATACTCTTTTAAATACTTCTACAAGGAAGTATTGCCGAATAGTAAGTAATTCAACATTTGTAAGTTTCCTCGCAGAAATCAATCTCTTTTACGGCAATGGTACTGCAATACTCAGAGGTCTTCTTTTCGAAACCTGTGTCCACTGAGTGTATGAAGAAAGCTTTAGTACCGGTGTAAAGACATGCTGCAATGATCGGTTGATTATGTACATTTGACCAACCATCTTGAATTAGCGTCACATTCCTACCTTTTAATTCAGTTGCTAATGCCTTCTCACACTCCTCATTCACCTCGTTGGGCAAATATTCATCAAGATCACGTCTGTTAGGGTATTTGTATGAACCTCCCCTGAACATAGTTATCAGCTTTTTTCATATGATAATTATCAGCCACATTGAGAAGAATATTGTTTGCATAAAATTTTCTAACAAACTGTAGATCTGCAAGTTTCTTATCTGCTTCTGTTGTTTTATGAACAAATTTGTCAATCCTTTGGACCATAGAGCAGGAAGACACCTTCACTGTGACTGTCAGTTGATTTTGTAGAAGTATTTGACATTGAGCTTCCACATCTTTTGAAAGGTGGTGAAGTTGCACTAACAGTAGATGTCTCTGCTAGATTCATTATTTCAGTTGGTAAATCATCAGGGTCTGACTTTAAGTGCACATTTTTACCATATTCAGTACACCGTTTCAGGTGTTCTCCAAGTCTCTCAATTTTTTAACTGATTTTCTGATCACAATGTGCAGAGTTTTGTTTCTTATTTCCTTTATCATCTGTTGTTTTCTCAAATTCCTTGCATGCAGTTCCTATATATCTTCTTGCTTGTCATGATGGACTCACTGTGCTATAGAATTAGTTTGATCCTACAGTGCCACAAAGTAAACTAAATGCTCTTCTCTCAATGCAGTACCTATATACTGTCTATGTTACAAGTTTTGCTCTTCTTATTTTTATATTTTTTATTTCAGTTTCCAAAGATTATAAGTAGCTGAAATACAAATGGAACTGAGGAAATAGAAATATTACTAGGTTTAAATAGAAAAGGTAAAGAATCGATAAGGAAATACCCCCAAAATATATCAAATTAGTAAATTGTAGAAAACTCGCATTTTCCTCCCCGAAACCCATATTTCTCCCCCAATCCCCGCATTTTCCCCAATAAAACCCGGGTGGGATTTTTTTTTTTTAACCCCGGGCTTTTTGCCAATCCTGGCTACGGTGTGTAGCAATAAACCAGGGACCCCACCAACTGTGTCACCCGAGACCGAATGGGAATCGAGAGGAGGAAACATAACGAGACGAATTAAATAAGGGAAAATAAAAGAGAGGAAAAAGCAAAGTGACAAACGCAACCCTTCTGGCCCCAATACCTACATGGAGATCTCTTTTGTCGGGGTTCTAGAGAGTTGTGCGACTCCTGGTCTCAACTCAGGCTATTTATCTTTCACGCATTTTTAGTTTCCCAACTTCACCGATTCATTCACGAACGTCTCCTCATTTGATTTTTAGAGAAATGCCATCGTTGGTTTTCGCTTCTTTCTTTTGGAAACATCCCTAAAGTGTTGAAGTTAAGATAGTGAAAAATGTATAACATATTCGCAGTCCGACTAACCATAGGAGGAAACTACTTGGAGCGCTGTGGACAGGGTGACAGTCAACTCTCCTATCTTCATTCCACGACGAATGTAGGTCTCTTAGTGGGGGCTACGGAAGATTCTGCACGAATTTACCACACTTTTCCACTTCACTCCATTATGAGTCTCGACATGTTGTAAACGCGTTCCGGCGATCGAATTTTCGCATTGAAATTGGCCGAGCGCCGCAATTCCGAGCGATCCGAACGATACGTCCCGGATAGCAAAAGCCTCTAAAGCGGCCTCAATGGAATCCCATATTTTGATACGGCGTTCCCATGCCAACGGCGTCTTCTCGGCCGACGGGGCGATGAAGCCTATCTGTCTCTCGAACATATTTTATTAAATTTCCTCTCCACCCATCAATCTTCGAAGCGGGAAGCAACAGATAAGCGACCACCATTGATGGCTGAAGATAATTGAATGAGAAAGATAATATGAAAATAAAAATTATTTTTGTTGATATTGTTGACATTCTTATTTTTCTCGTTTTTGTTGTTGTTCTTGTTCTTCTTATTTTTGTGTTTCTCGTATTATGTATAGATGGAGATAGGGCAACAAATGGAGGTTTGGTGGACGTGAGGGGAAGAGGGGGGAGCACAGAGTAGCAATTACCTACCAGGTCTGAATGGGACTCGAACCAAAGGTCGTGCGAGCGGCTCAAAATCGCTAAGGATTCATTAAAGTGGATAAAGTCATTCAAAACCAACCAAATTAAGAAAAACACGGAGATTTGGTTAATCTAAAGACAATAGAAAGGCGAGAAGACAATAAAATGTAGTGAAAATACAAAAAAGGGGGGTGAAAACACAAAATGCATCGAAATAAAAAATAGGGTAAAAACTACAACTTGTAAAAACAGCACAACCGGTAAAAAAAGAATATGTGATGAAAACGTAGAGAAACGAAATAAAATGCACTTACAAATACTAAAAAGGGGATAAAAAACAATGAAATGGACGACGGTATTACGCTATAATGAGATAAAACTCAATATAATGCCGTGGAAACACAATAAAGGGAGACATTGCACTATAATGGGGATAAAACCCAATAAAAATCGGTAAAACCTAATAAAATGTGATGAAAACAATAAAATGACGGGAAAATCGAATGAAAATGCGAATCACTAATGTCTATTATAAATTACAATAGTAAATACGGATAATGGCCTCTAAATGAGTTCTTTATTCAACTTTATTTCTAAACAAAATGTTGATTAATGAAAGTTTAAAAATACTTCAAAGGCAACTGTGAAATTTACACTAAATTGCGTAACGATTATATAGAATAATAAATCTTGATTACGATTTTTTGATAATAAATACGAATTTATTATGGCCTCTTGAGCAAGTAAGGGATGAGCGGTGCTTATGACAAGATGGCGCCTGCGCTAGGCTTCCCCCCCGTCTCGCAAGGGACTGGAATAATTTTAAATTTTTACTGAGTTCGATTGACTCTCACAATTTTTTTAGCCACCAGAACAGAGTTCTTAACCAAAATAAGTGGGAAGAAGGTAAATAGAGAATAAAGAGCATAAGAGATAAAATAGATTAATGGACATAGAAGGTGCGTGTCGATCGAAATGGGAAAAAAGAGAGAATGCGAAAAATAACTAGAGGATGAAGAGAAAACTGATGAGATTGTTGAAAGAGTATGAATAATTTAGATTTCAATAGCGGTTTTTGTCATTCTATTATTATCATCATTATTATTACTATTTTTAATAAACCCTCAAGCGTATTGTGAAGAGCAGTATATAGGGGAAGATTAATGTGTGTTTTATTAGAAAACTAGATATTTATTGAAGTTCACCAGATAATTAATCTGCTGCTTGGTCCATAGAATCGAGTGGAAGATAAAGTGTACAATTGAATTAAATGAAGGGGAAAAGTGTGAAGAGTGAGGTTGCCGTTTGTATGAGACAAATGGAGGAAAAGGTGCAACATAATAATAATAATCGAAAATCATTGGGAGAAAAACAAAAGAAATGACTAAAAAAGAATAAGTACCCAATAAAATGAGACAAATTGCAGGAAAAATGTAACATAATAATAATTAAAAAAAATTTAGAGTAAAAAACAAAATAAGCAACTGCGCCATACGTAATAATAAATAAGTATACAAAGTTGTGTGTCTTAAAGTTTTCACAAAGATGAAACATGATATAAAGAGAGAGAATATTTCATCTTTTGTCTCCCATGTATTTTGCTTTCTGACTCGTCCCGATATCTTGCACGTCTTCATTTTTGCCAGTATCCTTCTGCCGAACTTCTGGAAACTTGTAATCTTGTTCCGCTCTCTGGAAATTCGATACATGATATTATTTCCTTCATACTTCGCTAGATTCTATTCGAAATGCTACTGTTGAAAGGTTAAATGAGTTTCCATTCTAGAATTAGTCCTGTACATGCCCGGTTTTACCCCTCTTTCTCTCAGTAGTGAGTTCAGCTTTAGTATCAAAGCAAAGCTATTTGTGTTTGCACACGAGACTTGCTGCAATTTAGTCTCGTTTTCTTATATTGACTTAACATTGATTTAGGAGAGAAAAATTTCATTTTCCACACCCCGTGGAGGAAGGGGGCTTCGCTGTGGAACGATTGTGTCCAGGGGAGTTATGTGTGCTTTCAGGACCTGATGAATTTGACTTTACCATTCTTTCATTTCTCTGGACGGGGTCTATTTGTTTCCGGGGGAAGATCGGTAAGAGTGGGGGTAGAATACAGTAAATTTTGCTTTTTCTTCCGGTTTCCGGCCATTTTCTCGTAAATCTCGAACTATTAAAAACTAGGAAATTAAAACTCAAAAATTGGCCAAATTTGCCAGACATTTTCGAACTTTGAGGATTGAGATTAGCGTGGCATCCCGCAAGGCCGATTCATATCGCCAAAATTAATTATTTTAAGGTTGATCACCCAAAACTTTAAATGACCTCAGAAATTTAGAGAAAACATGGAATGTTCTGGAATTGGCATTTAACACAGGAGACAGTCACAATGTATTATTATAAATGAGTGATAAACTAGAGACAGGATAATAAAACGAGAAAACCGAAGACATCAAACAATTGATGTATTGACAACGATCTCTAATTGATTCGCACTCACCATGAATTATTGAGTGAGTGCATTTAAATACCTACATGACCTAATATACACAAAAAGCACCACAAATTCTGTATTACACAGTACCATTAACCTTCTTAACCCTAATTCCTCCAGCACATTCATCCATACTTCTCCTTTGTGCTGTTTTTTTAGTTCCTTTTTTTATTTGGTTCAAGCACAGAGGATATTTTACCCTAGTTACTATTCATCCATGTTTTTTTTTAACGTTTACATTACACAGCACGCATTACACTCAGTACGGAAAATGATCGATTACACTTCGGTAGCGGGAGTACAAGTAACATTCTACTGTTCAATATTTAATTAATAGTCAGTTATCACGTCAACAATGATGAAGAGCAGCTGCATCGATCGGTATACGTTGCCCTCTCGTTCAACGTCCTGCTTTCATTTAGTTTCGGAACGACCAAATCGACAAGTGTGTGTTTAAAGAAGACTTTTTCCCAGATGAAGTCTTTATATCTACCTCCACCTGATAGAAAAGGCAAGAATAATTTTCTTTGTTCCATGCAACTCTGGGGGGTGGAAGGTTACAAAAAATACAGTTTAGAAACCATTGAAAATCCGCTCCACTTTTCATATACAGGGTGTCCGAAAATGAATATACTGGATCTCTTTTAGTTCCCCCCCTCTAAGAATTGCACTTTCTTCAATATGATCCTAGGGAGACTATTTATTTTTCAATGTATAGTAACTTTTCGGACACCTTGTATATATTTTAATATAATCCAACGGAAGCATGTTCACGCAATGTAAGAATGGAGAGACCGACGGGAAAAGAAAGAGCATCATGCGTGAAGCGAAGCATGAATAACAAATGATGCAAAATCAAACTCAGGAAGGCCTCGATCTATCGTCAAAGAGATCGGAAGCTAGGGGGGCGGAGAAACTTGGTTTTACCACCACGTATATTTTCTACAGTAAGATTTTACCACTGGGGGTTACGAAGAGGGTGGTCTACCACAGCTAGCTTTTACCACAGTGTTTTACTACAGCTTGGTTTTACCACAGTGTAGTTTTTTTACAGTGGAAGTTTTTGCCACAGTGTGGCTCTTACCCTAGCGTAAGACAGGGGTCTTTTACTACAGCGTGGTTTTACCTCTAGTAAGGTTTTACCATAACGGAATTTTGCTACAGCGTGGATCTTATCACAGGGTGATTTTACCACAGTTTAGTTTTGCCACAACGTGATAAAATACCACCATATGGGCATATTTCAGTGAATACACACATTATAACGTGAGATCTAAATTAGGGGTCGCTCCAGCATAGGACAGAGTGTGCAAAGTCTTGTCGAAGTCGAGACCCCAACCGAAAACTAACCTAACCTAACCTAATCGGGATTAATTTAGTTAAGTGTGAGAGGGGCAATTAGTGCGGCATTAGTCAGGGCAGTGGGCAAGGCGAATTTATGAAGAATAAACAAACAGATTATCGGAATACAAAACATGTAATATTGCCATACAATGAATGCAATATAGCTTTGCAAGACATGCACTATCGCTATAAATAGTATGCAATATCACAATACAAGGCTTGCAATATCGCTGAGGAAGTCACAAAATGCCACTTTAGAAGGCATGCAATGCCACTTTGCCGGGGATACAATATCAGAAAACAAAATAGGGAACATCGCTTCGAAGGGGATGGAATACAAGCATGTAATAATACAAGACACGCACTGTTGCTAAACATGACATGCAATTTCGCGTTTCAGTACATACAACATTCCAATACAAACATCTAACATTGCTGGACATTCAGTATTACAAAAGAAGCATGTAATTTCGTGATACAAGGCATGTAACATCTAGTTGTAAAATATTATATATCGCAATAGCAGGCATGCATATCCCCTTGCAGAACATCCAATATTGCTATACAAGGCATTTAATATCGCTATACTAGGTATACGATATCTTGCTTTTTCTGTCACGCAATATCGCTATACATGGCATACAATATCACTATACAAGGCATAAAATATCCCTATATAATTCATGCAATATCACTATACAAGGCATAAAATATCCTTATAGAATTCATGCAATATCACTATACAAGGCATACAATATCGCTATACAAGGCATACAATATCGCTATTAGAGCATTCGCAAGTAGCATTGGAGAGGGGAGTAGGACCCGTGACAACAAAACGTCTATGGAAAAAGAATAAGCGGAGAAAACGTTCTATTCTAAAACGTGTCTTGAGATTATGAGCAACACCTCTTTAGCGTCTGATCATTTACCAAAAAATGTTTATAAAATCTTTTATGTGTAGGATACGTTTATAAATGTACTAAGCACACTTTTAGTAGATAAACCCTATTTATCCCAACTTATAAGATAGTATATAGTCGATTTTCTACAACTCGATTACAAGGACCGTCTGTCTATACATCTTTTGCATGAAGCAATTTTGTTTGGTCAAATTGCCCTGGAAAAAGAAGTTTCTCAAGAAAAAGAGAATTATATGGTGAAGGAATGAAGTAAAAGAGAACCTTTTCTGTGAATGTCAAAGGAGTTCAAGCGTGATAATAGCACTGTTAAGAAAATGGTGAGAATGGTATTCAGCCGAGAAAGAAAGAGGTTCAACCAGAATTTCGAGTACTTATCCCTGGAGATCATTTTAAAATTAAAAGAGAAGCAGTTAAAAGACTTTATTCTTATTAAAATAAGAAATAGCATAGCTTAAAATATAAATAATTCGATTACAAAGAAAGAAGTTGAGTCACTGTAGATAGATAATAGGGTCAGGAATGCTAGGATAGTACATTTGGGAGCCTTATACAAACGACCTAGACAAACTGATCATATCGATGAGCTAATGATAAAGGAGATAGGTAAAGGATGATAAGAAGATAGTTATTCTAGGTGACTTTAATTTAAGCTTTGTTAATTGGGAAAATATGATAGGAAAGGATAGAGCAAGTTTTAAGTTTCTAGAATCTTTTCAGGATACTTTTTCAGTCAACTTGTTAATATATCAACAAGGGGTACCAATATATTAGATCTAGTACTTTCACATGGTGGTAATTTAGTTCAATAATTGACTGACGGAGTGACTCGGAATCATTGGAAAATAGAGATTATCAGCTAGTTCGTTTTAATTTTAGAATAGGGAAACGTAAAACATCAACAAACATTACTAAAACTCTAAATTTTCATAGAGGGGGGAAGGGGGTATGAAAAACTTAGAAACTTGCTAAATTACGTTAACTAGGATGTAGAATTCTGTGGTAAGAATACTTGTGAAATGTGGGACACTTTTAAGAATATATTAAACGTGGTTCAAAAGCTGCGAATTCCAACGAAGGGGATTATGAAGAAGTGTAGGAAGTAATTATGGTGGAATTATGAGACAGGAAAATTTCTGAAAAGAAAAGGGCACAGCACAGATTAAAGGGGGACTGCTGAAAATCTAAATCATTATAGGACAACAAGGAATGAGATAAATAAGATAATTAAGAGAAGCAAAAGGGCAGCAGAAATTAGTTCAGCTCAAAATAATAATAAAGAACCAAATAAATTCTTTACCTATTAGAAAATCGATAAAAAATCTAGCAGCGATAAAATCGTGCCTATTAAATATGAAGGTGTTGCGAAATATTCTGATGAGAAAAGAGTAGTGGTACAAAATGATAATCTTGCTTCAGTATTTACAGAAGAGAATCCGATCAGTTTAATTTATGATAGTTCTAGATCAAGGAAAGAGGAATTAAATAACTTTACGGCTTATAATTGAATTAAATACTAGTTAGGCATCTGGCAAGGATGACATTAATTCTAGGTTAGTTTGAAGAATGAGAAGAAAGTATTGCAGTAGTTCTTGAAAAAATATGTACTAGATTACTGGAGTTTAGAGAAACACCTAATAATTGGAAAATAGTAAATGTAGTATCACTTATTAAAAATGGAGGTAAAAAGAACGCAAATAACTTTAGACCCGTAAACTTAATATCTATAGTTTATAAAATTCTTGAGAAACTAGTTAATAAGGATATTTCGGAGAATCTAGAAAGAGTTAGTTTAATAAACGATGTTCCGCATGGGTTTAGAATAGGTAGATCATGTTTAACGAGCTTACTGGAATTTATGGATTACTCGTATGTAATATGTAGAAAGTTTTGAATTGTATAGCTGAGTGCATGAAAGACAGGAGACAGAGAGTGGTACTGAATGGAGTGAATTCACAGTGGAGGGTAGTTATTAGTGGTGTTCGTCAGGGATCATTTGTATGCCCATTATTATTCATAGTTTATATAAATGATCATGGGAAGGCTTTAAATGGCAAAGTGTCGACATTTGTTGATGACACTAAATTGGCAGCTGTTGTCAAAGAAGTTGAGGGTATCTTTAAAGTGCAGAGTAGGGTGGTCCAAAAAAACGGGGGTAACATTTCAAAGTGCAGTGATCCTTTCTCCTCACTACTGCTTTTTTGTGTTCTTCTCCTTGTGTGCGAAATTTCATCACAATACAATGATATATAGAGGCCGCTTCACTTTTAGTCCGACACTCTCAAAGACCAACCTTACTCAGTAAAAGTGAAAAGTGGGGTGACCGCTAAATGATGAGATAGAGAGACAAAGTTTTACGTGTAATACCTAAGGTGTAATAAAATTAGCACTGTGGAGAGAAAGCAATACCATTTTCACTTTTTTGGACCACACTAGACTGCAGAGTGATTTAAATAAGTTATTAGGTTGGGCACAGAAGTGGCAGATGAGTTTTAACCTTAAAAAAATGAAAGTTATCAACATGGGAAGGGATAATAAGTAATTAAGCTATGAAATGGATTGGAATTGGCTGAATTCAGTCAAAGATGAGAAGAACTTAGTAGTAGATTGGTTACTGAAATTTTCGAAAAAGTGTATTGAGGCAAAAAATAGAGCAAATAGGGTGCTAGAATACATTAAGAGGAATTTTAGCTATAGAAGTAAAGAGGTTATCCTTAAACTCTAGAACTCAGATGTCAGGCCATATTTAGAGTACTGTATACAAACATGGTTCCCATAATTAAGACATGATATAAACCTGTTGGAGTCAATACAAATGAGGGAAACAAAGATGATACCTTCCTTGAAGTACTTTGATTATGTAAATAGGTTGAGGGTACTAAATATGTTCTCATTTGAAAAAGTATACATGAGAGGGTATATGATCGAGCTTTATAAATTTCTTATGGGATGAATAATTTAGATTTTAGCAAGTTCTTTAAGTTGTAAGGTATTATTACACTAGGGTGCACCGCTCGATAATGTAAAAAACAGGTGTTGGTTAGATATGAAAAAGTATTGTTCCACCAACAGAATGGTAAATTACTAGAATAGTTTACCACAAAAGACAATAAGCAATCCAAATTTAAATGTTTTCAGGCGCGGGTTAGATTGATTTATAAGGAGCATATGTTACCATGATATTTACGTTGTATCGGGGCAAATTTCTTATTGCAATATCGATATTAATCTTAAGTGATGTTTCAAACGCATTCCTGTGGAGACAGATTTTAGATGGAAAAGGGGAGATTTTTTTTATATACAATTATATTGTGTATAGTATCTTCATGATTTAGTTTTCGAAAAGCCACGAAGGTAATGCCTTTTTAAGTAGTGATCTCGACGCAATCTTGTAGATGCAGTTTATGTGGTGGGTGTTGAGTCGGATTACCTCTGATAGGCAATTACAGCTTTTGTCCTCTGTTGAATTATGTCATGTTAACGTCAAGGCTATTTTTCAAGCCGCTAGGCTCCTTCCTTTTCGAGAAAAAAAGGTATAAGGCTATCAAGAATTTACTACCGTTAGTAATAAGATAAAAAAAACGATTCTAACCGAATAACTAAGAAAACGACAGTTGTAGGCTCAAGCAGACATGAAAACTGACTAAGCAACAAGAAGCATGATTTTTTTTATAATTGTTAAAGTCAAGCTAGAAGGACCTTTTAAAGTGCATAATGGCTTCAAAATGGATGGGATGGCATAATGCGAGTTTCTGGGGAAAAGCTTCTTAACTTGGTTCAAGAAACAACCAGTGATTTTGAACAAGACATTTTTCTTCATTCAAGATAATACTTCAAGACAAGCCCACAAGGTCTATAAGAGTTATTTAGAGTCGAAAGAACCTGTAACAGACTGAAGCTTGGACTAAAATCCAAACGGTTTCTACTTAAACCATATAAGAAACTTGTGAAGCATCCTGAAGAGAGACGTTTAGGCAGACAGGAGGCAATTTAAAAATAAAAATGATCTTTGTGAAACCATCGAAGATGCTCCATTTAATATTGTTGTTAATTGCATCAATACTTTGACTTCAACAGTACACAACAGGCAGTTTAAATTTATTCAGAAGGGTTCCTTTGTCCAGTAACACTTGAATATTTTTATTTAAATTACATTTGATTTAATTTTCCTGCATTGTATTTTTTACAATTATTTCATATACTCGTAAGTTGTTTAAACTAGTTATAGTTTGTTATTTTTATATGATGTTGTTTATATTTAGGTTAAAATATCAATGTATTTCAACGAATTAAAATTCTGTAAATGATCTCTTCATGGTAGAAAAAAGTATATCAAACAATAATAGTTGGTCTTATTTTTCCCAAATATGGAATTTAGATTCCATATATTGACATTAAAATTTTCTGCTCAGGATTGTCTTAACTCCGTGAAAAACGTTACAGAAAAATTATATGTTCTGACAATGTTGATCATTTTCAAGGATAAATTTCCGGGGAAAGCGCGTAGATGTTCAATAAACAAGACCCTCTTAGGCCAAGACTGGGAAACCTGTGGCTTCTAAACTCAAGTAAACATTTATAAAACCCATCAAAACCAAGTAATAACAATTATAAATGATTTTTAATCACCTATAAAATAATTAAAACAGAACTCATAACATAACAAATTGTAAATTATACTTATGATTAGGAAAGGTATCCTGGTCGTCTACCCTCTTCATTACAATTCGTTGGATTTTCCGCCACTCTCACTTCTTCCACAATAACTTCCTGTTTCCATCCTGGTCCTCATTCATCTTATACTTAAGGCTTTATAGACTGCTCTCCTCTTCTATTTAAGTACTCGTTTCACCTTTTCTTATCGCCTTCTAACCTGTTATCCGTATCTCCTTGTCATTCACATCCCTACTATTAAACAGATCCAACTACGTTTCCCTTTTACCTTTCATTCAATGTTCCACATCGACATTCAGCTTTTTGTTTCATCCTTCCTCTTTAGAA
Source organism: Ceratothoa steindachneri (assembly GCA_963969495.1). NCBI lineage: Eukaryota > Metazoa > Arthropoda > Malacostraca > Isopoda > Cymothoidae > Ceratothoa > Ceratothoa steindachneri. The sequence goes on along the minus strand of OZ018331.1, from coordinate 143,185,892 downwards.
TACCCACATGCAGGTTTTGTACTACCGACTCTCATTTCATTATATTTGTTCATATTTTCTCTACCTCATCCCTTACTTTCTTTCCCCTACTCTCAGGCATTCTCACGTAATTATGCCTTTCTTTGATTCAACAACCTTACATTTTTAATCCAGTCTTCCTTTCCAACTTCTTCACATTTATATATCAACGAATTAATCTATTACACCATACGCTTGTTGTCTGAAAGTCCCGTATCTATACTTCTTGAAATTTTCATATCCAAAACATATCGACATATATTCTTCTTTCTTTGCCCGGATCAATCATACTCTTACATTCTTCCGCTCTCTTTTGCCAAACCCATATGTATTTATGTACATCATTGGGCTGAAAGAATGCATTCGTTACACAAAAGTTTCATTCAGCACATCACACTATCACCCTCTCTCCATTATCTCCAGTAATCACATTTCTCATCCTGTCCCCTTCCATATCATCGACAACCCTCCTCCGATATCCCTTTCCGATTCTATCCAACCCTTTCAAATTTATTTTAAAACTTCCCTGTAGTTCTCAAACTCACTTCTATCATTACCGTGCCATTACAATACAAAGACGTACAGTTTCCCCCTTTGCAAATCTTAACTCCGTCTATATAAATCTGGAGCTCATACATCCATACCAAACTATTGCCTTTTGCCACTCCTTATTCACAACCAATCATACTCTCTTTACTCCTACCATGATTCAGATCCAACGTAAACGCTTCATCCCTTCATGTTTGCCTCACACAGCGCAACTATCTTCAATCTATTTTCTTTAAACACATTAACTGCTAAACCTCTCTTTCCGTCATCGCATAAATCCATTATATTCCACACACCGATTGGGTTTGGACCCTGATACCGATTAGCTGGGATGAGTGGACAAGGCCCTAGTCTCTACCATTATTGTATTTCACGCGAATAGGAACAGGTCTTTCGAATGTGTGGCTTTCTAAACCAATCTAAACTAAGTTGCCTTCTGCAGCATGTGTCGGAAGACAGTATGGGGACGTTCGTCGTCAAAATATTTAACTCATTTTGGGGGTATTTTTATTTTCAATAGAATAGACAAGCATGTTTACTCCTCAAAAGCTCAGTACAATAGGTAACAGATTAAAAACATATATTTGTTACGTATAATCGAGATATGGTTGCTGCCAAGTTGGTGATATCTGTTAATCAGTATTTTGCTTCCAACCATCTGGCAATGCATTGTTTCTCTCTATATTTACGATTGAATTTGATGTTTTTGTTTCATATCGCATACTGACCGAGGATATTAAAAGAAGATTGAAGCAAAAAAGAGACTAGCTTTTGAGGATGAATGAGTCGTGCAATGCTGTCTTGTTTTAGTAACGAAATGATCTGCTTGCTTTGCGATACCCCAATTTAAATACAAAATATAAACAATAAATATGCCAACTTAGAATAGGATCACGAAGGATTGCAATGTAAATATGAGAAACAAAGGAAAAAAACGATTATTGCAATGTGTTCCATCGAGGAAATGCTACAACTGAAGCAAGCTATAAAGTAACTTATTTATTTGTAAAAAAGATAATCCATTCATTGATGAAGAAATTGTAACAGAATTTATCATTGAAGTTGTAGGTTGCTAACACCCAATGAGCGTAAAAATATAATCGTTACCTCTTTCAAGAAGAACGAATGCCGATCGACCAAATAAAAAAAAAATCCAAAAGGAAAGTCTACATTTTTCAATATCTTTTGATACGGCAACGGATTCTCCTGACTCAGAACAAATGTCATATTTTATTCGTGCAATAACTTAGGATTTTTCTTTATATAAAAACTAGTTAGGTACCCTTATGGGGAAAGATACAGGAAATCGATAGCTTTAAAAATTGAGCGTTAAATGTCAGGAAGTTCGATTAAATTTTACTACTTAATGAGCGTATGTACAGACGGTGCACATTCTATGACAGGTAACCACGAATGATATTTTGGCATATCTAATAAAAAAAAACCCTTACAAACAAAATGCTTTTATTGCTTTTTATTGCATTTTGCATCATCAAAATTTCTGAAACAAATTTACCATTTTAAGTGACACTTTGGAAACAGTTATAAGTATTGTGAACTACATTCAATAAATGCAATGAAGCTTTAACACCTTCGATATATTCTCATTATATGTTATTATATAATTAGCGGTAAATTGCTTTGTTACCTAAAAGTGCGTTGGTTAGGAAATGACATATATTCGTTAAACTTTACCTTGACGAGAACAAATAATTCAATATTTTAAGGGAAAAAAATCACCATTAATAGTTAATTACCAAGTAACAATTCCATAGAAATATTAAATTTCTGTATGATCTGTTAAAAAGAAATGAGTTGAACATTTCGTTGCAAGATAAAAATAATTATATATAGCATGTGGCAAAAAAATTCAAACATTTAGAAACTCATTTATTTCAAATAACTTCTTGTTGTGTCGAAAATTTCCCAACAACACTATCTTCAGATAGCAAAGGCAAATTATGATGTTGATCAGTATCTCTATTAATCACTTTTGGAATACGAATCGGTTTAAACTTATTAAAAGAGGAATGCAACATGTTGTATTTTTTTAAAAGCACGATGCAGCCCTTATATTAGCTTTTTTACCTCATTTAGCTGACGTATCAAATGCAGCAGAAGAACTGCAGATGTAGTTAATTGTACTGTCTGAAGATAGTATCTTGCATATTTAGTTTGATAGCAAGAAAGATCCTATTGGAATATATAAAATTTCAGTATTTACAATGTTCTTTCCTCCGGAACCGGCATGAGTGGTTTGTTGCTTCTATATGGCTTATCTTGTGAATCTGGATTCTAGAGCCTAACACAATTTAAGAGTTTTTGAGGGTTCCAATGATAGATTTGCCCCTGGAAGACGAGTTCTAAATGCGCACCTTTATGTTAGTAACATACGCCAATGATTTCTGGAAAATAAAGATTTTAAAATGTTATTTAATGGTAAGTAATGTTTGGAATTTGTTTAAAATTGCCTAGTGTTAGACTATTAGCTAAATATATATATTTTATTCCATTTTGTAGTAAATAAATTTAACTTCTTTGATGCGGACTTATTGTAAGCTAGTAGATTTTACCGTGACCTTCCAACAAGGATAAGGCTACCCACGCTTGTTCTAGGCTGTTTTCAGCATCAGTTGCTGGAGTTGTTTGGTTGGAGAATGAGAAGTAAATCCGAAATATAAGATAAAAATTAGAGAATTACTAAACAGGAGATAGAAAGAAATAAAATAATGGAAAGAAAGATGTATAAAAAATTGGCTGATCAGAATTAGTAGGGTTAACGAAAAAGTATGAGCATGACAAAGAATGAAAGCCATTCTTATCAACCCTAAATACATGGATCTGAATCTGTATAAGTTCGCAAAGGGAGAAATATCACACGAAAGTGCGAACTCGAATAATTAGCCCACAAAGTTTCAAGTTTCATTTCCTCCGTCTTATTAAGCTTGGCTGTCATCATATGGAAGTTTGTTATACAAGTTCTTGTCACTCTTTTCTCTTTTAAACTATTCTTCTTCTGTCTGTTATCACTCTTGTTTCGCCCTTCCCTTAATGGCACATCTCTCTGCGGCGATTTTAGTTAGAGATCAATACCCCGCGAAGGTTCTTTCAGAGCTGGGCATATGATTTTGCCTAATTATATCGTGAAACAAATAAATAAACGAACGATACAGAGGGGGAAACTTTTTCGCGTAAGGATTTATCGATCAAAAGAAACACGCTAACCAGTGGAAGTACCAGACTCGGAACTTAAGAATAATGAGCAAAACAACAGAAGCAAATATAACAATTTCGGATTACAGCTCTTGAGGCAACTAATTAAGCTTCGTTAACCCGATTTTTGGGAGATCTTGTAAAGCGTATTTCAAAACGTTCAAAACCTAGTAGAATCCCTACCAAAAATTTATTGTGATTTTATCAGCGACCTTTACTCGTTTTAGCTCTTTTATTTCCGAGTGGAGACCTACAGTTTGAGGTGTGATCAAAGCCATGGGTATCTGAAACGTATGATAAGCCACAGTGGAGTCGGTTGGAATTGTGACGTCATCCGGTAGCTAACCACAACTGATATGGTTTAACTATGCTCAGCTAGTCTGCAAATCTATAAACATAAAGGCACAATAATTTAACATTTACCTCAGTTTCTATATACCCACCTGATAGCTATTTGAGACAGTGTTTCATGCTTCGCTCAACCTCAAAACTTATCTCTTTTCCCGCTTCCCTATCTGGCACGCTCGACATGCAGTCTTTGGTACACTTCCAGGCAGATCGGATGTAAAGTCGGCACAGAAATGGAAGAGAAAATAAAATCCCTTCAAAAAATCCTTTTCTCAAAAGGGACAATTTGGGAACGCGATTCGACAGTAATGTTCCTCTTCTTGGCGGCTCGTCTAAACAGAACTTAGTCACGGGTTATAGTGAGATCACAGTCACTCAACGGAACATGAGACTTAATGTAGAAAGATAGAGAACAGAAAGAGTCATAAGGAAGTAGAATTGAAATGGTGTAGATCACTACACTTTACCATCTTTGAGTATTTAAAGCGAATCGGTAAACGTATTTCAAAGCGACTCTGAAGGAAAAGAACAAACAAAAGCTCGTCCGGTCTCCCTTTCCTCAGTCCTAATTTTTGTCGAGTAAAAATGGAATGACAAAAAAAGAAAGAAAAAAGAATGCATTAAATAGAATAACGAACAAAAAGATTGAAGGACCGGAATAAAAAAAAACACAGGAATTCAAAACCCGCACAACAATCCACGAAATCACTTAGAAATAAATAATTAGAACGTACCCAGGGTAGGTATCGAGTACCTTAGACTTTGTCATGTCTCAAGTTCAATTCAATGGACTATCCCTGATCACTTTTTGCGATACTAGAGTGATACTACGAAAGATGGAATTCTTCCTCTTCTATTCCAGCGATCCTACTGTAAATATGAGGAAGGGAAGCAAACAGCTTTGAAAGCTGGCTTTTGTCAGTCAAAATGAAGGTTTTTGAAAGGTTGTTTGGGTTCTTCAGAAGACATGGGGGCGTGATTGAGCTTAAAGAAAAGAGGAATAAGGGTCTCTCCCACTGGATTCCACTTTTCAGGTGGATTAGGGAGAAGAGGGGAAGGGGGAAGAAAACAGAAAAGGCTGCAGTGTTTCTTGAAAGAAGGGTAAACGGAAAAAAAAGGAATGCGTGGGAAGGAATAGACGGATCTTCGGAATAATAAATACTTTAATAATAAGAGGAGAAGTTGATTACAAATGTATACCAAACGAAGAAGACCGATAGGATGTAGTAAATACCCTATGCTACACGCAAGGTTAGCTCGAGATAGAATGGAGTAGATAAAAGGTCTTGGCAAAGCAAACTACAGCAGCAGACTAAACAAATTAGACATCTTGGAATTTAATTGTCCTGAATTATAGGCTGTTCATTTTAATGTTAGTTCCAGAGATGCCAAGCAAAGATTTCTCCATGTGTACTAAAAATAAAATGACGTTTTTATTATGCTAGGTCTAGAGCGACTGGTACACACTTATCTACATGTGTGTACTGTCTATATCTTTTTTTTTATTCCCCACTTCCTACTTTTTGAACGACTTTAAGGTAAAGATTGTAATAAGTTTGAAGCTACTAGACGCGCTAATTTAGAATTAGCGAAACATTGGTATTTAAAGTTATTGGTTGAAAAGTGTGATTATTAAGCACTACCTTATTATATTATACTTAATAGTTTAACCATAAATTACACTCCAGCTAAGTATTTACGATTATGAATTCCTAATGAACATAATAATTATTTTTACCATTATCCACACCATTTTCACACCAGTCGGAAATTTCACACTGGCGATGAAAAGCTGATCTAATCAAACAAGTCGATTTTTCTACATAAAATGTGTCTATAATTTATATGTAAATAGAGTTAATTAGCCAAAGCTCTCTTGAAACCACTGTATTTTTTTGTAATGCTTCTTTATAGATTTAAGACAATCATTACAGAAGATGTAATGTGAATATATGGAATTTAAACTCCGTATGAGAAGCAAATAAGACAAATTATTGTTGGATGGACTATTTTACTGTCCAGAGTTAATTTGGGTATTTTTAATTAGTAGGAATATACAGTTTTCACACTAATTATATTAAGAAATCATATAATAATAAAGTATAACAAGTTTAAACATATTATATGAAGTAATTGTAAGAAATACACAAATTGGAAATTAGATGAAACCTAATTTTAAATAAGAACTTTTCATGAGCTGCTGGACAGCGGAATCTTTCATCTGAATACCTTTGAACAGTCTGTTGTCTATTGAGAAAGTCAAAGTTTTGATAGAATGGACATAAATATTCTTTGCAGCATCTTTTATAGCTTCTCAAATGTCATTTTTGTTGTTAAATTGCCTGCCATCTGCGTAAATGTTTTTCACCAAAATGCTCCACAAGTTTTCTATTAGATTTTGATAGTAACTATTGGGAGGCCAGTCCATGTTAAGTCCCCCCAAAAGTCCTTTCGACTCTACAAATTCTTAAAGAACTTGTAGGCATTACAAGGAGCATTATACTATATCAAGACAAGTGACATCCTCATTGGCTGCCTCTTGAACAAAGGAAGTTTTTCTCCAGTAGCTCGCTGTACATCTTCAAATCCATTATGACGACTTCATCCACTTTGAAATGTCCTATTAGCTTGGATCCAACAATTGCAAACAGAATCACTAAACCTACTCGTCCTCCTTGTAGTCGTTTGGTGAATACCTCACCTGAAGCCCATTAACAACCCAGTCTCTTTCCTAATCATTCGGCCCATCCTGAGTGAATGGATTCATCGGTGAATATAACTTTACTAACGTCAGATTTCTTGTTTGTCTGGAACACAACAGACTTTTTCTTTGTTTTATTTGGTTAGAAACGGGTTTGTAGTCTTAATCCTAACCTTAAAAAAATTCCTGAGAGTCTTACACCTTGTTTCTTTTAAGATGGAAGTAGCACAACAGCTTGAAAAATGTCTTTGTTCCTAACATGTGAGGATTTAGCCACTTCTCTTTTGTTTTAAAAAAGATCTCTAGGAGTAGGAGCTCAAAATTCGAGTTTAAATCTTTTCTTTCTTGGCTGAATGACACTTTTTTTCACAGTGTGAAAATCCCACTCAAATCTTTTGACATTTGCAGAACAGATTTTGCTTTACCTAATTCCCTCACGATATAATTTTTCTCTTCTCGAGAAACTTTTTTTTTATGGCCATTCTTTTCAGAAAATGTTCTTTCAAAAGATGTCTGGACAGTCGTTGTAATTGAATTTCAGAAAATTGACTCTAAAATATGCAATTCCTGAGATAACTAGTGTTGTATCTACTAAATTGTGCTTTATTACATTCCTAGTCGTATCTAAAATTAAAAAGAATTTAAAAACTTTTCCTAGAAAATGACGAGACTCTGAAGTGGTATTGCATAGAATCTATAGAGAAATTTATTAACTGACGTAATTTCCCAGAGATGATTCAACGTTTGCATGATTTTATAACTCGAATAACCTTAAGCTATAGCCATATTGAATCGCTTGTTTCGTAATTTAAATCCATTTTGACGACTACTTACTCTATCATCCACTTCAAATACTAGTCAATAATTTATAGTACTAAAGAATTTTAATATTTTTTAACACTTAAATCAGTTTGCCACATAATTGTCTACTTGCGAGTAATAATAGATAAAAAGATCGAAATCATTTTGCGTTTCATTTAGTTTAACGATGATTCGCCACCTTCATACACACTGAATCTGGCCCAGCTGGAGGACGCTCCGCCAGGGACTCTATCTAAAGGACCAATCCAACAGCCCTAAAACAAAAGCGGTATCAATTGGGTATTTTAACCTTCAATTTTGCCGTCAAGGTACACGGGATCGCCCCCCCCCCGTGGCACGGGATCGTTTTTACCCCACCTCCCCTGTGGCACGGGATCGTTTTCACACCATCTCCCCCGTGGCACGGGATCGTTTTCACCCCACCTCCCCCGTGGCACGGGATCGTTTTCACCCACCCGTGAGGGAACGCTATATCTTACAATGGTAAGGTAAACTGCGCTATACGCAGTGAGGGTATGCGGCAACTCGTTGCTATAGCAACCGCATACCATTGCGAACATTGTAATTTATCTTACTGTCATACTGCGTTGTTTATTCCAAATCTTGGGAAATAGTTTAATTTCTCTAAGTTGCATTCGTTCTAACGACGCTAGGACCTTTTTTCAGGTTGGGGGACAGAAATTGAACTGTATATTCTAGATGTTATCAACGAGGGATTAATATAAAGGCCAGAATGATATATTTCGACTTAATCGTGAAATTTCCGCATTATATCCCGGTTCCTTGTTATCATTCTTAGTTTTATCTAGCTTCCTCTGTATGTTGCCACATCGGATGTAGAAACATGTTTCCTATCTTTGTGTCATCTGTGAATTTGGAGAATTTAATTAAGCCGTTAACGAGGTAATTTTATTTAACTATGGAAAAAAGTGGACCCATTAAAGGATCTTGAAGCACTTTGATTGTAATTTGGAACAAAGTCCGAATTATCGCCGTTTACGAGGATCCAATGCGAAGGATTTGAGAGCCAATCTCCTTTCCAATTAACAATCTTCCGTCTTATTCCATTCTCTTTAAGCTCCCGATTAGCTTCTTGTGTGGCACAGTATCAAATGTATTTGTAAAGTCTAAGCAAAAAATGTCCATAGGGTTGTGCTTTATCGTGTATATAAATCATTTTATTAAAAAAATACAATAAATTAGTTAAATGTTGAACGTCTTCGTCGTAATTACTCTTGTGTTTAATTAGAATATTTGGCTTGAGATGACCTATAGGTTTACAGTCATTGAAGTTAAACTAATAGGGATATGAGTTATTCGGGTCGGATTTCTCTTTAATTGTGAAAATTAGCAAGACGTTACGTCTTTAATGGGACTAGCATGTCCCTATCTGTCTGCTGAAAAAGTGAACACAGTGGTTGGTTTTACTAATAGGTTATTTAATACCTTTAAGTGATTTGGGTAATCACAATCATGCTCCGGTGCCCTAAAATGTTTAAATATTCCTCCATCGTTTGTTTGCGTATCGGAGAGAATTGATTAATTTTTCCCTGAAATCAATTTCTTTGCTTAGAGTTGATAGCCGTCACAAGTTTAAAAATCCTTACTGTGAGTTGAGTTTTATCAGTGAGAAATTAAGAAGTCCTTCTCTACTTCTAATCGGTCCGATAGCTACCTTACACGCATTATTTAGTTGATGTAATTATAGAGACGCTTAGGGTTTACCAGCCTACCATGATAAATATTTTGGTCTATTTGATTATGAGTCATTTTTTAATGCTTGGGGGTATCCGTTTCCCTCTAGAAGGCATTTGCTTTCGTCGTTTTTTCAGGAGGCTATCATTGATTTATGGTGTTTCTGCGTACGTAATTAACTAACTCAGAGTATGCAATGAACACAGCTCTGTAACTTTAAATACATATATTGGGAATTTCTATTTTCAAAAGCACTAATCCATTCATTTTCCCTCAAATGATCACAAAACTCGAAATTGAGGGACACAATGAGCATGTATTAATTGAGTGCTCTTGCTATCTCATTTGGGTTTATTCGGGATCTAAGTACCCACTTGAAGATTTGCGACAAGGACTCATCTGTGGTAAGAAATTCATCTAAAATATTGGGCCAAAGGTTGGTTCCTCGACTTTCTGTAAGAAAAAGTTCTCTGGATCAATTCATGATAAGGCACCTAAAGTCGTTCAACTCAAGAATAGGCACCTGAGCAACCTCATTTCAAAAATAGGCACATGTTCTGCAATCCATTTAAGATAACACACCTAAAGTCGTTCAACTCAGAATAGGCACCTGAGCAACCTCATTTCAAGAATAGGCACATGTTCTGCAATCCATTTAAGATAACACACCTAAAGTCGTTCAACTCAAGAATAGGCACCTGAGCAACCTCATTTTAAGAATAGGCACATGTTCTGCAATCCATTTAAGATAACACACCTAAAGTCGTTCAACTCAAGAATAGGCACCTGAGCAACCTCATTTCAAGAGTAGGCACATGTTCTGCAATCCATTTAAGATAACACACCTAAAGTCGTTCAACTCAAGAATAGGCACCTGAGCAACCTCATTTCAAGAATAGGCACATGTTCTGCAATCCATATAAGATAACACACCTAAAGTCGTTCAACTCAAGAATAGGCACCTGAGCAACCTCATTTCAAGAATAGGCACATGTTCTGCAATCCATTTAAGATAACACACCTAAAGTCGTTCAACTCAAGAATAGGCACCTGAGCAACCTCATTTCAAGAATAGGCACATGTTCTGCAATCCATTTAAGATAACACACCTAAACTCGTTCAACTCGAGAATAGGCACCTTGCGCAAATAAAAGACGGTCATGACCTGTTTACGACTCACAAGGCTTCTGGAAAGGGAAAAGAAAAGGGGTCCTGCAAATATGAGGCATCCCACCGTTTTTCCGATCCTAATGTATCCTAACCTAACTAAACCTAAATTTACCTAACCTAACCTAACTGTCACACACGTAATATCTGATAATTTGCCTTTATTTTCTGACGAGGGCTGTGACGTGATATCGTGGGACCTACGTTCGCTTAATTGAGGCTGACACGTCATCCAAAGGAATTCTAGAATTTTCGTTCGCTTTGATCGGCCAGTTTCCCTCCTAATTATTATATTGAATATTAAATTGGATTAAGATTATTACGATTTTATCATGAAAGAAAGTTATTTTATATTTAGAGTTAAGAAACTTTCATTGTATGCTGATGTAGCATTGGAATTTTGAACAATCCATATTTGTTAGTGTTACGTGGAATTCAATGTCGAGGCCTTCATTCTTCACAGAAGACAGACCATTTTTTTGTGCTTGGAGAAGAAAGTTGTGTTCGGGAGCAGAGCGGATTTCGTGTACTTATTTTCCGGTTTCGTGCGTCTCGGAAGGCTATTGCTATTTAAGGCTATTGTAATTTAAGGCCATCCTGATTTAGGGTTACCGTGAGTTAGGGTTACCGTGAGTTAGGGTTACGGTGAGTTAGGGTTACGGTGAGTTAGGGTTACGGTGAGTTAGAGTTACGGTGAGTTAGGGTTACGGTGAGTTAGGGTTACGGTGAGTTAGCGTTACGGTGAGCTAGGGTTACGGTGAGTTAGGGTTACGGTGAGTTGGGGTTACGGTAAGTTAGGGTTACGGGGAGTTAGGGTTACGGGGTGTTAGGGTTACGGTGAGTTAGGGTTACGGTGAGTTAGGGTTACGGTGAGTTAGGGTTACGGTGAGTTAGGGTTACGGTGAGTTAGGGTTACCGTGAGTTAGGGTTACCGTGAGTTAAGTTTATTGTGATTGATTGACTTAGTGTAAGACAACCGGCAGAGTTGTACCTCCTTTGCATTTTAGTGCGGGTTTACCGCGAGTGTTGTGCCTCTCGTGCATCTTTGGTAGGACAACCGTGTGTGGTGTCCTTGTTTTTGTGTTACCTATACTAGCCCTGATATTGGTGGTCGTGAGTGTCCCTTTATTTTTGTACGCGTAGGTACATTGTAGTTACGTTACCGGTCAGTGCTTCCCTCTGTGGCTCAACCTTCTTTCTCCGTGGTCTCATAGATAGGAATATCATACGTGCGTTATTTTTGTGTACATATTTCTTCTTGTGTCTTCCATACTCTAAATATTTTTACATGTTCCCAAAGGTCATTCCTTAGCTCGACCTATCAAAGTTGTAATTCATTTTTAGGTCCTTTCTCTGATAATTTAGTCTTGGAATATATCGGCATTTTCAAGGGGATTCATTTCTCAAACATTTGTAAATAAAGTTTTTTCGTTTTAAGTCGACGCATCTTCTATCCTTGGCTATAAACTTTTGGGGTTAAAGAATCTGGGCATGTCACCTGACCCCAGTTTGTGACACTAACCAAACCTAATTTAGAATAGTTTGGGATTTGACATTTCAAGAATAATCACCTCATTGATGCCTAATTTAAGAATAAGCACATTGAAAATGAAATCTAACACCATTCACTTCAAGAATAGATACTTGGCGCAACCTCACTTTAAGAATAAGCACCTCATTTTAGTACAATTCAAGATGACGCACCTCAAACGCCTTATCTTCAATTGATCCAGTTTTCGAAAAGTCTTTTATTTAAATTTCGGATCTCTGCACAATACCATTGTAAAAAATGCTCTATTAATTTTAACATTGTCGGACGTAAACTCCGAAACTAGCACCGAAGTCTCCATATTTCTTTCCATCCTTATCATTACTGGGTTTAATTCTTATATCAAAGTAAGGCATATCATTCCTTCCTGTACAAAGGATACGTCTCTATTGGACATTTTGTCGCCATCAATAAATAATTAATAAATTTGACAGTAAAGTCCCTACTTGCAGTCTCCAGCCACCATTCAGTTATGACGAGGATGTGGAACTTTTTTGAAAGAACCAAAAATATAGAGTCAGTTGTTTCCTTAAACTACGCGTATTTGTGTACCAAAAATTTAATTTGGCCCTGAAGAAGACGTCTTGATTCTCTGATTACCCCTGCCGTTGATTTGTTGCCCCTTCTCCAGTTTGACAGTTGTCTTTGTTGCCTTTTGTCCCTTTTCGAATTTTTCTTGTCATACGATTACGTGCCTAACCAAAGCCATATAATTCCTAGACAATCTTATTTTTCAATCGACCAAGGTGAGCATCGACCGATTGATTTAAGTGAATACTGTCGTTTCAAAAATAGGATAGAGCCCTAAAATTCCAACTAGTAATTTGAAAAATTATCGCCTATTATTGGCAAAATATTTTGACTCACTGATAATGTAATTTGGTTTTGATTACATTTATAATGTTGCCCGGATTCTAGAGATAACCACAATTACTGTAATATTTGTTTTCACCTTCGCGGTTTCTGTCGGGTCATTTTATCTATACACAATCTCTTTTGACATGGTATCAAACCGAAGAACATCGTTGCCGCCTAGAAGTTACTATTTCTAAATCGGTAATTCTAAGTCATTGATCGAAGTTATGCCGTTTCAAATCATGCCACCCAGTAGACAAATCTGCGTTCGTTTTCGTCGATTTCTGGCTTTAAATTTATTTTCATGATTTTTTATCTCTATACTCCTATTAAAGCCGTCTCGCTGTTCTTTTGAAGTCTAGGCAACGAATCAACGCATTTTTTTCATTCACTTGGAAATTGTTCAGTTCTTGTTTTTTTCCCGTCGTAAAAGGGGAAAAAACAAAGGTTGACCAATTTCAAATTGAATGAAAAAATTCGATTCGTTGCCTGACTATAAAAGAAGAGCGAGACACCTTTAATAGGACTATAGAAATAAAAAAAAAATCAAGAAAATAAATTTAAAGATAGAAATCAACGAAAACAAACGCAGATTTGTCTACTGGTGGTTCGTGTAAGAAAAGAAATGCAAGAACGATTCAAGTTTGTTCTCTTTCACTGGTTGGGGAATTTGGATTTCTATCCTGGCTAATTCCTTGTCCGATTTTCATTATTTTTTGTGTTAGTGCTTCTGCTTTCATTTCGAGAGCCAGTTTCTACCGTTCTGCCCAAATTACAATTAATTTATATCCCTAAATCCGTTTTCTTTTCCTTAGATGTAGTCTCGGAAAATGGTTTGTATTTCGATAAGAAAATCTGCTTTAGCTTTGGCAAACTTAAATTCGAAAGTGTCCTTTAGGAAATTTAGTTATGAAATGGTTGGGTATTGGCTGAATTCAGTTGAGGATGAGAAGGACTTAGGCGTAGTAGTAGGTAGGTCACTGAAGTTTTCAAAGCAATGTATTGAGGCAAAAAATAGACGAAATAGGGTGCTAGAATACATTAACAGGAATGTTAGCTACAAGAGTAAAGAGGTTATCCTTAAACTCTACAACTCGTATGTTAGGCCACATTTAGAGTACTGTATACAAGCATGGTCACCACATTTTAGACATGACACCAACCTGCTAGTCAGTACAAAGGAGGGCAACAAAAATAATACCTTCCCTGAAGCACCTTGAATATGAAGATAGACTGAGGGTACTAAATATGTTCTCATTTGAGAGATGTGTGAGGGGAGAGTTGATTGAACTTTTTAAAATCTGTTCTGGGATGGATAAGTTGGATTTTAGAAAGTTATTTGAGTTGGAAGGTAGTAATAGGACTAGGGGTCACCACTTAAAATTAAAAAACAGAGGTTCAAGTTGGACGCTAGAAAATATTTTTTCACCAATAGAGTGGTAGATTATTGGAATAGTTTGCCATCTGAGGCGGTAGATAGTCCCAACTTGAATGTATTCAAATGCAGATTAGATGATTAAATGGGGAGGGAGGGGTAACTTTGGGGGGTATTCTGGACTCATTTCTGTGGATGCAGTTTTTTAGTATTATATTACAATGATTTTGATGAGTCTTGATGATGATGCCTTTTGTTTTTGACCTATTCCTGTGGATAGTTCGAATTGTATATTGTAGATGCATGATCGGACACAATCCTATGGATTGTTTAAATTGTATATTGTAGATGCATGATCTGACACAATCCTATGCATGCATTTTATGGGTGAGTTTTGATGGATGCGGATGACCTTTGATAGGCCCTTGTGGCTTTGGGGAAATTATTAGGTTAAGGAAAAGGTTTTTGCGGGTTTTTTCAATGTTGTGTTGATTTAAGTTTTCTTGACGTGATTTGTGCACATATTAAGAAACAATAATAAATAATGAGAGCAAAATTTGCAAAGGTTAGGCTAAGTCTCTTAACAGCGTAGACTATTAGGCTTTTGCTTAGGCTACGTCTTGAAGTTGAATAATATGTCATTGCAGTTTATTTAAAAGTTGTGTTAATTTAATTTTTTTTCTGTACCCTCAAAATGGAATGTCAAGTTGAAGAAAGGCGCATTTTCGACACTTGTTATTCATTTTCAATCGAGACGGGAACAATGCAAACGCAGCCAAAGCTCGTCGCGATATTTGTGCTGTGTAAGGGGAAAATGCTTTATCAGAAAGGACAGCTCAATGGTGGTTTTCATGTTTCAAAAACGGTCATTTCAATCTTAATGACGAAGAACGTTCTGGTCGCCCCATTAATTTGCATGAAGATCGATTGAGCGACCTTCTTCATGAAAATCCTCGTCCATCGACTAGAGATTTGGCTGTATAATTGGCGTGTGATCAGAAAACTGTAGTGAATCACTTTCATTCGATGGGAAAACTTTAAAAAACTCGGTGCATTGGTTCCGCACGCTTTGAGCGAAAGCAACAAACTTCAACGCTTCACGATTGCCGCTGGTTTGCTTGATCGTCACAAGGCTACTCGTGGATATAAGAACAGATTTCTTCAACGCATCATAAATAGCGACGAAAAGTGGTGTGTTTATGTCAACATGAACCATCGAAAACAATGGCTTAGCCCCAATAAAAAAACACTTCTGCGATTAAAGCAAGGACTTTATCCACGAAAGACGATGCTGTGTGTGTGTGGTGGGATTGTGAAGGCATTATTCTTTATGAGCTCCTTGCGAACAACGAGATTGCCAATGCAGAACTATACGTTCAACAAATGTATCCACTCGCCGAAGCTATTCGTGAAAAGCGACCTCATCGATGTTATGGAGTCCTTCTGCAACACGACAATGCTCGTCCTCACATTACCAATACGACAAAAGACGTCATTCAAACGCTTAATTGGAAAATCCTGCCGAATTCTCCATATTCACCAGACTTGGCTCCATCGGATTTCCATCTATTCCGATCGCTCTCCAACAATTTGCACGGCGTTTCGTTCAATACTGAGGTGGAATTAAGAACCTGGTTAGACGAATTCTTCGAGTCAAAATCCAGAGATTTTTATTGCAGAGGCATCGAAAAACTAGTTGAAGTTTTTCTAAAATTGTTAATGGTAATGAATAAATTTGATAAAACCGTAAGAACTTATTCCTCAACCCATTATGTTATGTTAAAAGAAAAAAAAACAAACCCGACACATTCAGTTTCCTTTATCCATGTTTGAAAGTAAATTTCCTTATTAAAATTCCACCCGAATCTATACATTCCAACTTTCAGGCATGATGTATGCTATAAGCTTGCCTGGCAAATAATTATTAAATTATAAAGACGTTGAGTTAGGAGTGCTTTAGCCGCTGTTTTGCGATCTGAACACTTCCTTTGACGGGAAAGAGTACGCGTCAAATTAGACAACACCCTTTGATTAATTTGATTAATCTTTTGTAGCTGACATTAAGTAAATAATGTAGTGAATTCTAATTCATCATATATTACCATAATTGTCCCGAAAGCACAGAGAGACGACAGCAAAACACAAATGAATAGTTTTCAGCAGTAGATTAAATTTGCATCTAGTCACAAACATGGAAGGAGAAGAATGAACAAGTGAAGTTGAGGTAAAATAGAGATAAACGAAAACTTCCTGTATATATTAAATAATATAAAATACGATGAGAATCATTGTAAAATTTGCCCTGATTTGAAAATTGTCGCTATTTTTAATGGACTCCAGACAGGTCAGACATTTATGTGTAAATGGAACAGTCGTGATAAAACGAAACAGCACATCCCTACATAATATGAGGTTCATATCCCCCTCATTATTAATATGTATCCTATTTTCCATGTATAAAACTTATTCTAGATTTAAACATTCATTTATTTTCCATTAGCTTTATATATATATATATATATATATATATATATATTTTTGTATATGCACTTCCCTTGATTCATTGCTCTTATCTCCTTGGCAGTTTATGGCAACTTAAACGCAAAGAAAAATCTTTACACAGTGTCCACCACGGAACACATTAACACAAGGTACCCCAAATCTTGTCCAAGAACTAAATGTAAGCAAAGGTTATTTTCCCTCGTTACAAATTATGGTGGAGCGAATGTGAGTGTGTGTGAAAGGCCATTCTCACACCCTTTACCAATACCCTTTTCCTCCCTCTGTTAGAATGTGTGTGAATGAGAATGTTTTTTTTTTTATATATAATATCAATTTATTTTCATATTTGTCTAAAATAGTTTCTTTTCTCTCCCGCAGCTATTCACAATTTGATATTTGCCAGGCCACTCTGATAAATTTTACAAGATTGTATTTTGTTTAAAATAATCTTTTATCAAAAGAGTTTATTGATAAAATTCTTTTTACGGAAAAAGCCACTATTAAAAATAAATAAATATTGCCTGCCTTTTGTAAAGTGGCTGGCGTTCTAGATTTGGAAAATACAAATTAGAGATATTGTATGTCCCATTTGTAAGGAGGAGGGCTTTTATATAGCCACAATACTACAGGAAGATCTCTTAACATTATTTCGAGCTCGGAGGTGCCATTTTGTTTATAAGTCCTAGACATTTTGCCCACTCGATTGGCGGCTGGCAGGACTTCCCCTCTTTGTACTACGTGAGGCCTTTCCTTTTATTTGTTTATTTATTGGTTGTTGTAGTCGCAAATACTTTTTTGTTCAATTTTGTATAGAATTTTTTTCGAATTGGTGGTAATTTTGTTTTTTTTTCCTTTAAATATAATAGTTTGAGTGTTTACAAATATTGATTGATAGTATTCATAAGATAGGATTAATTGTATATAAATAAGTAACGTGATCTCAAATTTATTCACTCCTATCTATTGTAGATATTTACCCTATATTTTTTGTAAGTAAAGGACTGTACGTACAATCCGCTTCATTTCTCCCTCGATTTCTCACGTCCGAATTAGTGTAGGAAGCGGGTTGGATCGATTGGGGTTAGTCTAGATCTTCAGGCTGCTACAACATTAAAGTAGGGCTTAGGAAATAATTTGAAAAGACTTTGAAAAAGAAACTGCGAATTTTTAGAAATCTAATAAATAAATGTCCTAAGATAAACGTCAAATCATGTTGAATGGCGATTTTGAATCAGTTATGAATGAGTTCGAGTTAGTAGCCTGGCATGGTTTTAAAAGCTTATTTAATGGACTACTCAATCAGCACAACAATGCCAAAAATTAACAAGATATTCTTAATGACTTAACCAATCGTATCAAAGTCTAAGTTACACCATGTCCCTTAAAGTATATTTCTCATATCTTTGTGTCATTTTCCTTTCCTACAAATGCGACTGACGTTTACCTTAAACACATGAAGAGGTTACAGCAAGACATTTGAACTCTCAAAGAGTTTCAAGGAAAATTTTAGTCCCTCTATGTGAGCAGATTTTGTTGGAATAAGCACGTGATCAGCCAGAAACCACTGGAGCGTTTGGTTATACATACACTACAATTAAGTAATATTTTATTGATGTATTATTGACAAGGAAAGGTAGAAATTCTTCTTGATTGCTTAAGTAAGATGGCTGCAGCTCGCGTGAATGGAGAGCACTGAGTTTAACGGTGAAAGTGGCACTCGGCATGGATCGAGGATCAGGCGATGAAAACACTGTCTAGGATTTGCCTCTCTCTCAGTGTCACTAAAATATGCTCAAGAAGCTTGATGTTGCCAGGCAACGCAATCATGGGGTTGCTAGCGGTCGATGACTGTGCAGAGACACCATGCTAAGATTGGAGTTAGATTGACCTATTCCCCCAATAGGTTAAAGGTGCCAACCCGATCAGCGAGGGAATTAAATCTTTGCGCCTAGAGGCCGTGTGAAAAGACCTGTGAGTGTCATGAACGAATGTCGTTCAAAAGAAATATGACCCCCTTTTTTGGTCAGAAAGGATAACTGATGCATCTGCGTTAGCGGTGATACACGCCTCAAAATGGGGCTCTCGGTCTTTTGAGGGCCAGGTGGAAGCCGAGCTGGCTTCATTACGGATCGCGCTGCTCTTCAGATCATTTGAGCCTACTTGAACCAGAAATGGGTGTCGTCTGTGGAGTTTAACGGAGAAAAATCATTAATTTTTTTAATGATATTCAGGTAGTTTCTCATGTTTCTAAAGAACACGGGTGCAAGTATGAAAATCATTAGTAAAGTTATTCTTCTGATCGTGAGGGAGCTTGCGCAATTAAGAGAGGCGCAACTCTTCCGTGTAAGTTTTTGGAGTCTCCGCCAATTCTCTGAGGGGAATAGAGACATCTAACGGATTTGAATGTGTGGACGGAAGACTGATATAACACCCGTATTGTGCCTGTGATGGTGATGTACTGGAATCCTCGTTAGTTTGAGAGCGGTGGGCAAAAGGTATCCATGGTAATTTATTATACCATTTATTATGTGGTAAAACCGGCAAGCAGGGGGCGTTTAAGCGTAGCATTAAACGACTCGGATTCCAAGACAAAGTTAAAACCAGCTGAATGCCAAAATTCTTAGTGAATTCATAAAATAAGGGAGAACGAAAGTTGACGCCATTGTAGGATATGAGCGTTTTAGGCACTCCGTACCGCGTAGCCAATATTTGTGCAATCGTTTGAATTGAACGTCTACCCATTTGGTATATTTATCCACGATAGATATAATAGGTATTTAAACCCATGAGTTTGAGGGGTAGGGCTAATTGATGTCTACATTAACCACAATTAGAATCAAAACCGGTAGTGAAAATTGCTTGAATCGAGGTTTGGTTAATTTGTTCGCGTGTGTTTGTTCACAGGAAACGCAAGTACGAGCAATTGCTTTTATATTTTTGTGCATTTGAGACTACACAAAGTGCTTTGAAAGTAAAGAGAGTGTGACTTAACATCAGAGAGAGACAAGAAATCAAAGAGGTCAAATACTTGTTGCTTAAATGTTTGGGGCACGAAGAGCGTTAGTTTATTTAGCGAGGAGTCCACAAGAATTTTGCGATCAATGTTCGGCAGGCAGATGGAGGATAATGGAAGATTTGTGTTTTCTCTACTCAAAAAGCGATTAAAGACCGGGCAGCTGAGTTGGTCTGCGGGCCAGCAGGGTATATTCAACCGTTTGAAAGCACGTGGGAAAACTTTCAGTGGCAGCCACAAGAGTAGATTATAAGAGAAGGCCGCGGTCGAACAGTGCCATTTGAGAATCGTCATTTTGACCAGGAGAGAGTATGTCTGCAATCAGTGTATTTCTTTACAGAAGATCAGCTGGGGTAAGATGTTTTATGTGTGACTAGTGAAGGTCATCCACAAATTGTGTAATGAAATTCAGCTGTCGAGCCACCAGAGGAGTGTGCGAAAACTTGCCAAGGTGAGAGCTCTGTGACCTATAAAAAAGTTATTTTGGAGTCTTTAATTTGTGAAATAAGGTATTTTTATAGCGGAAAAAGCCGCAAGGAACTCTTTTTCAAAGGTAAACATATTTGTTTGAGGTGGAGACAACTTTTTCTTAAAAAAGCTAACGGGGCCCACGTTTCATTTTTGTTGTTTTAAGGTTGCTCTACACCAGTCGCACTTGCATCAGCCAATATACGAGATGAGGCGTCCCTCAATGAGTGCCGTAATTTGGTTGCTGATAAAATAGCAAGTTTATCTCCGTAAAAGCATTAGCAGCACTTTGCGGCAAATTTAATGCTGATTTGCTGCTTTCAGGAGGCCATTCAGTGTGGCTTAGATGAAGGCCGCATTTTGTACATCATTTTTGTACAAATTGAATAGGCCCAGTAACTTTTAGAAAATTATATGTGGCAGTTGAAAGGAAATTGCATATGACCGCAACTCTGTCAGGGAGAGGTAAGATGCTCTTGTTGGCTAGGAGTTCTCCCAGAAATCTGAGCCGGTTAGCAACTAATTAACATTTGTGTGCTACCAACTTTAAACCATAGGTCAATAGGTGGGCGAATGCCTCCTTTAGGCTTTCAAATTGAGTATTGTGGTCTGAGAGTAGACCAATATGCCATATATAAAAGCAAAAACGAATGGAAGATCTTCCATGACTTCGTTAAGAAAACACACAAACGTTTGTGAAGGCTAACTCAAACCGAGCAGCATGTGAAGAAAAACGTACCCACCTAACGACGTGACTACACACGTTTTATCTACACTCGAGGCTTCCACCCAAATTTAATAGACGGTTTTTAGCAGGTCAAATTTGGAAAATACGTGTGCACCTGCGATTTGAGCTGTAAAATCCGAGACGAACAGGATTGGATTGGCATCAGCCTTAGTGATTCTGTTTAAGCCACTGAAGTCACACACTGGCCTATAAGACACATCTTTTTGTTAAAAGCTATGTGTAATGAAAGTGCCCCGGAAGATTGCGATTTCCGAAATATGTCTTCCTTCTCCATTCTGGAGAACTACTTTGCTGCTATGAGTTTTGCCGGAAGCCAACGGCACGGGCGCCGAATACAGGGCTGCCTGTTGTGTGTATATAGTGTTGAGTCGTGTTTCACCGGCTGTTCACACAACCTGGGTGAGGTTAGGTCTGGAACGATGCAAGTAATGCAGTGTACTGAGCATTTCTTTACGATGCACAGCTGAAGGAAGGGATGTGGAACTTGCCAAGACAAGTCCTTGAACAGGCCTGGCAAGAGTAAACCGCAGGGCGCGAGAGGGGAAACTGCCACGAATATAGCTCCAGAACACTCGATTCGTAAGATAAGAATAAGTAAGATACCCTCTAGGAAAGATAGAGACCGAAAGAAGTTTTTTAGAATAGACCGGGATATTATGACCTGAGATATTGTAGAAAGAAGAGACCATCGAAGGGAAGTCGAAGTCTGTTCTGATTAAAACCAGAAAAATGGAGACGATGGGGCCGATGTCAACGAGGAAGTTGAGCCCCGTCTGTAGATCCCGGATAGAGAGTTAGAGAGAGGAGCGCTACATCGCTCTCACGGTGAGTGTGTTGGTAGGCTGATGGAGTGCACCGGAGGAATGTATCCTTTAAGGGATGGTGGCACAGCCGGAGAGCGCTAAGCTCGGGTGTTGGGAGAGGAATGAAAACTCTGACGAGGTAAGGTTACGATTTGTACTTCAGCGTGAAATAAGATTATTTCCCGTAGATCTTTTTATTAATGAATCGTGACTTTGTTGAATGGTAACCTTGGTGAGACTGGTAGTTACTGAAGGGTTTATGACTTCAGAAGGGCGCTCTTGGGTGTCTTCCGGCAGCGAAGGGAGGAGGTCGTGATGGACATAGGGTCACCCTCAGAGGAAGCAGGAGAAGATAGTCATTGGGCTCCCTCCACACGGAAGACAGTGTTGCAAGCAGCGCTGGGCCTTACCTTTGAATTTATGGTGGTAGCAGCACCACCTGGATTACCTGTCAGGAAAGAGCCAGACCGACGCAAGACCAGGAACCTGCTTTTCCCCTGCATCTTTTTGACCAGAATCTTGACCGCACCAATGAGTTTTTCAATCTTTGCTTCCAGCAATAGGCGGTCCTGAGTGGCGGGAGAGCTGCGTGAACCTCGCTAGCTCGAATTGTTGTAGGCGGCAACGGTAAATAGCTCCTAGATGCCTAACGCATCTCGAGCTAAGACCCTATCGACAATATCTGCCAACCTTTCGGGGGGGGGGTAAACTTTCCCTAGCGCCTGCACGATGTGTGTTACGTGAATGGGCAGATGACTGAGGAAGGCTTGCCTCAGCTATGCCACCGGGATGTCAACACCCGCAACGTCTTAGAGCTGCTGAAGGAGAGCTGTGGGATTTTTCTCCATCAGGTGAGATTTTGCCATCGTTGCTGATCCGAGGGCTCGTACTGCCGAAAGACGATGACCTTGATAGCTTCGTTAAGTCCTTTGCTCTGATGGCACCTTGAATAATGAGTCCGTTGATTACATGAGGTCTGTTGGCATATGGGAGAAGGCCAGTCGAAATTTTGTCTTTGTGGACAGGATATTTTGTGTCTCAAATGCTAGATCGCAGAGACGGAGCCAGTGTTCCGACATATCTGGCAAATATTGAGGCACTTAAATCGCCGAACAATTTGCCGTATGATTAGCATCTCGATCATTGGCACTAAAATAGGCTCGCATAGCGTGAGGTTGCCAGATGTCGCCATTATAGGGGTGCCAGTGGTTACTGGCTGCGCCACCACGCATAAATAAGGGAAAAAGCATAGTTGATACAGTTTCAATTTTTTCATTTGTTTTAATGAGTATATACAAATATCTAAATGAATTTGTTCTAGGAATATATACGCCAAATTTGACTTTCAATAGATTTTGTTTACATCAATATAAATCAAGGGTGTTTGCAAGGTCACTGTGCACTAATATTCTCATAAATGCACAGTGAGTTTTCGAACATCTTGTATAACAGATATGAAAAGAAATGTTTAATGAAGAAAATTTTTATTTTATTTATTTAAAATTGTACTAGTTTAGCACCAGAACGCAAACATTTTATAATTTATGGATATTGTAACTTGTTTTTATTTACATATTACCGAAAAATGGCGACTAAAAGTGAAAATTGGATCGTGGATTTGAAATCATCACACTTTAATAAAGCTAAGTTATGATTAAGTTCTTATATTTTTCAAACTTTAAATTTGTTGTTTAGTGTTATCCATAACCAATAATTGAAGTTAAGCTAAAAGGAAGATAGTTACTCAGATCAGTTTTATCTCCTTTTTTGAGATTGGGACTAAAACGGCCTCAATTGTCCAGTTAATAATCATACACAGCGGTTTCAATAGGTAATTGTTTCTTTAACTTTAGGTGGGAGGTGGGTGACGCACTTTGTCCCCGGTGCTATCGATCTTTTCATTTGGTTTATATATATGATTCTTTTTAACCCTGGATTTAGTGTCAAAATTGTCTTTGCCGAAAAGATCTAATATTCCTATCGTCATTTTAAATTTTCAATCGCCCGAAACTCACAGTCTTCAGTCTCTTCACTGTCTTCTACTTCATCCTAATTTAAGTTTCCAAATCTTCGACTCTTTACATTCAACCATATTTCTTTTTTTTTTGAGGGTCAAAGCTGAGAGCATCTGGAGAATTGAGGTGGACTATCATTGGATTGTCAAGAGAAGAAGAGTTCAAACTCTGCTTGCAGTTTTTATCCGTTTCATTGACGAGAATCCACGCTCACAATCGGCGGAGGTAACAGGAAGCGAAAATAGAATGTCGATGGGGGAGAGTAGATTAGATATCTCTGCTATATACTTACGAATGAGTTCCCGCACTTAAATATCTCAAGATGTTTTTTCCACTCCTTGTCGTAATCTTCGAATTAAGGATCCACCATTCATCTGAGATTTGACCTCTGTCGAATGATTAAAAACAAACGATGGAAATGATTTTGCAGGAAATTAATTTCTTTGTCCCCCCAAACCTGGAAAACATATTTAAATATTCAAATGAAGAGAAATGAGTAAATGACTCAATATGCTGTTTTCAAAATGTTAACAAACAAGTTGCTGCCAAGTCAAAAATAGGCTCCAAGTAAACAAACCAATTGCCGATTAGTTATTTTATAGTGACCCTTTTAGATTAGCATTAAACAACAATTTAAGCTTCATTCGTCTAACGGTAAAGATGACGGGGTTCACTAACAATTATTTCTACTTCAGTTAATATGACTACCGTAATAAACTCATACTAAAGCAATACGAATATAAATGGTCATTCTAACTTACATGAAAGATAAGATCAGGGGTTGCCGGATGTCACTAGATGGTTTCTCTCGCGCTTTGGTGTGTTGGAGCTGCCGATGGTAGATTTTCCTCGAGATGGGAGGGAGTTAGGGGAATCCGATCTCTAATTCTTTGGTTCTACGTAAAAACGCGGAGAAAGAAGTTGTACTCTCAGGCTCAAGGAGTGCTCTTCTGGATGCTCTTGAAGCCTGTTTATATCCTAGTCTTCTTCTATCTTCAGTATTAAGATCGCAATTTCAGAGTCACTCGAGGGTGACTGGTTCTTCTATTATCTTACTTGCGAAATTCCTGTTTGGCACTAGGAATGTTGGTTCTGCCAAGCTTCTTACTAAACATGTGCAGGGTGCTTCGGGCTGGCACCGATACAAAACTTAACATTCTAAGTTATTTCGAAATTTGGGCGAGAGATCGATCTTCTTGGACTGATCCTTTATCGTTTCTCCTCGAATAATCCTTCTTCTATTGGTGCCAAAATTCCTGGTTTTGCACTAGAAATGGTAATCCAGTTAGACTTCTTCTAAGTCTGTAAAGGATAGTTCAGTCTGGTACCAATATAAAACGTGACGTTTTTCTATGTTAATTCGACACTGGGTGAAGGATTGATCTTCTCAAACTGATTCTTTATCGTCTCTCCTCGAATCATCATTCTTCTCTTGCTGCCAAAATTCCTAGTTTAGCACTAGGAATGGTAATCCAGTCAGACTTCTTCTAAGTCTGTAAAGGATGGTTCGGTCTGGTACCGATACAAAACGTGACGTTTTTCTATGTTAATTCTACACTGGGTGAAGGATCGACCTTCTCGAACTGATCCTTTATTGTTTCTCCGCGAATAATCCTTTCTCTTTCCTTCAGAGGCTTATTTATAGGCTGGCGACCGCCCCATCTAAGGGGAAAGGGGCGAGGCCGCAGAGGGAAGAGCGAGGGGTGAGGCCGCAGTGAAAAGAGCGAGGGGTGAGGAGGGTGGCATCGCGGTGCCCAAGTCGGCTTTTTAATTAGAGACACCACCAACCGTCACTATCCTGGGTGTTCCTTTTGACTGGCACCGCTTTTTGGCGATTTAACCACGGGCCTCCAGATCTCGTAGGTAATTGGATCCTTTGAACGCTGCAAAATGGCCTTTGGTGGTCACTTAGGCACAGCGGCTCTCTCCCGACTACTTATGCGGCGGGGAGATCAAAAAGGGTAGGCAATGGATCGATTCTCTTGCTTTCTCCGCAGGGGGGGAACTTTAACGTATATGTCCGCCTGGCCCTCCGGGAGGCTTTATGATGTAATTCCTCTGCACCGTATTTAGTATTTTAGAAAAAAAATATTTAAAAAATAAGGTAAAAAAGATGTGTCCCCACCCTGGCGATAGATGAAAATTATTCTTTCGCCCTTCAACAATTTTTATTGAATTTAGCAACAGGGTGACCTTTAAATCCAGGGTTGATTCTTTCTCCCTCGTTTAGTCGCGTGTCAGAGACATTTTCTACTGCAATTACTTGGGTATGGAGAAGAAAGCACATGATCTTTTATTTACCCTTAATACTCACATATATACTGCCATTTTGATATATTCTCGCAAAGCTCATACACGCCGTATCCATACAGAAAACTAACACAACCCCGCACACTGTTCAAGCTTTTCCCTCGTCTCGCTTCACCCAACTCACATTAGTGCCCTCCCCCATCTCCTCAATTTATTCCTTCTTCTCGAAGAAGATAATTCAAATACACCGCGGGATTCCCACTGGTTCTGCTCATAAACACCGAGTTACTCTGTCGCCCACTTCCCTGCCCAGAATAATCTCTTCTGCCCCTGCACCCTGAGTTATCTAATGAACCATCCTCCACCATTCTCTCCTCTAAAAAGACCATGTCTCTTTTGACTCTTTTCCTTCAAGCTTCACTGGTATGTTCTTTCCAGTTCTCCTTCCTTACCTTACTGGAATCTTCAACGCAACCTTCTGGTCAGGACTGGTACCATATGATTTTCAACAAGCTGCCCTTCACCCGATCCTAAATAAACCTAACTTAAACCCAGAAGTCCTGGCGAGTTATCGCCCTATCTCTCACCTCCCCTTTCTTTCTAAATTTAGGGAAAGGCTGATGTCAGCCCTGATTTTTTTTCTTATATGTCATCCTCCAACATTGAAGAAACCTTTCCGTTTGGTTTTAAGACAGATCACAACAATGAATCAGCTCTCCTTAACGTGATTTATCGCCTTTAGTGTTCCGCCGATAACGGTCGGTTTTACATTCTTATTCTTCTTGATCTATCAGAACCATTACATACTGTAAAAAATAATGTTGTTCTTCACCACATCTAGCTGGTTCTGTTCTTATCTATCACCTGCCTCAGTCCATTCACATCGGGGAAGCTATATCTCTGCCGGCTGAAGTGTGTAATGGGGCTCCGCAAGGCTCGGTTATAGGTCCACTCTTCTTTGTATTTAGTTTCTTCTCATTGGTATTCTTGTAGGTAACCTAGGGCTGTGATTCCATTTCTTTGCTGACGACATGCAAGTCTATCTTTCATTCTCACCTTACTAGTTGATGAAAGTCATAAATTTTATACAGCTTATGATATGATCATTGAATGGCTCTCGACCAATTTTCTGAAGCTACATCATGACAAAATTAAATTTTCACTGGTGCGCACAACTTCCCAGGTCACTATTTCTGACAAGTTAGAAATCCTGGAATTACATAGGGAACTATCTTTCAAAGTCCGTGTTTCAAATATCTGCAACTCCTATTTGTGAGTTCTTCACAACCTTAACCACATTCATTCCGATTTGAACATGACAGTTTAAAGATTGTCATTCATGCTTTTGGTACCTCCACTTAGACTGTAACACTTCTCGATAGATTACCAGTCGTTACTATTCTAGATCTCTACCAAATAGGCACTTGCTGACAATTCGTACCAACATTACATTCAAGGTCCTCTTTTTCGCGTATAAGATACTGAACACTACCACACTATCTTCTTTATTTTCAGCACTGCGCCTATCACGACCTCAGAGAACTTCTCGTGTTAGATCTACGCCCGTATTCTATACCTCTGGTAGTCTCCTGTCTTGCTAAACTTGTTGCAGAAAGTGTTCATATCCCTATATATTACCAAAATTTTTTAACATTATTCAAGCACCATTTACTACAGGGTAATGAAATTTTGAGACATTGAGAGGAATGTATAAATAGACACACCCACAAAAGCTTAAGAAGTTTGATAGAGCAATTAAGAAGTAATAGCACTTTATACGAAAGTTCGCAGCCAAAAAATATTTATACTGTATCATTTTACACCTACAGTTTTGAAGTTTCTATAAACTTCTATTTATAATTTTGCCTAGTCAGGAATAGTTTAGAACCTTCTAACAAAACTTTATCCGGCATCTCAAACTCGGGACTTATTCTACAAGCAATCCTCATGACGAAGGGTAAAGATATCGTCTTCCGAGATCAAATCTAGAATAATTACCAAATTTTAATCTAAGATGAGCTACAAGAAGATTTCTGAAGAACAAAATTTTAATAAACCTACAGTACAATGAGTAATAATAAAGTTTAAAGAATTGGAGACAACTGCAAAACTCCCTTGTCCTGATAATCCTCGGAGAATTCCACAACACGTAGTTCGGAGGATATTTTAAAACTGTTAAAAATAACCCAAGGGTGACTAAAAGGAAGGTGAGCAGTCAGTTAGAAGAGAAAGGTTTCGATGTTAGATTAAATACAGTGTCCAATAAGTTGCATAAAACTGAAATGGATGTCGTCCGAGGATGATTCCTCTTTCGAAAAATAAACTTTTGAAATCCAATCTGAAGTACTCCAACGCTCATTTTGGAGAAAGATTTTAATCTTTACGCCCATAGGTTACGATCAGATGAAACGCAGATTAAGTAGTTTGGCACAAATGATGTCATATATGTATGGCACAAAAGTGGTAGAGCTGACCTTTCAAAAAACACTACTTTCTCAGTAAAACATGAAGATGTATCTATTGTTATGCTGTAGATTTTGTGCAACATGTATTGGTAAACTTGATCAAATCAACGCAAAGATAAATAAGGAATACTATAGAAAGATTCTTGAAGAATATGTGTAGTGATACTCACAATGCTTGGCCTAGAAAAAAAGATGGGACTTTCAACAAGACTGCTTTGCTTTGGGAAGTCCTTCAAGGTCGATGATGACGTATACTCTCATATTAAAGGTATCAAACCTACACTAGGTTTAAATGGGTAGAAATGTGTGTAGTCTTCGGACCCGTATCTTGACCGAGAGGAGAAATAACTTGGTGGCAGGAGAGGTTCAAGACAACCAGGCTTTATCCTCGGCTGCAGGAAGCTGCCGAGACACCGGTCTGTTGGTGATCGCCTATAGGCACTCCGGATCCTGGTTTGTGATCGAGGTATCGTTTCTTCAGCCTCTGTTTAAAAAGGCAGAACCCACAAGGCAGTTGAGGGGGGGGAGTGGCTGGTAGGCGCCAGGGCGTGTCCACACACGGGTGGGCTTTCACGCCGTACCTTTGGGGCCCACTGCTGCTCCAAGATCCCCTGCTGATGAGTGAACAAGACAACGACACCGAACGCACATATAATTTTATTTCTTGCTAGTTAAGGAAAGCTAAAATAAGGTGTAGAGAATATTCATCACAGTCGGCAACCTCAAACCGATAGAAAACTTGTGCTACAAACTGAAGGACAGGGACCATACAAGACACACCTAAACATCGATAAATTGGAAAGGTTTTGCACAGCCAGCAGAAAAAAATTAGTTCCGAAGTTTTTTTGAATTTAGTAAAAGACTATAACAACCATTTAAGGAGAGGCATTAGGCAAAAAGATTACTATTACGAGTAGTTATCAAATTTTATAGAGTATGAGGACTTTTTGTTTAAATAATTTCGTTACATTGTTATTATTATTATATTTGTCTAGCAAACTTTTTTAACTTTATGGGTGCGTAAGGTAACACATTTTTCTCAATGCCTTTAAAAATCCTTTTACTTCACTTGAGTACACGGGTAATGAACTATGGCGAAAAATATAGTATTAGGGAGGGGTAAAATTACTATATGGTGCAACTATTTTCTCTCCTTGCCCTCTCTGGGTGTCTTAACGCGCCCTTCGAAGACAGTATTCTCCCACCCCTTCACTTTGTCTATGGATTGGCTCACGACCTTCAAAGATGCCTTAAAAAGTTATCTTATTACTTTTATTATTATGGAACTACGTCTTGGACTATGGATACACACTTATCTACGTTTGAACCTATGATTCATGCAGGAATCTTATGGAGTTCAAGGTGAATTGCAGCCCCTCGAATGCACATTTACATCACAGGAGAGAAGAGAAAATATATTCTTCCTCGAAACCCTCTTTTCTTTTATTCCCCGAATAAAAACGCAATTGCAAAGCATGTAAGGAGAGATCTGAATATAAGCAGTGAAGCTGCCTTTCCTCCTCGTTCAGTAGACGTTCTCATGTGTGCTCCCGAATTTGTAATATTGGTAATTGAAAAATACTCCACAAATCGGTTTTTAAGCATAATTAAGGTGTTTTCCGCAAGGCGGCTAAACTAGAATATTCCCCCTTTGTGAAATTTTATAGGCTGATTAAAGTTTAATTTATGGCCGTGTGGAATCGTTTGTTAGTAAATTAAAGCCATTATGACGAGTGCTTCCTCTAACATGCCTTCGAACAATAGTCCATATTGTATATTACTGAATCTTATTTAAGTATTTTAAGCACAATTAGTTTTCCGCGTAATGACAACTAGACAGTGATGATAGTTCTGAGGAACGACGTCTTTTTTTATGTACGGTTTATTCCTAAACTTGAGAATTAGTTTAATGGTCATACGTAGTTTGAACAACGTTACGTATTCGTGTAAGAAGACTAAGATTGCACTGCGGAGGATTTATGTAGAGGCAGAATGATATATTTTCACTTAAACATGAAGTTCCTGGCAATGTATCCTCTCATCTGCATTACTTTCTTAATAGGTTCGATCATTTGATTCAATAATTTAATTCTTCCGAAATTAAACCCCCTAAGTCTCTTTCTAAGATAGCTGACTCTAGAACTTGGCTGTTCACATGATAAACCACTTTTAAATTCGGACATTTACGTATGCCATTTTTCCGGCCACTTGAACGCTTTATTCAAGTCCTTCTTGTAAACAAGGCTTTGTTTCTTAACTTAGTGCCATCTGTTAATTCATATATTTTATTAAGTAACCCAATGAACAAAATTAGGATCAATCCTACACAACGACCGCTGAGAACACTATACCTAATTAATGACCACCAAGAAATTTCAATCCGATAAAATTACCGCCCAAAATTTCAATCATAGCTTATGACCCCAAGAAATTTATTGGTATATTAAAAAAATAACCCGTAAAATAACTTTTATTAAAGATCAAAAATAGTTCACAAAAAAGTAAACAAACAATTAAACTAACAAAAATATAAAATATGAATCCAATGAGTAAAAAAGAGAAATGTGACGGCAGAAAATTTAAAATCCACTCAAACTGAGATGATCCTGCTACTTGAGAATTAGTTAGGTTAGGTTAGGTTATTTGAACCTAACTTAACCTAACCTAACCTAACTTAACCTAACCAAACCTAACAAATATTAACCGAAACAACGTCAATCCTAACTAGCATTTATAATTTATCTTTTTGGCATTATCTTTTTATCAATTATTATTACTTATTTAAAAAAGTTCAATCCTAAATAATGAACACCCCTAAAAAGAGCATTCTTAGATACTGATCCCTCCCCCCCCCCCCGAAAACTCAATCCTAGTTAATGACCTCTAACATAGGCTGGGAATCGTTGTCTAGAATTGATCCGAAAAGTGGGCCAATTACAAATCTTTGACGACCGCTGCTCGTAACTGGTGCGCATTCCATATTAGCCCTGTTTTCGACAATCCGCTGGGAAAGATTTTATATCCCGTTTTCTATCCAATTAATAATTTTTCATTTTATTCCATCTGCTTTAAGTTTCGGTTTGTTACTTTTATAGGGAACGGTATCGAAGGCATTTAAAACGTCTTGGTAAACAATATCCATTGATTTGTATTCATCGTGGATAGAAATCCTTATTGAAGAATCCCAATTGGTTAGTAGGTTAGATTAACACGAACGAGCTAGTCGAAATCTATGTCAGGTGTCATTAATTTGATTTTATTTATAATTATCGATTTTAAGAGTTTACCAATAATTAAAGGTAAATAAACTAAAAGGACGAAAGTTAATCTGATCAATTTTATTTCCTTTTTAGAAGTTTGGCGTGTTGTTTTACTCTTATTAACTCTGCTGGGTCTATCTCGTCCCTAATTACTTATAAATCATTCACAGTAATTATAATAATTCATTCTTTAACTCCTTTAGGTGACTTTGGTAAACGCCGGTTCCTTCGATCGCTTCATCTTGTTTATATATGCCATTATTTCTACCTCGTTTACTTGCGTGTCCGAAACAATTTGTCGCTTCACAAAATCGATTCTTTCGCTTGGCGGAGATAGTAACAGGTCAAGACACGAAATGCTCTTTTGTAGAAGAAGAGGAAATAAGTATTAAGAACACGACCATCATGTTTACTTTTAGTTAGCCCTAACCATTCTTACATGATATCTAACCTAACAAAAAAAATCTTGTTCCCTTTTTGGTTTCCTGTGAAAAATATAGTTGAATAGAAAACAGAAACTCATAAACTCTCAACATACCTCTGAGAAACACTTTTTCATACGTGTTCTACTACGTTGTATATTTGTTCGGTCATACATTACCCTTTAGTTGGAAGAAGGAAATTTTCACGGAATTAAGTGAATTAAAGGCCAGCAAATATATTAATTGCATCTAAGTCCGCCTCAACGAAAAAAAAAGGAACCGAAAAATAGTAAAGTGGCCTTATCTCTAATACTACTAACATAATAGGATAAAAAGAGGGCCGTTGGCTAATGAATGATAACCCAATTTAAGAATATAACTAATTGTGACAGGCTTAATTAGTGAGAATGAAAAAGTGATCTCACCCACATTAAAAGGTCCCTCTGCAAAGCACGGATGAGAGAGTGAGTATACAAGTTACCTGTACAAGAAGTTTCCTTCCCGACGACGGATCACGCTTCCATCTTCTTGATTTTGGTTTTGTTGGTTTGGGGGAGTTTTGTTATTTTTATTGATATACTTTGTATTTTAAAATAACTTAGAACTAGGCTTAAAATTAAATTACGGTAACCTATGCCCTTGGCGGCTGTCGCCAGATGGGCGCGATAAAAGAAGGAAGATGTAGCAACAAGTTATGGACCTGGAATAAAAGGAATTAATGAGTCAGGGAGAAAAGGAAAGAATTTTCCTTGTTTATTTATAAGGCGAAACCTAATAAAGACATCTCCGTTGGTCAAGAAAATGGTTAAGTTAAGGTAAGTAAAATGGCATTGAAGGTGCATAGCTTTACTTGAAGCGTTAAGGATCTGTAGGCCACGCAATTCTCTTACACTTCCTCTCCCTCCACCTTAAAGGAAGTCTCGAGAACAGCCATTTTCAACCATTGTACCGTGAAATTTAAGTGTGCGGCGGAGCATCCCTAGGTGTACCGAGGGAAGTTTAAGGAGTGTGGATGTTCCCTCTCTTTCACACAGCCACGTTTTCCCCCAGGATGGATGCAAGAATAACATTTAAATATCGTTTGGAGTTGTAGCGACCCAAAGCGCCATTTCATACACAGTGTATGATCTAAACTCAAGCGGTTTCCAGTATCTGTAGTCTCGTGTAGTGTATATTACAATACCACTGAATCAAATGCGGTTGCCAGTAGTTCTGGTAGTGAAACGCAAGACTGACAGCGTTACGTGTAAAGAAGACCATCCGGCAAACCATCCACATCTTCACGAATGATTTAAGTAAAGTTCAAGCATTGTTACAGGTTTTTCCATTTCAACCATAACATCTCGCTAGATTATTAATAAAGTAATATTTAATTAAAAAAAAGTTGCATAATTCAACGAGTGCATTCTCCGTGAGGAATGAGGAGAGAAACAGAATAGAATAAATGGTAAATTAATGGAAAGAATTCGAATAATAGAGGGTTTTGATCCTCCTAGTACGGGGAGGAGAGACAATCGCTGAAACAAAAAAGCAAGAAAATTTCCCAGCAAATTCCCCCTAAAGAAACAAAGCTGACAAATTAAATTGGGTTCGGGTGGTATTAGGAGGAACTACAAAGCAATTGTCGAAATCAGAGAGCACTCAGAGTACAAAATATTACCTTACCACTAAAATGGGTGGATTTATTTCCATCCAAAGGTGGGCGTGGAGAAACTAGATCCCCTTTAATTGAGTGACCCTCTTCTTGGAGGCAGAGAAGGACTCATTTTAGAGAGGCGTCGTCTCCGTTGTTTGCTCGATGAGTTTTAAGGTCTTCTTTGTCTATCTTTGCTTCTCTTTCACGAAATTTGCTTCGGAGGTATGATAGAACCCCCTCTGCTCTGAGGTTTTTGGTTGGGTGTAGTTGATCTTTACCCCTTTTTAAGAACCCTTTGCTTCAGAGATTTTATAAACCCCATTCCTTTGAGATTTGGCTTTGAGTGTAGCTTATATATGCTTCTTTTTCACGAACCCTTTGTTTTAGAGGTTGTGATATAGGCCACTCTCATCTGAGTTTTTTCGTGATTGAAACTTATCTTTGCTTCTTTTTCAGGAACCTTTTGCTTCGAAGGTTGTTAAATAACACCTTCTTTTCTGAGTTTTAGAGTTAGGTGTAGCTTATCTTTACTCATTTTCACGAACCCTTTGCTTCAGAGGTTTTCAATAACCCCATTTCTCTGAGATTTGGGGTTGGGTGAAGCTTATATTTGGTTCTTTTCACGAACCCTTTGCTTCAGAGGTTGTGTTTGGGTTTGGGTTTGAGTGTACCTTATATTTTATTCTTTTTCACGAACCATTTGCTTCAGAGGTTGTGATATAATCCCTCTCTACTTAAGTTATGGGGTGGGTGTAACTTATATTTGCTTCTCTTTTAGGAACCTTTTTCTTCGAAGGTTGTTACATAACCCAGTCTTCTTGGAGGTTCTGAGTTACAGTAAAGCCATTACTGTTTCCCAGTCCTCTTTTTATTTGACGTTTTCTCCTTTTATCTGTCCTCTTATTTAGTTTCTTCATTCACGAACATATTCTTTTCCTTTTACAAAAATAAATCCCTCCATTCTTTCAAGGACCATGTTTTAGCCCCATTGCTGGGTTGGGGTCTCTACAAAAAGTTCTACAAAAGTTCTTATACCTCTCTTAATGTAGGTAGCATGGTTGTCTGTCTATTATTACTTGTCGTTCTCGCTTTTTTCTTCTCCCATTCATTTTTACTTTTTTTAGAATTTAAAGAGCAACAGTAACGAGGTCATGCAACGCAGGAAGTTTGAAAGGAGAGATCGGTAAAAGAAGGGAAGATGGAATAAGTTAAAATGTGTGGAAGATATATCGCCGCAAGCATTAGGGCCCTTTAGGCAAAGTCCAGATGTTAGGGGTCGGAGGGCATACAAGACCCTAGATATCACCTGAAATCTTCTTTCGGGTCAACCAAAGAGGAAATTCACCTAAGGCGGGGGTTAATGGGAACTTTAATGGACCCACATTGGTTAAATATCGTTCTACAAATACACTTCTACAAATCGTACATGTTCTACATGAAATTCAATTTTATCCAATGTTGCGAAATCAATTAATAATAAATATAAATATTTCCCACTTTTATGTCAAATATTCCATTTATATTATTATTTAAAAAACAACTTTAGAGTCTCATAGAAAGTGAAATGGACAAGAAATTGTTGACAACCCTCTTGTAAGATAACGTGACATATAATTTTTTTTTTGTTGTTTCACTCTCGTCTAATAGCTGCCGGGGTGGGGGCACAACCCCTGAGCCATTTAATGTTTAAGAGTATTACATGGCACCTGCTGAGATCAACCACGCGGGGGAAATAGTCAACCATCTACTCACCAGCAGCCATGAACATCAGCAGAAGAAGGGAATATGGCATTATCCTTGGTAGACTGAGTCATGTGGCGACGACCAACGATGATTGTATTTTATCCACTGCAAGAGCAACGTTCATGGGGTTATAGCTCTTCCTTACTCAAGGAACAACGTTCACAAGATAGTCGCCCTTCCTCCCTCAAGGAACAAAGGGCCGACAGAAAGTTTAAAAAATAGTGGCACTTTCTCACTCAAGGAACAAAGTGGCTGCATGAATAAAGTTCAAGAGATAGTGGCAATTCCTCACTCAAGGAACACAGTGCCCTCAGGGACAACGTTCACGAGATAGGGGCACGTCCTCTATCAAGTAGAAATGGCTGGCAGGAGCAACAACACGCTAAAACAAGCGGCTTGGCGTGGCTTTCATCACATTGCGACCCCTTTGCGTGACTTGGTTGGACCTAGGTTGCGATGGGTCGATTCCGTATCCATCGCGAAAGTAAACAGTGAGCGAGCGTTGGTGGACTTCAATTCGGTCCAGGCACAGGTCTTCGTTTCCACGGTAACCGGTCTGAGGGGAAGAAGGAATATATTCTCAGTTAGTATATATGGAGACAAGCAGATCATGTGATTATTATTACTAAGAAGCGAAAACTAACGATGGCATTTCCGCCATCAAGTATTTTTAAGAGACTTTTAAATAGAGATAATAGAGTAAGGGAAAAAATGTGGAATGTACATAATCCGAAGAGTAGGCTTGAGGGAATCTTCTTAGAGAGCCCGAGACGTGTAGGTCGGACAAACCTTCATAAGCATGTTCAACCTTGGCAATGAAGATAGAGCCCCTTGTGAAGGTTCTTAGTCACTGAGAAGCCATGCCTAGCCCCATACATGCTAACGTTTACACCTCAAAATTAGTGTGGATTTCAAACTAAAGTGGGGATTTGGGGGGTCATCTCCCCCAAAGAAGTAAGTTGCTAAAGCATGAAAATAACAAAATATCAATACGATACAACGGCATTTAAATCTGAAATACTTTCAAATTGAATAATCTCAGGATTAGGAGAAAGTTTCTTTGTTTCGCTTCGAAAATCGGCGCCAATCTTGCGCAGAGGAAACAGGTTCGGAAAAAAGGGATTAGAATTGGTATTTCTAAAAAAGATACCTAGTGCTACTGATTATAGCGTATAGGCATATGGAAAAACGATAGAGTGCTATGGGTTATAGCGTGTAGCTAAATAGAAACGATATAGTGCTATTGATTATAGCATATAACCTTATGGAAATAATATAATGTTATTTGTTATTTAGTGTATCCTTAAGGAAACAATATAGTTCTAGTGGTTATAGCGTGTAGCTATATTGAAACGATATATTGCTATTTGTTATAGAGTATAGCTATATGGAAACGATATACAGGGTGCGTAAGGTATTTGAGGAGATATGTTATTTTTACTATAGTAGCAGATTATTTGACTTTATATTTTCTATATTTCAGGATTATCAATGTCAAATCCTATGCTTACACAAGGAATGAAGAAGCACGCAGTTATCGTTGCTATAAAGGCTGAATATAGCAATTTAGACATAGCACGATTTTTAAAAGTCGCTAGATCCTTCGTCTACAAAGTTTGACGGGAGATAGAGGCCAAACATGGTTAGGCCATGGATGGACAATGTACGCAATGGAAGAAAGACCTTATGTGTTTCAAGAAGACTCTGCATCATCACACTAAGCTCAAGCAATGCAGGAATGGATGGCGCAAAATTTTCTATGATCACATAACCCCTAACATTTGTCCTCTTAGTTCCCCAGATCTCAATCCATTGGACTACTATGCATGTAGCGTAGTTGAAAAAGAGGTTAATGAGCACCCTCATAAGACCAAAGAATCCCTGAAAGCCTCCATAGTAAGAGTAATGTCCAATTTGAACAAGAACCACTTGATCCTAGCATGTAAGCGATTCAGAAATTGCATAGAAGCCGTTATCGAAGCTGAAGGAGACTTTTTTTGAATAAAATTACAAGCAATATCTTTATTCTTATCCTCACAACCTTTTCAGCAAAAAAGGTATTATTATTATCTGTTTTTAAGAGTCATTTTTGTGTAAGTATAAAAAAGTTGTCAAATACATTACGCACCCTGTAGTGCTATTGGTTATAGTGTGTATCCATATGGAAAAGATATAGTGCTAGTGGCTATAGCCTGTAGTGTGTATATAAAATAGTAACGATATAGTGCTATTGGTCATAGCATGTAGTCTTACTTATGGAAACGATATAGTGTTATTGGTTATAGCCTGTAGCTATATGGAAACGATATATTGCTATTTGTTATAGCCTAAAGCTATATGAAAACGATATATTGATATTAGTTATAGTGTGTAGCTAAATAGAAACGATATAGTGCTATTGGTTATAGCATGTAGCCTTATGGAAACGATATAGTTCTTTTGTTTATAGCGTGTAGCTATATGGAATCGATATAGTGCTGCTGGTTGTAGTTTGTAGCTATATGGAAACGATATAGTCCTATTGGTTATAGCGTGTAGCCATATGAAAACGATATGGTGTTATTAGTTATAGCGTGTAGCTATATGAAAACGATATAGACATAGGTCTAGAGGATGTAGCTCTATTTATGTCCAAGTGGAAACCGTAGGAATTGGTAGTAACAAAGCCAAAAACAGAATGTGATAACAAAAGTTTGGATAAGTTTGAAAATTTGTCTAAATTCGGGAGAAATCGGGGAAGGGAGCGAGTTGTGACCCCGGCAGGAAACCGGAAAGGATAATAAAATCGGGAGTCTCCCGCGAGAGTCGGGAGGGTCGGCATATATACCCACCCCTCACAAAGATGAAGTGACCTAAAGTCACGTAAAAATAAATGGTACTAGTGGGTGTCATAAAAGACTACTAAACCTGGATATGGATCCCTAGCTTGGAAACCTGCCTCTCAAATCTCCTTATTCTGCGAATGCCATCCAAAATGATGGATTAATCTAGTCAAATTAGTTAATTTGTATCAATGTGTAAATTAATTGTTAAGAATGTAAGGTGTATATGTAGTGAGGAGATGAGGCAAATGTAGTGAAAATGTTTAAATTTAGGAATTCCAGATGCTTGCATTATGTGAAAAGAACATGAAAGGGAATGAAGAATTTGTGTAAGATTGGGTGAATAGAGTGTATTCAGGAGTGATTCCTGGTGACATGATTGAAGAGAGGTCGCGAGGAATGACATCATGAAATGGTTACTTATAAATGTGTGAGTTCAAAAACTATAGATTTGAAACGGGTTTTGTTTTTGTTTTAGATCTTGTCTGTCGGCCGCAAACGAGGGCATGGCCGTTGATAAATAAAATATGAAAATAAATAAATATATAGTCAAAATAAAACGACAACATAAATATCAACAACACAAACACCTACAATAAAAATCAATGAGGACATGCCGGGGTGCCTTTGGAAGTCCGCCTCTCCTAGGGACTCAAGCAGGCATCAACAAATTATATTTTAAACAGAAAAGTGTGGCAGGAGCATCTCAAAATTCGAGTCAACCACAGTCGGGGGCAGAAGCCAGGTTTAAGTACAAGTGACAAGTACTAGTAACCTCGATCATTCCGCTACCTGGGCATGTACCACGCACGAAGCTCCACCAGAATGGGACACAACCAAACAAGAAATGTCCATTGAAGCGTTCCATCAAATGACACTTCGTCTCTTGAATATTTCTAATTCGGAGAGGCATTGGGGGAGGTCCATGGGAAAGTTGGAGTGCAAGGGCATTGAACTTGAAAGTCCTGTGTGCGCCTTCCCCCGTCTTCTTTATCAAGCGGTCCGAAGAACTTATCTGATTCCTGCCATGCAATCAAAATCAGGGAGAGCTAAAAGCTCTCCGATTGCTCAGTATGTACAGACAACTCTGCCTCCCTCTTTCAGCAAGCCCCTTCTCAACTACCTCTACCTTTCCAGGACCCACAGAAGTGAGTGTTAACAAACTCCCGATTAAGCAGCCAAAACGTCAAGGATATAGCGAACCAGGGGATGTGGAGATACCAATGGTTCGATGGCACTGAGCGCGCTCTGCGAGTCGCTACGAATGACAAGGCAGCCTCTGTACTTGGAATGAGGCATAATCTCCCGTACTGAGTAGTATATTTCAGCCAGTTTGCCTGTGGAGACGGACGCAGTACGCGGAAGGGGTCCGCTGGCTTCAAACACGAAGAATGTAGCATGGAAGCCAAAACTCCATTTGAACTTGGACACCGGCACGGCTCCACTGCGGTAGAATGTATGCTCCAAGCAATAGGAACGCAATACTACCAATGTTGTGGAAGCATTGAAAGCAGGTGAGACTTTCAGCCGTAAAACTGTCCGTGGTTGTAGTGTATGGCCTCTAAAATAATACAAGTAAAGTTGAAAAAGGGATTTTCTGGACTGCCTTAGCACGATTGGTGGGTAGAATTGGACATCGGCCAAAGATTGGAATGGATGTGAATGATAAAACAAGTCGTTGTATGAGATATTGGATAACTAAAGCTTTTTGGACAGCTACAGGCAAGTGAGGGAGGGTGATATGTTAAAAAGAATATGCTAATAAACGTATTGGTGAGAAAAATGTGAGAAGCATGAGTATGGGACCATCAAATCACATAACTTTGTTTGGTAAGATTAAATTGGTTGATGTGTGAATGAGAAAAAGTGAGTTATATGGAAGGGGGAACTAATACTGAGAAGCTGTTAAATCAGCGAAAGAAAGAGGAATGCGTAAAGATGCATAAGAGTAAGAAAAAGAAAGCATAAATATTGGAGATAAAAAAAATGTAAAATAAACTTAAAGAAGTGATAATGTATTGTATTAATATTGTGGTTGTGCGAGATAGAGTGGAAAAAGAAGGCGTGCTAAAATGGTGAAGCACGATATGAAATATACAATAGAGAGAAAACAGAAGTAAAGAGGTGCAAATGCCAATTAGTTCATGATGATGAGGTTGAATTCGTACAAGTAGTCAAAAGAACCAATCGACAGGTGTGATTAGCTTAAGTAAAATTGAATCAATTGAACCAAAAGGATAGAATACGAATGATTATCCAGAGTGGAACTGGAACTTATGCTGTAAGCAAGAAAGCTGTAAATATTGACGAAAAATATCTGTGTGAACATTAAAGAAGTGGAGTGTAGTGCAGAGCAATGATGAGGTAACGTAGATGGCCACAGTACTTTGATTTAATTGCATAAGGTTAATATGGAAGGCGAAGCAAATGTAAATCTGATACACTTTGAGGGTGTAAGCAGTGTATTGTATCAGGATGTGGAACCAATAAGTATGCGAAAGGTTGTTATTACTGATGAGGTCTGAAAATAATAATAAGGGTGGAGTGGATAGTTTAGTAGCCAAGATACTAAAGAATTGTAGTGATTGTGTTATAGCAGCGGTCTAGTAGTAGTGTAAGGGCTTTGAACGTATGGTAGGGTTGAAGGACTGGAAGAATGTTATGTTAGTAAGAGAAATATGGATACAACAACTGATTAGCAAGATTCAGAGGTGAATAGTGTGTGTGTTGTGCTGCGAAGACGGGAGAAGAAAGATAGCGGTGATGTGATTGGGTGTGTTTAATGACCTATGTAAGATCTACCTACAGTCGCGAGGGTAAGCACAGCTCGTTCACCAATCGGTGGGCAAACCTTACATGCGTTGAAGTTTGTGTCTGCTTTAATTAGGATCGAGCCCGACATCTAGACGCTAGAAGTCCAATGTCTTATCCACTGAGCGAAACAGAGCTCTAATTATATACTAAAAAGAGCAAAGTTATGTTTTTGGTGGGTTGTGAGGGTGATTTAAATTTAATAATAATAATAACAATGATGATTATAATAATACCAAGGAAGTCTTTATATGGCGCACTTCGAAGACATGCGCCTTCTCAGAGCGCCTGTCTATTAACTAAGGAAAGTCGTTTGAGAAGAGACAGTTCATTGCAGCAAGCTGTTGGGTACTAATGAGGGTGGGATTAGATTATACAACAGGCAGCTCATTCCACATTCTTGGAACAAAGATCGAGAAAGTGCGATCACCGATGTAGCACAGTTGACTGCGAGGGGAGCAGACCCAGAACGTAGGGTTCTGGGGCAGCGGTCACTAAACTACGGCCAGAGTGACGGATCAGGCCCCCCAGGTCAATTCATCCAGCCCGTCGCTGCCACTTAAATTTGTTTAATAAATCGTATTGAACACGAGACGTTGTGATAAAAGGAAACAAGGCTATAGCATGTGAATTCGGGTCATGTTACGCGCAGCGTTGCCACACCCTACTTGTACAGCAATAAAGAAATGTAACATTCATATTTAACAGTGTTGCTACGAAAATATTACTTCAGTTAATTTTTACCGAAGCTTTAAGTGGGCTAAAAAATGTAACAATTAATTTTAGGATACAATTTGAAGGAATATCAGTAGAATATATGTTATATTCTTTATAAAAATGAATATGTTAAAAGTCTCCTGAGCGGCAATATTCGAGCCGTGCAAAGATGCTTTAACAGTCCGTTTCACGAGTTATCTTATTCCATCTGTTTAAAGTTTCTCTTCTATCCACGTCGACAGTTGAATGAAAGTTTCTGGCTTTATATATATTTAGTTATTGGGGATTATGGCTATAAGGTTAGCCTACTAAATTCGAAGCACTAACTATTTATTTCTGAGCGAAATATGATCGTGTTTTTCTTTTTTCATTTTGAGGTAGTTTTTTTATTTCGGAAAACCAAAAAAGAGTGACTTTTAAAATTTATATTCATAAGATTTCATTTCCTTCGTACATGCTCGATCATTACTGACGTCTAGACGTAGGTTATGTTTTTCTTGGCATTTGTTTGTTTTTCTGTTTGACGTCTACAAAATATCTCGAAAACTACATACTTGACCGATTTCTCACAGAGTTCTGTGGGGTTTTTTTAAGGTCCTGTTTTCTAAACCTTTCGTTATGGCTACTAACAAAAGAAAAGTGGACGCGTTGTGTCGCGTTTTCAATTAAGAATGGGGAAAAAAGTACTTGTTTTCGGAAACAAACAACCAAAAATATATGCAGTGTGATATGCAGCGAAAGTGTTGCTGTTTTGAAAGAGTATAATCTTCGGCGTCATTATGAAACAAAACATCTCTCAACATATTCGAAGTTTTCTGGAAAGTTGCGTTCTGAGAAATTTGAATCCATGAAACCTGGTTAAGAATCTCAAAGAAATCTTTTCACGAGAAAGTTTTATGAAAATAAATACCACTCGTACAAGTTACAAATTAGTGAATGAGATGGTAGAGCGAGGAAAACCGTGTACTGAAAGTTAACTTTATCAAAGAGTTTATGATGGAAGCAGCAAATGACTTGGGTCTTGAGAGAGCCGATTTGTTTAGAAGTATCAGCCTTTCAGCAAGTTCAGTTGCACGGAAAACAGAAGAACTTGGAGAGAATATAGTGCTATAGATACGTTAGAAAGCTTGGAACTTCTTGTGGTATTCTCTGGCGCAGGATGAGTCTTCTGATCTCTCAACTTCTCGTGTTCATTCGTGGTGTTAATTTAGACTTTCAGATCACGAAAGAGTTGGCATCCGTGTGTTGCATGCACAGAACAACAAATGGAGAAAACATTTTCGTGGAAGTATTACAGTTGATGGAGGAAAAAAATGGCTGGGGTGAGGAAAGGTCTAATGAAGCAAATCAAGACTCACTTGGAAGATCTTCAAATCCCGGGCGTTCTGTTCATACACTGCAACATACAGCAGCATGCTATATGTGGCAAAGACTTAGATATTTCTTCCGTACTGAAACCAGTCGTTTCGTTACTTCGGTGAATTTCATTCGGGGTCATGCACTTAATCACCGCCAGTTCCAGGCTTTTCTTGAAGAAATTGATTCTTATTTATGTGACTTGCCTTATTACACAGCAGTGAGGTGGCTCAGATGTGGTAAAGTGCTGTTTCGATTTTATAAGCTCCAAAGCGAAAAAAAAATTTTCACCAAGAAAGATAGAGCTGATCCACTTCTGTCGAATCCTAACTGGCTGTCATAGTTATCACTTTTGATTGACATCACATCCCACATGAATGAATTGAACTTGAAACTTGGTTGACATCAAATCCCACATGCATAAATTGAATTTGAAAATTCAGGACAAGAATAACCTTTTCTGTGATCTCTACTGAATCATCAAAAGGTTTCAGAGATCTGACATTGTTTGAAGCACAATTGGAAGGAGAATACTTCTCTCTTTTTGAGTTTCAAAGTGTTTTTAGTTAGAATCGAAAAAAATGTCAACCTCGAGCTTCCGAAAAATAGTATTCATGACTTGAAGAAGCATTTTTTTGAGAGATTTTCAGATCTCAACAGAATTTAGAGTGACATTCTTCTGTTCCAGAATCCGTTTGATTGTAACTTTGATGACGTATTATTCGAACTACAGTGATTTGCAAGAAAATGACTTGATGAAAGAGAAGCATAGAGAAGGAAAACTTGTTGAATTTTTCCGCTGTTTATCTGATGATGAGTTTACAAAGTTGAAGAAATTTGCCTTTTCTATGGCATCAATGTTTGCAACAACTTATGTCTGTGAGCAAACATTTTCAAAATTCAATTATGTGAAGTTAGCACATCGAGTGAGATTGACTGATGGACATTTGAGAGCAATTATCTTGGTTGGATGCAGCAATTCTAAACCATACATTGATGATATTTTGAAAGCCAAGCCAGTTTTACAAATTTCACTAATTTCACAAATTTCACTGTTTAGTTAATTTTATTAAACTTACTTAAAATTAATTTTTATTCATTTCATTTTGATTTTTTTTAGAAGGGTAAAATTCACCGTTTTAGGCATTAAAAGTAAACATATTTTACGGGCATTCTAATGTTAATACTCTTGGACCCTTCGTAGCTCTTCGATGTGTACTAGGCGTAATGTAACTATCTCTGTGCTGGTTATCCGGCCCGCGATCCTCATTCATTCAGTTTTTCGGCTTGATGTGAAAAAGGTTTAGTAATCCCTGTTCTATAGGATGGGATAAGGTCAATGAAAAAGATAAGATCGTACTGTGATATTTAAGGTTTGCATGCAGTCCTATAAATGCAGTATTTGGTGATGA
Source organism: Ceratothoa steindachneri (assembly GCA_963969495.1). Taxonomy (NCBI): domain Eukaryota; kingdom Metazoa; phylum Arthropoda; class Malacostraca; order Isopoda; family Cymothoidae; genus Ceratothoa; species Ceratothoa steindachneri. The sequence continues at coordinate 143,141,157 of OZ018331.1, read as the reverse complement.
TAGGTGATTCTGGCAGAGCTCTTTGATTTACTCGGATGACCTGTAATAGGCTATTGTTTCTTTTCTAAGCCATTATGTTACGAAGGTGATTCTGGATCGAATGTGCAGCTAGTGCAGATCAAGAAGCAGAGGTTGCGCAAGAGAAAGGTCTCTAATGGAAAACATAGGTTTCAATTTTTTGAACAAGTTGTGGAGCTCTATGTGTGGGAGTTTGTGATTCAACAGCGAGAAATGAGTAACACTTAATCAAAGTGGTAAGTAACGTAAATGTGGATAAAAATCTCGAAACTATTTTAATTAAAGTGAAGGCGGATGTGGTTGAGATTACGGAGAAAGCAGAGAAGGGATTTTTGCAGACGTTAACTCACGATTCGAGGAAAAAAATACTATTAAAGGGGACGCTCAGATCTATAACACTAGGAAAATTTAACATGCAGCTACAAAAGTTAAAAAAAGAAACAATAATTTAACAGTGATGAAGTAGCCGTAGGTAACACTTAGGTTTTCTCTTGGTTATGTTTCAGAAATTTGAAGTACCAGAATGGAGGGTAGCCAGCATAACTGCATAACCAAGGCTACTAGTAGTATGTAGGAGAGGTGATTCAGTGTTGTGTTATGTCTTGAAACCAGATTACAAACTTCCTCAAATGTTGGATGAGACGTGTTCTATAATCGGGAAAAACACCCGCATTTTCTGGAATTAGGAATAACGACAGCGTTTTCAGGAACCACAGATAACGCCAGAGGTTCCTCTAATCAGAAATAACACCAAATTTTCTTAGAATCAGAGTTATCCTCAGCGTCTCCTGGAATCAAGGATAAATCAGCGTTTCCTGGAATCAGAGGTAAAACTAGCATTTCCTGGAATCAGGGATAGCACCAGTGTTTTCTAGAATCAAGGAAAACAGGCTTTTCGTTGGGAGATTGATACCATCAACATTTCATGTAATCACCGATAACACCAGCGTTTTCTTGATTAAAGGTATAACCATCATTCCTGGAATCAGCGATACAACACGCATTTCGTGGAATCAAGTATAACACCAGCGTTTCCTGGAATAAGACATAACACCAGGAAAATTTAACATGCAGCTACAAAAGTTAAAAAAAGAAACAATAATTTAACAGTGATGAAGTAGCCGTAGGCAACACTTAGGTTTTCTCTTGGTTATGTTTCAGAAATTTGAAGTACCAGAATGGAGGGTAGCCAGCATAACTGCATAACCAAGGCTACTAGTAGTATGTAGGAGAGGTGATTTAGTATTGTGTTATGTCTTGAAACCAGATTACAAACTTCCTCAAATGTTGGATGAGACGTGTTCTATAATCGGGAAAAACACCCGCATTTTCTGGAATTAGGAATAACGACAGCGTTTTCAGGAACCACAGATAACGCCAGAGGTTCCTCTAATCAGAAATAACACCAAATTTTCTTAGAATCAGAGTTATCCTCAGCGTCTTCTGGAATCAAGGATAAATCAGCGTTTCCTGGAATCAGAGGTAAAACTAGCATTTCCTGGAATCAGGGATAGCACCAGTGTTTTCTAGAATCAAGGAAAACAGGCTTTTCGTTGGGAGATTGATACCATCAACATTTCATGTAATCACCGATAACACCAGCGTTTTCTTGATTAAAGGTATAACCATCATTCCTGGAATCAGCGATACAACACGCATTTCGTGGAATCAAGTATAACACCAGCGTTTCCTGGAATAAGACATAACACCAACATTTCGTATAATCAGGCATAGCACCAACGTTATCTGGAATACGGGATAACACTAGTGTTTACTGGAATCAAGTATAACATCAACGTTTTCTATACTCAAGGATAATACCAGCATTTATAATTATCAGAAATAACGGTAGCGTCTACTGGAATCAGGGATAACACTAGAATTTCCTGAAATTGGGAAAAGCACCAACGTTTTCTGGAATTAAGGGTAACACCAGCGTTTCTAGAATTAAGTATAACACCAGCATTTTCTTTAATCAAGGATAAAACCAGCATTTCCTGCAATCATGGATAACACTAGCGTTTCTTGTAAGCACGATAACACCAGTGATTCTTGTAATCACGGATGACACCAGCCTTTTTTCAAAACAGAAATAACATCAGTGTTTCCTAGAATCAGGATAACACCAGCCTCTCCTATAATCAAGGATAACACCAGCAGTTCTTGGACTCAGGGTTAGCACTAGGGTTTCCTAGAATCAGCGATAACTCCAGCCTTTCTTGGAATCAAGGTTACCACCCGACCTTCTTGGACTTTTAAAAGAAGCGTGAGTTGAGAGTTTGGGCGGTTGCTTACCGGATCATTTTCGTTTAGCCTATATTTCTTAAGGATTAGTTTAACAACAGCTTGTTTGTAATCATATGATACCACATCAAACCAGAGGTGGGTATTACAGATACAGAAGAGATAACTCATAATAGCGGATAAGAACCATCGTTATAGACTTGTAGGGAAAGAGTCTAGAAAAAACAGCTCTTTTGGGACGAGTGAAGGAGGAAGGTTAATTCATCAAGAGGTCATTGGCGCGAGAGAAAATAGTTTGGATCAAGGTGGAATTACTCGGTGAGGAGAAATTGAAGCAGAGGTATTCTCAGAACTGTTATTAAGGAATGACCATGAGCTGATACTCCTGTCCAGTTAGCAGTTGCACTGGCTTGAGCCATCTTTCTGCTAATCCGAAGATGGGCTAGAAGGCCACCACGTCTTAAGGATTGGTGTACCGGTCCTTAAGCTCAGATATGTTTTGCATGCTGTGTGTGTTTGAAGGTTGGGCAGTCAAGGAAGTGTTTAATGTTGTCAAGCTGTTGGTTGCATCTTGTTCATGTTTGTGATAGGTTGATTTTTTTTATGTATGTAATGTTGGAGTAATCTTGAATGGCCTGACCTTAGTTGACACAGGATAACTTTGGGTATCAGATGTAGTGATTTCTCGGATTGGTTTATTTGGTAGATGGGGGATCACTTAAGATATTGTTTGGTGGTAGAGTATTAATGGGTCTTTGAGTTAGGGAAGATATTTTATAAATCCAGCGAAGAAAGGGCGATTAGTAGGAGGGAAGAAACTGTGTTTCTAATTCAGGGAGAAGTGTGATGAGATCCGATCAGAAAGGATTATTAAGTTTTGTGGAAAGAGAGAAATCTATTTATCTTGATAGATGGTTTTGACAAATTGAGATACTTTATTTTAGGAAAGATTGATGGAGTTAGCTTGATTGATGTATTATTTGAGGGAGGCCGGACCTTATAAGATCGCAAGCGAGTATGAAATGGTGTAGTTTTGGGGTAGTAAGATGGGAGATAAGATGGTATATAAGAGGGTTTCGGTCAAGAATTGAGCAGGGAGATAAAATTAGAGAGAACTACATAGAGGGACTTGATCTAGTGGACCTGCGGCAAAAATGGCCGATTTAGCACCTCTAGCTACTAGCTGGCGCCACCTAGTGGTCAACTTATATAATATTTGAACTCAGTAACCTCAATTATATTTGAGAGCATTGGTTTTAACTGGCTACAGTGAGCCAGTGACTCGTAGTGGAATGAAGATGAACACAACACGAGATTTGCATCACCCACAGACCTGCTTCGCCGCAGGTACAAAAAAAAAAGAAAAAAAACCCAGAAAAAGTAGAAAAGCAACAGAAAAAATAATGCATTAATCTAAGAAAACTTATCACTATAACTCAAATTTATCACTTAGAATAAGACGAGAAGTATCCGACACAAAAACAAAGGACAACCGACCCCCTTCTTACACACTGACGCAAAAAAACACGAGAAGCCCCTGCTGCACATTAAAATGAATGTCATAACACAACCACAAATAAAACATCAAGACACATTGATTACATAATTACGGAACATCACTAGGGAAAAGACATTAAAAACTAGTAATTATAAAAAAAACTTGTATAAAAGTTTTGGCGACGGTGCAGAGGCCATTGATCAAATGCAATGTTTTAATTATTTAAGATGTATAGGAAATAGTCGTGTTGTGGCTGAATCAGATAGTGACTACAATGTTTTGAATGGTAGAAAATTTGGAAGGGCTATAGGTGATAATAAATGCTAAGTAGTTTTAAGTTCAAAATTCAAGCTGAAGTTGCATGAGAGGTCCCTGGTCCGAATGTATTTATATGAGTGAAACTGATACATAAGCACAAAAAAAATGCGAGATTGATATCCCTGCAAATGGACAATTTAAGGATAATGAATGTAAGAATGGTATATAGAATAAAACACCAATGAATGAGAGGTACAGTGTGAGAAAAGATCTGAATGAGATAACATAATATTCTGAGGCGGTAAGAACATGTAAGAAGAATAAATAAAAAAACATCTGTAAAGAGTCTTTATATGAGACCTGTACAAAGGATTGAAAGACCGTGTAAGAGTTAGAGTGATTATATGTGGGGGCATTTGAGAGAGATGTATACTCAGTGTGAAAGGCGTGTGTGAGGGGGCGTACTTGGGTACCTTTCCCCTAGGGATGAAACCCGTCTGAACAAGGACTCATATCCTCTAGGTCCTCATCGCTTTGAAGTGACAAATAGGCACAGGAATAAATAACGGAGGTTTTTGTGCTAAATATGGCATAAAGTATGGGGGCTAATGAGGCATACTGAGCCAATTTGTGGGTTAATGACTCTATTTAAACATTAAATGATTGAAGTATACGCCCCCCTTCCCCTTAGGGGATCTATTTGAGTATTTTGGAGGCATTTAGGGAAATGGATGTATCAAACATCAAATTAATTTTTGGTCCTCGAATTTTAAGCGCAATAACAACGAGGTACATCACGCAGAAAGTTTTAAAAGAGTTATCTGTAAAGTCGTGAGATGAAAGAAGTGAAACTGTGCGGAAGATATATACTTGCAGATCTTCTGGCAGGTATTGGGGCAAGGAGGGATAACTGAGAATGTTGGGGTCAGAAAGGCACACGATATTCCCTCACGGGTTCATAATAGGGTAATAGACGAGAGGGGGCTGGAAATGGAAAAGGGAGGGGAAAATGGAAGTATTTTAAATATTACCCCCCCCTAACCGGCCCCAAGGGGGAGGAAGGGAACCCGCCTTCACCCTTTCGGCCGATTAGAGATGAATGGATGAAAGCTGGTTGGTGACTAGCCTGAAAAATGACCTACTAGTCATTAAAATGGGGACGAAGCAGGTGGGAAAGAAATCGGTGAAAACGAGGCTCATTTCGAATATCTAGAAAGAATAAAGCCAAGGGAGTCTCAATCTAGTTCGGTGGAACTCCTTCCATTAGCGGGGGTGAAAGTTTACACGAACACCCTCCCCTTTAGGAGCACCCAGTTACTGTTTAGAATCCCGATACATTAATCCCAATTTTGGCGAGGGACCAAAGTAGAAAAGGTCGGAAATATAAGGAATACAGGACTCATATTTTCGAGAATAGGGAGTTAGGACCTTGCGCACCAAACCCAGCCTCGACAAACCTCTTGAATGATGCATTTGACCAAAGAGGGTAAGTCAAGCTACGCTGCCGATGGACGGATTAATATAAGCGTGTTTCCAGGAAGATTCGGTTAGGTGTTGTAGGAGGAGAATACCTTCATCTTCCTGAATACCTCTATAAGTGGAACATGAATGAGAATACCCTTCTCACTGACTCCCACGTCAAGCCGTCCTTAATCGAGATGAAGACGGGGAGGAAAAGCCAGTTCTCGGTCAGACATCGCTTTCCTCCAGAGACTAAATTCAGGCTGATGAAGATGAATCAGGGAGGATTGCCAAGGCGATCGCTGGAGCCTGATGGAATTTCGTTGGCAACAATTTATATTGGTTGATTTCTTCTAATTACATCCCATAGACAAGGGGCGGGCAACTTCCGGACCGCGAAGGCCGAGCTTCTGGCCTGCCACCTTGCTCGGCATTAATGAAGTGACCATATATATGGTCACTTTGGAGATTTCGTTTGTCACTCCGGCCCGCGGCCTGCTCCCAAAAGTTTCATCTGGCCCTCACTCTGTAAAGGTTGCCCGCCCCTGCCATAGACGATCATCCAAGGGTATTTCATAGGGATGGGGGGGTCTTACATTCGAGTCCCCTTCTTAGTACCCATCTTCTGGGTTATTTCGAAATGACATCCAGAAAGGGAGTTTATTGTTGAGGTAAACAGTTCCATCGTCGTTCTCCTTTCAGTGCTCTTCCCGTGTGTTTAATTGTTTATGTTTGTACTCCTTAGTCACCCGGTGAGTACAATCACCCCAGCCAGCTTACCTGTGCAAAGAACCCTTATGGATCGAGGCTTTATTTCTTATCGCCGGAGTCATTTACACTCCCTTCAGCTTGTGTACGGCCCTCATCGCGGAGACAGAATAATCTCGGGAGAGTTGCGGGATCTCTCGGCCTTACGTCATCACTTAGTCTCCTCTTTTAGTATTTCGGTATCTATATATACCTTCTCAATATTTTCATTGCTCCTAACTACACCATTTTACTCGCCTCGTTGGTTTTTGTTTATTAAATAAAAGCACCCCTTAGCTGGGGTGGAAGGAGAGATGGAGGTAAATGAGATCGCGAATAAGAAGAGGTGCGGAAGAGCAAAATTGAGTATCCCAAGTCAAAGAGTACAAACGTCACTTGAGAAAATGCACAAATCCATCTGAAGATGAGTACTCTTGGCGTGTATACGGTTGGTCGGTCCTTATATTCAAGACCAGACGAATGACTCGGTCCATGGTGTTCTATCCACTACCTTTAGTACTCTTAATCTCTCTGAGTTGAACTCAAGAACACTGCTGGAGGCCCTTTATTTATAGATGATGGCCAGTATTTACAAGGGAGGCTTTGGCCTAAAAGTTAAAGAGCACAAACGTCTCCTGGGCTACCTCTTTTTCTTGTTACTCCTTGTTACTCTCCCCCCCCCTCTTACCCTGCTCTCTTTCTAGTTTTATATATATATATATATATATATATATATATATATATATATATATATATATATATATATATATATATATATATATATATATATATATATATATATCTTTTACTTTTCCTCCCGTTTTCCATTTCCTTTTCTCTTTTACTTTCTCTTTCTTTTTCCTCCATCGCATTCCCTGTGCTCAGCCTCGCTTATGCGTTTAGCCGTCGTTAATTTTTTATGGTCATTTTCAGAAAATTGGAAGGAAATAAAGATCCGTTTTTTAACTGAATCGCTGGAGAAATTGGGATCTCTAATATCCCTTCACCCTGTACTGGAAATGGGAGTGGGGAGACTTATACTCTTCCTACTATTTACAATTGGGGATAGATATATACATACATGAAGTTCGGGCTAAATTTGTCAGTTTACATAAAAGAAAAAAAAGCCCACAATATCTCAACCCAAAATACATTTATTTTAAAAATTAAAAAAAAATATATCAACTAGATTATGGCAGGTACGAGGAGCGGTCATTAAGTTTTGCAATTCGGATATAAGGAAACGAGATAAGAAGAAAAGTGTTTTATTATTGTTCAATATAACTACCCTCGACTTCGATGCACTTGCGCCACTTGTCTCTGAGGCTTCGAATTCCCAACAACCAGAAATCTCCCGACTGCTGTTCAATCCACTCCTGGACGGCGAGCTGGACATCTTCATCGTCCCCAAACTGGCGTCCACGCAGTGCAGCGTTGAGCTGGCGGAATAAAAGGTAGTCGCTAGGGGCCAGATCTGGACTGTAGGGGGGATGGTTGAACTTCTCGAATCCACACTCGCGCAGGGCAGCTTGTGCAACTCGGGCCTTGTGGACTTTGACGACGTTGAAGTCGATCATGGGGTGTGAGGTTTCTACGGACCCAACCGGCAGAGACCTTGGTCATGGCCAAATTGTGGTGGATGATGTTGATAACACTTCCATGTGATATTCCAAGTTCTCATCTCCACACGGGCCACATTGTCCTCGTTGGTCACGTCTGGCGGGCGTCCTTGACGGGGGTCATCTTCAAGGGACTCACGACCATGGCGGAACTCCCTATTCCAGCGAGCAATGGTTGCATAGGAAGGGGCGGTGTCGGTGTACACTGCAACCATGCGTTTATGGATCTCTTTTGCATTCTTGCCATCCTTGGTCAAAAATTTGATCACTGTGCGGTGCTCAACCTTCCCCATTGTTGAAAAATTTGTGACTGACGAACTGCGATCAGCTACTGCTTCTTAAATAGACGAGGCAGGAGCGTGCGGCTGCAGGTTCTGACTTGTCATAACTTGTCCTAACACCCCCACAAACAGCCATCCCCCTTCCTCTGTTTTGCCCTACTGATTCGCAAAACTTATTGACCGCCCCTTGTAGATTAGTTTACTCAAAGTAGCCGCCCTCAGTTTCGAACAAGACCTCAAGACGGCTACGGGACATGCCCTTGATCTTGGCCACCAGCTCGGCCTTGGCGTTACAGGCAGAGCGTTTCGTGTCTTTCACAACCGCGCACGACTCTTAGTAATCGAAGGGATTACAATTGGAGGATCTCAGATGCCAGAAATTGGGGCTGGTGAAGTCGTATAAATTCTCCAAAAACGATTTCAGATTATTTTCGGAAGTGTGGCCTTCTAATAGCAACTCCCTACAGCCAGAGTTTGACCACAATCTCCAGCAGCTCCACATAGCCATCTGAATTGAGCCTAAGACCCTGCTCAAAGATGTGAGGTGGCATGGAGTCACCTTCACTGGAGACACATCCACAGACCATCACAGTTTGGGGAAACTTGGGCTTCATGATGGGTGTAACGTCGCATGGATTATAGGCAAGTCACATGTTGTTTAGGTCTTGACAGAAGTTCTTTTCATGTGAGAAAAACCAGATCGTCCTCGGCTCAACAGGGCGCTTCAGTTTGTTCAAGAGTTTCTTTGACTTCGTCCAGCGTTCGCCTTGACCTTGGCTGTCAGAATTTTCCCTTGCACTTTTATACGAGTAGTAGCGAAGGTCCTCATTCAAAGATAGCCTAATAGTGGCGACCCCCACCTCCCTCTCCAAAGCCCAAATTCCCATGTTCAGGTCTTCCATCGCCCTGCCCTGTAGTTATTGGGTTAATTCTGGCGTGCAGACGCAATCAGAAGGCCTGATGTGCCCCTTCCTGCTGGCCACGGCTTCCTAGTCTCCGTTGCAGATGCCCATGTCACGTCTTGCAACCTTTACGGTGTTGACAGATTAAGAGTATTGAGCACTCGTCATATGTCTGCATTTTGATTCGCGGTGCGCATCATCATGATGCAGCTAACTCTTTTCCAATATTCAAATGTCTTTCAGTCTTCCATGTCAGCTAACTGATATTCAACTAAAACTCTACTCTGTATGCTATCTAACGCCGGTCACTGTTCACTGATACATATATATATATATATATATATATATATATATATATATATATATATATATATATATATATATATATATATATATATATATATATAATATATATATATTGATGAAAACAGAATCACTTACATATATGCAACTTCTTCGAGTCCAACTTATCTTCCTGTGCCAATTAGGTAGATCAGCGGCCTCCAGAACTCTAACCCATTAATTAAAGACGAATTTGGTATGGAAAACTGCAATGTATGTACAGAGTAATGGTATACAGTTGGGTTGTAGATTGGTCTATTGAATAGAGTCACTTGTCCCGGAGCAGTGCCCGATGCAGTATGAAGGTCTCCACTCGTTGCTATATCAACCACAAAGACTAATTTCCCAATTATTGAAAATTATTAGTTCATCTTAACTTCTAATTCATTGCATCGTAGACTGGATTAACCGACCGGGTAAAGAAAAACGTGTTAAATTTGCTACCAAAAACCGTTTCGGCAACAATGTTGAGGGTAGCAACTTTATACGTAGATAATATCATACTTTTAAATTAGTTTTTTATCTGTGTAGGTTGGATGTTAGTAAATTTGAATAATAATTTGGAAGCTGTTTTACCACCGATATGAATTTGAGGTGACTATGACTTTTTTGTAAATTTATTTAGATGTTACCACTTGGTCAAGTTTTCATTAGTAGTTAGTATCTTAGGGTTTTTATATCTTTATCGCCCTACTAGATTAAGGGTGGGTGCTGCTGCCTCATAATTTTAATATTTATTTGATTTTAATAATTTTAAACTTATTGATTTATTTATTTACACATTTCAATTTCTTCTTCTTTATTCATTCTTTCTTACTTGACATATGGACACTGTGTTCTGTGGGAGCTTGTTTTCAAGTTCATGGCCGCTAGGCTTTTCCCACAAGAATTTTGTGTTCATTATCTCAAATAATAATAATAATACCGAAGAGGCGTCCTCTGATTAAAGTCGGGCGCTTCAGTTTGCTCCGTTACTCCGGGCTCTAACAGTGGCTCATCTCGCCGCATTCTCCGAGGTCCTCTTTGGGATATGCTCTTATTATAGCGCTTGCCTCCTTTATCCATCTCTTTCTCCTAATCGAGTTCCTTAATTCAAGAACTACCCAAAATAAGAGATCAAAAGAGGAAAAATGAGGTAATAATGTGAGAGATAACAGGAGGAGACAGGGATAATAACAGGATAGAAAAAAATAGGAAAAAGGAGATAATAACAGGAGAGATAAAAAGACAAAACGGATAATAACAAGAGAGATGAATATAGTAAACCCAAGCTAATAACAAGAGAGATAAATATAGGAAACATAAGCTAATAGCTAGAGATAAATAGAGGAAATAGAAGATAATAACAGAAGAGATAAAATATAAAAATATAGGAAACAGGAGATAATAAGATGAGAGATAAAAAGGAAACAAGGATAATAACGAGAGAGATAAATATAGGAAACATGAGCTAATAAGAGGAGAGATAAAAAAGAAAACTTGAAATAATAACAGGAGAGATAAATATAGGAAACAAGAGAGAATAAAAGGAGAGATAAATATAAGAAACATGAGCTAAGAACAAGGGAGATAAATAGTGGAAACAGGACGTAATAAGAAGAGAGATAAATAGAGGAAGCAGGAGATAATAACAGGAAAGATAAAATATAGGAAACAGGAGATAATAACAGGAGAGATGAAAAAGAGAACAGAAAATAATAACAGAAGAGTTAAATATAGGAAACAAGAGAGAATACAAGGAGAGATAAATATAAGAAACATGAGCTAAGAACAAAAGAGATAAATAGTGGAAACAGGAGGTAATAACAGGAGATAAATAAATGAAACAGGATATAATAGCAGGAAAGATAAATAGAGGAAACAGTAGATACAAATAAAGGAAAAAAGGAGATAATAACAGGTGATATAAATAAAGGAAACAGGAGATAATAACAAGACATATAAATAGGGGGAAGAGGGGATAATAACAGGATAGAAAAAGCGAAAACATAAAATAATAACATGAGAGATAAAGAAAGGAAACATGAGATAAAAATCGGAAACAAGAGATAACACACATTAATATCACTATTTTCTGTGTACCTTAACTTATTCTCCAAACCTTGACATGAGACTTGAGCTTATTTTGATAAGGCAAGACTTTTAAGTCATTTAAAAATCATTATGTGTTATTGAAACTTTTTAACTGTTAAAATCTTTCTGATAAAGAATCAATAGCTCTGTCCATTATTACATTGAGCACAGGATTTCTTAAAAAAATTGAAAATCAATTTTTTTTTATTATTTTCAGATTGAAAAGATATTTTTTTATTATTTTCACTTTTTCCTTTGTTGGAAGATCCTTGATGGCCCCCTTAAGCCATAACGCGCCCCGGGCAACTGCCCAAGTTTCCGGTACCTTGAGCCGACCCTGAACATGAAGTAAATAGGTGAAACAAGAGATAATAACATGAGGTTAGTAGGCGAAACACGAGAAAAACATGAAGTAAATAAGTGAAACAAGAGATAATGACATGAAGTTAGTAGGCGAAACAAGAAAAAATAACATGAGGTAAATAGGTGAAAACAAGAAATAATAACATGAAGTCAATAAGTGAAATAAGAGATAATAACATGAGGTAAATAGGTGAAACAAGAGATAATAACAGTAGCGATAATTTAATTAAACATAACGTAACAACTGGAAAAATAAAATAAATAAAGAAAATAAAAAATAATAGAAGAAATAAATACAGTACTGTCCATGAAAATAAAATACCAAAATCTTTATTTTCTTGAAAATACTCTTGTTCATTTCGACGAAATTTAAAAATAATTTTCTTGGAAATTTCCTTCCGATAGTGTCCAATTTTCATTCCATAAAGAGGCGGATCACAAGAGTTAGGATCAAATAAATTAATATTTAAAGAAAAGATCCGTCAAAAAGAAAATACAGAACGATGAGTTATCACTTTTAGTTTACATGAAAAGATTTGTAAAGTATGTTTACACTGCCCAACGTGTATGATTTACTGGTATTGATGGTATTCCGCATTTGTCAGGGTGGCGATACGAGTCAGGGTGGATAAACCCTTCATAAAGCAGGTTGTTGAGTGGAAGAGTGAAGAGAGTGGAGGATCCGGGTTAAAAATGGGGAGGGGTGGGCTTAACCTAAATTTCTCCTTCCCAGTAATCTGAGAAAAAGACATTGATGATTAATAATGTTTATCTTACACACCATTGATAATGGATTTGGGGCGTCAGTTGAGGTAGAGTACTGAATTATTTTTAGACTTGCCTGTATTTTAGACATGTATCATACGAGGGGCGGTCAATAAGTTTTGCGAATCGGTAGGGCAAAACAGAGGAAGGGGGATGGCTGTTTGTGGGGGTGTTAGGACAAGTTATGACAAGTCAGGACCTGCAGCCGCACGCTCCTGCCTCGTCTATTTAAGAAGCAGTAGCTGATCGCAGATCGTCAGTCACAAATTTTTTAACAAGGTTAAGCACCCCGCAGTGATCAAATTTTTGACCAAGGAAGGCAAGAATGCAAAAGAGATCCATGAACGCATCGTTGCAGTGTACACCGACACCGCCCCTTCCTATGCAATCATTGCTCGCTGGAATAGGGAGTTTCGCCATGGTCGTGAGTCCTTTGAAGATGACGCCCGTCATACGTGACCAACGAGGACAATGTGGCCCGTGTGAAGAGGATGATCCTCGGAAAATCGACGGGTAGGTAATGGTAATAATAAGGTTTCCTAATCCTCTAGAGAAGTCTCCTAGAGTTTCCTTTTAGGGGGAGGTGGATAGTTGCCTTGTCGTATATGTGACGCTCTTGAAGAGGGTTGAGGAACTCCAGGAGACTTCTCTAGAGCATTAGGAAACCTTATTATTACCCTTACCTAACCGCATATATATATATTTATAAGGTGTATCCCCCCAAGAATGTATACACACTTTAACAGCTGATAGCTCAAAAGATGTTTTTTTCTTTCCAGATTAAACTCATTAGAATAATAATGGCAATCAGACTAAGCTTTGAATAAAGGAAATTCCTTCTAAAATGCTACTGAAAGTGTGAAAACGCAGTTGAAGGGCAAAGACAGTTTAGGAAGGAGTTTCAAAAAGATTTACCCTCACTCGAATTAGAGATAAGTTTGAAGCCAATGGAACTGTTGAGAATGTCCACAAGAAGCGTTCCGGAAAACCACGGATATCGTCAAGCCCCACAAAACAGAAAGAGTACTGGAAACGTATCACCGAAGTGCAAGAAAATCTGTGCGGCGAGCGAGTCGTATGGTTGGGGTTTCAAAATCGTCTGTCCAACGTATCTTGAAGCGCTGTCAATGGAAAAGTTGTGAGTGGTACTTGGCACGATATCTCGAAAATGCACATTTTCCAACAATGATTATGTGGAGTGATGAGACTACATTTAAATTAAATGGTTCAATTAACCGACACAATCGTACCTACTGAGGACCTGAGAATTCACATGTTATGTTGGAACATCATCATAATTTACGAAGAGTTACAGTGTGGTGCGGCTTCTCATTAAGAGGATTAATTAAACCACTCTTCTTTGACGCTACTGTGACTGGTCCAGTTTACTTTAACTTGCTCCATCAGTCTATCATGCCAAGCACTAGAGAGGACTTTGAAGATGAGGAGTTTTATTTTCAGCAAGATGGGACACCACCAAACTACCATCATGATGTTAGAATCTACCATGATGAAATCTTGCAAAACATGTGGATTGGACGAAGGGGCTTCGTGGAATACCTTCCTCATTCACCAGACCTCACACTACTATACTTTTTTAGGGGAGATACTTAAAAGACAAAGTATACGCTCTTAAATCTGCAACAGTCGCTGACTTGGGAGCAGCCATTGAGCGAGAATGCACACAAATACCAATTGAATGATTAGTGATGTTTGCAATTTCAGGGCTTCTCCTTATCAGCAGTGCCTGGACCAGAACGGAAGTCAGTTTGAAAACAGGCACTGACAAAACAGTTAAGTAGTGTCTGTAGATTCTATTACATTTTGAAAATTCACTGTATTTTAATAAACTCTGACATAATTATTTAATGTGTGTATATATTTTGGAGGGACACCCTGTATATTCAATGTGTGTATATATTTTGGAGGGACACCCTGTATATTCAATGTATTTTAATAAACACTGACATAATTATTTAATGTGTGTATACATTTTGGAGGGACACCCTGTATATATTAATATAAATAGGTAGCAGTTTTTCTTGAATGCATATTTTGTTGAAGACCAGTGTATATTATTTTCTTTTCTCCATCCTGTAGATGGTAAATTATTTCTCATAGATTCATTTCTCTTTTTTCTACAGGATAAAGAAGAAAAATAATAAAGAAAATAGAGAATTACCAAAGAAAATTAATTAAAGCTAAATATACAATGGTCTTCAACAAAATATGCATTAGTGGTGAAAATGGAGAGATGTAAGAGCTAGAATAACTGTTGTTTGCGGATGATTCAGTACTGGTGGCTGACTCAAAAATGAAGCTACAGCCACTGGTCGATGCATTTGGGATTGTGTATGACAGAAGAAAGCTCAGTGGGAATGGAGGAAAAGGTAAAGTAATGTGGTTCAATAGGGAAGGAATGAGTGGGCTGCAAGTGAGTTTAAATGGGAGGAGGATGGAAGAAGTGCAGTGTTTTAAGTATCTGGGTGTGGATCTGGCAGCTGATGAAAGGAGTGAAAATGAAATATTGTAGCCAATGGAAAAGGGAGTGCAAGCATATGGTGCGATAAGGAGTCTCACCAAAAGTAAGCGAATGAACGGGCAGGCGAAAATCAGATTGTATGAGGGAGTGGTGGTTTCCACTGCTCTTTATGGATGTGAAACATGGGCGTTGAGTGCGAACAAAAGGAAGAAGGTTGAAGTTATGGAAATGAAATGTATGAGAAGTATTTGTGATGTAAAGTTGATTGACAGGGTGAGAAACGAAAAAGTGCGAGAAAGATGTGGAAGTAAAGTAAGTTTGCTTGAAAGATCTGATAGAGGTGTGATGAGATGGTGTGGACACCTAGAGAGATAGGAATGACGGTAGACGAATGGTTAGGGGAAGACGAGCTGTGTAGGGAGACGCACAAAGGCAGGTAGCGAAGTTTTCAGAGGAAACCGGATGGCAGGACTCTGATGATGGATGGGAAAATGTAGTAGGTGGGTCACCTTGGTTAAGCAGCGGATAATGTGTGCGATTGGTGGAGTGGAAGTGTCTCTTGCCATGCGCTACCCCGTCCGCGGGGTGTAAGTTTTTTGTTTTTAATAATATATATATATATATATGTGTGTGTGTGTGTGTGTGTGTGTATGGTGCGATTAATGTCTTGGAATTTTTTCCATATATATATATATATATATATATATGTGTGTGTGTGTGTGTGTGTGTGTGTGTGTGTGTGTAGGAGAATAGCATAAGGCACCCACGTTTCCCTACCTCCCTTCCGGGCGGGCCGGTTATCAAATCTTCCCCTTCCGCCCCGATATCTGATGGTCTCCCGCCGGAAGAACCCGTCGACCATTTCAGCTAACCACCGAATTCCGTCCTGGACTGGTTATCGATAGATGGGAGCCCATCTTGGCTTCCGGTGGTTCCCGGAAGTTTGCAAAGAACGAAATGGAGTAGATAATGAAGCCTCTCTCAACCGAAGAAGGGCGCTTGATATCAAATCTACTTCCGGAGCCATGTGAACCTCTCCCGAGTTTCGAGTATAAAAGATGAATTCTTTTAACCTTCGGTAGTAGAGCTTGCATAACGTCTGGCGGGGCAGGAATTACCATCTATCTCGGTGTAGTGGTAAATCATCGAAGCACCAAGTCTTCAGAGAGGATATCGGTCTCAGTTACGGAGGCTCCTTATTCCGTTGGTCTGCAAGTCAGAGCGGACTCAGGCTCGTAAGCAGGTTTTAATAACCGAAGCTATAAACGGCCTCACTCTGGTTCCCTAAGCGAGGAAACTATATCTCGGCTTTTATCCTTGATCCTACGCGTCGATAGGTCACTTCGCCCCCCTCATAGAGGCCCCCAAGATTACTCGGAGTTCACGAGCGTGGGGACCTCTTTAACAAGATGCTCCCATCACTGCCTTCTTCCAACAGAATCGTGACGGAATTGTGGGAACAGGTCGGTCTCTGGAGAAGATACCTCATCGTCTCCACCCCTTATCTCACCACCTTCACTGACCAGCGCCACCCGAACATCAGTTTCCAAGGTAGCCCTTTCCTTTCACATTCCCCAACTGAACCGCGAAGCTTACCAACATTACAAGTGTATAAGGATTTACATAGTGAATAGATATTTACAAGCCAAGTGAGATATCCGAGATTCACTTATTGATTTATCTCTCAAAGCACCTTATTTGTATATATATATATATATATATATATATATATATATATATATATATATATATATATATATATATATATATATATTCTTGTTTAGTGTTCATTAAAACTATTTTCATATTGGTGTGTATCTAACTTCCCTTGGGTCGCTTGCTGGCAAAGTTCATTCCAATCCCTCCGTAGCTAACCTCTAAGCACTCTGAGTCAATAAACTCAATCAGGGCATGGGCCGAACGAAGTATACGGAGTAGTACGACGACTCCTCCGCATTCGGGATAATAGGATATATATATATATATATATATATATATATATATATAAGAGTCGGGGAAAACTCCAACCACCCCTCGGCCTATTCCTCGACCATAACCTTTTCTGAATACCAGAATAGAATTATCGCTTAAAAAATATAAACATAAATGGGTTTGAAATTTGAGGGGAGCTTCAGCGCCCTAGCCCCCCCCTTCCCTAGATCCTCTCCTGAGTAAAGGATTGACACTGTTAGACATTTCGAACCATTATAATCTTTTAAAAAGTGTGATTTGACACATAATGAAGGTCGAACTTAAAAATGGGTGGCCCTCGAAACCTCACTCCCAGGGAAGATCGAGCCATGCAACGGGTGTCAAAAAATGACCGATTTTAGACACCAACAGGTATTCCTAATCTCGCTGCCCTTGGGTTGGTTGGTGGTGGAGGGGTCAAACCCCTGATACAATTGAAATCTGGAGGAGCGGCGCACCCTACCCACTCCAGTGCCGCAGTTCTTTGTCTCATCTCATCTTTTTCATCTCTTTTAAAACTCCCTTAGTTTTTCGCGCTGGCTTAGACCCAGAAAAAGGTGATGGAGGGAGTTAAACGCTCTTCTTTAAAAAATTTGTTCATAACAGGAGAGATAATTAGGAAACACTCGACGATACAAACATAAATAAATAGATTAAAGAGAGATTGAAAGGGAGAAAAATAAAGTAAACGGAACATAATAACATGAGAGAAAAATAGAGGACACAGTAGCTAGTAATAAGAGATAATTCAATGAAACAAGAGATAATATCAGAAGGAAAAAGAGGAAAAATCACATAATAATAGGAGAAATAAAATAAGGAAACACGAGATGCTATTGGGTTGAGGAATAAGTTCTTGCGCTTTTATCAAATTTATTCATTACCATTAAGATTTTTAGAAAAACTTCAGTTTTCATTGATAACAATATGTAATTTAATCAATAATGTATTCTCCATTGTTACTTACGACTTCTTCGCAACGTTCAACTAGTTTTTCGATGCCTCTGCAATAAAAATCTCTGGATTTTGACTCGAAGAATTCCTCAAACCAGGTTCTTAATTCCACATCAGTATTGAACCAAACGCCGCTCAAATTGTTGGAGAGCGATCGGAACAGATGGAAATCCGATGGAGCCAAGTCTGGCGAATATGGAGGATGTGGCAGGATTTCCCAATTAAGCGTTTGGATGGCGTCTTTTGTCATATTGGCAATGTGACGACGAGCATTGCCCATAACGTCGATGCGGTCGCTTTGCGCGAATAGCTTCGGCGAGTCGATACATTTGTTGAACGTAGAGTTCTGCATTGACAATCTCGTTGTTCGCAAGGAGCTCATAAAGAATGATGCCTTCACAATCCCGCCACACACACAGCATCGTCTTTCGTGGATGAAGTCCTTGCTTTAATCGCTGAAGTGGTTTTTTATTGGGGTTAAGCCATTGTTTTCGATCGTTCATGTTGACATAAACACACCACTTTTCGTCGCCAGTGATAATGCAGCGAAGAAATCTGCCCTTATATCCACGAGTAGCCTTGTGACGAGCAAGCAACCCTTCGGCAATCGTGGAGCGTTGAAGTTTGTTGCTTTCGCTGAAACCAGCGGAACCCATGCACCGAGTTTTTGAACTTTTCCCATCGAATGAAGGTGATTCACTACAGTTTTATGATCGCACGCCAATTGTACAGCCAATTCTCTAGTCGATTGGCGAGGATTTTCATGAAGAAGGTCGTTCAATCGATCTTCATCCAACTTAATGGGGCGACCAGAACGTTCTTCGTCATTAAGATTGAAATTTCCGTTTTTGAAACGTGAAAACCACCATTGAGCTGTCCTTTCTGATAAAGCATTTTCTCCGTACACAGCACAAATATCGCGACGAGCTTTGGCTGCGTTTGCATTGTTCACGTTTCGATTGAAAATGAATAACAACAAGTGTCGAAAATGCGCCTTTCTTTCAACTTGACATTCCATTTTGAGGGTACAGAACAAAAATTAAATTAACACAACTTCAAGACCTAGCCTAAGCAAAAGCCTAATAGTCTACGTTAAGAGACGTAGCCTAACCTTTTCAAATTTTTCTTTCATTATTTATTATTTTTTCTTAATATGTGCATAAATCACGTAAACAAAACTTAAATCAACACAACATTAAAAAAACGCAAGAACTTATTCCTGAACCTAATAACTGGAGAAATGTAAAAAGGAAACAGAATATAATAACATGATAGAAAAAGAAGGGAGGCACTAAATAATAACAGGAGAGAGAAAGAGGGAAAAGGAGATATTTACAAAAGAGGTGAATAAGGAAATATGGAATAATGTTATGAGAAATACATAAATGGAAGAAAAAGAAGAAAATAAGAGGACATGAAAATATAAAAAAGGAGATCAAAAATAGAGAGATAAGTAGAAGGAAACGAAGACTATAACAAAATTGATAAATATATGAAACAGAAGAGAAAATAAGAAGACATAATAAAACAACAGGCAATATAAAAAATGATAGATAAATAGCAGGGGATAGAAGATCATAACATATTCGATAAATAGAGGTAGCCAAAGATAATAAGAGGACATAAAAAGGCAAAGAAGAGATAAAAAATAGATAGATAAATAGAAGGAAACGAAGACCATAACAAAATTGATAAATACATTAAAGAGAAGAGAATAAAAGATATAAGACAACAGGAAATATAAAAATTGATGAATAAATAGCACGGAACAGAAGATCATAACAAAATAGCAAAATAGAAGAAACAAAAGAAAGTAAGAAAACATAATAAGGCAATAGGAAATATAAAAAAATCGATAGATAAATAGCAGAGAACAGAAGATAATAACAAAATAGGTAAATATAAGAAACAGGAAAAATAAAAATGCAATTGAAAATAAAAAAGAGATAGATAAATAAAAATAAAAACAAGACCATGGCAGAATAGATAAATAGAGATAATAAAAGGAAATAAATCGGAAACAGGAGCAAATAAGAGGAGAAGCAAATAATGGAAAGTATATATAATATCATGAGATAAATAAATAGAGGAATCTGGAGATAATAACAGAAATGACTAATTAAATGAGATATAAATAAAATAAAACTGATAACAGCACAGATAAATAGAAAATAAAATGAGATGAAAGGAAACATGGGATAATAACAGGAAATATAAATAACATAATAAAGAGATAATAAGAAAGTCAAATAAATGAAAGAGGGGATAATAATAAGAGATTAAACACGCTCTTTTCCACCTATGGTGGGTCTAAGCAGGCTCCAAAAGGATAGTTGGGAATTTTCCCCCGGGTGGGTAAGTAACCACATGGGCAGCATAATCCACTAGAACAACACTATCATTTCCCTTCCCGTCTTCATCGCATAACATACAAACCTTCTCCCCAGTTTCGAAACCCAATCGCATAACACCCCTTTCCCCCTAAAGTGTTCCACCACCGTTGATTGGTGTAAAAACGCAATGTGACCCAAAGCTACCCCCCCCCCCCTAATAAATGAGGAACAGCCTGGTGGCTTCAGGCTGACAAATGATTGTCATTCGTATTTTTATGTACATTTCACTATCCGTCCCGGGAGGATCTCGGTAGCAATGTGAGAGAAGAGTGACGCTAAATTCTTACTTACTATCATTTAAACTGGTTACTATGTAGGTAGCTGTGGTATTTGGTTACTAAAGTAATGGTTACCCCTACCACATCCCGGAATACGGGATCAAAATAAAAGGTTAAAATTGTCAATGGAAAAGGGAAGGTAGCTAACCATTGCCAGATTAACCGCACACACATCTCTCTTCTTCATATCATAGTAGACTCAGTTATGCATCCCGTGTGGGGAAAGCAATACCATGGTTGAATTCAATCCTGCAAAAAAAATGCAGAGGGCAAAGCTGTTCTGCAAGGGATTCAACACCGGGAACTCCAATGTGAAGAGCTCCAAGTGTTAGGTGGCAATGTGAAGATGTCTCAGAAGATCAGGAAAGAGTCGGATGATTCGAGCTGTGACTCCGCGTCCTGACTCCGTGAGTCAGGGCCTTAGACTTAATATGGAGAGCTACGTCAAGTGCCTGGAGGAGTTGATGTTGCCCTGGATCTAGCAGGTGGCAGCTGGAAGGACGCAAGTGTGGTAGCAAGACTCTTCTGCTACACAAGCTAGATGACCCAGTCTTAGCTGCCATACAACTGCTCAAATTACAGCCGACTGGACTATTATTTATGTAGGATTTATTGATAACGAGAGATCAACAAGACTCCGTGCACCACTCAAGGGGATATTAGGTCAGGATCACCACAGTTTTCACCCAGTTAACCCAGGAGAACCATCGAGAAAGCCTTCGGTAGGTTCCGCCGCCTCCTAAACACACTGGTTGAGTCCGACCGTGATTTCATTCAAAGAAATTAATTGGACGATCCTTCAACTCTTGTAATTTTGGTAAATATACGATATTTATATAAATAAACTCCGTGCTATTTTCTTTTACCGTTTGTTCGCGATCAATTTAACCATTTTTTATGTCTCTTTTTTCTCGGAATATTTTGATGTATCGGTGAAAGTCAAAGATGTTGGATATAATACACAGTAAAGTTTTAGTTCAGATAAAGTTAGCCATCTGAAAATTGGAAAAATATTACCTTAATGATGATACTCGATAGGTATCATCATGCCGTCTCCATGACTTGTGCTCAATGCTTTATTAACACCGTAAAATGTGAGGTTGGCAGCTGCAACGAAGCCTACGAATAAGTGGCTAGCAGAAAGGAACACAACAGTCGTTTTGATTGCGTCCGCACACCGGAATTCATCCAACAACTTCAAGACAAGGCGATGGAAGATCTGAACGGGAATTCGTGCTTTAGCGAGAGAGATGGGTGTTGGAATCGCCACCATGAAGCTATCTTTGAATGAGGAGGACCTTTGCTACTGCTCGTAATGGAAGAGGTGCAAGGAACAAAGTATGACAGTAAAGGCCAAGAAGAACCACTTGGTGAAGGCACTGAAGCTCCTGAACAAGATGAAACATCCTGTTGAACCGGTCACAATCTGTTTCTTCTTACATGAAAAGAACTTCTGCCAAGAAAGGTTTCACAAAACCCTAAACACAAGGTGACTTGCCTATAATTCATGCCACGTTACACGTATCTTTTAACAGGGTGTTAAACTCAACTCAGATGGCTATGAGGATCTTCTGGAGATTGTGCTTAAATTCTGGCTAGAAAAGTTTGCTGCTAGAAGGTCATACCTCCAGAAAAAGTCAGAGGTGGTTGTCGGAGAATTTCTACGACTCCACCAGCTAGAGTTTCTGGCCTCTTAGATCCCCCGATTGTAATCCTATGGATTACTTTGTGTGGGACGCGATTGAAAAATAAACAAACTGCTCTACCTACTACTCCAAGGCCGAGCTGTTTAACATAATCAAGGAGATATTCAAAGATCTTCCGAGGGAAATTGTCAGGGACGCATGCGCCAGTTTCCGAAGCCATATATTGATTGCGTTATGGAAACTAAGGGCGGCTAATTTGAGTAAATTGTTATCATCCAACCATAATAAAGTTGATATTTTTTAATTTTTAAAATATTTCTATTTTGATGAGATATTTATAGGGGGGGGAGGGGGTCATTTATTCAAACCGTCAAATTTAGCCATAAACTCCTGTATATTGAAATTAGGCGAAAGATTACACAGGGTACACTGTAGTAACCGCATAACATCAAACAAGTCACTGTATCTAAATAGGCCAAGCGTCAACCACGCGTGTCGATGCAGAGGGAAGGTAGCTAGGCAGTGTCATAGTAACCACATAACACCAAACAAGTCACTGTATAAAAATATGACAAGCGTCAACCAGGTGTGCCGATGCGAAAATTCCACTTTAACTGTCACTGGTGAATGAAGCTTTCTGGATCGTGTGAGGAAGATGGAATAATTAAGGGAAGACAAGAATAGTAAATAATACTGCAAAGCTTAATTTTCGGCAGAGAACGAGATCTACTAAAGTAGAGGTCCACATACGTACATATCCATGCAGACACACTGTTAAAGAACTTTATAATTACACAAAAATTTACAAGCATATAAATCATAAAGAGCTTCGTTAAAAATATAGGCAATAACTTCCCCACACTATGATACTAGCACTTATTTGTTGGTAGCCACACGAGTTCGCACTAAACAATGAATAAGACGGAAGACCACCATAATGAGGAACGCGATAAGAAATTAAAAGAAAGCACGAACTAAAACACCAGGCAAAAAGTAGTTCCCACTGCTGATCTCTCGGGCTATAATCGCCCTAAACATATTCACTTTCCATCTTTACCACTTTCTTTAGGAACCTCTTTTCTCTCACGTAATTGCAAAAATGTCATCGTTAGTTTTAAGTAAACAACAACAATTACAACAGAAACAAGCTCATTTTACTAGAAAAACTACAACCTTTGAGACCACACGGCGAGCGACGAGAAAATAGAGAGAGAGAGAGAGATGTTGAGGGTGAGAGAGGGGGACAAAGATGGGTAGAGAAAGGGAGATAGAGAGAGAGAGAGAGAGAGAGAACGAATGAGAAATGGGAGATGTATAGATAGAGAGAGAGGGGTGGAGGAAGAGAGATGATGGAGAGGGTGATAGAAAGTGAGAGGGTGAAAGGTGTAGAGGGAGAGGGAGAGAGTAAGAAGGAGGTAGAGGGCGAAAGATGGAGATAGAGGAGTAGAGAGAGAGAGAGGGGGAAATGAAAGTGAGATATATAGAGTGAGAGAGATGTATATGCAGATTGAGAGGGACTAAGGAGGGGAGATGAGGGAGGGGGAGAGGGTGATAGAGGGTGATAGAGGGTGAAAGGTGTAGAGGAAGAGATAGAGATAGTTTGTGGGAGAGAGTAAGAGGGAGATAGAGGGTGAGAGATGGAGATTGTAAAAAAACAACCTCTGACCCCCACCCCCTACCCCCAATTTATCGGAAACCACGTGATCTGGTATCGCGTCATGGACGCCGTCACCGCCTGTTCGAAAATTCTCGAATTTTCGATTCCTAAGCACGTTGAGAAAATATTTCCCAATCCTGCGAACTTGTCCCAAGCCTCCCCCACCCACCCCGATGGCGAGGTGCGAAAGAGCCGCTATGTCTCGACGGTGCTGCTAAATGATGAATCGACTCCGCCTCCGGATTAAGATGTCTGGAGCTTGTGACTCCTTTCTCCAAACTCCCCCTTCCCCTCTAGAATCGGGCATACAAATACTTGGGCTATTCTATAGTTCAAAGAGCCCAGCTCGCACCTCAAGGCCATCCTTATCGTTTCGTCCCGCGAGCGTTCATCAGACAGCAGACATCTTCAGCCGTGATTCTACCCAAGTCAATTGGTAGCTTCTGTGAACAACAAGTCTTTGAATTTGCGCAACAGTCTCCCTTCGTTTAATCGAACCGAAGAAAATCTCCATCGATTACCTTGCGGAAAAAGGAGTTTCTTCTTCCAGTGGAATTACGAGTAATCCCACATTTCCCGATGAGCGTCATCTTTGAAGATTGGCTATCTTCATCGAAAGGTTGATTCGGATCATGCCCCACCTGCCTCATTCGGACCGTACCCCACCTGCCTTATTCGGATCGTGCCCCACTTGCCTCCTCGGATCGTTCCCCACTCGCCTCATCGCAAGAAGGACTTTCCTCGAAATCATCGACACGTAAGACTGAAACCCCCTCCATTATTAGTATTGTCAAGTTCCCCCTTTTGATCTGACCCTAGTTACATTAATCAATTAATTCCATTCGATAATCCCTCCTCATAATAATTATCAGGAGACTTTCTCAATTTATAAATACCCTTTCGTCTATTATTATTCTTATTTTAATCTTTGTAAATAAAATTATATTTTTGTTGTTTCATCTTTAACTAACCTTGAACGATACTCTCGGCCTATTAAAGTAAATCTCGATAACCATTTATGCACTCTGTTTGATTATTAAGGATTTGAAAGCCAACGCCTCAAGTGTGACCTCCTAGTAGGGCGCTAATCTCTGCGAACAGTCCTTCAAACGGTTTGCGTTGCAGTAGGTGATTAAGTCCACGCTCCCCCCCCCTCCCACATAATAGAGCAGTAGTGAATGGTATAGAGTGGTTGTACCACGACAGAGATAGAGGAGTAGAGAGAGAGAGAGGGGGGGAGAGATGGAGAGAAGAATGAGAGGGAAAGAGAGGGGGATAGATAAAGAGAGTGAGGGAATTTTAAAAAATTGATTTTCTCATAGAAAAACAAAATCTTGAAAAAAAAAATAATAACAAGAAGACGTAAATAAACCCCACATAAAATCAGAAAATATAGATAAAACCCATATAGAAATCAGAGAACTTGGATAAAACAAACATAAAACAATACAACTCACATAAAATGAAGGCAGTGAGCGTTGTTTCAGATCTCAGAATGTGTGATGCCGAGGTTATGACTCCAACAGGGAGCGCTACTTCTCGGCGGTGCTGAAAGGTGAACGCCAGTGATGGAAGCCTTTAGCAGTTAAACACTGCTAATATACGTGCTCCTACGCTGAGCGTGGTTGAGCTTTGAGTCCTGAGGTGGATTTTGATAGGGAGAGCGCTACCGACTTCTGCACCACCGGGATCTGCCTGTTTGGGGTTAACACAGATAGAATAAACACGGCTGATTTCAGTGCCGCCCAAATGATCGCTGCTGGAATGATAACTAGTAGGGTGCGTACTGCACGAATGAGGACTGTTAGGATGAGCACTGCTGAAACGAAAGGTGCGCTTTGTTTCCTCACCAATAACTTAGAATTCAAGGAAACCACAACTCGTTTAATAATTTCGATTGTAGAGTATTGTATAATCTCTCTCTCTCCCCCTTTCTCTCTCTGCTGACCCCAGCAGAGTTGATGAATCTTAACTGGGGCACACCGCAATGATGTAAAGTCCTTCCTTAATTCAGCGTTTCCTAAGCGCTCAGATCACTCCAACTTCTCACGATTCTATTATAAATTAATCATTCCAATGATAACTCTTAAAAAAAGGTGTTACTATGTTTATTAACGTTATTATTAAAGAGGTTTTATTGATATAAAAAAACGATTAAGAAAATATATCACTTTGAGAGATATAAATATTTAAAACGTGGCTCTTTAATTTAGGGATTTACGTGATTGTGATTTAATTTATTTTAAATAGTCCCAAGTCAATTTTTTAACCTTACAAAAAACTAATCTTGGCGCGACGTTTATGGTGCCAGAGTGACCTGCAAAAGCACCTTCCCTCTCACCTGCTGAGCGCACACTGTCTCATTGGCAGAGAGACAACAACGACATGGTGGCACAAACAGGGCCGACCGCCAGACTCACTGTAATGCCGCGCCTTTCGCTTCGAACCCTTTCCCTTAAAGCCCCAATGAATCAAAGCGCGCGTGAGAGTGCCACCCACCAATATCAGGGGGGGGGGAGGCTGGAGTGCCACATGATGCCAAGGAGGCTATGGTGACTTGGGGTGCTGGAAAATGCAGTCTTACAATTATTATTAAGGAAATTCATTTTTAAAATTGAAATAGTAAATTAGATCAAGAAAGTGGTGAAGTTAGGGGAAGTGAAATAGGATAAAAGAGAACAATTTTCAATAAATGAGAAGACAATTTTTTTATTAATTTTTAGACGATAACCAACGATGAAATTCCTGTCACGAAGTTTTTGAAGCCTCTTAAGTAATTGGTGAAGTATGTGGAAGTGAAAATGCATGTTAAGTACATAACCGGAGTAGCTGAAGGGGAAAACTACTTGGCGCGCTAGAAAGCAAGATGCCACGTAACTCTCCTGAAACTGTTATTATTCCAAAGGCAACGCCCGTGTCAGAAAGGGGACCAATGTAATCCAACGAAGGCGGAGGGAGGAGAAGAAAAAGAAAGACAAAAGGAAAACCCATCTCAGCTTAATCCCCCTCGGACTTGAAAGTACGAACGCCCCTTTAAAGGGGGGGGGCGCTACAAAGTCAGTCAAATCCTTTGCCAAGTACGTAAGAGGGGCGAAAGAAGTTCGCACTTGCGAACCTCTTACGCTCCGATGCTTATTCCGCATCATCATCCATCCGAGCCTTTTATATTGTTTAGGATAGTTGCACGTCTTCTGTGCCCTAACTACCTGAAGTAGGCTCACTAATAAGGCTTTACACCCCCAACACATCACTTACATTTTCATCACTTTTATTACTAACCTCCCCCTCTCATTTTGTGATTATGCTCTCGTTGGTTTTCGCTTTTTAGTTTTAAGTAAATTATTGTCTCTTCCACACCCATACCTATTGTTCCCTATGCATGCTTACATGGGGATTCGATCAAGTTCGTTCTCTCCGACGCTGAAAATCAATCCTCGAACCACTGTTCTCCTTCCGCAAGGGTCATTGTGTCAGCAGACGGCGGAAAGACGCGTTAGCCATAAATCATATTTTATCGGTGGGAGTCATTTTTCCATTTGCGATTAATGATAAATTGAAGTATATTTTATTTGAGGTGTGTTAGAGGAATGTGGAGAACAAAAGAAGTGAAACATCTGAATGTCTAGGGTTGGTGGTAGATCATCAGTTGGGGAAGGCGGGTCTTTAGAATTCGCCAGTTTAGTGAATGACGAGCGCGGTATTTGGATTTATTCGTATGTCCGAAAAGGGTCGTGTAGTTTGGGGAGGAGAAATGTGGATGCAGCCTAACTTAAACATATTTTCCTGATGATATGAAGTGGCGTACTGTAGTTGTAATACTTGTGTCCCTATAATGTTATCACCTGACGCTTAATTTTATCTTCGGTAATGGTTTTCCATTCGTCAAGCAGGTGAGTCTTAACTTATTTCCAGTTAAAATCGATTTTACCTTCATTTGAGTACGGCAGTCACCTCGTTCATCTCCACCATACACCTATGTTTCCTATGGATCATTTATGCTGCATTACATCCGAATTTAAACTCTTTGATGAGGCCTTTTCACAATAGACTACTTTGTGTGCATTCTATGGCATTTCTGCCATTAACACCCTATGACCTGATAACGATTGAACTGCTCCGGTTTCGGCCATTAACACTATCTTGCTTGATAACGATTGGGCTGCTAGAGGCTCTACCATTAAAACCTTCATGCTTGATAAAGATCGGAATATTAGCGTTTCTGCCATTAATACCATCTTGCTTGATGAAGATTGGAAAGTTCGCGTTTCTGCCATGAACACTCTCTTGCCTGATGAAGGTTTGAAAGTTCGCGTTTCTGCCATTAACACCCTCCTGCTTGATAAAGATTGGAATACTCGCGTTTCTGCCATGAACACCCTCTTTCCTGATAAAGGTTTGAAACTTCGCGTTTCCGCCATTAACACTCTCTTTCTTGATAAAGATTGGAATGCTTGCGTATCTACCATTAACACCTTCAGATCTGATCAAAAATAAACTCCACGAATTTCTGCCATTAACAACCGCATGCCTGATGAAGATTGAACTGCTCGCGTTCCTTCCATTACCACTCTTTTCCTGATAAAGATTGAACTTCTCGCATCTTTGTCATTAACACCCAATTTCCTGAGGAATATTAGGCTGCTTGCGTTTCTAGCATTAACACCCACATGACTGATAAATTTTGGACTACATGCGTTTCTGCCATTAACACTTTTGTCTGTTAAAGATTGGTCTGTTCGCATTTCGGTTATTAACATGATCATGCTTGATAAAGATTAGAAAGCTCGCGTTTCTGCCATTAACACTATAAGATATGATATAGATTAGACTCCTCGAATGACGGTGGCGAAGATCAGGCGGAGGAAGAAAACTGACGTATAAAATCGTCCAGAGGAAGAGATCTTCGAGAACCGTGAGTTGATTGAAGAATTGACTCGTTGTTATAATAACCGCTTATCGGTTTTAATTTGACCTCTCTTTCTTTGCTCTTATCTTCTTTAAGTGTCGGTTATTAGTAATATGGCTTTGTTTTGTCCTCCCTGTAGCTGTAGGTATTCATTTTTGTTTTAGGCACCAAATGCGTTCAAACTTCGAGGGTAGGTTAGTGTCACCCTTCCTAGTGACGTGTAACTTCTATTTGCATGCACGCAACTCTATAAGTTAGTATGTCGGTCCGTAGGTCGTCGCTCGGATGGTAACCATTATACTTTTGAATGAGTTTTTTTGGCAATAACATCGTAACTATTTGGCCGATTCTGACGAAATTTAAAACTCTTATGCTGCTTTACATTCTCTTTTGAATGATATAATTGTAAAAGTCCTCCCAAGGTTAGTCGGGGAATAATTAACAATAACATCGTAACTATTCGGCCGATTCTAACGAAATTTGAAACCCTTATGTTGTTTTACATTCTCTTTCGATTGATATAATTGCCAAGATCCTACCAAAGTTAGTCCTGGAATTATTGAAAGTTTGGAAGGTCGTAAGGTCATATGGTCATAAGTCAGAATAATTAAGAGTACGCGACTTAGGTTTGTTGACCTTTATTTACATGCTGTTAACTATCGGAGTGAGTACAGTAACTGTATCGTTGGAATTCATCTTTCTCTTCTCTTGGTTACGTGTCTTGTGTAACCTTTTAATGGGATTTTGAGACCTGAATCCTTTCCTTAAGGTACCTGGACCTTTGTCCTTCCCATGAGCGGTCGGCTAATTTGTGTCTTCAGACTCTCCTTTACTGGATTAGGTAGACATATTTTTCCCTGATTTCGCTTTTGCTAATATTTCCGTAATTAGTCCAAGGCCCATAAATGTATCCTTGTTCTTATGGAATCCAAACCGTTGCATAAGTAATTTTCTTTCAGGTATTTCACAAGTCTTCTTATTATGATTTTCTCCAACAATTTACCGGTAGGATCTAATATCGATGTAGGCCCTATAGCTATTTAAGAGGCTTGCAAACTTGATGAAAATTTTCATTTTTGCCGTCTTTAATGAGCCAGGAAAGTAGAAGCCGGTATTTAGGGTTGCAATAAAGATGTTTTTAATGACGGTTATAATGTTGAAAAGGGCGTGTGTGAGGTTGAATTTCGTTAGTCATGTTGGTCCTGGAGCCTTTTGCTTGAATAAGTGAATGGCACTTTTAATTTCCTCCAAGGTGTTGTTCCGCTGAATCCGTTTATTATTGGCCAGTTTTCCTTTGGCGCTCAAGTTCATCTATTTTCTTATAAAGTCATTCTATATATTTTTTATTGCTGTGCACTTATTGAGTATATCATTTGGTTTTTTATTTCCCAAAAAATTTTCACTCTTTCTATGTTTGTTTCTTCTCTCTAGATCGCCTCGTATGCCTTGTTGATCCTTTGGTATTTATTTTTCATCCCTTCTATCCATTCTTGATGTGGAATAATATGGAAATTGGTCTTGTTAATGTTACTCGTGTCTGCTTCGATCAGACCGTCTATCAATGGCTTCAAATACTCGTCAATTTCTTCGACGAGTACAATGTCAGGATCGTCAGGTCTGGTGATGTGTAATCATTCAGTTCTGAAACTTTTATTCAATCTTCTCTGTGGTATTACTTCCTAATAAGTTTAGGTATTAGTATCGGGTTTTGATTAGATTTTAGTAGTCTTCCAATTTGATAACTACATGTAAATGGTACCGGCTTAATGTATGTGTTTAGTGGCGGAGTTTCTTAGCGGAATTGGCTGTAATATAAACCTTCCTAAGGATGTTTTTCGCAAGCAGCGTTTCAAGGTTTTGACCAACGTTGTTACTTGTTCTGTAACCATTTGCTTGATAGCGTTTACTTAATTGTCACTCTTGAATGTTGTTTGGTGACCTTGAACAAATGGCGTAATGAAGTTGTGCACGGGTAAAAATTGCTTCATTTGGGCTAGATGCCTATGACTACAACTAGTAATGTAAATTCAAATTGGATTTCTACAGCTAAATATGCTTCGTCGGTGTATGGTATTGTTTTAACTGATGCCTATTTATATCGCTATAAAAGAGCCGTCATGTATGTCCCCCTTAGATTAGTTGTTATTTCACTGTGGCTAAATATCTTTAATTTGTATAGTTGTTAATTCTATCTCCCGTGATCAGTACAATGTCAGGATCGGTTTTTATTATGATATTTTAAATGGTTGTTCCTTTTCTGATATGCCGTTTGTATTTATCAGCAGTATTTCTAGTTTTCTATCGCTTCCGCTTCTTATTATCATCATAAGTAACTTTAGTAGGAGTAGGAACCTTCCTACTTGCTCCTTGACGTTTAGACCTTGGGGTTAAATGTCCCATTTTTCGCGCCGTCGAATTTTGAGCTTGATAGGGTTACTCCATGTCCTGGGTAGATTCTTGAACTGCTGTCTAGGTGAAGTATTTCAATTTCCTATTCTTCGTGTTCATTTTTATAGCTCCACTTAACATTTCTATTCTTTGAATGACTGGACCCCATGTTTCTTTTTGAGTTTACCTGGAAATGGAAATGTATCTCTCGCGTACAAAGATCTTGAGGTTGAGGTCTTTGGCGTCGACCATATTTCATTCTTTTTTTTGCTTGTTTCAAGCTTTGTTTTCTATTCTTAGGTTTCGCTTAAGACGCTTGTTTATTTAATTTATATGTCTACTTAGGTTTGGGTTTTGATTGTGTTCATTCTTTGAGTCTGTCCATTTTTGGTAAGCCTGACGAAGCTGGGTTCTCTGGGAACCACATTTCCTTAGCGATTTTTTTTTTTGTAAGCGAGAAATTGAGCGTCTCTGTGAATGTTCTTGGGTTTTCCGATGTATGCCAGGTGAGTGTATATGATAATTACGAGAATGTCAGGTGTTACTCCCTGTGGTATAGTGAGATTCGTCCTCGCTTCCTTCATTTTGTTGATGGTTGTCTTAGCTACTCCTGCAGAATTCGCATTTAATCATTTTGCTTGTTTTGGTTCTTTTTATTTTATTTTATTTCTATTATTGCTTTTCATTGGGGGTAGTTCATTCTTGTAATTGTAGCACATCTAGACATTTATTTCATTTCTATTTTTCATCGTTTTCGGCTGGGATTCTCATAATTAACGCAAGCAATCTGTTGGTCGCTAAAATATTTGGCATCTCTCTGCTCGTGCAGACTACTTTGAAAACATGAATTGACTGTCCGAACTTGAATTTTGTCTGAACCGTAATTCCGTTGTTGCTTCTTCCAATTTCTTTCTTTATTTCTTCCGCCGTGTTTTGAGCTTACCAACAAGTCTATCTTTCTGCACATCACACTTCTATTATTGATGATTTAAGGAGGAAAAACAAGGGTTAGTTCTATATTCGAGTTTTAATTCCTTCATGTGATACCAGTTTCTTTGTCTCTTTTTTTTTCTGATGGGAGAGGCCAATGTAGCCGTTGTTATTTTCTATAAGTTTAATAAAGGTTATTTTCATGCGTCCAAACACCGTCTCTACAATTTTACTCCACAGGGGTTTGTGGTAAATCGATACAAATTGTACACTGTAAATTGAAACAAGTTGCGTATTAAACCAAGCAATAGTTTATCATGAGAATTTACACATAAATAGAAAGATATATATATATATATATATATATATATATATATATATATATATATATATATATATATATAAATATATATATATATATATATATATATATATATATATATATATATATATATATATATTTATATATATATATATATACCAGGCTGAGGCAATGGCTTTGCCACTCCCCCGTACGGTGGGAGCTAGCGCTTCGCTACTAATATTAAAATTTAAAAAATAAGCATCCATGGTTAAATTTTTATAAATTTTCTGAATTCGCGAATTATAATAATTTTAAAAAGGAACTCTAAACTAAATTTCCCCCATTTCAAATTATCACGTTGCTAAAATATAGTTATAGAAGAAGATATATAAAAATAAATTTTCTTAACTTCACCATTTGTAATTCTTGGGGTTTTAAAATATTCACAAAATTTCGATACTTATATTAATTTCTGAACTTCACCATTTTGTTTTTTGATATTATAAAAGAATTATTAGAAATAACTTTGCTTAAAAAACATAAGTCATAACCAAACTAAGATGAAATTATTATTCAAATACTCAAAAAAATCCCCTTCTTAAATTATAGAGTTAGTGATGTTGATGATGATGATGATGATGATGATGATGATGATGATGATGATGATGATTAGGAACTTTCACTAGCAGAATATTTTCAATTTATCTTATGCAGTTTTTGATGTGGTGGCAAAAATATTAAGATCGTAATAAGTAGCCTCGTTTTCCACTTCCTTCTATTCTGGATGGGATTGATTGATAATGCTTTGTATGCGTTTTAAGTGATGTGCCTGGTAGCTCACTGGTAGAGCAGAAGGGTACAGGGGAGACACAGCCTTGACTCATCAGCAAGATATTATTTTTTTCCTGGAACTTTATATATATTTATATCCTATTATCACGAATGTGGAGGGGTCGTCGTACTACTCCTAATACTTTGTTCGGCCCATGCACTGAATGGGTTTATTGACTCAGAGTGCTTAGAGATTGGATACGGAGGAATTGGAATAAACTTTGCCAGCAAGCGACCCAAAGGAAGTTAGATATACAAACAATATGAAAATAAAATTTTAATGAACGTTAAACAAGAAAAATATATATATACAAATAAGGTTCTTTGTGAGATAAATTAATAAGTGAAGCTCGGATATCTCACTTCGCTCGTAAATAACTGTTCGCTATGTAAATCCTTATATACTTTTAATGTTTATGAGCTTCGCAGTGAAGTTGGAGAATGTGAAAGAGAAGGGCTACCTTGGAACCGGATGTTCGTGTGGCGCTGGTAGGTGTAGGTGGTGAGATACGAGGTGGAGACGATGAGATAGGTTCTCCAAGGACTGACCTGATCCCACAATTTCGTCACGATTGTGTTAGAAGAAGGCGGTGACGGGAGCTTCTCGTTAAAGATGGCCCCACGCTTGTGAACTCCAAGGAATCTTGGGTGTGAGGTGGGGAGAAGTGACTTTATTGACGCGTAGGGTCACGGAGAAAAGCCGAGGTGTAGTTTTCTCGCTTAGGAAAACAGATTGAGGTTGTTTGTAGCTTCGGCTCTGAAAACGTAAGTACGAGCCTGGGTCCGCACTGACTTTCAAACTAACTGGGACCGATTTCCTCTTTGAATACTTGGTGCTTCGACGATATACCATAACACCGAAATAGATACCAATTTCTGCCTGGCCAGACGCTGTTCAAGCTCTACTACTGAGGGTTAAAAGAATTCATCTTTTATACCTAAAAGTCGGAAGAGGTTCACATGGCTCCGGAAGTAGATTTGATGTCAAGCGCCCTTCTTAGGGTGAGAGTTGTTTGATAATCTCCTCCATTTCGTCTTTTATCAACTTCTGGAAACCACCGGAAGCCAAGACTGGCTCCCATCTATTGATAACCAGTCCGGGAAGGAATTCGGTGGTTAGCTGAAATGGCCGGCGGGTTCTTCCGGCAGGAGGACACCAGACATCAGGCCGAAAGGGGAAGGTTTGATATGGCGGCCTGCCCGGAAGGGAGATGGGGAAACGTGGGAGCATTCGGCTATTCTCCTACAATATATATTCGTCACATTTGGGTAAATTTGTCTACATTACATTTTCTGTCGATCTCACTCAATTAACCCACACCCATGCGACCTCGATACCGGCCACAGGCCTTCGTCACTATCTCGCCCTTTAAAGACCTCAAGGCCGTTGTAATCCTGGCCTTCAACTAGTCCTCTATGTTGCAGCTAAATTTTGGGGTCTTTCGTTCCATCACGCCCTACCCAGTTCAGTCCCACCTAGCATCCTCATCAATAAAACTATCTAATTAATTCTTAAAACTATTTAACGAGGAGGCTTCTATCATATGACTAGTGAGCCTATTCCATTCATCAACCACTTGATTTATTAACCAATTTCTACCAAGCTCTTTCCCAAATCTACACTTGGCCAGCTTAAACCTATTGCTATATGTCTTATCGTGTTCACTGAAAAATAAGAACCTTACCTATGTCCTCTCGGATTCTTCTCCTTTTATTCTCCGAAGCCTATCACCATAAGCTAAGCTCGTCACCTCACGAATTATCTTAGTCATCCTTCTTTGCATAGATTCAAGCAAACCATTAGTCATCCTATCATATAGTGCCTAAAATTGCAAAGCATATTCAAGGTAAAGCCTAACTAATGCCAGGTACATGTTCAGAATGGCATCAGTACTCTTATTACTTAAACTCCTCTCAATAACGACTAATACCCAATTACCTCTAGGCCTAGTACTTATGCTTACTTTCTTGGCCGAAGGTCAGAACTTACAAGACCCCTGCCTCTATTTCGTATTCTGATCTTCCTTAAACTCACCCATTCAGTTTATAATTATTCGCTCTATTCTAACTACCTATACTTCAGTATAGGTAGGTAAATTCCATTTGCCTCTGCACATTGGGATTGTCAATACATTTTGTAATATCTTAGCTTCAGAGCCAGACCTTATAATCCTACCTATCTTAGTATCATTGACAAACTGGTTCAGGTCGCTACTTATACTTAAGTAAAGATCATTAATATAAATCAAGAACAACAATGGCTTCTACTCTGGCCCCGAAGGAACCACACTGGTAACACTTTGCCCACTAAAATTTAATCCCATCTATACTAACACTTTGCTGTATATCATTGAGTCATGACTGAATACACCTAAAAATACTCTTATCAATCCCATGTGTTTTAAATTTATTCAAAAGTCCTAAGTGTATCTTCCTGTCAAAAGGCCTACTAAAATCCAGATGAAAAATATCATTATTCTTATCTCTATTGGCAGCATCATACACCTTTCTCTAAAAAGACAGTAAATTAGTCAAACGATATTTGTCTCTAGTAAACCCTTATTTAGATTTCTTAATTAACTTATGTTTATCTAAGTGATGCATAATAAATTTCGCAATTATAGATTCCATTATCCCCCTCCCCACCCCACGTCAACTCCCTGTTCAGTAATTTGAAATAATTGTTTTGTCACCTTTCTTAAATATAGGTATCACATTAGTTTTCTTCCATGTCTTCGATACAATGCTAGTCTCTAACGATAAATTAGATAGGCATGCTAGGGGCTCACTTTAACAATCTTTATATTCATTGAAAATCCTAGAAAAAAAATCAGTAGGTCTTGGTGATTTACTAAACTTAATTCTATCTATTTCTTTCGACTCTATTACTTTGTGATTAAAATATCTTATAATTTCTTCTCATTACTCCTGAAGATCAAGGTCCCCTCAAGTACAATTAGAGCATCTTCGAGTGTAAATACTGAGAGAAAATACTTATTTAACATCCAAGCCATCGCATCACTATCACTCACTAACTCTCAATCTGTAGTTTTAAGTGGGTCTATTTTATCTTTAGTCGTAGCTTTTTATAATTGAAAGAAACCTTTGGGATCTTCCTTTGCCTTATTTACCACTTAATTTCATAATTTATCTTTGCTACCCTAATTAACATTTTAATGTTCCGAATTAGCTGATTATATCTCTTCCTTAGTTGACCATTGAACATATTTCTACAAGTAATAGGCCAACACCTACTCTCTCTACCTAGGTCTATTATCCCCACCTACTTAACTCCAGGATCCCTACTTCCATCTGAAAAAGGAAATACCACCCTAGCTATTTGATTCCTTCCACCCTTTACCACCATCCACTCACTACTATCTCCACTAGCCCTACTCCTGGTTAACGTAAATGGGATAACTTTACAATCCCCAAAAGTC
Source organism: Ceratothoa steindachneri (assembly GCA_963969495.1). Lineage (NCBI taxonomy): Eukaryota > Metazoa > Arthropoda > Malacostraca > Isopoda > Cymothoidae > Ceratothoa > Ceratothoa steindachneri. The sequence continues at coordinate 143,104,406 of OZ018331.1, read as the reverse complement.
CCGTTCGGCCAAGCGCTGAGATCCCTCCTGAGCTCAGTGACTAACTCTTCCAACATAGTTATTCTTTCCAAATCTCGAGCTCTTCTCTTCTTTCCCTCAGCCATTCACCTTTCTCTCAACTCAATGCACTCCGCCACTTTTGCCTAATTAATACTTAAAAAATAAAAAAAATACTTAACTTATGTAAATAAAGGAATAGATACACTCACTAAAGTGAAAGAGCAGTACACTAAATCACACTTTAAATAACATTAACTTACCTCATGAAATAACTTGGGATCAAGTATGGCGAGTGCTGAGCCTAAAAAAACTAAACAGTATCACAACCAAACAAAAGAAAATACTTTTATATCACAAACAAAGAACAATTACTAAACACATATGTATTATTTACACAAATAAACAATACTACACAGCCACATCAAACTATCCCTTCAAACTTATAATGAACATCAAATCTGTCAGAGGTTATTTAAATGCAAATTGATAGAAGAAAGACAGAAAGCCAAGTGTGGGATTCCTTTATAATGAACTGAATAAAGTTCTTGATGTGGGATTTGTTTGCATATATATATATATATATATATATATATATATATATATATATATATATATATATATATATATATATAAATATATAATTTCTCTCAAAGTAGCGCGAGAGAATGAAGAAGATGAATGCAATAAACCACATTGAAAGAGAAAATGGAATAATTTATCCTACAGTAATATTTATTACCTTTTTTCGAAAAAATCCGTGCAGAGAAGCGATTCGAACCATGGACACTGAGGCAGCGAGCACCGCTTTGATCACGGTTAAAAGTATGCCGTAGTACTATGCGTTAGTACACTATGCGTAGCATAGTGTACTAACGGCATACTTTTAACTGTGATCAAAGCGGTGCTCGCTGCCTCAGTGTCCATGGTTCGAATCGCTTGTCTGCACGGATTTTTTTCGAAAAAAGGTAATACAAATATTACTGGCCTTTGTTCATCAATCGTTCCATGTAAATGGTCCAACTGCGCCATCTCCCCCTCCTAAAAATCTTTGATGCTAGTCTTAATTGGATTAAAAAGTTCAAAATGGATTATGTCATTCATATCCCATCAAACGCAAAAGAAAACCTGCGTGGATAAGGCCCATGTCGAGGTTGTTGTATAATCCACTCTATGTAGCTCGGCAATCAAAATCGATTTTTTTGTAACAATATGGCAATTATAAATAATTATGCAGTTAAAATGGCAATGTTACAGATAACTAACCTTTACACCAAGCCCTTGCAAGATGGCTCCGTACATATACGAGAGAGAAACTCATAAACCTGCAATGCTAACGTACACAGAATGTCGAGGATTTATGGGTGCACAACCTAGTCTGTGGGTCCGTACACGCATAAATAGGCGGCCGAAAGCTGAGAGGCTGCGCGTGAATGAAGAGTGGGAAGGTAGGCCTCGCTCCAGTTCATTGGGAGGCTCAAACAAAAGGGGGCGTAAGCGAGTACGTGAGGTTGGCCTTAAACGGTTCGTAAAATGCCAGGATTCATTCAAGGTTATTTAAAGAGTCTACCTCAAAATAAATGATTTAATTACAACAAAAAAATGAAGATAATCACAAAATATATACACGGGTCAAGATTGAGGTATTATGCAATTGCAATTGGCAGATCGGACATGGCCTAATGCAATAGGTACATGAAATGAGACTCGGTAATAAACAATAAGGAATAACCTCCAGGAGGGATTTAAAAAATGGGCGGAAGGACCTTTACCTTGCGGAATAGCTTCTCGGAGAAGGGGGGGGGTGGTGACGGAACCAAGACTCGGATTGCACGGGATGAGAATATCTTGCAGCGTGGCGATGAGATCTTGTAATGGGAGTCGATTACCTCAAGGAAGAGCGAGGTGAGGTTGGGGCAAGATAAATTACTCGTGGGTGGAGTAGCGAGATACACTTCGGCTTGGGGGAGTGCACTCGGACGGGGCGACGTACTTTCGTGAACGGGATGAGAGGAGTATGTCGCACGAACTCTTCAAAGAAACCGCTTCACGAACTTGCCTATAGAGGATGGTCAAAGTTTCACAGTGGTGATCTAGCCGACAAGACATTCAAACTTCCGGGGCTCGACTCGAGACGAAAGGGGGACGTATCTTCGAAGGACTTGAGGTGTACACTCTCTCGAGTAATGGGGTACCCTAAATATATATACGCAGACGGCTAAGTCGCTAAAAGGCCTCCGGGCACGGCTTCTATCTCAAAGGAAATCCTGGCGCCGAACGGATTAACTCTGTTTTAGATAAGGGTTTGAAAAGATGCTCGTCTGGCGCCAATTCTGGCCTTGAGGCATGGTGTTGATTGGACGTTCCTGTCTGGCGGGGGATTAATTTGTCCGCGGGTCATGGGGTTGGGGGAATCGGCTGATTTAGGCAAACGCAGGTGGGGTGTCTCACCGGCTTCCACGTGAAAATATTTGTTATTGTCCTTCCTTAGGATTTGGTTTGGGACCACGTGGTCTCTGCTCGAAAAGGGGGAGGGGTCCAAGGTCGTCCGCCGAGGTCGTCCTCCTACATTCCTTCCTTCCAAACGATGGCCTTTTCTTAGAGCGAAGGGGAGGAAAAAAGACATCCCCCCCAAAAAAAATGAAAGGGGTCGTGTTCGGGGTGTACCAAAGGTATAGGAGCAGGGGATTCTTAACCTGCTTCAAACAGGTGTACATAACATTAACGTCTAGCTGAACCAATTTGAAGAATCACTACAACAAGGATATTTCAATATTAAGCCGTTATTACGGCAAACCAAATAATGAATTAAGGTAAAAAAAATCTAATCGACATGGTAATTACAGGCACAAGGAAATAACATAGAGAGTTAAATAGGTCATGGGTTGTGGAACGGTGTCAAATATTACACACAAAAAAAGATACATGAGCGTTAACAGTAAAAAAAACACATACACATCCGCTACCCGATTGGGGTTTTTATAAGCGAGTTCACCGAGTCTCCAACAAATAATTTATTTACAATGGAGACTATAGAGGGTTAAAAAATCATATTTTAATTCTGAGGATTCCCTACGGGGTTCCTACTAAGGCTGCCCTGTCGGCAACACAATTCTCTGTCCCTTTTATATACATTATCATAAATTGATATTCTTGGAGGAGCAAGCTCCATCTCATTAGCCGTCCATTTTGGCTCTTTGAGTTTCTTAAGTAGGCCAGGAGACGATGATCAGTTTTTAAGATAAACTCCTTACCTAACAAATACATCTGGAATTTTCGAATGCTTTGCTGAAGGGCAATTTGATAATATGCTTTACAAAGGTCTATTTCGGAAATGAATTTAGCCTCTTCGAATAATTGTAAATTTTGGTCTAGGAGGGAAATATGTTCGGCATCGAAAACGGTCACCGCATTAAGCTTCCGAAAATTGACGCACATACGAAAAGCCTGGTCGGGTTTCCGAACAATGATGATGGGGGAACAATAGTTAGAGTTGGAGGGTTCAATGATCCAAATTTAAAAAGATTTTACACCTCGGTGTTAAAAGCCTGGTGTAAATGAATTAGTAAGGAATCAGGATTTGAATGGATGGGTTCCTGGGTTGTGAGCGTGATCGTGTGCTAAAAGTAGGTTGAACAGCCGGGGTTTTCAGAAATTACGTCCGGGAATTTGTTTAAAAATTGTACCAATTGCAACTTCTGAGAGGGTACAAGTTGGGAGTCCATATCTAGCTCAAGGGCAGAATTTTCTGGGGGCCTGGTAATGAGGAGAAAGGATAATCATTATCCTGCTCAACGCACACAACCTGAACTGCGTTGGAAAGGTAGGAAGCTTCCATAGCTGTCTCCTCATCAAGGGCAACTATGTTGTTTATACAGGCGCGGCGGTGATGCCGCTTTAACATGTTCACGTGGAACAGCTTATCTCCAGAGGGCGTTTTAATTACATAATCAACGGGGCCACGAGCTTCGAGAACGGGGAAGGAGCCTTTCTATTGACTAAGGAGCTTGTTTGTATCAGTGGGAAAAAGGAGCAAAACTTCATCCCTGGGCCGAAATCGTCTCTCTTTTGACTTGACGTCAAAATAGGTGCGGTACTTCTCGAGATTGAGATCGGCATTTTTATATGCTATGTCTGCACACTCTTCTAAAAGATTGCGGAGATCTAATAAATATGAATAGGAAGACTTTAATTCTTTATCCAGCTGGGGGTTGGCGAACAGCTCGTTCAGGATGCTCATTGGCGTCGAACATTCTTCCCATAGAGGAGCTCGAATAGGTCAAATCTTAGGGTTCGATGAGGGATTTCCCTACAAGCAAAGAGAGCCATGTGCAAGTACCTAATAATAATAATAACAAGTCTTTTCTAATGCGCTCTTCAAGGCCTGAGGCATTCCCAGAGCGCACGTTGTGCTGAGATGAGAATGGAAATTCAATGGAAATTCAAGAAGGGAAGAAGGCAATTCTGAAAAGATGCGTTTTCAGGAGACGCTTAAATGTGGTAAGAGAGAGAGAAGACCTGATTTCAGTAGGAAGAGCATTCCACAACTTAGGGGAGCAGATTGAGGAGTAGCAGTCCCCCATTGAGCAGAGGGATGAACTAGGAATATTTAAAAGAGGTGTATGTGATGACCAAAGTGCCCGAGGGACATAGCGTGGCGAGAGGGCAGAAGAGAGGTAAGACGGGGCCTTGTTTTTAAGGCCTTAAATGTGAAGAGAAGTATCTTGAAGAAAGTGCGAGATCTGACAGGGAGCCAGTGCAGTTCATGCAGCAAGGGTTTTGAGGGAGAGAAGCGAGGGCGACGGAGGAGAAGCCGGGCGGCATAGTTTTGTACAAGTTGAAGGGGGCGGAGAGAGGAGGATGGCAGATTCACAAGCAGTGAGTTACAGTAGTCAAGGCGTGAGGTGATGAAGGCATGAACAGCAGTCTTGAGACTTTGGCGATCAAAGTGAGAGCGAATGCGAGAGAAGTTACGAAGGAAACATAGAGAGGATTTGCTGACATTGCGGATATAAAGCTTAAAGGAGATATGCTCATCAAAAACAACACGCAGATTCCTAACGCAATCAGATAAAATGATAGTATTATCGCCCAGAGTAAGCGAGGGAAAGAGAGATTTAGATTTTTTGACAAGAGCAGGGGTGCCTACGAGGAGGACCTCAGTTTTGGAGTGATTAAGCCTGAGGAATTTGGTAGAGAGCCAGTCAGAAATGGAGGAATAGGCAGCCTGGAGGTCAGTGATAGAGTAGGCAAGAGACCTGGGGGATGAAGAAACGAAATTCGAGTGTCATCAGCATAGAGGTGAAAGGATAGATCGAGATTACGGAGAAGGGAACTAAGAGGGAGAATGTAGATACGAAATAGTAGAGGACCAAGGACAGTGCATTGTAGCACTCCAAAGCGAATGGGGGTAGAGTCGGATGAAACGTCGTCAATCACAACGGATTGGGTACGAGAAGAGAGGTAAGAGCGGAACCAGTCAAGCATGGTGCCTGATATGCCGAGGAAAGAGTGGAGACGATCAAGTAGGACGGTATGGTCAATAGTATCGAAGGCAGAGGAGAGGTTGAGTAGAACGAGGATAGAGGCACAACCCCTGTCCGTGGCTCTTCGTAAGCAATCAGACACATTGAGAAGGGCGGTTTCTGTGGAATGACCTGACTTGAAACCAGATTGATAGGTTTCATCAATGTTACAGGCCACCATGTGACTGATGATGCGTGAAGCAACCACTCTCTCCAGAACCTTAGAGAGGAAAGGAAGTTGCGAAATCGGGCGATAATTGGAAGGGTCAGTGGGGTTCAGTTGAGGCTTTTTAAGAATCGGACGGATGTGGGCACGTTTGAAGGAAGAGGGAACAAGACCAGTTGCAAGTGAAGTGTTGAACAGGTGAAGAAGCGTTGAGAGGATAGCAGGCAGAATTTTACATAACGGTTTAGGCGTTAAAATGTCCTTTGGGGAGCCCGATTTCTTGGAACGCGAGAGCAGGGCTGTAACTCCAACGCGGTCACAGCGGGAAAAACGATAAGCAGCTGAGGCGGGAAGTCAGGGAGAATGGCAGGAGCCGAGACAGAAGGCTGAGGGAGGGAGGCACGGAGGTTAGTGACCTTATCTTTGAAGAAATTCGAGAGAGTAGCAGGGCTAATGGGTGGGGAGACCTGGGCTGGGGAAGTAAGACGGGAGGGCAAGCGGAAGACGGTACGGGGATCATTCCTATTATCAGTAAGCAGATTACGTGAATAGTCTTCACGAGCAGATTTTAATTTCGCCACATAGGAAGCTGTCGCAAGTCGGAACGCCAGCGAGAGATGGGTCGTGTCTTGCCTCCGGTTGCAGCCTTTCTAAGGACTCTTTCATGGGCACGCATGGACTGCCTAGCACAGAGGAGTTCCAAAGAGTACCAAGGGGTACGGTGACAACGGGAGTTCGAAGGGGTGACAAGGGGAGAGTGAGCATCAAGACAAGTGAGAAGGGGTTGCTCCAAAGAAGAGAGAATCTGGTCAGGAGAGGCAGAAGCATCAATGGGAGGAAGTTTGGAGGCCACATCATTAGATAGGGAGGGAATATCAATGGAGGCTAGTCGACGGAAAGGCTTAGGATTATGAGACAGTTCAAGGTCTAAAACGTAACCGTGAGAGTGGATAGGAAAAGAAACATGTTGGGTGAGTGAGAAGAGATCAAGAATTTCAGAAAAGGCTTTGAAATTAGGATTGTGGCCAGGAAGGTTGAAATTACCCAGGATTAGCAGAGAACCAGTGGAGGAGAGGCCAGCGAGGAGGTTACTAAATTCATCAAAAAAAAGCTCGAGGGACGAGCTGGGGGCGGTAATTTTTAAATACAATTATAACTTAAAAAATATGTTAATAATGTAATATATAGTATACCTTGTTTGGATTGTAATTTATTATTATGTAAAAATTAAGCAACATCAAAATGCAGTATTTAAGGGATATACAAATAATGCTTTGGACGTCCACAGGCTTAAGATTGGTAACCAGATTAACTGGTCAAAAGCAGATACCATAATGCATATAAATGATTTTATTAGCAGAAATATCTTTGAATCGTTCCTAATCTCCAGCACAAAGGAGAGAAATGTAAATATTTGACCCGGTTTGTTTACTTTAGATCCAGCCCTACCTTTCTTCCTCAAATCAAACTTATTAAAGGTCCTAAAAAAAATCAGACCATCTGATTTTATAGGGTAGAGAAAACATTGCTTTGTATAAATACAGTGTCTTTCTATTTCATAAATAATTGTGAGTTTGAAAATGTTATTAAGATAACGAAAGTCCTAGCTCCAATCAATCTTTCTTTTTCCCTACGTGGTACAACCAAATATATATATATATATATATATATATATATATATATATATATATATATATATATATATATATATATATATATATATATATATTAAAAGTCATTGAATAATTTGTATTTAGCTAAATGAGTGCAATTGGGATTTTTTTTTCACCCATTCTCAAATGCAAAGTGGTCTCTGGGTTTTCTAACAAAATACTAACGTTCAATTTTATTCTGGGAGAGCGTGTGCTGTTTTTTTTAAGTTTAGCGACCATTATTGTGTGACTGTATGTGTAACCGCGAGTTATTTGTGTGAAGTGTATTTACTGGAGTTGAGAATGCATTCAGGAAAGTTAAAGTAGAAACGTAAGTTTAAAATCTCGGAAGAATAGAATTGAATTTCAGGGAATTTGCCGTCAATTGAATTCTAACCGAAAATAGGAAATTTCAATCCCGATCGAAGCCTCGCTGAGACCTCGTTTAGGATTTTTGTTTCTCTCTGTCTTCAATTGACCAGCCTTAATTTGGCGAACAGTACGTCTGCTTTCTCGTACATCGGTTTGTTTTCCTTCCCTTTACCTTATTTGGTGGACATATATCTTGTTTTTATAAATTAACAATTCGTTTATCATCCCCCATTTGCCATTTTTAGCGAGTGACGTCTTTCGTTATTACTGCAAACTCTGTCCTATTTTTGCAAGTATTTAGCGCTTCCTTTTTACCGGTCCTCGGTAAGAAATTAAAATGTAAGCAGAAGCCAAAAAAATCAACATATAACTGAAAAAAAAGCATTGCTCTCAGAATACTCTGGAGGGAATATTTAAAATCTAAGAACAAACAAAGAACCCCCGACATTTAGAAATACACGTTCAAGATGTGAGCTTCTTGAGATATTGGGGAAGGTGACCTCTCCTTTAAGATATATACAAAATATATATATATATATATATATATATATATATATATATATATATATATATATATATATATGTGTGTGTGTGTGTTAATAAAACCACTATTGAGAAGTGTAGTATTTATTATCTCGAGACCAGTTTCGGCATGAAGTTTGTCATGCCAGCCTCAGTCGAACACTAAGAATACATGCAGTATCTCACCAAGCGTGCAATATATATATAGTTTACAGAGATCCAATTGGAGTTCCTAATCAGGGGGTATGAATTTAAGTTCATTAAGGATATCTTTTAAGATTAGATCTGATATATATATATATATATATATATATATATATATATATATATATATATATATATATATATATATATATATGCCGGGTCATTCAAAAGTCCCGGTACATTTTTTTCAGTTTTTAAAACAAGGACTTCATTTTCGTATTATAATTTGTTGGTATATAAGTTGAACCCTACATCTGGTCAAAATGAGTGATCATTTGACTTCGGAAATGAAGTGTAAAATTGCTGCCTGGCAGGAAGTTTACCAATCTCCAACCGAAACTCAAAGGCGATTCCGTGCTTTCTATGGGACGCCTACTTGCCCAAGCACGCTCTACAATTTATTCCATTTATAATAGATTTATGGAAATAGGCTCTGTGGCTGATAGGCCACGCACAATAGGACCTAGAAGTAGCCGTCCTGATGAAAACAATGCTATCGTTGAAGAAGCTTTCAAGAGAAGCCAAGGGAAGTCCACAAACAGAACCTCGTGTGAATTAACCATTCATGCTTCTACCATCCAATGGATACTTCGTAAAGACTTGAAAATGTTCACTTTTACGATACAAGTTGTTCAAAAACTTATGGAAGAGATAACATGTTCTTGAGTGATGAAGCAATATTTCACTTATCTGGTCCCGGGAATCGACATAACACTCGAGTTTGAGGTAAAAGCAACCCGGTTTTTGATCTTGGAGAGTACGAGCGAGACTCTCCAAAGCTCGTTGTATGGTGCGCTATCTATTCAAAAAAGCTCATTGGACCATTTTTCTTCAAAGATGATCAGCAGCGGACTGTTAATGTGACAGGTGTCAATTATCTAGCGATGCTTCGAAACTTTTTTCCCCTGAATTAGAACATGTAGCCAATGTTGATAATTGTTTTATTCCAACAAGATGGTGCTCTTTCACGTTATGCTAAAGCAGTTCGGCGATTTCTTGAATCACAAGTTTACTGATAGATTTGACACTCTGTGACTTCTTTCTGTAGTGCTTCCTGAAAATCAAAGTTTACGCATCAAAGCCCAGGAGTGTTGAAGATTTAGAGAAACGTATATACGGAATATCTGCAATCTTGGTACAAGGAAGATGCTACCCGGAAGTGAAACTGAATGCATGAAGAGGTGGGCAATGTGTCTCGAAAAAGAAGGCGCTCAAGTTGAAGTCTATGGAGCCTAAGAAAATAGAAGAAGAGGAATTTTTTCGATATGCAAATAATTCTAATAGTAATTTATAGCAAGTTCACGACTAATTATGTTCAAATCCATAAAGATTTTTTCATTTAATTAAAATTTGAAAGTGGAGCGAGACTTTTGAATAACCCCATATATATATATATATTATATATATATATATATATATATATATATATATATATATATATATATATATATATATATATGAAAATCCAACTTTACCGCAGAAAAGAGAAAACGGAATATTTTTTCTTTGGAAATATTTATTTCTTACTTCAAAAAAATCCGAGCTGGGGTGGGATTCGAACCCTGCACATTGAGGCAGCGAGCAACCACTTTGATCTCAAGTAAACCGCCCTTTACGAGTGGTCTAAAAAGCGATTTACTTGAGATCGAAGGGGTTGCTCGCTGCCTCAATGTGCAGGGTTCGAATCCCACCCCAGCTCGGATTTTTTCGAAGTAAGAAATAAATATTTCCGAAGAAAAATTATTCCGTTTTCTCTTTCCTAGGGTGAAGTTGGATTTATTTCATCATTCTCTCGCACTCATGAGAGATATATGCATATATATATATATATATATATATATATATATATATATATATATATATATATATATATATATATATATATATATATATATATATATATATATATATAATATTGAGGATAATTAAAAGGTGACCAATCATAAAATATCAATAAAATGTACTATAATTTAAAATTTTAAATATGACTTGGCAATAGTTAAGTTTGCTTTAAAACTGACTCAGAAAATTAGTTAATAAATTTAAAGTTTATTTCAGAAATTAATTAAAAATTATAAGAGAAATGGGTCTGTAAATAGTTAAAGATATAAAATTTAAACTTTGTTTTTAATTTTGTAAACACTGTAAGAATTAAAAACATATAATATAAAAACGGTTAATTTTGGTACTTACTAAAGTGGATCCATCTTAGAGAGTGAATGGTAGGTTTAACAAGGGGCTAGTATCTATAGGTTACAGTGACGCTTGGGAGAGAGGAACATCAACTAACCAAACAGTAGTTAAAAACCAAATCAACTAACAAACACTAGTTAAAATTAGTTAATAAATAAAGATATTGCACTTAAATCTTCATTGAGTGTAGGTTTGTAGTGTTTGATATATAAATATTCGAGGGCTCTTAGGCAATGTTGGTTGGTGTTAAAGGCTAATACTTGAAAATTATCAATAGAAATGTTAGTTTTACAGGTTATGGTGTGTTCCCTAATAGAAGACTTTTCCTTTTTATTTAAGATTTTGCTTGTGCGCCAACTAATCCCTATATGAGCAGAGAACCTAGCTCTAAGAGACCTGACAGTGCTGCGAATGTAAGAGGCTCCAGTACAACTGGGACATTTAAATAAATAAACATTATCACTGCGAAACTCCAAAGAGATAGGATCTTTACTGGTAAAAAACTTCCTATCGATAATTTGTTTATAAAAACTATTTGGGGTTGATTTGGGGAAAATATCTTTTAAAAATGAATAGGATTCTTCTTTTAAAAGTATCGTTTAAAAAGTCCATCTCTGAAATTATTAAATGTATGGGCATTTTAGGAACTTAAATGCAGGGTTGAGGGGGATCAATGAGATTATCAAATAGCCTTTTTAAAACTCTATCATATAGGTCAGAAGGAAATAAATTTTTTAGAAAATATTTCCTAAGAAAAATGAATTCATTATGGACTGATTGGTAGGTGGATGTTAGCGAGAAACTTCTGTGTATTAAAGTTTTTATTGTTGATATTTTGTATCTAAACTCACAAAAACTAAAGTAGTTCAAGCCTAGTCCTGTGAAAGTTATTTTTAGGTAAATGGTTGTTTGAATTTTTCGCTGGTCATTATCTCGGGTGGCTAAAAGATCAAGAAAGGGCATTTTATCATTTGACTCTACTTCCATGGTGAATTTGATGTTGGGGTGTAAAGTGTATATGTGTTCTATGTGTCTTATGATATTTGATATTTGTTCTATGATATTATGGTACATGTGTTCTATGATATTTATATAGACTAGATTTATAATTTAACTATTCAAGGCTGTTTATTATTAACGCTGGTGTTTCTATTGAATCAAAGGATTTCTGGTACTCTACAAATACCAAGTATATAGGTATATTTTACTCTGAAGTTTTCTCAATGACCTGGTTGAGAAGCCTTTTCTGAAGCCAGCTTGTTCTCTCGATTGTTATTATGTCCTGGTACTTTGTGGCTCCTCATTTGATTGATTGTAATTTCATTTTCTGATTTTAGAACTACTGGGACATTATTGGGGCTTGTTGGTTGCTTGTGGTTCTGTATGGTGTTGTTGCTTGAGCACAACATTTCATAGTACTCTTTATTTCTGGATGAATGTATGTACCATCTTCCTCTTTTATGCTGGCGTCATCAACAATAGTTGATGTTTCTTTTTAATGATCTTTGGGTTTTGCTAATTCATTTTGTTTCTTTGTGCTGGTTGCTTTAAGGGTTTGTTCTTAGAGTTTTTGTTCTTATTGTGTGTTTCCCTGTATTTTTCAGCAGTGCCAATCCTGCGTTTCATCAAGTAATTGTTCGTTGCTTCTATATTCCTGGTGTTACTGGAGATGGCGCTGGATTTCTCGAACGAGGTTTTCTGGATCTCAATAAGCTTATTTTTTAATAGAATAGCTTTCTTCTTTTCCTTTAAATGTTATTTTTTTATCCTACATCTGATCATCCTTTATAACTGATTTTGATTTTGTTGATGACTTTGAAATTATTGACAGTGATTTTTTCTTGACCAGAATATAGTCAATTTCATTGTAACGGGTGTTCCAATAATTTGGACCGATTTTAAATGTGAGTTAAGTTAAGGCATCTAATGAGTTTGTTTTTTTCAGATTTAACAACTTCAGCCTTTGGCAATTTCAACCATGGAAAGATTAACAATCGAACAACGTGTTAAAGTTATCGAAGCCTATTACGAAAATGGACGTTCAAACAGAAACGCATTTCGGGCACTTCGCGACTTTTTTGGTCAACATAATTGACCAACTGAGAGTGCAATTATGGAAAATTTCGTAAATTCAAACAAACGGGGTCGGTGGCAGATATGAAAACGCCATTGCGTGCTCGTTTTCACCGTTCAGCTGAAAAAATTGCTGCAGTGCGCGAGAATGTGGCCGAAGTTCCAGACACCTCTAATCGCTATCGCGCGCAGGAATTGAACCTCTCCACAACAACGTTACATCGAATCTTGACAAAAGATTTGTCTCTAAATGTTTACAAAATTCAATTGACACAAGAACGGACTGAAGACTGCTGACCATTTGAAGCTCCGTACATTCGTCAATTGGGTGCCCCAGCAAAGACAAGCCGATGATGATTTTTCGCAAAAAATCATCTTTAGTGAAGAAGCCCATTTTCATCTTGGTGGATTCGTTAATAAGCAGAATTTTCGCATTTGGGCTTATGAAAATCCCAGGAAGATTACTGAAAAGCCACTGTATCCACAAAAGGTCACTGTTTGGTGTGCATTTTTTGCTAGCGGAATCATTGGGCCGTATTCCTTCGAAAATGATGCCGGGAATTCTGTTACGGTAACAGGCGAGTGATACCGTGCCATGATAAACAACTTTTTATGGCCTGAATCGAATTCTATGGATTTCAAAGATTTGTGGTTTCAACAGGACGGCGCCACATGCCACAGAGCCAATGCAACAATGGCTTTATTGAATGAGAAGTTCCCAGGTCGCATCATCTCTCGAAACAGCGAGGTCATTGGGCCACCACGATCGTGTGACTTGACGCCTTCAGATTTCTTCCTTTGGGGTCATCTCAAAAGTAAGGTCTATGCCAACAAGTCAACAACAATTCAACAGCTGAAGGATGAGATAATAAGGCATATTGGTGAGATCGAGGAGCAACTATGCAGAGACGTCATAACAAATTTTGACCATCGAGTGGAGGTGTGCCGCCAAGCCTTGGCGGATATTTAGGCGATATTATTTTTCACACATAATTGCCATGACTCAAATAACATGATCCAATAGTGAAATCAATAAATTTTCACCAATAACACTGTTTTATTTAATGCTAACTTTGATCCGTCTTAATGAAACACCCTTCATATCTCATAGTTTTGGTTCTCCAAGTCCATCTTTGCTGCTGCTTCTTTTTGAACAGTGTTGGCAATTTTGAGGTCTTGGGCTAGTGTAAAGTCAAACAGATATCTTCCTTTTTCAATTCGTTTCCTCATTGAGAACTTCTCCATGTATGACTAATTATCTTGCCCGACTTTTGCAATAAAGTTTTCCATGACAATGTTGAAATGGGCCTTGTTTTTGCTTAAGCTTGTCTTGATATCATCATAGAATCTATCTAATTCTTCCTACCTTGTAGCATGTGTCGGTTGGTAGACTTTGACTATTTTGAGGTTGTACTTCTTTGATACTCTTAGGTTTACCTAGGCTATTCTTACTATTATCATTTCTTTGACCTCTTTAACTATCAGGAATCTAACTCCATGCTGCCTCTGACCTTCTTTACTTTTGTGATATTGTAGGTCATGATCAATCTTCTCATTGGTAGATTCCACTTATCGTCAGGTTTCACACAGACCTATTACTTATAACTCATTTAATATTATTGACTTAAGTGGGAAGTTCTGTGTGATGTACGTCCCCGGATAGTTTTCTGCAGTTGTAGGTTGCAATGTACAATTATTTATTTCGGTTGGAATTTGTAAGCAGTCGCATTTTGACTCCAAGCACTGGGGTTGTTGTAGTTACTCAAAATCTTGATCACAGCAACTCTGTGTACACAAGCACTGTAGTTGGACCTCTATTTAAATTAAGTAATCAAACAGGAACGGCCAAAGTTTCCTTATTTTTTTTCATCATAAGAAGTTTTGAGCCATAAGCTACTATGCTGGTCATATATATATATATATATATATATATATATATATATATATATATATATATATATATATATATATATATCATCACTAACTCTATAATTTAAGAAGTGGATTTTTTTAGTATTTGAATAATAATTTCATCTTAGTTTGGTTATGACTTATGTTTTTTTATCCAAGTTATTTCTAATAATTCTTTTAGAATATCAAAATACAAAATGGTGAAGTTCAGAAATAAATATAAGTATCGAAATTTGGTGAAATTTTGAAAACCCCAAAAATTACAAATGGAGAAGTTCTGAAAATTTATTTTTATATATCTTCTATACGTATAACTTACTCTTCTCCGCTGAAAATTGTACAAAAACTTTCACCACTATTACTGTTTATTGTTTTACGTATATGTGTTTAATTTATTTAGTTTTGAATATTTGCAAAAAAAAACTTATATTTCTTTCTCTAATAAATCATAAATCATTGCCATTAGTCATTCCCTGAAGATGACCTGCCACGGTCGAAAGACGTCTCGGAATAAAATATGTCATTTGTGAGTGGTTTTTTTTTCGCCTCACAGACCCATTAAAACAACTTGTAGGGAGAATTAAGAGAGTACAAAATTTAGTGAATAATGCTGCCATTGATGTAGACTTTAACAGTACCTGTATCCAGCATGGCCTCTTACCTGATTAAAGTCTACAGCAAATGACTTGGTGCGTTTTGTGGATTTTAAAAAATTGTGATAACAAGAGGAGGGCTTCGCCACTCCTCCTTACAGAAGGCGAAGTTCAGAAAATTGATTTTTATATATCTTCTATAACTATATTTTAGCAATGTAATATTTTGAAAGGGGGGAAATTTAGTCTAGAGTTCCTTTTTAAAATTATTATAATTGGTGAAGTTCAGAAAATTTCTAAAAATTTAACCATGGCTTTTTTTTTAGATTTTAAATTTTAATTTTAGTAGTAATGTGCAAGCTCCCCCCGTAGGGGGGAGTGGCGAAGCCACACAAGCCCCTCATTAGAGGGGTAACGAATTTATTGCTTTTCGTTATTATTATTCACTTTACGCACTTTAGATTATTTTTCAATAACTTGTTGTAATCATTTTTTTATTTTAGTCACTCATTTTCATCACATAGTTTTCGTTATTTATTCACTTTTCGTTATTATCTTCTACTTTATTTATCGACTTTTCGTTATTATTATTCACTTTTCGTACTTTAGATCATTTTTCAATAACTTGTTTTAATCACTTATTTTAATCACTTTATTATCGTTATTTATTTACTTTTCGTCATTATCTTCTACACTTATTCGTACTTTAGACTATTTAGCAATGTCCAATGTCTTCTGTCCACTTTTTATCTTCTTCTAGGTGGACATTGACGCTGTGTATGCACGAGTCCGGGATGAACATCTCGCGCTCCATCAGTAGTCCTCTCATTTCCTTCGGCGAACATGGTCCTTCGTAGTTCACTTGTAGTCGCCACGGTGAATGTCATCGAGCAATCGTTCCACGTTTCCCTCTGGGGGTCTGCATACAGTAGCGTCGAAGAAGAAACCCCGCTGTAGGAGAACCTTTTTCTCCTTGAGAGTTACTTCAGGATTGTTTAGTATTTCGTCATCATCTTCTTCTGAGCTTTGTATAAATTGGCTTTTTTCAACTTCTTTTCTTTCTCCGTTTCCTTTTTCTTGTCGCGCTTCCGTTTTCTTCTTTTTTCTTTGCCATTTTTTCTTCGGGCTCTTTTTTGAGTTTCCGCTCTGTCGTACAGTAGGTTGATGTTAGAACCCAACCTTTTAGAAATTCCTCAGCCCGAGGGAAAGAGGCCTATGAACGGATTAGTCCGTTATGAGTGTGGGTAAAATTATAAATACAAATCAGAGTGCAATTTTAGGTTAGCCAATACTTAGGTATCTTGGAAAGGTTCTGAGGTAATAGAAACGGAGTACAAAAATATACTTTACTACTATGCAGATAATATATTTACAAAAATAGAATGGTTCTAATTAAGGTGTATAAACATAAGAGAGATACACGAGTCTCGGCTTCAAAGAGCTAACTGGGCGGGTTCGACCGCCGTACACACAAACGGACAATGACAGGTGGGACGCTCAAATTACCTTGAGCGCATGCGAAGCCAAATGACGGAGGCTTAAAGTGGACAGGGGGAGGGGGAGAGCTTGCACCAGAGAGTTGCGCGTTGCAGTGACCTCGAAGATTTGGTCCAAAGGAGTAGTCCTCCCTCGTTGAGACGACGTAAAATCCTCAATAATAGCCTCTTGACAAACCACTATTACGCGAGATGAACTCAGATCTTGACTTCGAGTTTAGAATACCGAATCGAGAATTTGACGCGTCGCGTCGCGTCGCGTTCGGGTAACGGGTACCAACGAGCACGGAGTTAACTCTCGCGAGTTCTAGCAGAATACACGGAACTTGCCGGGTTCTGCAACGATTCTCGCGGAACTGACGGGACGGAAAGATCACAGATACTCGCGGGTACTCGGAACACATGTGGTCACCTACTGCTGTCTAAGTCCGGCGTCGGACGTTTTATAGGGGTGAAACGGAGGGGGTTTTACCCATGCCTAAAGGGAGAGGTGGACTTTGCCGATTTCCGCCGTCGTAGGATAATCCCTGGCGGGACCCTTCGTGCTCTCAAGCACATCTCAGGCTTCCACGAAGTCGTGCCTCCAGCCCATCACGGCCTTCGTGATTTTGCGCCTCATTAGCGTAGATTAAAAATGGTCAACCAGATGTGTTCTCTCTCTCTCTCTCTCTCTCTCTCTCTCTCTCTCTCTCTCTCTCTCTCTCTCTCTCTCTTGCTCTCTCTCTCTCTTTCTCTCTCTCTCACACTCTCTATTTCTCTCTGACGCGCTCTTTTCCGATTCTTCTTCCGTAGTTACTTCTTCTTTTTCCGTGTATTTTTGGTGCTGATTGTTTGCTTCATCTTCTTTGTTTGCGTATTTTTGTTGTTGCTCGTCGAGAAACTGGATTTTTAACATCTTCTGCGACGCGGGGTTGGGCGGGAACCACAGCTTTTTTCCTAACCCCCTTCTTTTATAGGATACGATTTAATTCGTCCGCAAAGGTGGTGGGATTATCTAGGTTCACCAGGTGGGTAACAATGATGAGTATAGACATTATCTCTTTGCATTCACCTGGCAACACGAGCTTCGGGGCTGTTGCTCTAATGACGTTCGTTGTAGCCGTCGACACCTCCTTGAAGTAGGTTTTCTTCTTTGCCTCCTTTTGCTGTTTGATCACCTCGCGTTTTGTTTGGAGAGCTTCCTCCCGGACAGGACATCTCGTGGCAAAGGCCTTGTGGTCCCCTCCGCAGTTCACGCATCATGGTTTTTCCGACGTATATTTCCTCTATCCCTGACCAATTTTTGAGCAGACAGAGCAGGTGACGTCGGGCGCAGTACATTTCTCCGCAGGGTGTTTTTCCACGGCAAGGCAACTATCTTTCCAGGTTGTTAAATCCTTCAGCTTTGACCTGCTCAGGGGCTATTCTGAGCCATCTGGACTCTCTTGAAAATGATTTTGACGATATTTTTCCCCAACTCTCCACCTTGGAAACTTTCGCCCATTTATGTTTGGTTAGCTCGGCCTTGATATCTTCGCAACTGTTGTCAGTGAAGAACGGATCGAGCTTCTTAGGATGACTGTGCGTTGTACGAGGATTTCTCGGGGTACGAAAGCCTCAAGTTCAATTTTTTGAAGGGGTTCTTTTGCTTCTTTTAATATTCTTCTTGATATTCTCATCAGCTCTTGTGAGTCGAAATTTACGACTTAAGTCTACGTTAAGGCTACAAACTTAGGTTTCTGCCTAAATGGTTCATCTGAGTGTCATGAGCTCAACAGGAGATCCGTTATTAATGCCTCAGTCAACAGGGCATTTTCTCATTCCTCCTTGTGGACGGCTATCGATCTTAAGCTGAAGAGCGTTTCCCGCGTTTTAGGGAATAACAGCTACCTGCAGGAATCTATCGACGCCGTTATAAAGGAAAATGGACTTGGCCGCTGGTATTAAAGCTCACCCTACAACGAAGAATAATACCAATGCCCTTTACTATAAAGCCAGTATGAACACAGGCTATCGTGGAGACTAAACAGCTCTTAAAGCCATTCTACAACCAAACGTTACTCCAACCGCCTCTAACACAAGTATCAACCTGATAATATATTAGAAGACCAAGAGAACGAGTAGTTGTATTATGAAGAACAGCTGTCTTCTTCCGACGAGCGAACTTCATGAGACTAACGTCTTGTACTAATATTCGTGCGAACACCGCAATTCTAAGTACATTAGCGTGACCTATACAACCCTGTTGAGGCGACTGACCGCTCACCTACAAGACGGAGCAATTAAGAAACACACCAACTCTCATGGCGTCACTCTAACCCGTGAAACGCTTAACAGGAACACCTCCATCATCCTGCGACTCCAAAATCACCGGAGACTGCGAATGGCCGAATCCGTATTTATCCAAATGAATAAACAAACAATTAACCTGCATCTCCAAGCAGAGACAATCCTTCCGACAGCCCGGGCCTTCGTAGTGACAGTCACTAATACCGACTAACATTTTCCTTGAATGTGATTGGTCGATTTTATATCGCCTATGTTAAAATTTTTGAAGCGCTTATGCTCGAGTTTTTGCAGCGCCTATCTTTATGTTCCAAATTTTCACAGTGCTAATGTTTAATTTTTGCACCGCCTATGTTCGATTTTAGGCAGAATCGACGGCTCAGTTAATTTGTCTGCTTACAGTGATCTACGCACTACTAAGTTAAGACAACCATTTGTCTTGAATAACTTTGCGAAAGAAGCATTTTCTACATACCATTTTGCATACCAAAAGAGAAGCAGAAGAAAAATGAAATATATGCGCGAATCGGACTGATTAGAGAGATCTCATGTTTTCAATTCCCGGGCTATCACCCTTAAGCGGTTATTTTCTTCAATTTTTGGCCTCTAACTATCACTGTTTTTTAGCCTTTTTTTTAAACTGTATTTCTGAGTAACACAGTATAACCTGACCACCAGTAAGGTCCCAGAAACAGTCGATAGTAGGGTATAGTGAACTCCTAAAGAAGACCCCGTTAGGGGGCCGGAGAAGGAGGCCGGTTAGCGGGTACGATCCCAAACCGGACTGTAGGATCGCTTATAGGGCTAGGCTATCTAGGTAAGGTGTTCGGGGAATGTGCGCACTAAGGAAGGTAGGATATTTAGAAATAGGTTTATATAGGGTGTTTCTCCCGTTATTGGAGTGGGGATAATATTTCTCCAGGTTTTACTTTTTAGAAGGACGTCCCCACCCGGGGGACGGGAAAATGAGCTAAGATAATGTACCCGCCGGATTTCACAAGAGACTTCCCCGCCTAGTTATACCAAACAAAATAAAAAGAAACCCAAGAAGTCACCTAAAGCTTATTCAAGGATTTACAAATTGCACTAATTAAATGCATCGAGACGCCCAAAAGATTTGTGGTAATTTGTGCCAATAATAATGATGTCGAACTACTACTTTCATCCGCGGGAACGATCACTTTCCGTAAAATAGACCTAAAAGCAAAAGTACCTCTACAGATAATCGCAAATCGCAGTATCGTCTGCAGAAAAATCGAGTCTTGGATTGGATAACATACACCTGAGAAATTAAAACAAAAGCTACAATAGCAACAACCATGGCTGAAAATTCATGGCATAATTAAATTCAGAAAGAACACACGTTTTCAAAATCGTATGCGAGTCAACAGAGATTGCCACAAAAGCATTACAAAAGGGACTTCTCGCATATATTATGAGGATCCCGCCAGCAATACTCAACGAGATAAGTACCATAATAACCAAATTTGCTGCAGGTGTTATAAGACGGAAGATTACATAACTGCCAAATGCTCCCAAAAGGAAGAGATATACTCTGAGAGGGTGACAAAGAACAGCTTTTCTTAGCCTCCCCCCGTCCCCCTTAGCCCTCATGGAGTAGCTAAGGAGTGGGAGAGTAAGGTCAGGTACTCCTTTGTAGTCCCTCGTAGCCACACTGTCTAGAACCAAAGTAGGCTCCAGGCACTGTGAGTATGGCGGGTAGGAGGGAGAGGTAGAGAAAGAAGAATGTTTTAGAATAAGACAGCGAAGAAATATAGTAAGAGACAAAAAGTGGACTTAGTTAGTCATGAGACCTACAGGTTAACGTAGAATTCGAACCATGATGTATCGCTTGTCTCCAAGTAAAACTTTGCAGTTTATCATGACCCCTGTACCACGTATCTACTGTGAGTCTCGTGTGCGGATGTGATATTAAAAAAAGAATAGATCCTAAAAGCTAAAGGAAGTAAGAGGTTTGCAAAGAGATGCTAGCTGTCTAGAGAACAGGCTTATCTCTGTCCATTATAGGTAGTTATAGCAAGCGGGATAAAGTTAGAAAATTTGATGCGGGTGAGTATCATGCATTACTGTTTTTTGTACATGTGTCTATTTTGAATTTGTCTATGTAGCATTTGTATTTATAAGGCGTTCACACCGTTATTAGTAATTATTCTTACTATAAACTGGTGTAGGATTCTATATCTTTAGCTCTTTTTTTGTATTCCTATCCTAATTATAATTGACTATATTCTATTCTATGGTGATGCTTCAGTTATCTAACTAATCTTAGTCGTCGTCGAGTATTATTTTCCTTCTCTAGGTGTATATTTCTTCTTCTTCCTCTTCTCCTTCTACAATCCTTGGGAAACTTGGGAATAAACTGTGTGACCTCCATCCTTCTCTTTGGACATTTGGGTTGGTTAATTCAACTCCTATTTGTTATGTGTCTTTTGTATGATTTTCCTCGCTCTTTTTACAATTATTTTGTTAAGTAACTTTATATTTTGCTCCCTGTGCAGGTCTCGTTGTCTTTTTCTATCTCCTCTTCTAGTGTTTGTTATTAAGTATATGACTTTGTTTTTGGACTTTTTTGGAGTCTTAGAAGGTTACTTCTCGAGATCGTGTACATCGATATGTACACGATGGCCTGCTAAAATTTCCTCTTATTTTCATGCTTAGGTTTGTTAACTTGTACAGTAATACCAGGCCGCTTTTCCCCCGATTTACCTTCTTAGTTTCATGCTTTTTATAACCTGATTTCACAATGATTAGTCCAAGCACTTTACATTCTTCGTTGTATCTGTAGCGCTGTCCTTTTACATATACATCTGAGATGCTCCTCCTGTACTCGGGTACCATATTAAATTTATCCCTGTTAGTTTAAATTTTCCATTTTTCTTTTCTATTAATGATTCCTATCTCTTCTGCAGTCATCTTATCTTGCATCGGTCCGTTCCTGTAAGGGCAAACTATGATCTTTGTGACGTCGTAGGCAAATTGGATGTTCTGGTTGGTCGTATATCTGCGGTGTAGATTGAGTAGAGAAACGGACTCAGACATCCATCTTGGGGCAGATCCGCAGCGAGCTCGAATATTTCACCCTGATGTCGTCCTATTTCCACATAAGCACGTCTCTCCATTACATAATCGCATAAAATCCTTTCGATTTTGTTGTTCATTTTTATTTTGAGTATCCTGAGTTGCATACCCCTCTGCCATACTTTTTCAAATACCTTGGACACGTCCCGGCATACGATCTTCTCTCTCTTTGCTTTCGCTATCTCTTCAAGGACCACTCCAAGGGCCATCTCCGTGCTTCTGTTTATCTTAAAGCCAAATTAGCAGCGGTTTCTCCGGACATTATCATCGAGGTATTTCGAAAGTCTGTTATTAAGTATTTTTGCTAATACCTTACCGATAAAATCTAGTAGCGAGACGAGGCGGTAGTTATTCACTTGATCTGGGGATTTTCCCCCCCTGGGGATGAATATCATCCTTGCCACTTTCAGTTCATCAGGAAAGTATCCCGTGTTCAAGCACGCATTGAAGACGTTTCTCACTCACTCCAGGATGTTCGGCGGTGCTTCAAGGTAATTTAATCTGGTGAGTCCCGATCTGCCTGGGGAACTCTGTCGGAAGCTCTTTGTTCAAAAATGGTAATATTAGTAATATTTATTCCTAGCTACAATGTCTTTTTTATATATTAGCGCACAAATATCAAGTTAAAATTTGCCCTAAAGTTTCGTTCTTGTGTTTAAGAATCCTCCGTTGAGTCGATCCGAGAACTCTTTGTCTTTTCTTAAAATGAATGTCTATCTTTTGCGTAATGAAGGTTTCTAAACATACTCCTGTAAACATTAAAAGACTTTTTTTTAACCGCCAAATGAATGTTTATTCTTCATTAAGAAAATCTAGAGTTTATGCACACAACTCCATTAAGATCTCTCACATCCCTCCCGCCCAGGCTTTGAAATGGTAAGGAAAGGATGAGAAAGCACATTAGCATCCTCCCTGCTTCCCTATAGAGAAATGTTAATCCTCATCCCAGAAATAGTAACGTTCATCTTTCAGCACGGAAAGGTTAACGTAAATCCTTCACTCGGGTAATAGTAATGTTAATCCTTCATCCTGTAAATAGTAACGTTAATCAGTCAACCCGGAAATAGTAACGTTAATCCTTCGTCCCGATGAAAAACGTTAATCATTCACCTCAGGAATGACAACATTAATTCTTCTTCTCATAATTAGTAACATTAATCCTTAATCCCGGCAATAGTAACGTTAATTCTTCATCTCAGAAATAGTAACTTTAATCCTTCACCCCGAAAATAATCATTTTTAATCGTTTACCCTGGAAAAGTAACGTTAATCATTAATCCCGTAAAGAGTCACGTTATTCCGAAATCTAGGAAATAGTAACGTTAATTTTTTATCAAGTATAATGATAACGTTAATCCTTCATCTCATAAATATTAACATTAATCCTTCATCTTGAAAATAGTAACGTTAATCCTTCATCCCGGAAATAATAACGTTAATCCTTAATACTCTAAATAGTAGCGTTGATCCCTTATATTTGAAATATTAACGTTAACTTTTAATCCTCCAAATAATAACGTTAATCCTTCATCCCGGAAGCAGTAACGTTAATCATTCATCCTGAAACGTGCGATGTTAATCCTTCATCCTAGTAAGAATAACGTTAATTCTTCATCCCGGAAATAGTAAAATTAATCTTTCATCCCACAATAGTAACATTAAACCTTCGTCTCGTAAACAGTAACGTTAATCATTCATTCCGACAATAATAACGCCAATCCTTCAACATAGAATTAGTAAATATATTCTTTCACCCCAGAAATAGTAACGTTAATCCTTCCTCTTGAACATATTTACGTTAATCCTTAACCCTAAATAGCGTTACGTTAATCCTTAACCCTAAATAGCGTTACGTTAATCCTTAATCCCAGAAGTAGTAACGTTAATCCTTCATCCCATAAATCGTAACGTTGATCATTCCTACTTGAAATAGTAAAGTTATTCCTTCATCCCGGAAATATTAGCGTTAATCCTTCATCCTGAGAATAGTAATGTTAATCATTTACCCTGGAAATAGTAACGTTAATCCTACAGCCCGTAAACAATATCATCAATCCTTCAAAAGTAACGCCAATCCTTCAACCAAAATAATCCTTCATCCAAGTAATAGTAACGTTAAAGCTTCATCCATTAAAAAGTAACGTTAATCCTACTTCCATGAAATAGTAACGTTAATCCTTCACCCGGAAATATTAACGTAAAACCTTGATCCTGGAAATAATAACGTTAATCCTTCATTCCGTTAATAGTAACTCTAATACTTCATTAGAGGACTGTCAATCAAGAAGCAAAATGACATTTTTTTAACATTAATTTTCTTTATTGTAATCACAAAAGACTGATAACATTAAACAACTATTGAGGCCAAGGAATGGCTGAGACTCTTGAAAGAGGCTATATTACTGACTGCTAGTAGAAATTAACAAAAACAAAACATTGAAGAACATACAGCCATGGTGAAGGCCATGGCCATCTTGGTGTCTTCAGTAGTCTCTATTCTTTGCGGTCTTGAATGATTTGTAGTGTCTCTTGACAGCCTAATTCGCTGGTTCTCAGGAACCGTTTGGCTTCTTCCTGAATTTCGCTGCTCTTAGTTTGATCGGGAGAGCTTTCGAGGTTGATACAAACATTGTAGTAAGCGCCTAAAGCTCCAGTTTCTAGACACTTAGCACCCATCTGAAACGACATTAGTGGTTATTTTCCTTCAGTGATAGCAAGGACCATGGTCCGCTGAACTTATTTAAGGTAACTACAAAATAAACAAGGAAAAATATATGCTCTATTTGTCTTAGAAACAAACATGTGCTTTGAAATTACAACATAGTGTCAGTTGTAGGTCATAAAAGGCACCTAAATATGAACACAGCGATGTATGAGACAGATGGAGTCGCGTGGCTGAAAATCTAATGTTATATATAATAGTCCAATGAATACGAATAAAGACCTTCGATGGGATCGGGGGAGGGGGTACTACTCTAAACATGCATTAGGGGGACCTAATTTTAGCCGACTCCAAGTGAATTTGCCTTATATGTGTAGGCTGGGTAGGTTTAAGAGAATTGCGTGTCCCTCGTTTCTGGGCCCACCAAGAACCCATCTCTAGACTCTTCAGGCTAAAAAAAAGTCTCACACATTTTTCACCTGTCCCAACTTCACCACTTTCTGTACGAGGCTCTATCATAACAGTTTCTGGTGTTGCCTTCGTTGGTTTTCGCCTCTTAGTTTTAAGTAAATAATTACAACTTGAAATGAGAAGAATAAGAGGTTGACTAACAAAATTTCGAAGAGGTTGCTAGAGTGTACAAACTATACGCGCTTAGTCAGCTTCATGTGGATAGTAAAGTCAATTGTAGGATTTTACTGAGTGGGGAAGGGGGCGGCTAAACATGTCTAGAGGTGGCTGATGGGGTGGAGGAGACGGCAGAACATGGCTGGGAGTGGGTGATAGGATGGTTGAGACGGCTGAACGCGACTGAACGTGGCTGATGGGCTGGTGGGGACGGCTGTACGTGGCTGATGGGCTGATGGAGACTGCTGAACATGGCTGATAGGGTGGTAGAGACGGCTGAACGCGACTGAACGTGGTTGATGAACTGGTGCAGAGGGCTGACCACGGCTGAACGTGGAGACGTGGTGGAGATGCAGACCATTGTTGGGGGTGGTTGATGAGCTGGTGGGGACGGGTGAATAGATTACCCTTCTGCCTTGTGACAGTTGTTTCAGAAGGTAAGGAGTCATATTCGGAGACTTAAAATTCCTCGGATGAACGCCTACCGTGATTTAGACCAACGGTTTGCTCGCCATTTTACGGATGCCAGAAAGAAATTGATCAATTTGAGTCAGTCGAGGGAGGATAAGGGAGCCGATTCTTACTAAGTCAAGAATCCCTCCATGATGTGATTTGAAATTAAGCAAACTGAATGCGTGAAGGTAATCGAAAGGAATATGGTTGAATGACTGAGTGATGAATAGGTGAGAATAATTGACTGAATAATGAATGCAGTGAATGATTGTACAAAAATCATTGTTTCTCAAAGAAACTAAGTTTTCATCTGTTTAAGAATGTAAAAGTGACCGGCTTCCACCAATCGAGATTCTAGGACGTAGGAATTTTTCTGAAGGTGGATGAGTGTTCATTTGTGTGTTCGCTTGGGATAGAGGGAGTGAGAGAGAAAGAGAGCATAAATTAGGTGTACTCGTTATCATAGAATTTATATGGGAAGACAGATAACTGTGGGTAAAGGATTGCTAATAAGTTCAGAGGAAGTTTGGGAAACGCTTTTAGTAGGATTTTATGTCTAGTGTGTTGGTGTTTATATATAAAGAGAAGGAAATGGTTAAATTGCAGGGTATTATGACAATCTCGCGTATTAAATTTTGTGTGTATGATTGCGTAAATGAATCATGTAGCCATTATATATATTATTTATATATATATATATATATATATATATATATATATATATATATATATATATAATATATATATATAAGCAAAAACTCCCACAGGAAAATGAAAGGCGGATTCCAAGTACCTTCGAACTTGTTCAGTTCATTCTCAAGAAATAACAAAAAAATTTACAAAGCTGCTATATATATATATATATATATATATATATATATATATATATATATATATATTAGGTTGAGGAATAAGTTCTTGCGGTTTTTTTATGTTGTGTTGATTTAAGTTTTGTTGACGTGATTTTTGCACATATTAAGAAACAATAATAAATAATGAGAGCAAAATTTGCGAAGGTTAGGCTACCTCTCTTAACAGCCTAGGGTATTAGGCTTTTGCTTAGGCTACGTCTTGAAGTTGAGTAATAAGTCATTGCGGTTTATTTAAAAGTTGTGCTAATTTAATTTTTGTTATGTACCCTTAAAATGAGATGTCAAGTTGAAAGAAAGGCGCATTTTCGACACTTGTTGTTATTCATTTTCAATCGAGACGGGAACAATGCAAACGCAGCCAAAGCTCGTCGCGATATTTGTGCTGTGTACGGAGAAAATGCTTTATCAGAAAGGACAGCTCAATGGTGGTTTTCACGTTTCAAAAATGATCATTTCAATCTTAATGACGAAGAACGTTCTGGTCGCCCTATTAAGTTTGATGAAGATCGATTGAACGACATCCTTCAGGAAAATCCTCGTCAATCGACTAGAGAATTG
Source organism: Ceratothoa steindachneri (assembly GCA_963969495.1). Taxonomy (NCBI): domain Eukaryota; kingdom Metazoa; phylum Arthropoda; class Malacostraca; order Isopoda; family Cymothoidae; genus Ceratothoa; species Ceratothoa steindachneri. Next base: position 143,077,166 of record OZ018331.1, on the reverse strand, counting down.
GCTGTACAATTGGCATGCGATCATAAAACTGTAGTGAATCACTTTCATTCGATGGGAAAAGTTTCAAAAACTCGGTGCATGGGTTCCGCACGCTTCGAGCGAAAGCAACAAACTTCAACGCTCCACGACTTCGGCAGGTTTGCTTGCTCGTCACAAGGCTTCTCATGGATATAAGAAGAGGTTTGTTCATCGCATCATCACTAGCGACGAAAAGTGGTGTGTTTATGTAAACATGAACCATCGAAAACAATGGCTTAGCCCCAATAAAAAAAATACTTCCGCGATTAAAGCAAGGACTTCATCCACGAAAGACGATTCTGTGTGTGTGGTCGGATTGTGAAGGCATCATTCTTTATGAGCTCCTTGCGAACAACGAGATTGTCAATGCAGAACTCTACGTTCAACAAATGTATCGACTCGCCGAAGCTATTCGCGCAAAGCGACCGCATCGACGTTATGGAGTCCTTCTGCAACACGACAATGCTCGTCGTCACATTGCCAATATGACAAAAGACGCCATCCAAACGCTTAATTGGGAAATCCTGCCGCATCCCCCATATTCGCCAGACTTGGCTCCATCGGATTTCCATCTGTTCCGATCGCTCTCCAACAATTTGAGCGGCGTTTCGTTCAATACTGATGTGGAATTAAGAACCTGGTTAGACGAATTTTTCGAGTCAAAATCTAGAGATTTTTATTGCAGAGGCATCGAAAAACTAGTTGAATGTTGGGATGAAGTCGTAAATAACAACGGAGAATACATTTATTAAATTGCATATTGTTATGAATTAAAAATGAAGTTTTTCTGAAATTGTTAATGGTAATGAATATTTGATAAAACCGCAAGAACCTATTCTTCAACCCAATATATATATATATATATATATATATATATATATATATATATATATATATATATATATATATATATATATATATATATATATATATAACGAAAGAAACATAACTAAATTAATAAATCAAAGGGCTAAGATTTCAAATCAACAATTTCGTTATAAATAAGCCTTTTAATAACAGGGGCCGGTTTAAAGAGACCGGGGGATATATTAAAATTAGTCAAGGAATTAATGAATGAGCATTCGACAATATTTCTTTGAACAAAGTCATCAGATTTGTAAAAAAATTTTGCCAAATTCCAATAGATAGGGTGACTGTTTTCAGATAAATGGGCAAAGAAAGTACTACTGTTTTCCCCCCTCCTAATATTGTATTTATGTTGCGTCAAGCGTACACCTAATGATTTACCCATTTGACCAAAGTATTGCTTATGGCAAACTGAACAATCGACAGAATAAACCCCCTCTATATTATTGTTATTATAATAAGGCAACATTTTGCACATAGTAGATTGATGCTAGAATAAAACATAAATATTTAACTTATTTAGGAGGTGGGGAAGCAAGGAAAAGTACTTAGAAAACGGTAAAACAAGGAAGTTCTTAAAATTGTATGCGGGAGGGATTTTAGTTCTATAAAAGGATTTTTTTGCCAAATCTAGGCACCCTGCAAGAAATATTTGAGGGTAGCAAAGATTTACCTATTTCAAAGATCTTCGAAATCTCAAGATCCAAGAATTCCGGGCTGGCGCCCCCCAGCCTCCGGAGAAACATTGAAATAAATCCAGACCGTTTGACTTTATCATTATGACCTGAGTAAAAATGAATATAAGAACCAGCGTTGGTAGGTTGACGATAGACGGAAAATTTAAATCCAGATGGAGTCCTATTTTTACCTAGCCCATTGATTTATTAATTTAGTTATGTTTCTCTCGTTTATTTTTATGTATTCACAATTAGGTGTGTATGTACTTAGTTTAGTTACCTAAATGTCTACATTCTGGGCTCACAGTTGGAATTTCCGGAAGTAGACCTTATCTATTTGGTTTTATTTTCATATCCGTCTTTGATAATATTTTTCTATTTTGCGTCCTTTGGTTGTACATGGGCGGGGCATTACTCTGTTGTTTCTCATATATATATATATGTATATATATATATATATATATATATATATATATATATATATATATATATATATATATATATATATATATATATATATGCGGTTAAAAGGCTATTTTTGGCAAACGCAGTCTTCCTCAAAGCCCTCGGAAGGAGCTCTTCTCACATACACGAGAAGGTAACACTTAAAATAGGCGTTCTCTCGTGTATGTGAGAAGAGCTCCTTCCGAGGGCTTTGAGGAAGACTGCGTTTGACAAAGATAGCCTTTTAACCGCATAATTAATTGCCTTACTGCAATATTTTTTCTTGATATATATATATATATATATATATATATATATATACGAAATCTGACGGGAATGAGCGATGAGACAATAAACCGTTTTTTTAAGGTATGAGAAAGGGATATTGGAAAAACACTAGGATCAAAGAGAGCAAAGTGCGGCACAGGGAAAAAAAGTTTGAAATTCGTGGCCGAGACTCGAACCCGCGTCTGTTGATATAGTGGGCCACAAAAATTTACAAAAGACTGCTAAACATTCAAATTTACATACTTTTAGTTAACGTTGGATAATGAAATTTACGAGGCACGTGGATTTTTATGTAATAAATAAAATGTAATGATCAGAAAAGCAAAATGGTGAACAGGAAAAACTTTATAAGGACAATAGTAAAATTTTCCAAGGAAAAAGTTCAAAACACATTCATAAAAACAGGTATATTTCTTGGTTGTATAACCGTTGTTGTCAATTACAGCTTGCAGGCGCTTTGAGGAGTCTCCTATGATCTTTCTACAGGTGTTGGACTGAGTTTGTTTTATTCCTCCAAAAATATTTTCTTCAAACCAGATAAGTTATGCGGATCTCGTTTCCCGACCATGAGTTTCAATTTCTGACACAGAGTTTCGATGGAATTTAGGTCAGGAGATTGACTTGGCCAATCCAAAACATTGATTTTACCATTTATGCAGCCAATTCGGAGTTTGTTTTGTTGTATGTTTGAGGTCATTCTCTTGTTGAAATGCTTATCCTGATTTTAAGTTCAGATATCCATTCTGCCAACCCCTGATGAGCAAAAATAACCTCATACTATGATTTATCCACCACTAAATTTGACTGTAGGAAATATAATCTTTGGGGCGTAAGTTGAAACTTTTTTTTTCCAGACCATTCTGATTAAATTTCGACCGAAAAGTTCTATTTTCGATTGATCTGACCAAAGGATTTGTTTTCAGAACGTTGCCGGTTTATTTAAATATTCATCTGCAAACACCAAGCGAGCTTTACATTGAATTTTCTTAAGGAGTGGGGTCTTTCTTGGAGTACGAGAAAAGAGATCATAACGACACAGTTTGTTTCTATTTATTGTAACTTTGATAACATCAACTCCACTTGTTTCCAGATCTTTCTGCAGCTCTCTTGGAGTAGTCTGTTGTTTATCACCTCCGTTAACATCCGAGGGCGACCTGAATAATGCAGAGGATGAATTGAATTACGAGACTTCCAATTGCGTATTTTTGTACCAACTGAATTTAGAGGTACTTTAAACTGTACATAGATCTTTATGTACCCAAGGCCACTCTCATGAAGGCCTATAATGCGTTCACTAAGATCTGGATTGATTTGTTTGTTTTTCCCCATGATGAAAGTGTTGACGGTATGGCTATCTTGTAAGGAATGAAGCAGTAGTCCTACACGATGACACGCATACAAAGAAATACTGAGCCTTACAAATAAATCTTACACCCCTACAAAGAAATTGTGCACACTAACCAACAAATATTGGCCCCATGCAAAAAATATTTCACGCCTACTAAGAAATAGTGCGCACCTGCAAGGAAAGTTTGCAACCGTACAAATAAATATTGCACCAAAAGAAATAATTGTTGCACCCATACAAAGAAATATTGTAACCACACAAAGAAATCTTGCATCCCTACAAAGAAATCTTGGACCTCTGCAAATAAATATTGTAACTCTACAAAGAAATATTGTGCAAATACCAAGAGTTATTGCACCCATACAAAGAAATTGTGCAAATACCAAGAGTTATTGCACATATGCAAAGAAATCTTGCAAACTAGAAGGAAATCTGGCATTACTGCAAAGAAATCTTGCATACTTACAGACAAATTGCACACCCAGAAAGAACATTTGCATCCCTACAAAGAAATATTGCACTCCCATGAACAAATATTGAATTCAGACAAAGAACTACAGAATACAGAACTACAGAATCTAGGACCAGCAAAGACCCTAAGGTCCGCTCGAGGCTTGTCCGCTACACTACATCCATAACTACGATACACACTTATCTACGAGTGTATCTCTAACATGCTATATATTTATTTATTTATTTTATTTTATTTTATTTTTTTTTTTAAATATAAACTACTGTACACACTTATCTACATGTGTACATTGTCATGCATATTAACTACTTCAACCTAGGGGTGGGGGGGGATAGAAAGTTTTTCTTCTCAACTTCCGCAGCCCTCGACTGCTAGTGGTGAAAATATAATTTTAGGATAGTAAGACTATTTATAGGATAGACGGAAAAGAAAATGGATATCTAAAATACACATGCAAGAGAAATCGCTGGCATCATTTTTAGTCATCATTTTTACTCTCATTGTTCCTCCGCTCCAAACTCCTTTTGCAAAAGACGTTTTTATTTACTGTGCTCAGACTACGTTATATTTATACTATTTAAGTGCGCGACGAGACGGTTTTTAAAAATATTTACCGACGTACTATCTACTACGTTGGTGGGTAGCCTATTCCAAATTTGAGTAATTTTAAACTTAAAATAGTTTTGGGCTATACTAGTGTTAAATCGCTTGTTGACTAATTTTAATCCGTGTGTTGCCGAGTGTTTTCCCTATGATCCAATTCGAACAAATTCCTATAATCAACGTTTGAAAATCCTTTCAATATTTTAAATACTTCTATTAGCTGGCCACGTAATCTTCTGCCTTCGGGACATGGCAAATCTAATGCCCTGAGTCTTTCCTCGTAGGGCCTGTTTCTCAGCTCGGGAATTAATTTTGTAGCCCTACGCTGCACTCTTTCTAATTGCGCGATATCTTTGTTTAAGTATGGAGCCCAAAATTGAACCGCATATTCGAGCAGTGGACGCACAAGTGATTTATATAACGGTAAAATTATATCTTTGGATTTGAACGTGAAATTACGCGCGATATAACCCAGCACACGATTTGCATTTTTGCATGCATCCGCGCATTGTTTCGTGACTTTGAAGTCATCCGAGACTAAAACTCCCAGGTCTTTTTCCAATTTAACCACGTCGAGGACCTGGCCTTTCATGGTATGCTCTACCCTCAAATTATGGCAACCCAAATGCATCACCTTACATTTACTTAAATTAAACTGCATTTGCCACTTATCCGCCCATCTGACAATAAAGTTTAGGTCCTTTTGTAATTTATCTACATCCGATCTTACATAGGCACGGTTGCCCAGCTTCGTGTCGTCAGCAAATTTAGAAATCGTACTAAAGACGCCATTATCCAAATCGTGTATATATATTAGAAACAATAATGGGCCAAGAACTGAGCCTTGTGGCACTCCACTACTGACGTTGACCCAATAAGAACATTCACCATTTATAACTACTCGCTGCGAACGATCCTTCAGCCAATTTCTAATCCAATTTAATATCTTACCCTTCACACCGATTGCTTTAACTTTCATTAATAATCTCTCGTGCGGAACGGTGTCAAACGCCTTTTTTAAAGTCTAGATAGATTACATCTACAGCTTTGCTTTCGTCGTAAACGCAAATCATTTTATGGAAGAATTCGAGCAAATTTGTCAAGCACGATCTCGCCCGCCTAAACCCATGTTGGGAATCTTTAATCAGATTATTTACCTCGAGGTGGCACACTATTCTATCTCTAATTACCGATTCTAAAAGCTTTCCAACTACCGAAGTTAGACTAATAGGACGAAAATTCGTTGCTTCGTATCTATTCCCATTCTTAAATATTGGTGTAACGTTTGCACGCTTGAAGTCTAAAGGGACTACGCCATCTTCTAATGATCGATTGAAAATTGCACGCAACGGCTTCGCAAGCTCATTCTTAAGCTCCTTTAAATGAGTGGGGTAAACGCCATCGGGCCCGGGTGATTTCGACTTTTTCATCAGGTTAATATATTTAAGAATTTCCACTTCATTAACTGTTATATCGGATATGCAAATATCACTATTATCTACTTCTTCAACTAACGATCCTAAATGGGACGAATCTTCAACAGTATAGACGCTTGTGAAATGTTCATTTAAAATTTTAGACATTTCCGCCGGAAATTCTGTCAAGCTACCATCTTTGTCTTTAATCGGCCATATTGAACCTTTTAAGGGTTTCCTACTGTTTACATAGCCGTAAACCCGTTTCGGTTCCTTCTTTGAATCCTTCGCCAGTTTTATTTCATTATTCCGCTTAGCATCTCTAACCGCCCGTTTAACTTCTCTTCGAGAATCTATGTAATTTTGCCGACTTATAAATGACTCATTGTTCTTATGTATTTGAAATTTTCTATTTCGGTCCTTAATTAAGCTTAATATTAGTGGGCTAACCCACGGTGCTCTCATCGACTTCCCGCTCTTACGGCGCACATACTTTACTAAGTCGAAATTTACACTAAGGAGTGTACGCCGAAGCTCAGTGTACATTTCTCCTACCGACCTATTCTCGAAGCGCATTGCCCAGTCTACATCCTTAATCCTTTCGCGAAAAGTATCAAAATTACAGCTACCAAAACGTGGCATGAGCTGTGTACTAATTTTTACTTCTACACACGTGTTTACTACGAATCTAATCGCATTAGGGTCACTCGAGGCTAAATGCTCTCCTACACAAACATTTTCTACCAATAACTCGTCAGTCGCCATGATTAAATCGAGGATATTATTATCACGAGTTGGTTCCTCCACTTTTTGAACGAGAAAATTCTCCAGAATAAAGTTTAGTAGTCTCTCCCCAGCTTTATCTGACATTAGGTTACTATAATTAACGTTTGGATAGTTAAAATCGCCGCAGACTAATGTAGTCCCTTTTCTAACCCAAGATGAAAGCATATCAAAGAGTGCAGCATCTTCTCTTTCTATTTGCGATGGAGGACGATATATGACGGCTAAATTAATTTTATTCTTTGCATTACAACATAATTGGATTAATAAGGCCTTACTTCTCATATCTGCCGTAGACGAGTCGATCGTTATAGCGTTTAAGTCATCTTTTATATACACTAATACGCCCCCTCCTCTACCAGTTTGTCTATTTGTATAATGAATTTTATTACCTGGTATATCAAATTCGCAAACACTGATCCCCGAATGTGTATCTTTCAAGCCTACCAAGAAATATTGCATCAATACAAAGAAATATTGCACCTATATAAATAAACTTTGTAACCCGACAAAGAAATGTTTTACACCTTTAAAGGAATTTTGAACCAATACAAAGAAATTTTATACCCTTAAACAAAATATTGCACACATATAAAGAATTATTTCACTTCTACAAAGAAACCTTGTACCCCTACAAATAAATCTTTCATCTCAGAATAAAGTATATCACCTCCCCAATAAATAGTGCAACCATACAAAGAATTTTTGCACTCCAACAAAGAAATATTGCTTCTCTATAAATAAATATAGCACCCATACAAAGAAATCCTGCCCACTACAAAATAAGTCTTGAACTACTACAATTAAATCTAACACCATTACAAAGAAAGTTTGACACTCACAAAAGAAATCATGTATCCCCACAGAAAAATAGTTCACCCCTACAAAGAAATCTGGCAGCTATTCAAAGAATTCTTACACACTTACCAAGAAATATTGGACCCATATCCAAAAATCTTTCACCCCTACAAACAAATCTCAACCCCTAAAAAAGAAATCTTGCACCCCTACAAAGCAATCTTACATTCCTCAAAGTAATATTGCACCGCTACAAACAAATATTGACAACCCCTTCCGCTTGTTTAGAGCTTCTGGAAGATACCTCGTTAGAGGAGAAAAGGAGAGCGCTTTCCCGAGTCCTCTATCGTGTCCACAATGAAGCATCAGGACATTCTCCTTCTCTGTGGCTACTTCTCATCTAAGGGTACTGGAGCACTAGCAATTTTGCCCCCAAAATGTTGCCATGAACTCAAAATGGTACCAAAACGGGTTCATCAGCACCTTTTTCCAACAGTTCACGACCATTTTGTGGATGATAACTATATTTTTTACCATGATGGGGTACTCTGTCACAAAACAAAAACAACAACAAATTTCTTGAGTTAAAATAATACCGAACTTTGAGGACTTTGACAAGGGAATTCCCCAGATTTAAACCCAATAGAGAATTTGCGAGTGATAATCAAAGTGGCGGTGCATAAACAGAAACCATCCAATTTTGAGCAGTTGTGGGTGCTTACTGAACAAAAATGGAGCAATAACAGTCAAGATATAATCACAAATTTGGTTTCCAGCTTGACAAAACAAATTAAGGCAGTCCAGAAAAGCAAAATATATCATTGCAAATATTGAATGCGCGCATTAATTAACTTTATTTATTAATAAAATTGGTTTGGGCTCTAAATTTGTATATACTCCATCTTCAAATTATGTTACAAACATACTAAAACTAAATAGAAAGTTCTATAAATTTTCATAGATGAAAAAGATATACTCTCAAAACTTATGGCCATGACTGCACAGCGTATGGTAGCCCCCGTGAAATCGACACAAATATGATTCCACCCAGCAACTAACCATATACGATGTGGCTTAACTTATACAAGGATACCAAAATAAGAAGTGGATTCGAACCATGAATCCCAGGACGTAGTCGAACGGAATTAAGGAAAAGAATATTTCACAGACCTCAACCATCAACTACTTTCAAATAGCGCAGCAAACCAAGCCTAGTCACTATCTCGAAACCAAATTCATTCAATTATCTTAAAGTTCCGTAATTCTAAATTTCCTTACCTCAAAGTCCCTAATTGAAAACCAAGTTTTCGGGTCGAAATTTCCTTAAATTTAACTCTTAATTTAAAAGTAATTTTTGGTTTATGTAAGTCATTAACAAAGTTAAGCAAAGATCATAATCGGGGCCTAATTAGGGAACTGCGTAATCATACGCTAAATTAATTCATAAGAATCGTGCAAAGACACAATCTGCCGCAATGAAGGTTCTCAGTTAGCACCTTGGAGTCATAATGCGGCTACTTACGAACTTTTAAATTAGACCGCTTTCATAAGCGGACGCGCAAGGAACATATCATAATTCGCCTTCATCCTTCGCAAGGTCCTTGCCATCGCCCACTGTAACCCTTCGGGGAGGTCCTTGCCATCCCCCCCTCACCCTTCGCAAGGCCCTTCTTACCCCCCACTGTCACACTTTGCAAGCCCCTTGCCATCCGCCACCAATGATGAAATGAGTCGAGTCTGAGCGTAAGCGCAGACATATATGGCCACATATTCCACCCCACCACACACACAGCGAATCATAACACAGTTGTTTTTCTTTTTTTCCCTCCGTTCGCACACACGACGCATCACTCTTCTGTCCTGAAACCCGCCGAAGAGAGTTTAATATACACACTCCCTGACCCAGAAGGGGTGACCCTCTCTTGAGCCATGAAGGGGTTCCTGCTCGCTGGTTGGTGGCCAAACCTTTCACCAACGAAGATCGGCTCCGGGTGACTTTAGACTTGACAGAGATTGTCATTCTTATCTTTATGTGGATTTCATTGAGTCTGGGGGCATCAACGATTAAAAACAGACGGTTGGCGCAATTAACTAAGATCTATATGATCTTTATACACAAGAAGTCTGCCATCCAGCTACATATGACACTATTCCAAGTGTCAGGATCATCTTCCACGGTCAATACTCACTAGAGCTTTGTCATCTTCCCCTGTCACTACTCGCTCCATTCTTCTCATCTTCCACTGTCACTCTTCGCTAGGTCCTTCTCATTATGCGTCCTCGTTAATAGCAAGGTACTTGTCATCATGCACCCTCACTAAAAGCAAAGTTATTGTTATCCTCCATCGTCAATATAACAAGGTCTTTGTTGTCACTCACCGTCACTACTAGTACGGTCTTTGTCATCTTCCACCGTCACTATCAGCGAGGTCTTTTTCATCCTTCACCGTCACTACTAGCACGGCCTTTCTCATCCTCCATCGTCTCTACTAGCAAGATCTTTGCCATCCTCCACCGGCAATAAAGGCAAGGTCTTTATTATCGTCCATTGTAATTACTATCAATGTCTTTGTCATTATCCACCGTCACTACTAGTACGGTCTTTCTCATCCTCCACTGCCAACACTAGTACGGTATTTGTTATCGTCCACCTTCACTACTACCAAGGTATTTGGTTTTTCATCTACACCTAACGCTCCTCTCGATGTCTTCGTCATCCTCTATCGTTGCTACTTGCAAGGTTCTTGTCGCCCACCATGGTCATTACTCAATGTCCTTGTGCAGGGTTGCTAACAATATCCTTGTAATCCATCTCCATCACTACTCGAAATATCCCTGTTACTCACCTTCGTAGCAAGTCAACTGGTTCTTGTCATCATCGAACCTTACTAATCGCAATGTCCTTGTCATCCATTATCGTCACGACTCGCAATGTTTCTGTTATCTTCCACCGTTTCTAATAAGGTTATTTTCATCCTCCACCGTCACTACTCGCACTATCCTTTTAATCCTTTACCGTCACTACTTACAATATCTTTTTAATCCTTTATCGGCACTACTCGCAATATACTTGTTATTCACCAGTCACTACTTGAAACATCCACCGTCGATACTCATAAGGTCCTTGTCATCCTATATCATCACAACTCCCAAGATCACTGCTCTGAATGTTCTTGTCATTTATCACTGTCGCTCACTACAAGGTTCCTGTCATCCTATCCCCTTCCCTACTTGCATGGTCCTTGTCAACCTCTGATCGCATGCTAAGACCGAGGGAGCAGCGAGTCCGTTAATGAGCGTTCTTCTGAGAGAGAGAGCTAAAATTTGCCTTCAAGAGGACGACTCTCGCAGCCGTGAGCAGCACAAGAGACGAGGCACGAAACGGGGCTTCCGTACTAGGCCGAGAACGCTCACCTGGATGTCGGACTTGCAGTTGAAATTGCCGACGAGGGCGGCCTCCTTCAGGGGCTCCCACAAGCTGGCGATAGCCTTCATGACTTGTAAGGGGACCTCCACGGAGCGCCGATTAGCCGTCTGCATAGCCTTGTCTCGCGCCGCGATCTCCTCCTCCGTTGACTTGGGGAGTTTCATGGCTGCCTGGGACGAAGAGGGTTTTGATAAAAATTGTGTAATCCAAGGGTGACATCCTCTTTCACAAGGTGAGTGAATTAAAAGAAGAAGAGTGAAATGGGTTAAGAAAGTTAAAGGAAAGAGTAGCAAACATTGTTAGTTTTTAATAATTCAAATCTAGGAGATGGGGAGTGGAATTTAGGGGGCAATCGTGATTATAAACCACACAAAAAACACGTGTCACTATTGTTTTCATGTTTACTCTGTCAAGCAGACTCCTTTTTGGAAGTAGTTACCGAGTCCCTTTTCGTCCCTTCAGAAACACTCCTGTTTAGGATGGATGGCATTTTGCTTTAATTAATTTTTTAAAGGTTAGCTAACTCCTGTTCATTTATTTCCATCGCATTGCCCTATTCCTCACACTCACTGTCCATACCCCTCATCGCCTTGTTAATCGGCGTTGTTTATCAATTAGCGACTCTCAGCTTCTCTCTAATGACTCTATCTACATATTTTTGAACTTTTGAAAAAGGTTCAGTGTTCGTTCAATGTTCAAAGAAACATTTGAGAAACCCTCAGTCATGACGCAATGTCCAAAGACTACCATAACGTTCGAACCAGTTTCCCTTGTTGTTTGCGGAGATATGTAATACAGAAGTCATCTTACCATGACCGCTGAAAAGGCATCAGTGTCAGCATCTACGAATGAGAGAAGGCGATCTGAGGCATCGTGCAAGGATGGAATAAGTCGACGCATCTGTTTATCCAAATGATCCCATTGTCTCTTCCCGTACGAGAGCTGGCAGACCATCGCCCCTAAGGCACTACCCTGGAAATGCCGGACAAAGCTTTCTGAAACCATTTGGTTGGGGGTCCACTGAACAAAGTTTAGTTATTTGAAAGACACCTGCTTGCAAACGAGTGTCAGGTGTAGCATTACGACCGCGCTGCAGCTGACATCTGGAGAATTGCCTGCCTTCCCGACCCAAATATGCCCTCGTTGGTTATCGCTTTATTTATTTTTAATTCAAAGATACCTAAAAATCATCGGGCATGAGTATTTAATCTTTTAGTAAAAACCTGATATTTTCTAAACACCCTTTTAGATGTCTATATCGACCTCTCGAATAGCTACTATAGAAAATAAAGTTGAAGGAGTAAAAAATTCTCTTAATTTTGCAAGAAATAAAATGCATTTCAGAAATTTCCCTCATGACCGAAGCCTTGTAAAGGGATGATGACATGACGAGACCAACAAAGTAAATACAATTAAGTGATTAAACGAGAGGGAGAGAGAGAGAAAATTAAGATTTTGCATAAAAACAAGCAAAATAATTACCTTGTAAATAATACAGCGTTAGCCAAAATTATGGGAGAGGGATGAAAAAGTGAAGAATATGATTGAAACTCATTTATTTCATATTTGACATAATACGAATAAACATTTTCGCGTATATTCCATCAATAATTAATATTTGATGTGTCCTCCTTTTGCTTTTATAACCGCTTTTATGCGTTTCTGCATATTGTGCATAAGTAGTTGGGGCAACCTTCTGCCATTCAATAAGTGATACTAATGTTTATTCATATTTTTTCAGTGATGATCTTATTGTTAACTTACAAGTGGTAATTTTTTGTTAAAAATGTCCCTGAAGAAACAGATTCCTGAAGCTCAAAGAACTCAAATCATTGCATTGTCCAGAGAGGGATTATCCCATTTCAAAATTGCAAGAAAATATAAATGCTCGAGAAACGGTGTCCAAACAACCATGAAAAGGTGCAATGACACCGAGTCTTTCAAAAACCATGATGGTCAAGGTCGCAAAAGGTGTACAACTCCGAGGGAAGAGAGGCTGTTGAAAAGGACATCTCTGGCCGATAGGAAAAGAAAAACTCTTCTGATGTAGCTGCTGAGTTTCGGGCAGCAACAAGCAAAGAAATATCAAGACGCGCAGTGAGAAGAAGGTTTTTCGAAGCTGGGCTAAAAGGACGTAAGGGCAAGAAAGAAACCGAGGCTGTCTCAGGTGAACAAGAAAAAACGATCGTCTTGGGCAAAAGAGCATGAAGATTGGACTGATGATGATTGGGCTAAAGTTGTTTGGTCTGATGAAAGCAACTTTGAGGTAGGTTCTCAGCATTAGTTTCGACCAATTTATTACTCTTGTACACATTTGTATTGGATACCAAATGCCAAAAATGATCGGAAAAATTTGTATTTCTCCTCAGATCTTTGGAAGCAGTGGAGCTGTTTATTTTCGTCCAAGAGTTGGGGAAGCTTATGATCTAAGATGTGTTGTCCCAACAGTCAAATTTGGAGGTGGCAATGTAATGGTTTGGAGCTACATGTCGTCTTCAGGTCCAGGATTTTTGTTCACTTGTGAGGGCAAAATGAATTCCAACACTTACACTAGCATGTTAGACCAGGTTTATCAACCTTTCTTAGGCAAAATTTTCAATGATGACATACCAGATGGTGTAATCTTCCAACAAGACAATATTCTATATCTGACATCTAAAGTCTCAAAGGCTTGGTTTGACAAGAAAGAGGTGAGGTTGATGGAATGGCCCCCTCAATCTCCAGACCTCAACCCCATTGAACATTTGTGGTCACACTTGGGCACAAGAGTGAGGGTGCACAAACGTTCCTCAAAAAGTGAATTAACAGCCAAAATTCATGAAGAGTGGCTAAAAATTGAGCTAACCACTGTGCCAACTTAGTCTTAAGTATGGAAAAAGCATAGAAGCGGTTATAAAAGCAAAAGTAGGACATATCAAATATTAATTATTGATAGAATATACACAAAAATCTTTAGTTGTATTATGTCAAGTATGAAATAAATGAGTTTCAATCATATTTTTCACTTTTTCATACCTGCCCCATAATTTTGGCCAAGGCTGTATATTAATAGGCGGCGGGAAGAGATTGGTCTTTAGATAACAGATTGGAAGCCGAGAATAACAAAAGTTATAACTTAGTGGAGCATTATGTTATGGAAGATCGTCTCAATTCCTTGCAATGCTGAATCACAATTGATATTTATCTTATAAATAACAGACATGGGTGACCCAAGGATGCAAGCAACGCTTCAGCTCAGAAGTAACAACAAATTAGCCCCTTATTTCGGGTACTCGACCTACCGGGTTTTGCAAACGTTCGGTTACGCGCGTTTTTTTAATTTTTCGAGAGGTTTACTTGTGTAATAGAAGAAGTTCCGCCAAACACACTTAGAGGTCTACTTTTCCAGCACGTGTAATTAAAACGTCTTTTCCATTGTGTGCAGGTTGCGTCGAGGTGGAAGTCGAAGAAATCGAGATCTCTGATCTCCTGCGCGCGGGCCACAAGTGCAACATCGCCAAGCGGCTCAACGTCAGCCGGATGACCGTCCACAGAGTCGCGGAGACCTCAAAGATTAACATCGTTCAGGCAAACCTTAAGTTACAGGGGCTCAAAATGACTGCGATCGCAAAGAAGAGAACCTCGGTGACCTCAGTGTCCAGGGCCGTCAAGGAGGAGGGAGGCAAGAGCTTGAGGTGCGTGGAAAGGTCTCTGTTCACCGACTGTATCCGTGAACAACGTCGGGGGCGCTGCCCGTCGCCTTCTCAACGACTTGAAGAGTCATGGCAATCGAATTCTATTTTGGGGGGGATAAAAAAAAAACCTTCACAGTCGATTTGGTCATCAACAAGCAGAACGACTGCGTATTAAGCCTAGGCCAGGACATCTTCGAGGTCCGCTACGCGTCCAAGACCAAGCACCCGGTCTCAGTGATGATGCTCGGCGTCGTGGCTTCGAATGGCGAGAAGATCACACCGGTGTGGTTTGCTGCATTTTACAGGTTCAGATCGACTTGGCCACGAAAGTCCTGCCGTGGAGGAGAAGATCAGAATACGTCTTTCAGCAGGACGGTGCCCCGAACCACACGGCTAAGACCTTGTAAGAGTGTTTGTGGTCAAACATAAACTTCTATTCAAATGAATTTTGGTCGCCGCAGTCTCCTGACCTCAATCACGTCGACTACAGCGTGTGAGCGCATGTCGATGGCAATGCTTGCAAGCTCCGCCACAGCAACGTCGAGAATCTGAAGTCCTCCGTCAACCGTGTGGGGGCATGAAGAAGGACTTCGTCCGCAATGTGCACGGCCTTCACGTCTCGCCTGGAGCGCGTGCTCGCCGCCGATGGTGGCCACATTGATTAATATTACAATTTAAAAACACATTTTTAAGTTAAAACAATAAAAACGTATCTAAATGTATCAAAACTATCATTTTGTCCTTTGTTGAGAACGTGGTAACGAGTATAACAGGATTTTTGCAATAACCGGTATGTATCTTTCACACATATCACCCCCTAACTTGACCACTATGCCAACTTCCAAAAACTGTCTGGCAGATGTGTCTTTGCTGTGTTTCGTCTATTTTAATAAATATAATAATAATCTCCGAGTTAAAGTCAGAACCCAGTTTTTTGTTACCACGAGTTTCACACTCGCGGTACGTAGTCGCTCCTTCTCTTCTATACTTTCCTCTCCTCTCATTAATTAGTTATGCCTTGGATCCTTGCCCCGTTTTCCTTCCTAGAAGTCGGGCTCCCTCTCGAATCGACCCTTCGGACAATACTTACGACAGAAGCGACCAGGGCCGCCACAGAGCCACCTCCTGGAGCTGGCGTTCGGGCTCGGACGCTCTTCACGAAGGATTCGACTGTGAGTCCCGTGAGTTGGCCGGATTCTCTTTCGAGGCAGTATTCGATGATTCTCTCCCTAAAGTGAAGAGAGAGCAATGAAATCGATTGGCTCATTCAATACATACACAACTTTTGTGTGAGTAATAATTTGGGTTGATGTCCAGGGTTCCCCCCAATACATACATGTCTTTTGTGTGAGTACCATTCTTGGCTGACATCCAAGGGTTCATCCAATATATACAGGCCTTTTATTTGACTAACGATTTGTTTTGGCACCCAAGGTTTCACATAATACATATATGCCTTTTGTATGAGTAACAATTTGGGTTGACTTCCACTGTTACACCCAATACATACATGCATTACAGTAGTGATCAAATTATTATGGATTTCTTGAAAATTCGTAATTTTTATGGGAAAAGTTTATATGAAGTTATTTTATTGACAAGTAATTAATTTATTTCCATACATATGTCAAAAATATCCTTTCTTACATTGATTAATACTTGGTTTGACCTCCTTTAACCGCTTTAAGGGTTTAAACACGCTCTGGCATTCCAGTGATTAAAGTTTTACATAATTGTTTGATTCTGTCAGAGTGAAATCAAACGTAGATAAGACATCCTATGAGATTTGCTTTGGTTGTTATAGGAACTTCAGGTATTTCATTTTTTTTAGAATATACCATAAACTCTCAATAAGGTTCATGTCTGGGAAATTTCCAGGCCATGGTAGCATTTCAATGCCATTTTGTGCACACCATGTCTTCACTGATCTTGTTGTGTGATCGCGAGCCGAGTCTTGCTGAAATATACATGATCTGTCACCGAACCATTCCCTCATTTGAGGTAACAAACGTTTTTTCAATACTTCAATATACCTTCATTATACCTTCAACAATCTCCAAGCGACTTTTCTCATGTACAGAAATTGCTCTCCACGCCATGACTTTCTGTGAATGTTTTACAGTCTTTTAAGACACTGACATAAACTCCTTACCTGACCACCTCCTTACTGTCTGCACACGGTCATCAAGTACTGCAATAGTTGACTCGTCCGATAACACAACCTGCAACAATATAAAACACTATAGCAGTACTGAAACAACCTGTGATGATAGTGGCAGCAGTTAAACAGCCATTCAAATTATGACTTGAAATTATTTCATTCAACATGAACACGTAGCTAGTAGGTAAATCAGAATGTACCTACATACTACAGTTGGTACAGTATGTTCTCTTATGCTTAATAATCAAAATAACTGGTAAATGTACCACTCTTACCTGTTCCCATTGCTCAGAAGTCCACTCAGCATGAGCATTAGCCCAGACTTGACGTGCCTGTTATTCGAGAAAGACTAATGCCATCTGCTTACAGTTCGCTTGCCTTCTTCCTACAATATTTTATTTTGTCATTAATAGCCATTTGTTTTATTTTCCTGTCCGTTCTTGGTGTTGTGTTTCCCTTGCCCACATTTCTCAGCCCTTGCTAATCCAAATTAAGACCGTTTTCATTTTTTTTCTTTATATTGCTTAATGTTTGAGAGGAGACTCCCAATTTCTTTGCAAAGTCTTTCTGTTTTAGTGCACTATCACTTAATAAAACTTTGATCTGTCCAATTTTCTGAGGACTCAAGTCATTGACTTTACCCATAGATGTTCACTTTCTTTCTATCTAATACACTGAGAGAAAAAACGGTTACTATTATCTACAGGCAAGCAAAATACACATTAGTTGAATTACTGGGTCAGTAACAGCAAAAGAGAATAGCTCGCACACCCTCACCCTGTAAAGTCTGAATTGGAACTGAGGCACGAGACTAACGGTTGCCGCAGTGGGCAAAACCGAATCGGTGCTGCCTTCTTTTAATTCAACAAGTTTGCCAGAAAATAAATAAAAACACTAATATTTTGTATTCAAAATGTACAATAGTTATTTCACAGTAATATGATAAAATAACCTCATTATTGACTCATTAAATAGTTTTAAGTTATCTTTTACCAGAAAAATTACGATTTTTCAAGAAATCCATAATAATTGGATCACTACTGTAGATGCCCTGTAGTCGAGAGAATATTCATACCTTACATTCAGACAAACTCCAACAGTAAAATATACCTGCTAAAGAAATTGATATAGGAGACTATATTCAGGACAACGCATGCCAGAAAACCTCGTCCCTGGACAATTCATATGTAAGACATCTTATGCCATCCCTGGACAATTCATATCTAAGACATCTTATGCCATGCCTAGGATAACTAACCTAATCCAATTTAACATAGTCTAAGCTTAACTTATATGGCAATAAAAAGAACAGTTTTCTGTGAAATAACTAAAACTCCTTTTAAAATCATCCTGTGTATATACTTCAATTGTTTTTTTTATTCTGCTATTAGACCCTCTGTAGTTAGCAGTGTTATAGGTATGTCAATAAAAGTCAGTCAGCCAGAGAGCCATGTAATCAGTCAAAGACAGACCAAATATCTGCAAACATCAATACACCTTATGACCGGTGACCACTCGAAGGATGGAGAAGAAGAAGTTGGATTCGCCAAGAGGGGAAAAAGCTGCTCCTTTGCTATCTAAGAAGAAGACTTGGCGAATTGCCCATCAAATAAAAAGTCCGTCTTAACTGCCTTAGCCCGTCATCTATAACTTGGTAACCATTTAATATGCCATAATTAAATAACCTACAAACCTGCTATAACTAGTGACCCTTTTTGATCGAACGAGGAGAGGCATCGGAAAATGAATTCACAGAATGAACAACGAGAAGAGTTCAGAGAAACAGAAGTTGCCTACGCATTCACTATCAAGCATATTGTCAACTCAAGAAGAAGTAGGTCTGATGAACTCCATCCCCGTCGGCCTCCCCTTTAAACGATGCGGCCTTTAGGATGGTAGAGGAGCTCATTTATAAGCACCGGACTACTGCAAGCAACCTGAATGAGCTACAATGAACTGCTACAAGTGCACGTACATAGGTTGGGACCTAACCCAGCAAAAGTTTGTCTAGTCTCTACCTACGAACATAGCGCCCATTATCGCAGCTCAAAAGGGACAACACTGGACGAAGATAAAGGTAACATACGAACTAATGCCATTCGTTCTGGTACCGTGTTTAAAATTAATAATAATAGTGTTCGGAATAAAATAATAGTGTAACCCATCCCCCGAAAAAAATTTAGTTTAACAGTGTAAATTCAATGAGTGTTTAGTTTTAAAAGTGTAAATAATGAAAAATACATCGTAGCGCGGTAAGAAGAAAAATATTAACTTTATTAGAACAAATTAACTGTACTAAGTCGGTAAAATTATTAATTTAAAGTTAACCCCGTATTTTGTGTACAAAGTCAGTGTAATTATTAATTTAAAATTAACTCTGTATAAGTTCCGTCTAGTTTAAAGAAATGTAGTGTGGTGTATACACACCGATTAATGCATATATATATATATATATATATATATATATATATATATATATATATATATATAAATAGACTTTGTTCGCGATTATTATCTGCAACTCGGTCATCCGAACGCTTGAATGTTAAACGCTTGGCATTACAGAAATTAAACAAGGAATCTCAGGATTTCTGACACCTTTGAATTTTATGTTTTGCATTCAAGTATAACAAAATGAAATAAGAAAGTATAATGCTGTGGTGCGCGTGCACAAAGCTGTATGCATAAATTGAATATAAATTAAGGAGTGCCTAAGAATTGAATTTTATGCTACAGACAAAAAATAAAAAGTGAAGGAAGGCAAATATAAAAGAAAATAATAAAGTTGTGGCGCGCGAACACACACGCAAACAAATTTTGGGGGGCATTAAAGAGCTGCAGCTCCCACCTCCGAACGCTCCCCCCAAAACCTTATTTTTTTGTATTTCTAATGGGTCGAGTGCCTATTGTTAAATTACAAAAAAAAATCATGGCATTACATGTAGAAGTTTAGTCGGGTGCCAGAATTTATATGTGGTTAAGAGCAGTTGCGTGGAGCACTCACCCGATTTAGACCAAGATTCGAGTTCAATAAAACCCTAAGTCTATGTAATAATGTACATCAAAAGTAAAAAATTACCTCTCATTCCTAAAATGTATAATGATTGTAAGACTCTTAAAGTCAAAGGAGCCCAAATTCAATGTAAAGGTGTACATTTCTTAGAGCGCTCTCTTTCTCTCTCTCTCTCTCTCTCTCTCTCTCTCTCTATATATATATATATATATATATATAAGAAAAAAATATCTTATATTCGTTATAACTTGTAACACTCCGTGTCTCGGAGGTAAGCTTTTCTGTAATGCCACATTGCAAAGTGAAATAGGATTAACAATGAGGCCTCTCAGATGTGTGTCATATAAATCCTATGAAGGCTTGAAACGAAATGTAAATAATAATATATACACAGTTTGTCAAATAAATAATAATATGCAATATTTGATCATGTAAACAATAATATATACTGTTCTTGCAAAGGACTTTAGGCAAAACGAATTTTTCACACGCATACGCGCTCACACACTTACATATTCACACGCATATACACTTATACTCCTCTTGTGATTTCTGCCCAGACCTTTTTCACCAACAAACGTCAAAACAGGTGCAGGCATTGACACAGAGCTGAGGGCAGGAAAGATGCGGACCTTATTTACTATCAAAGAGCTGCAAAACACAAAATTTTATTCTCGAAATTTGCGATAAAGATTTTCTCTATCCCCGTGCACACACAAATAAACATTCAGGAGAGTAAAGCTCCGCCTAAACTGTGCCATTGGCCAACAGCGGGCCACGCCCACTGTTGTCGATACATTATATACAGTTCTGGGTAGAGCCTAGAGAGAAATTAAACGTCAGTTAGTCAGAGGGTCAGTCAAGGATAGACGGGATAGACTCAAACAACAGTAGGCCTGCCTCAAATACCCGATACAAGTTTAACCAAATTCTTTTCGTCTAGGCCTACCGGGTCCTCCGCCCAATAAAGAGTCCTTGAATCCGCCTTCCGAGATTCCTTTTCCTGCGGGTAATCCAACCGGTCCTCTTACCCAGCCTACTTCTCTAAAATCAAGTGAGAGGATAATCTCCCCCAAAATTAGAGTCAGCCCAAGGTCAGCGCCCGGTAACCGAATACCCCAATGGCGTTACATCGAAGTTAAGCAACATTGGAAAAAGTTAGTACTTGGATGGGAAACCGCCGATTCGACCTCCACCAGTGAACATTTAGCCAGCCGTCTTCTGACCACTAACAAACTACTAACCCCAGGTAAACTGGTAACCAATAACTTATAGGCCAACTACCAGCCCATAACCGGTGACCTTTGGACCAAGCCATAACTAAATAAGTTACAAACCTGCTATAAGTTGTCCGGTTATGTATAGTAGCATAATAGTGGTGAGAAAAAGCTGAATAAAGATTTAATTTCAGCTTGAGTGCAATGTTTGTACATATAAAAGTGAAAGAGGATGAAAAAAATCGTTAAAAGATTAAATATTACAAAAATACAAGCGATTTTTACTGTCACTACTGGCTTAACTCTGCCATACTAAGCAGATCAAGATTTTAGCAACGGTAATAAATAGTAGAGTAACTTTTTGTATAAATTTAGGAAAATAAGTGTTTGCAATGTGCAATTTGAGCATGGGCCATTCCACCTCAATCCAAAATCGTGGTAAAGTCTGGAAATTTAAATCATGAAATGTTATCCCAGAAGCCTGAATCGGTTGTGTAGCCGGGGTTCTTGTTAAACACCCCCATTTCACTGTTGTGAAAGCACTCACTTGGGATTGAAGGGTGAAAGCGTAGACAGTCCAAGTCGGTTAATTGCCAAAAGGACTTTCTGTGATTCCTCCAAAATGAACAGGTTTTCTTTTTCGATGTAAAACTCGGCTGCCATCAAAATGGATTCCAGGGGAACTAGACCTACAATTTCCGATCCCGAAACAGCCAGATTAAGCTCCTTTGCGTCCTTCTTGGCCTATGTTGGAGATAAAAAGGAAAGGTAAAGACCACCGCGATATCCTTTGAATTGTTACCAACCCGGACCTTCCTGTGGAAGCTTTAAATCTTCAACAACTTCAACCTTTGTTGATGATACGGAAGTTCTAACTCTGTGCTATGGCCTTTGTACAAACTCTTTGTGGAGATTCTTAAAGGTGTTATTTCTTATCTTGGATCTTTATCATGTTAGAGCCATTTTTCACTAATACTCACTCCCATTTTTTTTATAACCATCTTCGTATTGGTAATTCTACAGATTAACAATTCCAACGCAAAATGCTATATAGAATATTATAGCACTTTCACTAATTATGCCGCGGAAATTTATGCTTATGCTACTATAAAGAAAAATAAATTGGTAGTCAGTTTTTTTTAGTTTGTTTTTATGCTAGGTTAAATTCTGTGGGTTCGTTTTGTTTGTTTTTACTAAGTTACGTTAGCTTTTGTGTAATGCCTTTCGCGCCGGAAAGGAATCAAATGATAAGCCTATTCTAGCGAACTTGATAGCGTTTGTGTTACGTTTATTTGCGCTTTCGCGTTAATATTAGTCGTTAATCTGTAGGATTACCATAACTAAATTTGTTTAAATATCCTACTACCCCTTACATTTTACATCGTAGTTAAATTAGCGCCTTACCTATAAAGGTAATGCTAATCTTCATCGTGTGGAAATGGGTATTTATTGAATTGATAATCCCAATCGCTCTCTCCCCGCGGCTTATGACATCTTACTGACGGGCTAGCAGCAGCAACTAATAGCTCGAGGGCTCAGATAATACTACTTTCAAATGCTAAAAACACGGAAACTAGTTCTTTGCGCGCAAAATAAATAGCAACAAACAATTTATATAGGCCCATAGAATAGATTAAAAGTAAACTTTCTGCAAAAGCTGTGGAGTCGTTAATATGTAGAATTACTTTCGTATTTTTCGTTAAAAAAATGGACATAATTCATAGGGGAGAACTTGTATCTTGAATTACCGGTAATTGTGTAGAGTATGGCCGGATCTGAGTCATTTTTGGCTATTTTTTCGGTAATTGCGAAGACGATGGCCGGATGCGACGTAAGTATTAACCATTATTTTGAGCGTAGGCTCGTTGTTGCGTACGGCTCGCCGCGGGGATAACACTGCGATGACCCTGAGTTTCAATCCTTTGGGGGGGGGCACAGCCCCCCAGTATAAAAACGAAAATCACCATAAAATTCTTCGATTTCATCTCTAAAAAAGTAACAGAGAAAAGTAGCCCAAATAGCCCAAAAAAAACTAGGCCTAGGATCGGGCCATCGTCTTCACAATTACCGAATTACCTATTACCCAGCCATCCGATCTATTTTCCGCCTTAAACATTAATACATAAAGTTATCTTGGTAATAGTAAATAGAATATCGTGGTTACCCACAAGATTAGATTTCTTTTAATTACGGTAGATAGAAAATACCTTTTAGGCTAACTAAAACAAAATTAGATCCTTATTGTCAAGAAATATTTCTCATTGCCCCAAGTTCTGATTGTCCCGTTTTTTAGGTCACAATACATTAATGTGTATTGGCTCTTTACTATTTTCCCTGTGGAGTAAACCGCATGAATTGGCTCGAAGATATTTAAGTCTTCCCTTGCCACCCCTCTGTTACCACCATTAGCCCCCTCTAAATCCAGCACATACCCTACTAACCTCACTCGCAATGTTACCTAACTCATTTGCACTCGCTTTGAAACAGAGGCAAGTATAAAATAGTTCTACCTCTGATCAGTAGTGACTTATGTAGAGGTTGATCTGAAAGTCTTGTTGCCCCCTGTAAATATTGTTTTATCTTTTTATTTGAAATAATTTTAATTTTATATTTCAAATCACCAAAGCACAGTTTCGTAAAATACACAGGACATGGCGCCGATCCATTTTGTATTACGAAAAGGATGTTCATACAGACCTTCTCGATGTGTGACAGTGTCAATGAAAGTGAATAAATGTGTTTATTATTATTATATTGTTTTTCTATTGTTCTTCGTACTTTTCGGTAGAGGTGACAAGACTTTCGGACCACCTTATATGTTGGTGCTCCTCTTGGCCTTTTAGGCTATCTAGATATATAGGTCGCCAAATATGGGGTCGCCAGTTATAGGTTTGGCGTAAGTAGGCCTTGTTTTGATTGCAAGGCGATCCTATAATGGTGTGGTAAAGTGGTTTGCTTACAGGTTTTTTGACGTACGGTCCGAGGGGTATTAACCGATCAAGGTTTGTAAGTAAAAGGCTCCTTTGTGCAAGGATTTAAATACTTGTATTTTTATACCACTTTGAAACGTTTACACTTACGGCAAAGATTCAATTTGCGCAACGGAATATTTTAAATCGGGTTTTAATGGCAAGAACCAGAATAATGGAGATTCGCAGACGGTGAATTAAGAGTCTATAATCTTAGTCTAGTTATAATAATGATTATAATGTTGATTAATGATTAATCCTTTGGTATTTATACCAAGGAGCATCCTGGAGGCGAATTGTAGCTCCGCCTTCCCTGAGTTACTGAGGCGGAGCCTGTCCACGTTAAGCTGTAGGGCCAATGACTGCTCAAGTCACGTATATTGTCTCAGACTATATTTCTTGCTTTTCTATCCTTAACATTTCTTCTTCCTCTCCCTCTCACTCCCACCCTCGAGTTCTCCCCACTCCGAGTCCCAGACTCGGGTGGAGGGGAGTCGGAGGACTACAAGGGGGTAACGGCCCCTTGCCCCCATCCTTGCCATGGCACTCACGAGTGCCCGGGTGAGGGTGGGGGAGAGGGATCGGCCGTTCTGTTTCTTTTTCTCCCACTTTCATTTCATTTCATATCCGAAGCAAATTAAGAGTATATAATTACTAGATTCGTTTCATTCAATCGTTCATTTGAAGTCGCGCAAAAAGCACAATTCACTTTTTTTCCTTCACGTACAACTTGTTTAAAATAAAAAAGGCGCTACCTTTCCGTCTGCATAAACCTTATAAATAGACCCTCCATCGATTTATGACGTCAGTTCCAAATTTATTTTGTGACGTATACTTATTGCCCCAACATACGAAGCGCCTAAAAAAATGGAACGTACTGATTGTGATTATTGTTCTCTGGATATGGGACAGCAGTGCGTCAGTTATCCCAAGCTTTGGGTCTCCTACTTGCCCACAGATTAGTGTTGAAAGAAATGAGGTGCTACAAATGTTCGTCTCAGTTTTTTGTTAGACGTACGACAGCCCCACATCCGTGGAGCGGAGGAACTTTTGTAGAGAATTTGTTCTCAGTTTGGCGTTCGAAACTAAACGTAACAACTTCCTTCATAATAAGAACCTAATGGTAGGCTTTCGAATTGTGTATACTAATAGTTTTTTCAATCATCGTGGGGTCCCCCCACTATTAAAGATGGGGTATGGGTGTGTGAAGCACTCCCATTTCAAAATTAATCACATTAGAATACGTATTGCAGTCTTTAGCGATGTAGCATCGTCGTTGTCGCCGAAAATCGCTTGTTTTTCCTGAATTTGTGTACCCATAAATGTTGCGCTAGCTCGGGAATAAGCCATTTGCGGCTGGAATGAACATCGTATTCGCGCTCATGACCCCTTAATACCTCAGATAAATATATTTTATGACCAAAAATCCTTAGTAGGATGTTATTAAAATTTCCAAGAATAAGAATAAGGAAAAAGAAAAGGAAAAAGAAAAGGAAAGGAAAAAGAAATGAAAAGGAAAAGAAAAGTAAAGGGAAAATGAAAATAAAAGGAAATAAAAAGAAAATTAAAAGAAAAAGTAAAGGAAAAGCAAAAGGAATAATAATAATAATAATAATAATAATAATAATAATAATAATAATAATATCATCTCACTCACCTCCTCGAAAGCGACGTGAATAGGCGTGACTTGATAATCCGTGAGGTTGAAACTGATCTGAGCTAAGTCCTGCTCCTGAAGGTACCAGCCGATGCCTTGGACGGCCTTCAATCGCCCGGGGGCGCTCGGACCCCGCCCTTGCTCGCGCAGGTTTAGTGCTATCCTGGATCCAAGGAAAAGCCTTACTGAACAAACCTTGGCAGCTGCCTGTTATCATGGCAACCAACAAGGGCATCGTGACTGGACGCAGGGAGGTGCCCCTTTTCAAATATTCAAACTTGCTGCAGCTGACATCTGGAGAGTTGCGTGCTCTCCAGATCCCAGCACCCGCAGTTGGGGGCCCTCCAGGTCCGACCTCTCACAGGAGTGATCTGTGGCTATACATCTTCCACACATTTTCATCTCACTTCCTTTACCAATCTCTCATTATAAGCTTTAGAGCTCGGATGCTTTCGTTGGTTTTCGCTTCTTAGTTATAAGTAACATGTTGCAAGTGGGTCCAAGTTCTTATTTATACAAACTTGTTTCTGGTGTTTCTCACCTTTAGCCTCTACCTCCATCCATATCTATTGTTATTTACACTTTTATTCTTTATTCTTTTCCCTCTCTCCCGTCATTCACAACTGGAACGCTACATTAACATAGTGACTACGAATTGGGACACATAAGGTAAACTGATACTTTCATACAATTCATGCTTAATGTGTTGTTAGATGTTAAGGATGATGTATACCCTGGTACACAAAATTTACTTTTAGTTCAATTTGAGCCATCGTACCCTGTCCAATAGCCCCCGAATCACTTGCCTCCATCACCGGACATCCACCAACATCCTCAGGTCCGTCAACAAAAGACGCTCAAATGAACTATGCAACATTGAAACCGCATAAGTTATTTCACATTTGACGGGAGACGCACCAGAGGTTTCAGAGGAAAGCGTGATTAGTGATCTCTCCTGGCACAGCAAGAATGCCCTCGGAAGAGCTTAGCATATCATCCTCGTCGCCTCACAAGTGTTACCCTTTAACGCGCCTTATTTCTGCACACAATCAAGAAGCAAACAATGCACATAACTCGTCGTTTTTTGTTTGTTTCAGATGGGCTATTTAAATTCTAAAAAAAAATCGTCCACCAACGAACCAACTAGAACGACTAACTTTCAAACAAACTCCGACGACGCGTCCTGTCGCTCAATTCTCCCACAAATACTTGCAAGTCGCCAACTATTATTCGTTAACTGGTTTCTTCATTAAGTTAGCAGCTACATACACAGAAGAGATATTTGATGCAACGCTAATCAAATGGTCAACCGCCGCGCGATTGCTCACAATTGTCAAGGTCATATACGAACGTTAATTTAAGTGATTTTATGTCTATAAACACATCCAGCCACTACACTCCTAACACTTACAGACACACACGAATAATGACCCCTCGCACAATACTAACTGGTAACCAGCGTATTCGTTTTCTGTATAGTTTTCTACTTCACTTTCTTTGCAAACACTATTATGGATTAACTCATTTATCTCTCTTACAAACTCGATGTATACCCTGTGTGTATACGCGTATGTCATCTCTCAAGGGTGGCATTTAGTGAAAATTTTTCCTCAATCAATTCTTATTGTCTTTCAAATATTCAATTACCATTTAATTCCCAAGCCTCGAGTGACCATTTTAACAAATATGACCTTTTGACCATAACGAGTTAATCTGGAGATCATTTTTTGCTCTTTCAAATTGTATCGTAATTTTTTTCCAAAATGTAGTGTTTGTCCATTCAACTTTCATGCAAGCGAGAGTTTCTCAACTTACAATCATATAAATATCCGTGCAATCATATACATTTAACTAATAATTTCAGCTTAATCAAATTAATGTGTAAATGTAGCTGATGATTCGCAACAATTTTTTGCTTTCAAATATATGATAATGCAAAGGGTTATTTCATCTCGACCAAATAATTTTTCCTTTTCATTAAATTACCCTTTTATCCAGAGAAGACATGCTGAGATCTGCATTATGATCAGCCTGATAATTGTTATCTAATCAGTCCTAAAACCCGTGTTTTTTCTTTTTATTCTTTGTGATCAGATTACTCAGATAGGATATTCTGAGATGTTTTGGTCGAGGTTGCACATATCTTGGATCGAGGAAGTTTATTATTATTTAATTCTGTTATTGATTGTCAGATCATGTATGCCCTCTAGGGTCAATTCATTTATACCACTATTTTCATTAATTGTGTAGCTAAGGGTCTTATGATCATTATGTCTATAATGTACTTGATCTGCATCTTATTATTTGTTTATATATTATCTTGCGATTATTTTGCCTCAATTTTACCGTGTAGGTTCATTTATTCATATTCTCAATAATCTCATTTATTACTATTTTGTTTCATTTCAGGCAATTTTTATTTAGGCATTTTTCTCAAGATATTCAATGTATTTATATAATCACTTTTCTGTCTTAAAAAACTGTTGTGTTACAGATGTATAAATAAGTACAGAAGCAAAGCCTTTGCCCTTGTTATCAGATTCTGGGTGATTTTTTTTTTAAATTCTCATCTCTTTTTGGGACAGTAACTCACTTTCAGGCTCCCCCATGCCTTTCAGCAAAACTTACTTTGGTATGTGTTTCTGGACATCCTATCTCGAGAGATGAGACGCTTATCCATTTATGAGGACCCATAAATAAGCATCTCCCTAGCTCATACCGAGTCATTAAACAGACGCTTGGTCGTGTTCTGTTTATCGTAGCCACTTTCTGCATTCCAGGAGCTGATGAAGTATACATCGTTAGCGATAGAGATGTGGGATGCATATTTCTCCCTTCTCACCCAAACCCCCGCAATCTAATCAATAAACCATATCCAGGAGATGTGCACATGCTGTGCATTGATGCTTCAAAATTTTATAATCAACTCCACCCACCAATTTAGACTTATTTATTCTCTGTTCTACTAAACTAGGAATCACTAGACTAGTTAATGGAATAGGAGATTGCTAGTCTCCCTATTCTGAGTCCACCTTTTTTGCCGAGAACAGATTCTCATTCATTGTAACTCTCTTAGTATCTGTCCAATTCGTCGTTCCTGGCCAAATAACGGTGCTCAACTATTTTCATCTAGTTGTAAGGATTAAACTAGAATTCTATCACGTTGCAGTAATCGACTTTGCATTTCTAACCTGCGTATCAAGTGTGAAGTTCGAGGTGTGCCGTATCAGTGCATACGGACAAGAACAACGAAGAAATAACTGAGAGCTTTCCGGTGAGACCTAAATCCAGAGTTACCTCAGGCGCTCGCAATCTAAAATTACAAGGAAACACAGTGCTGATATGCGAAACTTATACTGCAGCAAAGTCACTTGGACAAAAAGAAACGTTATTTGAATCTCAAGTAATGTCAAGCTGTTTTATAAGTAAACTTTCCCCGCTGTCAAAAGTTATCAGATAAAGGCTAATCTCCAGCCCCACCACGCATTTGTAGGTGATATATTTTACGAACCAAAACTACATTGAGAACGGCGTTTTCCCAACTCGATGTAAGTGCAAAAGAAATTTATGTATTTCAAAATCCGTTTAACTTTGTAATTGAGGAGCTTCCGCTTAATGTCAACTGGAAGTGATTAATCTGTAATGTGATGACAAGCTAAAAAGCAAATATCAAAACAAAACTCTAACAGGATTATATAAAATCCTTCCAAGTGAATATGCTCAATTAGAACCATATACTGTGGACTTATATCTGTATTTGTCAGTATCTATCTCATTGAAAACATTTCTAATCATGAAATCCGTAAAATCTCGTTATAGATAATTATATAAATCATTCACTAATAAACAATCTTTTAACCTGAATTAAGTAAATTGTTATAGAATAGAAATAAATGACACTTTTCAGTAGAATGATAAGCCACTGTATATTAATTCATTATAATTAGTTTGAATCTCCTCAATAAAGGATTTGTAGAAATATTTTTTTTTGTATCATAATTATCTAGCCTACATATCAATTTCATTTTGTCCCTTGGCCCGCCAACCCTACAAATATCTGATATTTGGCCCTCTAAACAAAGATTTAGAGCGATGAGTTCAAGCATAAATTTCTAAACATAGTTTTTGTGACCAGTGGTGAGCGAATGACTCCTCACTATATTGTACCTTTGTTGAAGTATGGCGGAATATTTGTTTTTTTGTTAAATCGGATAACAAAGTTCTTAAAACAAAGGCGTGTTTTGATGAGTCAATAATTTAATGTTATTATTTTCTAAATCTATTTCTTTTGTTATGTTCTCCATATTTACCTTAAAGTTGATCTATAATAACGTTAATGTTTCGCTTCCTTTTCTTTCCATTTGTCAATTTGTGATTTATTTCATTTTTAGGTCGGGTGGGGCAGGATTTATGACCGATAGTGTGTTAATATATATTTTAGTATATAGGGCAAATAAAATCAAAAATAGCAGGTGAGTAAAAAAATATCAAAGACAAGAGACATGAAAAAGCAAAAAAAAATTGCGAACACTTTCGTCTTTATTTTCAAAGCCCTCTTCAGGAATTGTTACAGAAGCGTCGAGAAGCTTTATAAGTCGGGGAGGGCAGATGTGTTATCAGACTTCAAACCAAATGGGCGCAAGAGATGAACATTAATTAAATATTTTTGAGGGGTTCGGGGCCTAAATTATATGCAAGATGATCGTATCTAAAGAGAAGAGACCACGGTTTATATTAAAGATGGCGATGAAATTTAAGCAAACACACCTAAAATATTTATTGAAACTATTGATATATTTTGATTTGGAAGGGGTACTATCACAATTAGTTAAAAGATAAAATGTGTATAAACAAGTATGTGTGTTATAATTACGTACATTAGCTTGATGTTGTTTAGCACGTACCTGTAAACCTGTAGGGATGGTATCCCTTCCGTTTAGGGATATCTTAATTCACAGATTCCCTCCCTCCTCCCCTCATGGTTTCAAATATACAGTATTGCAAATCTACTCACCAAGATTTGTATGTACATTCAAACCACCATAGTAATGTTAAACGGGGTATTTATACTTCAATGTCTTTTCTTACCGTAATAATTATCTCTTCCGAATATATATATATGAAGAAATTTCGTACATTTAAGATATGGGTGAAAAACTTTGTTATCGTCCTCAATGGTTAGATAGTTATAAAAGACAAGATGAAAAAAGGTTTTATCATCATTCTAATACGCAGGATACTTTTAACTTTAAAATATCCTCTTCCTCCCTTTCAACTAACCATGTATAGATCTCCCACGTCTCCCACGGAACTTCAATATCAATGTTGTTTTTAACTACATCTCCAATTTACATTCTGCTTTTGAAAAATAGCTCTCTCCCCAAAGCTAGCATTGTTTATCCTATAAAATGTAGAGATTGTCCAAAGGTATACGTAGGTCAGTCGGGTAAAATTTGAAGTACGCATTAAACAATATCAGGTCAATGTACGTAATTATAACGCACAGAGTGCCCGGTCTGTACATATATCCATTTTTGATTATGTAATCAATTTGGGATAATGCCAGTTCAATTTCAAACTGTACCAATACTATTTAAAGAAATATTTTTGTGTTTGCTTAAATTTCATCACCAACTTCAATATACCTAAACCTTGGTCTCTTCTTCATAGACCCAATCATCATGGACATAATCTATTTCCAAAACTCCCAAAAATATTTACTTAATATTTTCTTTTTTCGACCACTCAGCTTCAAGTTTGATAAAATACTATGTCCTATCCAATTTATAAACCATCTTCGATGCTTGTAGACTTTTACCGAAGAGTTCTTTGACAATTAAAAACAAAAGCGCTCTGAAACTGATTTTTCCTTTGTTCTGCTGAGTTTTGGGATTATCATAATAATATATATTCCTGATTTCCTCGCCAGTCATTCGAACTTGCATGGGCACATCCTTGTATGAACTTTGGGTAAATTGGCTCAAATTACCAGCGAACTGTATGTAAAGGCTAGTGGGGTTGCTTGTTTTGGGGATGTATGTTGTGTATACAGAGTATAGGGTAAGGCTAAGGCAACCTCCTTGTGGCATGCCGCCTGAAGATCAAACTTCGCCCGTGAGCTCTCTTTATACCGATATACGCCTTCATCTCATTTACATAATCGCAGAGGAGTTTTTTTATAGTTTGTTGTTTGATCCCAGTCGGAGAATCTTATATTTCGTTCCCCGCTGCCATACTTTATTAAATTCTTTCGATATATCCCTACACACAATGTCCATATAATTTCCTTATCTTTTCGTAAGGGCAATCTTTTCTATTATTATAAAGTTGCCATTTCTGTGCTTTGCTTTTTCCTGAAGCCGTACTGTTGGTGGTTGAACAGCGAATTCTCCCCCAAGTATCCGACGAGCCTCCTATTAAAGATTCTCTCAAAGTATTTCGTTTCAAATTCCAGGACGGAAATTGGGTACTAAATCTCTTTTCTCACCGGTGGCTTTCTCTCTTTAGCTATGAATACCATTTTTGCTATTTTATATTCATCTTGGAAATAGATTGTCTTCATTCAGGCATTGATTGAAGATGTTTAGCATCCCATTTAAAATGTATTGAGGTGCTTTTCTATAGTTCATCTTGGTTGGGCAGAAATGGCCTGGGAATTTGTGTTTGAATGAATGGAGGGTGCTTTGAAGCTCTTCCAAGATAACCTCATCATTGCCTTCTTCTCTTTGTTCCACCTGTGGTTCAGATGCATACTTTTTATAATTTTAGCTTATCTATCATACGATGTTCAAACTCTAAATCAAGCTCAGCATTTTTTGCCTCGCTTACTTTAAATATCCTTTTCCAATGTTCTCTGAAAATTGATTCTATTTTGTCTTCTTCTGTTTTAATCTCTCCTTCCGTATTTTATATTTCAATTTTCTTTCTTGGTAGAATCCATTCATTCTCCCTACCTTCTTCCAGAATTCTTTTTGCGAGGCCTTATTATTGAGCTCTTCAATTTCCTCTCCCCATCTCTGCCATTGTTGTTCAAGTATTAGTTGACTCAGTTCCTCCTTAATTCCTCTCGTTCTTTAAGTCATATTCCGGCACGTGACCGTTCCGATGCATCTCCTGTATATCCCTTCCAATTCGTGGTGAAAGGTATATATTTGGTCTATTTGTATTTGAAAATTGTTCTATAGGTGGCTTGGAGGATTTATTCCTCATCAACTTGTAGTATCTTTTCCATTCAAACGATGTATTTCTTCTTCAATCTCTTCGAGCGTTGCTTCGCCTAGATCTGCTATCCTAATTTCGCCTATCAACCCTATTGTAGTTTTTCCTCTGTGGTGATATTATTTGTATTGGGTTTCTGTTGATGGTCATTGAAACAGCGATATGGTTATTACAAGGGTTTTGGTCTAGTTCTATATAATAATTATAAGAGGAGAGAAAATTTGCCAAGCATATATCTAACTTGGTGGCTGTTCTTTCCCTGATGTAAGTGGGGAAATCGGGACCGAAGCGCTGGACGATGTTTCTATCCAGCAGTAAATATATTCCACTATCTTTCTACCCCTATTTACATTTCGGTAACCGGCTTCTTCGCATCTTGCGTTTATGTCAGCAATGAGGATGGTGGATAACCTTTGATATTGTAGCCTGTTGCACTCACCATCTTCATCAAGTCAATTTCGACCATTATTTCTAAGTAAGATTCTTGTAATCCTCTTATTTGTCAATAATTATTTAACCCTTTTATTTACCACGATGGCTCCCTGTCGTATCTTTCCTGATATGAATTCACTCTTAACACGTCATAGCTAGAGATTTCATTCTTTCTCTATTTGTATTGACGCCATTGAACGAAGTCAATATATTTGCATAGATAGTGCGGAATATGGTACCATATTGCACTCTTTGTCCGGTCCATTCATTCGATTTAATGATTAGTATCCTCAAATTATTTATTTGCATAATGAATAAGTAGTCTATCTATCCCTTCTTCTCGTTGCTTTATTTGATCGGTTTGTTTTTTGTATCCATATTAAGTTTACTCTCCTTATTTTTCTCATTTCTCGTTGGGCTTCTTGTCTGATTTGCTCTTCGTAGCCCTTATCTCTCTTCCTGTGTGTTTCTACCCTTTGTCTGTTTTGGAGTTATTCTTTTAAATCTTGTTGTTCTTCTGCTTCTTCTTCCAACAATTTTTCAATTTTGTCCTTTGTAATCCTAGACTTTTTGATGGCTGAAAGTTATTCTTTATAAGTGCCATTCCGAAGATTTGGGGGGATTCTGGGTATTTCTGTATTTTTCACTGCAGGTAGGTCATTTTCTTCAAGAAGACCATTCAGCACCTCGTACACACCATGGTTACGTGTGTCTGCCATGTACACTTGTATCACGCATGTAACCAACACTGAGTTCTCTTCACTGGCTATGTATAAGAATTGCTCTCCTGGGTAGTTTTATGTTCTTTTCGCTACGATTGCATACGTTTGTATCTTCAATGTTTACTGAGGTATGTTTTCCTATCTTGTAACATACAAAGCACATCTGTATGTTATCGAAGATTTCTTACTCGATGTTTTCGGGGGTAATAAACATGTTGAAGGCAAAGATACCTTCGTTCTCTGCTTTATGGGCTAGCTCTGTGTTTTAGAAAGTGACTTTAAAAAAATGGTTATGGTTAATGAATTCAATAACCTCCTGGGTCCTTGCTAAGCTGTGTTTTCTTTGTATTTCTTCCTTTATTTCATCTTTCGTGCGTTCTTCCACCCATCTTTCAACCTTTCTACAAATGATGCTCCTGTTGACTGCTACTTGTAGGGGAGTCCTTGCTTCTCTTCCGATGTTCTTCAGTGTCAGCTGTTCGTTGGTCGATAGAATAGCCATAATAGTTGCCACAGGATACCAAGCGACTAGGAAAAACTATATTCCCCTGCCCAAATATTTAGCACAGATATCCATACAATATTTATGGGAGACCTTAAGTTCAGGTGCAAGGCAAAGGGCCACCGCTCTAGAAGCAACATAAGACATAATTTAGAAATTATGATAGACAGTAATATTTCCAAGAGAAAATATTACTCACTGATCGGAGATGTCACATAAAATACAACAATACCCTATCACAACCTTTCACACCACGCTTAGGCGTTCCCCAAGGAAACGTACTGGCACCCACACTTTACATCATGTACACAAACGACAACCCACGCCCACCCGAAAACTGCCGTCACACCTACGCAGTGTCCTACCCCAATGACGAGACCATTCTCGTCAGCAGCCGTGGACCAGACGAGATCCCGCAACACGCGCAAATAACACTAGACGGAAAGACAGAGTACGAGGATAAATGGCTGATTGCCACAAATCCTCAGAAAACACAGATGACGCTCTTCGGCGGAAGAGATCACTATATGCATAACCTTCAAATTTTCTTACTTACACCAGACAGGAACCACCTAAATCCAACAAGGCTCGACTACACACAACAGACAAAAACCCTTGTGGTAACTCTTGACAAGTCCCTCAGGTTCAATATACACCAGCACATAATACAAGCAAGAGCCACACGCAAAAACAAAATGCTGCGCAGGTTCTACCCTGCGGGCAAAAACTACAGTTACACCTATATAAAACACTCGTGCGACCTATTCTCACGTACTCCCCACTGTCACACGTAGCTGCGAGTGTCACGTGGCAAAAGAAGGCTCAGCGCATTCAGAACTCTGCTCTGAAGCGTGTTGCCGCTCTTCCATGTACGTAAGAATGTCCACACTATAAAACAACAACAAATTAGCACCCCTCAACACCAAAACTCACACTAGACTTACAAAGCAACTCGGGAAACTCGCCAGAGACCACATATACACCGCACTACACGCAAGACTGTATGTATGTTGCGATGGCATTGCGATACCCCGCAGCCCATGACCACCCGCAACCCATACCGTTATACGCATAAGTTAAGAGCATCATGAATAACGAACGGGTTTCCGACTATGCAAACACGATCTCCTTCCTGACCACCCCTCAACCGTCGTCCAGTCATGAACACCCCGAGAAACACCCAACTACACCACGCATCGGTGTCTAGCCACCGACCTATCAACTCTTCCTATCCCCTTTCAAGTTATTTGCGTACCCTTTTTCTCTACTATTACCTGATCACCTGTGTTACACAGTGATCCCTCTCTGTTCTTCCTATATACATCAATTCGATTCGATTCATTTTCTTTCATTCAGTCCGATTCTGACTCTACACATTTCATGAGTAAAGGAGGAAAGAATACATAAAGAGGCTCCAAAGATGATCGAATAAGATTGAAAGCTCAGTAATTTAGTTAGGTTTTTACCAAATCCATTCATTAGAAGAGAGATGAATACAGGACAAGCGATCCACCATCTACTAGATGGACTAAAAAAGACAGTTAGAAGAATAGAAAGTTGCCAAAGGAAATTGATTAAGGCGAAATACACCATGGTCTTCAACAAAATTTGCACATATATATATATATATATATATATATATATATATATATATATATATTCTTTTCTTGACCGCGATTACAGCCCAATCAATCACTAAAGGAAATTGTACGAAAGAAAAAAGCAATGCGATAACCTATTTATTCTAAGTACAGCACTTGTTTCGAGACTGCTGACTTCATCTCTCACCTGTAGAGTCAAAAATGTTAATCACCTACGCTACTTTCATACAAAACCATCGCAAAAGCAAGGACACTATAATAATATTAAAATAAAAAGGAATAAAAATATATACATATAAATTCATAATGTTTTGGACAAGAAAGTAGGTTGGTTCGAACTACGTGATACCAGCGTGTGAGGATATTAACCTGCGGATTTGAAACAAGTACTTACTTAGAATAAACAAATTTTCTCATATTTTTATTTGTCATGTTTAATAAATTTACACCCTATAGAAGGCTTAGCATTAGTTTTGCTTTGTTTTTTTTTTCTTTTGTGTGATTTTTACGCTCTTCAGACTGAAATTGAATGAGTTGATTCTTGATCAAAATTAAGCAAATTGCAACCTTAAGCGATTATGCTATAAAGAAGCGATTAAAGTGCTCTTAGTAATCGGAGTTTCCATTATTTTTTCCAAGTCTGTCTCTTAAATAATAGGGAATTTTTTCCCCAATACATAGATGGCGAGGTGAGGGAATTTTCAATTTTACCAGATCCGAATAAATTTCTTTTATCGTTTCTTTAGGATCGATTTTTTTGTTTTTAGGTTGCCATGCCATCCTAAATAAATGAACAGCATGTAACCAACTAACTGAATTTTATTCCACTGTTTTATTTTTTTTTGTTAAGCGTGATGGAATTATTTTAATGCTTTGGTTACCAAAATGTGGTTCAAAACTTGCCCCCCACCCGGTACCCTTTCATTCAAAATATACCAACTGAATATAACTTGACGCAGACTCACCTGTGCGCTTGTTCTTTGGTAGACAACATATTTACGTTGTAGGCGATAAGGAATTTGCGGACTCCAGTTACGGTACCGCCCCATTGAGGCCGGAAATCAGCCGGACCAAAATCAGGTATCCAAGCAGAGTCCGTCAGCTGAAATTGGCATAAGATTTTAAGAGATGAATAAATAAAAAAAATGGGATGTAAATAGTGATGTGTATGATGGTTGCGTAATATAACAACAGCAACCTTACAGCTAAGAATTATTGACTAGACCGAGGCAAAGGTCGGAGATTAAGAGAAAGAGTATTTACACATTTATTTATAACCACTAGTACTTCTTTTGAGTGATTTTAAAAGTGAAAACTCATGAAATATAATCATTTTAAACCACTCATTTATATGCTAAACGCATTTTGACGGCCATTTGCTCTGTCATCTGGTTCAAACGATGACGGATTTTTTTTTTATTATTATTACATCTTTTTAGCATTTCAAAAAATTCTATTATTTTTCACGAAACTCGTCACATATTATCGATACTTGCTAACCACTTTAATAAATATTTACTGAATACTTAAGATTCTTGATGAAGTTTAGTAGGAGAGCATTCCAAGTTACGTTTATTTGTAGGTGAAAAAGGTGGCTGCTATATTTGATTGAAACAGCCTATACCTCATTTTTCAATCGCTTTATCTCATTTGATTTGTCCCAATCATGCTCGCAAAGCAAATCAAAATTTAGTTTGCCAAAAAATTTCATAACTTGACAACATATGTTTGTTGATCAAGAAATCTTCGGTTTTCTATTGATAAAAGATAGTCTCCTGATTCTTTATTCATATGCCAAGTATCTTTACTCAGCGGTAAGTTTTGTTGTGTGACATTGGCCTCATCTAAAGTGAGTAAATATCTATGTAACAAGTGCGCAATCCAATTGGGGAATCCAAAGACATTTTCAAAACAATAACTAAATATCCTAGGATTTGTATTCGTAATTTCAAGCAATGAAACCTAAAAAATAATTAAGACAACAATTGGAGGAGCTTGCGCATCGCCGGCAGACCTTTTGTCTGTAGACTACGACCTATCTAGCTCTTGCAACGGCTTTTGGTCGAAAAAAAAATTAAAACGTTTCCAGTACATATCTCTTAATAATTTGCTCTTAGTGTAGGTTTTATTTTAGATCCATGATTATTTTCTGGACCTAGAGGCAAGAAAAAACTTTTTATAAAAGCAAATTTAGATGGGAGAAAATATCTCTGAAGATTGTTATTTCCTTATCCATAACCCCTGTATTTTAAGAACGAGATTTTTTGAAGGTTTGAATAAGATTTTTTCATTTAGTTCGGTTGTTACCTAAGTATATTTAATTTTGTTATCAAAGTTATTTCTAATAATTCCTTTATAAGAAGAAGAAGAACAACAAGAACAAGAACAAGAACAAGAACAAGAACAAGATAAAGATGGAGATGAAGAAGAAGATGAAGAAGAAGATGAAGATGAAGATGAAGAAGAAGATGAAGAAGAAGATGAAGATGAAGATGAAGAAGAAGATGAAGAAGAAGATGAAGAAGAAGATGAAGAAGAAGATGAAGATGAAGAATATGAAGATGAAGAATATGAAGATGAAGATAAAGAATATGAAGATGAAGATGAAGAATATGAAGATGAAGATGAAGAATATGAAGATGAAGATGAAGAAGATGAAGATGAAGAAAAGGGTGCTCAGGGTGTTAAAATAAAGAGTCTATAAAGGGGATTAAAAAAGGCGGTTAAGATTAGCAAATAAGGCCGTAGGCCACACCCCGCAGGCGTGCCTGTGTAACCAAGCTCTTCCTGTTCAGGATGAGAACAGTGGCTTGTATCAATAGAATTCCGATCGAAGTTTTTTTCTTGTCTTCACGCCTAGAAAATAAGCATAGATCTTAGAAGCCAAGAGCAAGAGCAAATTATTAGGAGGTATCTACTGGGAACTTTAAAAAAAATATTTTTAGACCCAAACCTCTCTGCGAAGGGCTGATAAGCCGTAGGCCACAGACTAAAGGTATGCCTGCGAAGCGCAAGCTCCTCTTCTAAAGAGGAGGGGGGAAACCTGCCCTTGTATACTATTATTAAAATTTAGTCTCTGCTTACATTTCTGGGACCTTTCCTAGATCATCACCCCTATGTTGGGTCGTGATCTAGGATTTTATAGAGTATTTATTTTTTTATTATTTTACAGCACAAAATTTGTTAACTCAAGTATGAAAAATTAAAATTTTAACTTTTAAGGTAAATAATTTGTTAAATAAAGTACGATAATTTAAAATTTTATACAGGGCAGCACAACTTCACCCTAAGAATCGAGGCATTTACTCTAAAACTGTCAATCATTCAATAAATTAAGATGATATGGCCATGAATGAGGATAAACGAGGGGAGAGATCCAAATACGGACCTCCTATGAAGACCTCGAGGAAAAAGACCAGCCGGTCGAACCCAAGAAAAAGATGGATCGAGGATGTGGAGAGGGCGCTGATACGAAGAGTAACAACACTAGTGGAAGTGAAAGAGCAAAGAAGATACGAGAGTACGCCAACTGGCATAGGCACTATCTAACAGGCGGATGATGATGATGATCGCGAAACTATAGTGAAGACGCAAACAATAGAATATTAATGGAATAAACTCAAATCACATTTAAATGGCGTCCTCCTCATATCAATCTATGTGGCATGATCGATTCGGTTCGAACGGGTTTGATAATTGTAGGCGTACACCCTCTTTATACCCTTTTGACTACAATAGTAGTAGTAGTATATACTTGTTTATACTTGTAATGTGCTGTCTATTAATAGAGTGAACCTTATTCTTTTTATAAGTGTAGGTTTATCTATTTTAATTGTTCTTTTTTTCTTTTTCTTTTTTTAGGACTAGAGTGGTTGGTGGTGATGATCTAAGAACGATATTTCTCGGAGGTCCTGATCTAGGATAGATATCTTTAGGGGATCGTGATTTAGAAAAGATATTTGGGGGGGAGGTGTGATCTAGGAATGTAAACTTTGGGGGTCACGATCTAGAAAAGATCTCATTGTTGTTGATAAGTGTAGAAGCCTTGAACCTTAGCGGTAAAATGATTTTTGTAGTCAATCACATAAAGATCACAGATAAGAAACATTACCCTCATAACTGATATAACAAAAATGAGTTGGACCAAATCAAGAGACGGAATTACTAAAAGCGCCGCCACACCTTCCTTGAAACATGATGCAGTCACGGGGAAATTGGTTGCGAGTAAAGGATTTAAGGTATTTACCATATACTAACACCCCTTATCCGACCATTAGTCCTCCATTACGGCGCATGCCTAAAGTCGATAGGGAGAGTTTCCAACTCGACTAGGAATAAACTTCTGATTTGGCAAAGATGATTAGTATCATATTTCCAAATTCTTAGAAGTAAAATAAATTACGGTAATCAATCCCAGAGCTAACTCTAAAACGAGAGCCTAATCAAGCCCTGAAATAACCACAGTCAAGCCCTGAGTTAACTACAGAGCAACAACGTTATCAAGTCCCGAGCCAAATAAAGAACGGAATACTAATCAAGCCACATGACAACCACAGAACGACATTCTAGTCGAGCCCCGATCCAACTACAAAACGACAGTCTAGCCAAGCACTAAGCCAACAACAGAACGAGAGCCTAGCCAAGTCACGATCCATCTACAGAAGGAAAGCCTAGCCAAACCCTGAGCCAACTACACAAAGAGTCCTAGTCAAGCCCAGAGTCAACTACAGAAAGACAGTTTCACAAAGCCTCGAGTCAATTGCAGAACAACAGTCTAAACCAAGCCCTGAGTCGACTACCCAAGAAAAGATCCTAGTTAAGCCCTAAGTCAAATACAGAACGACAGCCAAGTCAAGCCCCGAGCCAACAACAGAACGAGAGACTAGCCAAGCCCCGACCCAAATACAGAACGAGAGAACCCAGCCAAAACACAACCAAACGACAGCCCTGCCAAGTCCTGAGAAAACTACAGAAGGACACTCTAGCCAAGCCCCCAAAAAATAAAGAACGAGAGCCAAACAATGCCCTGAGTCAACTGGAGAACGACAGCCTCGTCAGGCCCTGAGTCAACTACAAAACGACAGCCTTGTCAGGCCCTGAGTCAACTACAAAACGACAGCCTAGCCAAACTCCGAGACAACTATAGAACGAGAGACAAGCCAAGCCCTGAATCAACAACAGAGCGACAGCCTAGCCACTCCAAACCAACTACAGAAAGAGTCCTAGCCAAGCCCAGAGTCAACTAGAGAAGGACAACCTTGCCAAGCCCCGAGTTAACTACAGAGCGACAGCCTTACCAAGCCCCGAGTCAACAACAGAGCGATAACCTAGCCAAGCTCCGAGTCAACTACAGAACGAGAGTCAAGCCAAGCCCTAAGCTAATTAGATAATGAGAGGAGCCAACCCAAGCCCTGAGTCAACTACAGAACGACAACCAAGCTCCGAGTAAACTACAGAACGATAGTCTAGCCAAGCTCTGAGCAAACTAAAAAACAAGAGAGCCTATCCAAGCCACGAGCCAACTACATAACGAGAGCCATGCTGATC
Source organism: Ceratothoa steindachneri (assembly GCA_963969495.1). Taxonomy (NCBI): domain Eukaryota; kingdom Metazoa; phylum Arthropoda; class Malacostraca; order Isopoda; family Cymothoidae; genus Ceratothoa; species Ceratothoa steindachneri. Next base: position 143,035,313 of record OZ018331.1, on the reverse strand, counting down.
CCTGAGTCAACTACAGAACGATAGCCAAGCTCCTGAAAACGACAGATCGATAGTCTAGCCAAGCCTCGAGCCAACAACAGAACGAGAAGCTAGCCAAACCCCGAACCGACTGCAGAACGAGATAGCCTAGCCAAGACAAGACTGAACTACGTAAGGAGAGAGTCTAGTCAAGCCATGAGCCAACTATAGAATAAAATCTTAGGCAAGCCAATCCCTGAGTCAACTACAGAATGACATCCTTGCCAAACCACTGAAAAAAAGACAGTTTAGTCAAGCCTCGAGTCAACAACAGAACGATAGATTAGCCATGCCTCGACCTAACGACAAAATGAGAAAGCCTAGCTAAGACCCGAATGAAATACGGAAGGAAAGAGCCTAGTCAAGCCCCGAGCAAACTACAGAATGAAATCGTAGGCAAGTCCCAGGTCAACGACACAACGACCGCCAAGCCAAGCCCCGAGTCAACTACAGTACAACATCCTAGCCAAGCTCTGAGCCAACAACAGAACCACAGCCTAGCCAAGCCTCGAGCCAACTACAGAACAAGAAAGCCTAGTCAAGCCCGAGTCAACTACAGAATGACAGCCTTGCCAAGCCCCAAGTCAACTACAGAACAACAGCCTAGCCAAGCCCCCTCGAATCAACACCAAGGTTATCCTATTGCAAGTAGAAAAACTACGTTACTAAGCTGATAAATAAAAATAATGATGTGGAAAACCTCATATACAAATACCATTGTTTATATTAACGTACATTGTATTTTTACAATTTTAAAGGAATGGACATTAACCGAATCTTCTGAATCTTTATTGAATTATTTTCTGTACATATCTTCTGATGTAGGTTTACTTACATGTTTACCAAAGATTCAAATAAATTATTTTCCCGTTAATTACTTTCTCAGGATTGCATCGAAGCTCTTCTTAGCTTGGTGAATAATGCGTTGACTTATGCGTCGAGGCACGGATTTGAGCCCAGCCAGCGCGGGCACTAAACTTTCAGCTGGTTACTCATTCGCGGATACACTGATACTCAACCCAACTTGAGAGTGTAGCTCACTACGCATCAGCATGCACATAGCCAATCCCAACACCGCTATCATTTCCGTTCTCGCCTTCACAGCACAGCATACCCGTTCTCTCCTCTGTTCCAGAATCGTGCAGGTATAGTACTAGTATCCTTAGAGTGGGGATGGCACTCATATCTTCGCATCAGTGGTAAGACCTCCAAACGTTTGATGTATCAGATTTTGAGAGGTCTTCCTTTCGTTCTTTCTTACTCAAACGACCTTAAATAACATATTCTTTAGAGGAGCATCTATCTAACATTCATCAGGTTTTCACTCGAATTTAAGAGTATGGTATCATATTCACCAAATATAAGTGTCTCTTTGGTGCCATACACCTATCCTTTCTTGAACACCATTTTTCTCCTGGACGAATCCGTCCAGGTATAATTAATATTTACCATAGATGAGCGCTTGATGACACAGGTTCAAATCCAACTTCTTTCTTTATTTTCATATAACGCTTAAAATAGTTTGCCCTATCTTTCAGTTCTCTACTTCTTTCTCCCATTTTCCTTTTAAGCTTTCTTTGGTACATGTAATATTCTCCTTAGCCTTTTTCCGGGTTTTGTTACCAATTTTCCATTTTCCTTGGGCCTGTAAATACATCTATATATCACGCACCATGTGATTTTCAATTATTATTATATATATATATATATATATATATATATATATATATATATATATATATATATATATGTATATATATATATATATATGTATATATATGTATATATATAAATATATATATATATATATATATATATATATATATATATATATATATATATATATGCACTGCAAGGTCAACGCATCCATTCTTTGTACGAGGGAAACTACCGGTCAGTGGTGGGTGGCGTGCAAACTAGCAAACATCCACTACCTTCAGGCTTATGCACCCTGATAAAGTATAAAGGAGATGTGTCAAATGTTTCAAAGAAACAGGAAAACATATATCTTACAGGCGATGACCCTAAGAAAAACTGCGACAAAAAACACGTCACCCCGTGGCATAGCTTCTTTGCAATATCAACATATACCATCCTGCATGCATTTGGGCGGTGGTCTTTGGAGTGCGAACGGAAAAGTTACTTGGGAATAATGTGTCGCTAACTGCATTTTTCCCGTTAACTCAACGGAGATAGATCACTGTTCTAGATAACCAGAGGTCTGAGGTTCGAGTCTTTATCTACTAGAATTTACTAACATAGGTATAATATTAGAAGAGGTGAACTAAACAGCGCTATATTTTTACATTTATTCGAAAATAACCACCCCATTGACTGGAACTCTGCAAAATTCTTTTATCATTCCGCTGATTTCACAAAAAGAAATATTGTCGAGTGTTCATTAATTGGCATCTTACCTAATATAAATATTTCCCCTGGCTTATTTAAACTCGACCCTGTTTTAAAAAAACGTGTACTAAATGAAATAACTTCATAATGCAGCCTGTTGTTACTCTTTATTAGTGTAATATCGTTCGCATTGCCTTCCCCACCACGTGTCTCTGCTTTGATCGTGGATTAACTTTTAGCGCTAAATGTTTTCATTCTAATGATAATCCTTTAAAATGTTTTTGTTTTTTCACCCACCATTTCCATTCATATACACGGCGTTGTTGTGTGTATATCGTTTTGGGGATGCATATGTCTGTTATTAGTTTCCTAATGATCTTTATATTGGTATTTCTCTGTCTTGTTATTGTGTTTTTCCATTGGTTTGTACTATGTGATGGGCGTTCCCTTCGTATCTTTATACCCAATATAAGGTTGTCTTCTCCATTTTCATGCTATTCCTTGCAAATGAACTTGCAAATATATGTAGTTCGAAAAGTGCTTGGATTCATCTTTTTTATTTTCCTGTGGGTTAATTTTATTTTCATATATATATATATATATATATATATATATATATATATATATATATATATATATATATATATATATATATATACGCAGATTTTGTTAAAGTACATAATATATTTCGCCTTTATTCATTTTTCAACAATGGAGAAGGTTGAGCACCGCGCAGTGATCAAATTTTTGACCAAGGAAGGCAAGAATGCAACAGAGATCCATGAACGCATGGTTGCAGTGTACACCGACACCGCCCCTTCCTATGCAACCAATGCTCGCTGGATTCGGGAGTTCCGCCATGGTAGTGAGTCCCTTGAACATGACCCCCGTCCAGGACGCCCTTCAGACGTGACCAACGAGGACAATGTGGCCCGTTTGGAGAGGATGATCCTCGAAAATCGACGGGTGTAGGTCAAAGAAATCAAGCGAAAACTTGTAATATCACATGGAAGTGTTATCAACATCATCCACGACAATTTGGCCATGACCAAGGTCTTTGTCCGTTGGGTCCCTAGAAACCTCACGCCCCATGATCGACTTCAACGTCGTCAAAGTCCACAAGGCCAGAGTTGCACAAGCTGCCCTGCGTGAGTGCGGATTCGAGGAGTTCAACCATCCCCCCTATAGTCTAGATCTGGGCCCTAGTGACTACTTTTTATTCCGCCATCTCAAGGCTGCACTTCGTGGACGCCGGTTTGGGGACGATGGAGATGTCCAGATAGCCGTTCAGGAATGGATTGAACAGCAGTCGGGAAATTTCTGGTTGTCGGGAATTCGAAGCCTCAGGGACAAGTGGCGCAAGTGCATTGAAGTCGAGGGTAGTTATATTGAAAAAAAAACCACTTTTCCTCATTTCTCGTTTCCTTATATACGAATTGCAAAACTTATTAACCACCCCTCGTATATATGCCAATCCTTGTTAAAATTCTTACTATGTTCCTTAAGAATTAACTGAATAACTTTCCTTCTGTCCTGACTGAATCTCATGATGATATATTGACATTGTCAATAACTCTGTCTACGGTTTCCATCCAGTCTCTAATTCCTTTTAGACGCTACCCTGCCCCCTAATTCCTCTGTTCTTAGTTTTATCAAGTTTTTTTCATTTGAAACGGTGTTAAAGGCATTTTTAAAGTGAAGATAGTAAAACTACATCTACAGTTTTTTCTTGGTCAAGAGTTGTGATCATACCGGGTGTCCCAGAAAAAAGTTAACCGTACTTTGAATTTGTACTAACTCAAAAATTATTGGAGATATTTGGGTTCTGTAAAATGTATTTTATTTAGCAACTATTTATCTGTCGATTCTGGAAATTTCATTAAATTTCCTATTATGAAATTGATATACTAATGAGTTTATTCTAGGCTATCAAAAATATGTTTGCACAAGGAAGTAAAATAATGATCCGAAGCCTAGGAAGGCTAGGCCATCGTGCACTTTCAAGAGAAGCGTAGGGAGCCTAAGTAGCCTAGGTCACTGTGCGATTTTTCAAGCAAAGCCTAGGGCATTTTACAGTGTTTTTTTCAGCCACGCTGTGGTATGGTCTCGTCATTATTGCTTACTAAGCAAATCAAAGCGTTTCTGTGTAAAAGTTCACTTCCATAGAACCTTTTTAATCATGCAGTTAACAAAAGATCAACGAGTATTTGTAGTCACAAACTTTATTAAGACTGGCAGTATTAAACTAGTACAAGATTCATTTAAACAACCTTTACCAGGTAGGCACCCACCAAGCAAGCCCACAATTTGGAAAGATGTTTGCAAATACCAACATTAAGGAACATGCTTAAATCTAAATAAAATTCGTTCGGGTCGTATGAGAACCATAAGAACAACAGAAAATATAAAAAATGTTCAGATGACACTTCTTCAAAATCCACATGCATCAGTCAGAAAGAATGGGTTACAATTGTCAAAGTCATCATTTAACCGCATTATTAAATATGACTTAAAATGTCATCCCTATACGATGCAGGCAAGACACCAACTTCTTGAAACTGATTTTCTTCGTCGTAGACAATTTGTCGAATGGCTTCTCCATAAACCTGCTTTTTTCTTAGAAAACATTGTGATTGGTGACGAGGCAGCCTTTTTCATGAATGAATAGGTAAATAGCCATAACATTCGGCAATATGCGCCACTGAACCACCCCCAGCATTCAACTTGACACTCGTATTTATCAGCAGAAAGTGTCTCTGTGGATCGGAATATGCGGAAATGGTTATCCTGTCAGCCCATCGTTTTACGAGAATAACTTGAATGGTGCTGCCTACCTGGACATGATCCACGAAAGGATCTTCCCGGAACTCCGCCAGATTTACGGCAATCAATTCAATAGACTTTGGTGGATTCAGGACGGCGCACCAGCTCATAGACAGCTTGCTGTAAGAACAAAACTAAGAGAAACGTTTGACAACCGCATTGTCGCGGTAAATCATGCAATTGAATGGCCCCCCAAGATGCCCTGACTTAACACCGTGCGATTATTTCTTATGGCGATATCTAAAGAATTAAGTGCATTTTACCCCACCGCAAAGCATCAACCAGTTAACAGATAGTATCACGCGTGATTTAGACTTAAGGGAAATCACAAGTTAATCCTAAAAGTTGTTCAATCAATGCCATCAATGGCGCAACTGTGCTCGGAAAGAAATGGAGGACATGTGGAAGGAAACGGTGCTTAGAAAATTAAAAAATGAATTTGTATTACCCATATGAAGAAGTGTTTTTGTTAAAAATGGATTTAAATATATTTGTTGATATTAACTTCGAAGTTTCATTATTTTACTTCCTTGCGCAAACATATTTTTAATAGCCTCCACTAAACCCATTAGTGTATCAACATCGTAAAAGCGAATTTAATGAAATTTTCAGAATCGAGAGATAAATAGTTTTTAAATTTGTTTTGTTTCTCAGAACTCAAAATTGTCTAATAGGTTTTAAGTTATACTAATTCAAATTATAGTTAACTTTTTTCTGGGACACCTTGTATAGTGAGAAACTGTTAGAAAATTAGTTCAGCATGAGCTTCCACGACTATTGTCCTGGTGTGACTCATTTATTAGGTTATTTACTTCCAGATACTACCCGATCCTATCTCTAACAAACGACTCTAAGAGTTTACCAATTTCCGAAGCAAGGGAAATGGGCCGAAAGTTTCCAAGATCAGTTTTTGTCTTTTTTCATCCGACCCCAGGGCCTTGGAAATTTCATTAACTCTATAATTTAAGAAGTAAACTTTTTTGAGTATTTGAATAATAATTTCATCTTAGTTTGGTTATAACTTATGTTTTTTATCAAATTTATTTCTAATAATTCTTTTATAATATAAAAAAACAAAATGGTGAAGTTCAGAAATAAATATAAGTATCGAAATTTTGTGATTTTTTTAAAACCCAAAGAATTACAAATGGCGAAGTTCAGAAAATTTATAAAAAATTTAACCATGGCTGCTTTTTTTTTAGATTTAAAATTTTAATCTCAGTATCGAAGCGCAAGCTCCTCCCGTTGGGGGGAGTAGCGAAGCCATTACCTGGTTTTATTAATATGAAATTCATTTCAATTTCGATTATGTTGCGAGTTTCTTTTGGCTAGGGACTCGGAGACTGCGCGGTTAACTGAGAAATTTGTTAAAAAATTTCTTCAAGGCTACGAAACTATTAATCACCGGAAGTTGTTTACCCTTAGCCAGAGTATCATAGGCAACTATGGTTAGAAGTTTGAACCTCTTCCGTTTAGGACTACTTTACCGCGCAACGACTTCACATAATATAGAATATGCAAGACATGGAACGAACTACATGCAGAGATGGTTTAATAGTTGTGGGATTCAAGGATATAATTGACCCAATATTTATAGTGGGCAAAAGATTAATATGTATAGTTTATTATTATTTTGTCCCACTGTCCCATTTCCGGTTTGCATCTTGTCCTTGCGCACGACAGATTCTCTCCTCACCTTTTTAATGTGCGCTTCGGTAGAGGGAAGTGTCTACACCTATACTGTTTTGTATCTAGGTTTTACACAATGGCAAATTCGCATGGGTCCCAATGACTAGAGGAAGATCTGCGACTATAAATTTACTATAATTTTCACTTCGCCCATTTTCACTACTTTCTTTACAAATTTCTACATTCATCTTTCTGCATGAGATTCTCTCTTGAGTTTTCCCTTTAAAGAAAGAAAAACCCTTGTAACTCTTTTTGTGACTCTCTCGTTAAACAGAGAAAGCTATGTCCTAATGGATGCAGGATTCAATCCAGTGGGTGCATGACTCAACCCAGTAGATGCATGACTAAACTAAGTGGATGCATGACTCAAATCAGTAGATGCATGACTCAACTCAGTGTATGTATGACTCAACCCAGTAGATGCATGGCTTAACCCAGAGGATGCATAACTTAACCAAACGGATGCATGACTCACCATTGAATGTATAACTCGACCCAGTAAATGTATGACTCAACCCAGTAGATACATTACTCAACCCAGTAGATACATGACTCAAGCCAGTTATGTATATGACTCAACCCAGTGAAGGCATGACTCAACCCAGTGGATGCATGACTCAACCCATTGTATGTATAACTCGACCCAGTGGATGTTTGACTCAACCCAGTGGATGCATAACTCAACTCAGTAGATGCATGAGTCAACCCAGTGGATGAATGACTCAACGCAGTGGATGCATGACTCGACCCAGTAGATGCATGACTCTACCTATTGGATGAATGACTAAACTCAGTGGATGTAAAACTCAAACCCAGTGAATGTATGACTCAACCCAGTATATGCATGATTCAACCTAGTGGATATATATGGCTCTACCCAGTGGATTTATGACTCAACCCAGTGAATTTTATGACTCAACCAAGTCGATGTATGAATCTAGGGGGGGGCATATCCTTATTATCACTTTATTTATTTATTCTTATTCATCTTGCTTTTCATTTGATTTTCTTGACTGAATTTCCCTTTTCTTTTTAAGTTGGCCCTTCAAACATTTGTCTTCCCTTTATCTTGACTTCCGTATAACTTCTTGGCTGGGTGGTCCTTAATCTTCGTTTTCTTTCTTGATGCATCTTCATTTTCTTCCATTTATCTTGAGTTGCTGATTTCTTTGTGCTTCTTGTTGAGTTAGTCCTTCAAACGTTTTCTTCCGTTTTCTTTCTTGAGAGATCTTCATAAAGGTTTTTGGACTGTTGAGTTTCGAACGCGGTACCTCTTAATTTAAATGCCAATACTCTAGTCACACGACTGGTCTTAGTCCGTCTTTTGTTGGTAAGTTTATCGGCCATTTATATTATCTAGTTGGAATGAATTTCTCTCATAAATTTTGGCACCCCTACAAATCTACCCACTGGATGTAGGACTCGACCTATTGGACGCATGACTCAACCCAGTGGATGCATGACTCGACCAAGTAGATGCTTGATTTGACCCAGTAGATGCTTTGACTCAACCCAGTGAATACATAACTCAAACAAATGGATGCATGACTCAACCAGTGAATGTATATGACTCAACCCAGTGAATGCATGACTCAACTCAGTTCTGGCCTGTGGCGATCCGCAAGTAACCAGATACTCTCGACTCAGGACAAAAATCAAAATAAGTAAACATGGCGACACTTCCATCTACCACAATCCAACCACATAAGAGAACTATCAACCTACCTTCACTTTTAGACCTTCATACTCGCCCGCCCTGATCTGAGGCATGGTCTTCCTGTAGGCGGTGTCGCTGGCCGCGCCGTACAAAAAGACAGGCACGTCCAATTCTTGGGCCAGTCGCCTCCCGAACGTCTTTGAGATCGCTACGCACTCCTCCTCCGTGACCTCGCTGACGGGGATAAAAGGACATACGTCCAATGCCCCCATCCGTGGGTGTTCACCTGGTGGAAAAGATTTCCTTTTAGAGTTCCCCAAAAGGGGAGACAAATTAGTCTTAGAATGATTTAAGATCTAACCCATGCGTATTTAGGGGGAGATTCTCCAATTAAATCAGATGTCCCCTTCTTGTGTCGGCTGACCTTTGTGGGTGGTCATGTCGATCATGTGGTAGGCGACTCGGGCCGCAGCCAGGGCCCCCTCTACGATGTCTTCGGGCCCCCCCACGAAGGTGTAGACGGTCCGGTTGGTTGAGGCCCCGGGGTCCACGTCCAGGAGTCGAACCCCGGAAACGCGACGGATGGCGTCCGCGATCGCCTCCACCACCTGGGGGTGAAAGGGACTCCTGAGCAACAGCGACACCTACCCAGGTTAGAGGCAGCACCAAGGGAAGGTGGGGGTGTAAAGGAGAGGGTAAAGACAAGGATAAACGCGAGCAGATAAGAAAAAGAATGGAAACCAATGAAAGCATCACCGGGTTTTTGTGAGAAGCTCGTCAACAGGGTGGTGAAGTTAGGGAATGGAAAATGCGAGATAATCTTAAGATGAGTCTATTTATGATGGTGGGGTCCGAAAGGCACATGACTCTTCATAGTCCACTCAACTTCCATAAATGAGCCTCAATGAGCGTTGGAGCCTAGAGGGCACGACAATAGTCCAGCCATCACCTGCAATCTGATTGAGAGAATAATAAAAAGCCATTCAAAGAAGCCTATTCAAAGAAGCCTACTTGGAGAAGCCTATTCAAATCAGCCTACCTCTGTAAGCTAATCGCGGGAAAAGCGCTCTGCGTGGGGCTTGTGTTTTGAATCCAATGACTTCCATAATCGCCTGGTCTGGGCCTACCTCGAAGAGGCTTGGAAAAGCGAAAGATAAATGAACTTTATCTGTAATCCATACTGTCCACCTCCACGTGCACACACGCACACATTTACATATGATGGAGTCAAATGTGTACTTTAGGAATGTCCACGTTCCATATACCAAGTACCCCCATGAGGCTGAAGCCACCCTGCGACCCTGACATTTAGGGATAATGATGTTCGCTGTAGCATCATCCGGGCTTAGGTCTCTAGCCTTCATTCATGGGGGTTTAAATTCGGGAATTTTTTTTCCTTCTCTCTCGTCCCATTCTATCCGAGGACTGGTATAATTTGTGAAAAATAATACAGGACATTAAATAGGCTTAGTGGTTATAACAGGAGAGACATAGGTAAGGTTCGTATAATGAAGGGGATAGGACACGTAGTAATAGGTTTAACCTGAACAAGTTTAGGTTTAGAAAAGAGATTTGTAGAAATTAGTTTACAAATCAGGTGAAAGAAGAATGGAATCGGCCCAGTAGTCAGTGATAGAAGCGGAGTTTTAAGAATATATAGGATAGATTGGATAGGTGGCACTAAACTTGGGCTAGATTTATGAATGAGGATGCTAGTTGGCACAAAACTTGGGGATAGATTTATGAATGAGGATGCTAGGTGGCACAGAACTTAGGGATAGATTTATGGATGAGGATGCTACGTGGCACTTAACTTGGGGATAGATTTACGGATGAGGATGCTACCTGGCACTGAACTTGGGGATACATTTATGGATGAGAAAACTAGGTGGCACTGAACTTGGGGATATATTTATGAATGAGGATGCTACGTGGCACAGAACTTAAGGATAGATTTATGGATGAGGATGTACGTAGCACTGAACTTGGGGATATATTTATGGATGAGGATGCTACGTGGCACTGAACTTGGAGATAAATTTATGGATGGGGATGCTATGTGGCACAGAACTTGGGGATAGATTTATGGATGTTGATGCTACGTGGCACTTAACTTGGGGATAGATTTATGGATGAGGATGCTACCTGACACTGAACTTGGGGATACATTTATGGATGAGGAAGCTAGGTGGCACTGAACTTGGGGATATATTTATGAATGAGGATGATACGTGGCACAGAACTTGGGGATAGATTTATGGATGAGGATGCTACGTGGCACTTAACTTGGGGATAGATTTATGGATGAGGATGCTACGTGGCACTTAACTTGGGGATAGATTTATGGATGAGGATGCTACCTGGCACTGAACTTGGGGATACATTTATGAATGAGGAAGCTAGGTGGCACTGAACTTGGGGATATATTTATGTGTGAGGATGCTAGGTGTCACACAACTTGGTGATAGATTAATGAATGAGTATGCTACGTGGCACTTAACTTGGGGATAGATTTATGGATGAGGATGCTACCTGGCACTGAACTTGGGGATACATTTATGGATAAGGAAGCTAGGTGGCACTAAACTTCGGAATATATTTATGAATGAGGATGCTAGGTGGCACAGAACTTGGGGATAGATTTATGGATGAGGAAGCTACGTGGCACTTAACTTCGGGTTAGATTTATGGATGAGGATCCTACGTGGCACTGAACTTAGGGATAGAGTTATGGATGAGGATTCTAGGTGGCATAGAACTTGGTGCTAGATTTATGGATAAGGAACCTAGGTGGCACTTAACTTGGGGATATATTTATGGATGAGGATGCTACCTGACACTGAACTTGGGGATACATTCATGGATAAAGAAGCTAGGTGGCACTGAACTTCGGAATATATTTATGAATGAGGATGCTAGGTGGCACAGAATTGGGGATAGATTTATGTATGAGGAAGCTACGTGGCACTTAACTTCGAGTTAGATTTATGGATGAGCATCCTACGTGGCACTGAACTTGGGGATAGATTTATGGATGAGGATTCTAGGTGGCATAGAACTTGGTGCTAGATTTATGGATAAGGAACCTAGGTGGCACTTAACTTGGGGATATATTTATGGATGAGCATGCTAGGTAGCACTTAACTTAGAGCTAGATTTATGAATGAGGATGCTTGGTTCACAGAACTTGGGGATAGATTTATGGATGAGGATGCTACGTTGTACTTAACTTGAAGATAGATTTATGGATAAGGATGCTACCTGGCACTGAAATTGGGGATAGATTTATGGATGAGGATGCTAGGTGGCACTGAAATTCGAGATAAATTTATGAATGAGGATTCTAGGGGGTACTGCACTAGGGGATAGATTTATGGATGAGGATGCTACGTGGCACCTAACTTGGGGATAAATTTATGGATGAGGATGCTACGTGGCACTGAACTTGGGGATAGATTTATGGATCAGGATGCTATCTGGCACAGAACATGGGTCTAGATTTATTAATGAGGATGCTAGGTGGCACTTAACTTAGGGCTAGATTTATGAAAGAAGATTCTACGTGGGACTGAACTTGACGATAAATTTATGGATAAGGATGCTACGTGGCACTCAACTTGGGGATAGATTTATGGATGAAGGTGCTACGTAACATTGAACTCGACGATAGATTTATGGATGAGGATGTTAGGTAGCACTGAACTTGGGGATATATTTATGGATGAAGAAGCTAGGTGGCACTGAACTTTGGGATATATTTATGAATGAGGATGACAGGTGGCACAGAACTTGAGATAGATTTATGGATGAGGATGCTACGTGGCACTAAACTCGGGGATAGATTTATGGATGAGGATGCTACGTGGCACTTAACTTAGGGATAGATTTATGGATGGGATCCTACGTGGCACTGAACTTGGGGATAAATTTATGGATGAGGATGCTACGTGGCACTGAACTTGGGGATAGATTTATGGATGAAGTTGCTACGTGACTCTGAAATTGGGGATAGATTTATGGATGAGGATGTTAGGTAGCACTTAAATTAGGGTTATATTCATAGATGAGTATTGATGGGTGGTACTGAACTTGGGGATATATTAATGGATGAGGATGCAAGGTGGTAATGAACTTGGGTATAGATAAATGGATGTGGATGCTAGGTGGCACTGAACCTGGGGATAGATCTATAGATGAGGATGATAGGTGGCACTGCATTTAGGGATAGATTTATGGATGCGGATGCCTAGTGGCACAGAACTCGGGGTTTGATTTATAAATCAAGATGCTAGGTGGCACTTAACTTAGTGCTAGATTTATGGATGAGGATTATAAGTGACACTGAACTTGGGGATAGATTTATGGATGAAGGTGCTACGTAACATTGAACTCGACGATAGATTTATGGATGAGGATGTTAGGTAGCACTGAACTTGGGGATATATTTATGGATGAAGAAGCTAGGTGGCACTGAACTTTGGGATATATTTATGAATGAGGATGACAGGTGGCACAGAACTTGAGATAGATTTATGGATTAGGATGCTACGTGGCACTAAACTTGGGGATAGATTTATGGATGAGGATGCTACGTGGCACTTAACTTAGGGATAGATTTATGGATGGGATCCTACGTGGCACTGAACCTGGGGATAAATTTATGGATAAGGATGCTACGTGGCACTGAACTTGGGGATAGATTTATGGATGAAGTTGCTACGTGACTCTGAAATTGGGGATAGATTTATGGATGAGGATGTTAGGTAGCACTTAAATTAGGGTTATATTCATAGATGAGTATTGATGGGTGGTACTGAACTTGGGGATATATTAATGGATGAGGATGCAAGGTGGTAATGAACTTGGGTATAGATAAATGGATGTGGATGCTAGGTGGCACTGAACCTGGGGATAGATCTATAGATGAGGATGATAGGTGGCACTGCATTTAGGGATAGATTTATGGATGCGGATGCCTAGTGGCACAGAACTCGGGGTTTGATTCATAAATCAAGATGCTAGGTGGCACTTAACTTAGTGCTAGATTTATGGATGAGGATTCTAAGTGACACTGAACTTGGGGATAGATTTATGGATAAGGATGTTAGGTGGGACTTAACTTAGAGCTAGATTTATGGATGAGGATGCTAGGTGGCAATGCACTTGTGGATAGATTTATGGATGAGAATGCTAGGAGGTACTGAACTTGGGGCTAGATTTATGGATGAGGATTTAAACCTGCCACTGAACTTGGGGCTAGATTTATGGATCAGGATGCGACGTGGCTCTGGACCTGGGGCTAGATTTATAAATGAGGATGTTACGGAGGACAGAATTTGGTGCTAGATTGATGGATGGGGATGCTAGGTGCCACTGAACTTAGGGATATATTTGTAGATGACGATGCTAGGTGGCACTGCATTTAGGGATAGATTTATGGATGAGGATGTTATATGGCACTGTACTTGTGGATAGATTTATGGATGAGGATGCTAGGAGGTACTGAACTTGGGGCTAGATTTATTGATGAGGATGCAAACCTAGGCACTGAACTTGGCGCTAGATTTTTGGATGAGGATGTGACGTGGCTCTGAACTTAGGGCTAGATTTATGGATGAGGATGTTACGGAGCACAGAATTTGGTGCTAGATTGATGGATGGGGATGCTAGGTGGCACTGAACTTGGGGATATATTTATGGATGACGATGCTAGGTGGCACTGCACTTGGAGCTAGATTTATGGATAAGGATGCTAGGTGATACTGAACATAGGGATAGATTTATGGATGAGGATGCTACGTGGAATAAAACTTGGTGCTAGATTAATGGATGAGGAAGCTAGGTGGCACTTAACTTGGGGATAGATTTATGGATGAGCATGCTAGGTAGCACTGAACCTAGGGCTTGATTTATGAATGAGGATGCTAGGTTGCACAGAACTTGGGGATAGATTTATGGATGAGGGTGCTAGGTGGTACTGAACATAGGAATAGATTTATGGATGAGGATGCTACGTGGCATAGAACTTGGGGCTAGGTTTATGGATGAGGATGTTAGGTTTCAATGAACTTGGGGATAGATTTATGCATGAGGATGCCACGTGGCATTTAACTTGGGGATAGATTTATTGATAAGGATGCTACGTGGCACTGAACTTGGGCATACATTGATGGATTAGGATGCTATCTAGCACAGAACCTGGGTCTATATTTATGAATGAGAATGCTAGGTGGCATTTCCCTAGGGCTAGTTATATGGATGAGGATCCTACGCGGGACTGAACTTGGGGATAAATTTATGAATAAGGATGCTACGTGGCACTGAACTTGGGGATATATTTATGGATGAAGGTGCTACGTGGCACTGAACTTGTCGATAGATTTATGGATGAGGATGTTAGGTGGCACTGAACTTGGGGATACATTTATGGATGAGGAAGCTAGGTGGCACTGAACTTTGGGATATATTTATGAATAACGATAATAGGTGGCACAGAACTTGGGGATAGATTTATGGATGAGGATGCTACGTTGCACTAAACTTGGGGATAGATTTATTGATGAGGATCCTACCTGGCACTGAACTTGGAGATAGATTTATGGATGAGGATGCAAACCTGTCACTGAACTTGGCGCTAGATTTATGGATGAGGATGCGAAGTGGCTCTGAACCTGGGGCTAGATTTATGGATGAGGATGTTACGGAGCACAAAATTTGGTGCTAGATTGATGGATGGGGAGGCCAGGTGGCACTGAACTTCAGGATTGATTTATGGATGAGGATGCTACGTGGCACTGAATTTGGGGATAGATTTATTGATGAGGATGCTAGGAGGCCCTCAAGTGGCTAATAGGAACAGGAGCTGCCTCGTATAGGTCATTGATTCCCTATTTCATAGCTTTTCTTACATGTTATTATGACACGGAAGTGGGAGGGAGGGGGTAAGGAAAGGCCCTATGCCCAATGGTTGGGTTCAAAAACACAATACTACCCTTAACCTCCCAACGAGGACCGCCTCTGGACACCTCAGAGTTGCAAGTTATTGTCATACTGATTGTTATATGCATTTTATTATTCGTTCGGGGGATCTCGTCCACGATGCGAGGGAGTAATGGCGCAACTTACTAAGAAATGATGATGTTAGGGAGAGTGAAAAGTTATGAATAGTACAAAGTGCGAGTCCTCAAAAGATGAGATTAATCAGATTGGTAACTGCACCCGGGAGGGGAGGGGGCGCATCTCTCCTACCCTACTTTTGTTCTGCCTCAAAAGCAAGTCTCCATGTCGGAGGATGGGGGGACACAAATGCTGCATCAAACCTTGGCACTGTCCTTTTCATCCTCTCGATTCGGTGCCATCCGAGAATGACAGTACCTTCGATCAGTGCCGCCCAAACTGTCGGCTTCTCTTTCATACACGTCCCCGCCACTGCCCCCGTAAAGCCCCCTGAAGCCTGAGGAAGTATCATTCCTGTCTGGCTCCACCCTGCAAGAGGGTGTCAGGTGTAGCTTAGCCAACCATGCTGCAGCTGACATTTGTAAAAATTACATTCCACCCTAAGCCTCAATACCCGGAGAGGATCCGCGAGTATATGCCTATGCTACACATTTCACTCCCACAAACTTCCCTATTTTATTTTACACATCTCTCCTTGCACACTTCTAGCGGGTGATGCCCTCGTTGTTTTTCGCTGATTTTTTCAAAATAGGCTTCAGATAGCGGCGAGACAAATAGCTCGCGAAATGTAGCGAAGATAGAGACTTTCGCTACTCTAAGTAAAATAAAATAAAACCCTAAAATTACTTCCAATTTTTATATCCGCATAATTTATTATTGGGAGAAACGAAGGTAGGTGACGAAATAAGGGGAGAAAATAGGCTTCGAAAAATAGCGAAAAAATCGCTAACGAAAACGTTTTCGTTACATTTAGGGCTTACCTCTTCGTTGTCTTTTATCATCTACCTTCCTTTGTTACCATAATAATTTATGTAAATGGTTAGGGGTAAGTAATATTAGGTTTATTACTGTTTTAATGTCCTAATTTATTTTATTTCAGCTTGAGAATAATCAACGAAAACATTGATACAATCACTAACCGGAGTTGCTGCCATTTTCATATGATGCTCTTTAATTTCCCATATTTATTCTCTGACTCCCACGGTCGCGATAATAGGCAAGAGCTCATGGGCCTCTTGAAAACAGGGAGGAATCAACTTTTTCTATAGCCCAGAATTGCTTTCATGGCAAGCCCGCTTGGATGAGCGTCTGGGGTATTTCTTAAACGGGGCCTGATTTGTTTAAAATGGGATTCCGGGACGGGACCAATACGGGCACGCCGGCATAGAAGTAGACACGGATTAAATCAAGGGCTTCCTTATTTACCTTCAACACCGCTTTCCCCCCTTAAGAAGCGGTAGGCTAAAGTATGTATATTAGAATGGTTCATATTAATTTGGCCTAACCATTCTGGATGGTGCGTGTTGTATATATTGTATACATATAAGTATATGGCAAGGAGGGAGTTAATGCCCCCTGGTAGCGTTTTTCCTTATATTTCTTGTGTGAACTTACTTTTTTATCACGTCCCTCGGAGAAATTCGGTACGCATTCTACGATGCGAGGCATGACTACAGAGACACGGGTTAAACAAACGAACGCCTCTCTCCAAATCAAAACAAAACTGCGCCCGAGTCAACACAAGACTGAGGAACGCTGAGAAAATACTAGTAGGGAGAAAGATGGGGGGAGAGGGTATCGATATAAAATGGCCTTGAGTCGGTTAGACGCAGACTAGCTTTTCGTAGGATTAAGGAATCCCGCTTGGTAACTAGTTGGGAGACGTTTGTTTATTTGCGAGGTTTCTCCTCGTCTCGGGTTTCGGTAGAGGGGCAACTGAGATAAGGGCGTAGGTTTTAGAGATAGTGACGACAAATACAATCGGAAAGCCTATTAACTGTAGGCCTTAATCAAGGTCAGATGAAAAATCGAAGAACAAATTAATGCCATAAATTTACTCTCTCAGGGGCAAATTCTTGATCCTATGAGAGAGTTAGGTCTCTGGATTCTGTGGCAGTTCTCTGAGTTCGCCTCCGAGACAGCGGTGTCGTGAGGGGTTATGTGTGCGTACGTATGTGTGCGTGTGTGTGTGTGATCTGTTGTGTAAAATCAAAGCCCCCCCTCCTTCGGGGTAAAGCACAGAACGTCCACCAATCAGTGGCCAGATCTCTTTACGCGCGGATGTTTGCGTCAGATCTCGCTTGAGTTTGAACCAAGCACCTCGACGTCAGAAATCCAACGCCGTGTCCACTAGACTGGCGAGAGCTCCAATATTGGTCGTTTTATCGCATATTATCCTTTATTATCTTTTCCTTTAATTCTTCTTCTTTGTTTACGTCTTTTTATCTGTCTAAATATTACCCCATTGGATTACACCTCTTCCCATTCGATCGTCTCGCTTCTCTCCTGCAAGGGGGTGTAGCAGGGGTAATGCCCTGTCAACAACTAAAACCTGCAGGAACGGCGTGCCCTCCCGACTCCAGCGCCCCAAATAGGCCTCTAAGCCTCCCACTTTTTCGAGCCTGCCTAGACCCAACAAAGGAGGAAAGAGGGGATTAAACGCTAAAAAAACTATCGGCCTTTGTTTTAGGGTTTACTCATCTCTCCCTCTTTAGGGTGCACCCCCTTCCGGGATCCTTTAAATCGGGGGGAGGGTGAAGTATTCAAGGTTGCCTAAATTTAATTAACATGGATGGGCAAAGTTAAGCCACATCGGGAGTGGTTAGTGGCCGAATGGAGTTACAATTTGAGGTTATCATGGTTTTTCAATCCCTGGTTCGGATCTCTTCTTAAACTCAACAGCGAGAAGTGTCAGACAGTGCAAATTAGTCGTATAGCGAACAAATAACAGCAACAATTTTCACCTCCCCTAACTTCACCACACGCTGAATCCCATTTCTATGCCCTCGTTGGTTAATTTTAATGAACGGAGTTCGAATTCGCGGAATAAATGCCCCTGTTTGCGGGTTACTGGTTGGTATCACAACACACAAATACCAACCGGGCCCCACCCCACCCCTGAACATCCACTAGATAATGAGGCCTCCTGGTGCTTTATGAGTTCCTCACAATTGTCATTCTTATCTATGTGGGCATTTCATTATCTATCGCGGGATTACGTCCATGATACGGGGGATAGATGGCGCTACTAATTTTACTTGTTCGTAGAGCCTTTAATTGGACTTACCCTGCCCCCTCCCCCGCCGTGGGGAATCACAGGCTTCACTATTGAAGTCATTTTCATCCAATTTAGGAGATTAGAGGGAAAGGGATTTTTTTTAGAGAGGGGTTCGCCCCCCCCCCCACACACACACTTTCACCCATTGGGTGACCTTTTGAGGGGGTAATCAAGGTTCGTACATGTATGTCCAGTTTCGTGTGTACGAACATCTTCCGCAACCCACCCTCCTTTTTTTCAGCATGAGGGCTACGCCCCTCCGTTGTAAAACCCTCATTTCTGTTTCCACAAATCAATGAATAAAATTCAATTCAAAATTAAGTGAACATGCTTCCTCATTGGATTACCAATGAATAAATGAGATAGCATATCCCTCATTGAATTACCATCAATTCTTTTCTCAATCCGTCAATAAATAAATGATAGGAACCAATAAATAAATGGATTAATACAGCTTCTTTCCACAATCAATCCAATAATAAATAAATGAGGGAACACGTCCCCATTGGATTCCCACAGGGTCCTCTCCCCATAGATAAGCGGTGGATGTATGGCAGAAATAATAAAGCAATTATTTTATTGTTGCTTTTTTAATCTTTTAATATAATTCATAACATAAAGAAAAACACAAATATTATTTTTAACATGTTTTTAGAGCGTTAAATTATTTTTTTATAAATTCTAAGTTTCTAAATAATCACAAAATGTAAAATCTAACTTCAGCTAAGTATTTAGTAAAATCGCATACAAAACAATCAACCTAAATACCTTTAAATAAAATGCCATTACATTGTCCACAACTAGATTAGAATAAGAAAAGTAAAAAAGTATTGAGATTATTGATGTAGAATCGGTGTGACAAAAGTCAAGAGCAATAAATTTAGGTATTAAATATTTTTAATGGTTGCTACCTTTTTAAAGAACTTCCTTAGTGAGATATAAATTCCCTATATTTGAACTTCGTAGTCCTGGTGATAATCAGAGTTTCCTGTTCTTATATTTTGGTTCTTTGTTAGCAATGAAGAAATTGCCATTGATTCGGCGATCATTTGTCAGCGTGATTAAAGAAAAGTGTCTGTTTTTAGGCTTTGTAATCAAGAATATTCAAATTACTTTCAACTTCTTTACTCCTGCCATCCTGTACAGCGGAGGTTCCTCAGTTATGCCACACCATATATTAATATTGATTCGTATTTATATTATTTATCAATATTAATATGAACACAGCGATGTCTCTCAGCAGAATATTACATTTTGAGTGAGCTAATGACTTTCGCAATAAATAGAAATAACTTTTCTAATAGTTTATTCGGTTCCGGAAGGCATTAAATTTTCGAAAGGCCAAAGGCTTCACAAGTTTCACAAGCACAAGCATAAAAGTTGAAGGCCCTGTGACCTTGAAGATCCAAGACCAGATTCTAGAGAAGACTTGGGTCTCAGAGTCTGAAACCTGTGAGATATTTTTACCACAAGATTTGAGAACCTCAAACTATAACTCTTCTCACCATCTTAAGAACACAGAAAGTAGGAACCAGTCTTAGCATCTTGAAAACACAAAAGGCCATAGCTAGTCTCAAAATTATGAGAAACTCTAAGCCTAGAATGAGTTCTAACGTCTTTAGAACCCAAAAGGCCAGAGCAAGTTTTGACATCTTTAGAACCCAAAAGGCCAGAGCGATTTTCAACATCTTTCGAACCAAAAAAGCCAGAATGAGTTTCAACATCTTTATACCTCAAAACGCCAGAGGGAGTTTCAACATCTTTAGAACCAAAAAGGCTACAACGAGTTTCAACATCTTTAGAACCCAAAGAACCAGAGCGAGTTTCAGCATCTTTTTGAACTCAAAACGCCAGAGGGAGTTTCAACATCTTCAGAACCAAAAAGGCCACAACGAGTTTCAACATCTTTAGAACCCAAAAGACCAAAACGAGTTTCAACATCTTGAGACCCCAAAAGATGAAAACCAGTCTCGATATTATTAAACAAAAAAAAACAACCAAAACACTTTCAGCATCATGAGAACCCCAAAGCCCAGAACCAGTCTTAATATCTTGAGGACCCCAAATATCAGAACTACTTTCAACATCTTGAGAACCCAAAATACTAAAACCGATCCCCAAGTCACAAGAACCCCAAAAGATCATAACCAGTCTCAACAACTAGAGAGCTTCAAACCAGAACCAGTCCTCAAAATCTTGAGAACCCCAAAACCAAACGACTCTAAGAACCGATAGCCGAAAGAACTTGAGCCTTTAGGGTTCCAAAGAATTGAAGTAGTGCGAGACCTCCCATCACCCGAGACAAAAAAGCTTCGGAAGGGACCCTCCTATCTTCCAAGAATCCCCCCAATCCGTAAACACCACGGGAGACGAGGGGTACCGCAGTTCCGAGATACCTTACCTCCAGGAATCGCGGCCCGACCTCAAGATTAGGAATAAGGGACAGAGCGTAATCCAACAAGGGTATCTCCGAGAGAAAGGGCTGAAAAGAGTTTTGAAAAGAGTGGTTAAGTTGGAAGAAGTGAAAATGTGTGGAAGATAACCCGAGTTGCCGAAATGCCGAAAGATGAAACTTCCTGGAAAGATTGGGCCCCACGCCAACCTCTGTGTTCACGATTTTCCGGCTGATTTGTTCAACTTTTCTGACGATGGGCAGCATTTAAGTCTCATGAGAGTTGTTGTACAAAGAACATTGGAATAAAATTATCCTTTGATGATTTAACTTATGCAAGCTTTCCACCTACACAAAAAGTTTTCGGTCATTGACACCATTAACTTTCAGTGTGGACGTGAAGGTCGACACAAAAGCGATTGGTTGCAATCGTGTGGCGTCGGCCAATCAACGCTCACTCTACCCGAGCCTCGACTGACCCACCACCTTAACGACGTGTGTATGCCCTTACAAACTTGATTCTAGGATCGTTTGCATATGACCCTATGGTTTCATGCACATTAAATAGAGAAAACAATCAAACATTATAGGTTCGAGATTGCTAAAAGTGCGTTAAATATTCATTTCATTTAATGAGGGAGTTAAGAGAAGGTTTTTGGTTTTTAATGTTTCAAGGATTTCTAAGCGCTCTGGGAGACTGGTACCCCTGACAATCGATTCCCTTGTAGGACGAACGTCATGGGCCCCTCTTCAGCGTGCTTCTTTGGGGCTCTCTTTGGTAAGTGAAGTTTTAGACTTCTCAAGAGTTGGGTTGTGGTCATTTCGGTGTATGTAGAGGGCAAGGCTGCATAGTTCTCTGTGATGCGAGTATATTCATACAACAGGTGACTTTTTTCAGATCTGGGGTATCGATCATGGTGCTGTTTCTCATGACATTATGGGTTTTCTTGTTTCTGTAGAATTTCGTGAGGTTTATTCAGTGTTTTTTTAGCGGTGATTTTTACACAATTGGTAATGTTCTGTAGTACCTGATCGTCGTGTTTATACAAGGTACTAATAAAGGAAAGGTAGAACAAGCTCCGTACGGGATATGGGCGATTCACCCACGTTATACCATCTGATTAGCTGTGGGTTGATGGTTTTGGATATTTAATTGTTGGTATATCCATTGTAGATTCGAGAGACTTTCTAGCTCTCGGTGCACGGGAAACCAATTACTCTTGACATATTAGGTTGAGACTGTAGCGTTTGTATATGTTTGGCTTGCAGTACAGTCCAATAACGAACAATCGGCAGTTAATTACTGCCCATCGTCAGAATAGTTAAACAAATCAGTCATGAAAAGAGGGTGCTGTGGAATTAAAATATATATATATATATATATATATATATATATATATATATAATTTTTTGGGGGGGAAAAATATAATATTAGAATGTATCTCCATTAACGCGTTCCCAAATTTCAACCTTAGCCCTGGTTTGTTCAACCTAGACCCCATTATCACTACATACATAAAATCTCAAATAAAGTTGTTTCAGGATTTTGTACCCTCTCATTAAGCTTCAGAGGTTGGTAGTCTAATCCTCCCTTCCACTATTTAAGGCAATGTATATGTATGCCTCCTGTTCATTCCTTGAAAAGGTCTTTAAGAATAAAGACGAAAGAGCTCGGAATCGCTTTTCACTTTTCCTTTGTGGGTGTATCTGTATATATATATATATATATATATATATATATATATATATATATATATATATATATATATATATATATATAATAGTTTAATTTATGAGACTAGTTTCAGTATGTAGTTTATCATACCCTCTTCAGTCGCATACTGAGAATGCAATTGTTACAAAAGTCTATAAATAGCTTACAGATCAGAAACACAAAAAGAAAAAAACACAAAGAAACACAAAACGAGGGGAAAAGGTCATTAATGAGGGGGTGCGAGTCTAAGATCGTTGACTAAGGTGTTTACGATAAGGCTACGGGAATGGAGGCTGCATTTCAATGCCCATCTGACAAATTAAAATTGGGAATTTCTCCTATTAATATAGATTCTACTATTTTTTTTACGGAAAATAAACCACACCAAAACACTCTACCTAACCCCCCCACCCTTAACCCCATACTAGATGGTAAGCTGCCTATTTAACCAACACACATTCATCTACCCTAACTTCATCCCTTTACGATCCTTAACTCCCTTCATGTTTAAATAATTTAAGCCTTGCTGCCCCAGACCACGTCCTCGCCTAGTATAGTTAAACCACATCAGGTGTGGTTAGTGGCTGGGTGGTGCTGCGCCTAGGTTCAACTCCGTAGTGACGGCCATATGCTGTGGGGATCCGTGGTTCGGACCCCACGCTAAACTGCAATGACCCACTGGAAAAGAAAAACTTCAAAGAAAAAGAGTAAAAATATCTGTATTTTGTGGTCTACAATCCTCTGATCCCCTGCCTATGCTTTATGGTCTAGAGGTAGGGACACTTTAGCATCCCCACCCTTAATGTAGCCATTTTAAAATCCTCCCTTCGACGTTTTGCCAATCAAACATCATCTCCAACATCATCTTCAACATCATCCCCAGCAACATCCTCAACATCACCCAACATCATACCCAATATCACCTCATCTTCATCCCAGCAACATCATCAACATTACCCAGCAACATCCCCAACATCACCCAACATCCTAACATCATCCCCAACATCACCTCAGCATCATTCTCAGCGACATCCTCAACTTCACCCAACATCATCAACAACATCTCAAACATCATACTCAACATCACTTCATCTTCAACCCAGCAACACCTTCAACATGACCCAGAAACATCACCCATCATCTAAAACATACTAACATCATCCCCAACATCCCTCTTAACATCAACCCCTAACCTACAGAATATTTTCATATAATTTAATAAAAAGATTAATAATATAATTATTGATAATAAAATTAAATAATAATAAACAAGATATTAGGTTAGGTTTTCGATATTAAACATTCTAACCTAACCTTACTAACCCCGCCCTTTTAACGCCCCCCCCCTAAGTATTCGCAATTAAACATCCCCTTTTCTCCCATAATCATGTTGCAAGGAATCTTTGGTAATAATGCGGCTGCTTTCTTCTCTACCAGTGAGACCAGTATAATGGTATGGATTTCGTTACTTTGAAAGTACATACGAGTATGTTAAATAACTGATTTAATTATCACTTTGGCATTAAACTCTAGCCACCCTGCAGGAAAAGAGAAAAGGAGTTGTAGGATGATGACTCATTTCCAGGTGGATGTGACACAACTACCTCACCTGGATGCGGGACCACCCCACTTGGATATATCCCGGGTTAGGTTAAATTCCAATAGAACTTCTAATTCCTCGCTGGTACATGGACTGCTAGGAAATATCCCCAGCATGCAACAGCCTCCCTCGACACTAACCTGGTCCCTAAGGATAGCCTTACAGGGGGAGTGGCCCCACTGTAGGATTAAAGGATTTCTCTCTTAAATTTCCTAGAGGTCAGAGGGAGCATAGATGCCATCTGCCCCCTGGAAGCATTAACAACAACAACCAAGCGCGGATCCAAGGGCGGCTATGAAGCTGAATCAGAAAGAGTTATGTAATAATATAGAATATATATAAAAACAGTTTTTTAAACCGTTGCGATCGAATGTATCTTATATGATACATGTCTAAAATACAGGTAAATCTCAAAAGTAATTATTAAATTCGTTATTAGAGCTTAGCTGACATCCAAAAACTACAATTCATAATTTTCTGATGTGTGGAAAAAAGGTCGGATCTGATAGAGTTGGTGCTCACTCCTTTTATGGAATGCTGTTATTTATTATCAATTAGGTTTATAATAAACCTTATTAATTAATCATCAAGGCGCCTTTTGTCAGACTACTCAGAGGAAGGAATTCAGGTTAGCCCCCACAATTTTTTAACCTGGATCCGCCACTAACAATAAAATCACTTTGGCAATTCTTAACAACTGTCATCACCCGATCTTAGAGATTTAAATTTGGTTCTATACGTGTACTAGGTTACCCTAGTTAAATGTTTAGCGGTGCTAAATTTTAATTTTAATAAACCAAATAATTATTTTAATTTTCCTCAATATAGATTCTGCAAATACGTTTAAAGATAATAATTTGATCTATTATTAACTGATGTCAACAAACTATCTAGAATTATAGCAATTTAATTTTTTTTTTAGTTTCAAAGTAGAGCTAAAATTTAAATTACTTTTCATACAATTAACAATCTAAAAAATTTACTTTATTTAACAAATAGCCATGCAAATCGAGTAATTATTACATAAAGAGATATAATTATTTCCAATTTGATTACAATATAGGGCCAATTTTTTTTTTATTATTCGAGAATAATTTAATTCTTAAATATAATTTTACGAGTAAAATACGAAATCAACAACCTCATATTTCGCGACGATTGTATTACTTGTTATATACGAGTAATGTCCTCACTTTGTAACTGGCAACCTAAAAGATTTTCAGAATCTGTTTAGCGAACACTCGTCCCATCGCCATAAAAAGTAGCCATTAAGCTTTTTATTCCTGCCAATTTAACTTGTAAACGAAAACTTAATAATAAATAACATCGATAAACTATAGTTATTTGTTAATAATTGCATAACAAGTTTAGACACAGTAGAGAAATTTCCAATTAGTTAGAGGGTAGGCTATGAAAGGTTAGATTATCTTCTAATCTTGGTCATTTCATACGAAAATGACACATTTGCGCTTGTCAGACATTAGGTCGCTTAAACTAGTTTAACACTTCAATTATATTAAGGAAGAAAATGACGCCATAAACGAGATTCTGTACTGAGCAAGAGAAGAAAAGGTTTGAATTTATAATCCAGTCTCGAACTTCACAATGGCAGTAAACGCATTTTCTTGGAAATGCGAAACTATACATCTCGTAAAGACTTCCAAGAAAATGCGTTCTTTTGTAAATCAAAGATGCCCTATTCTCAATGAAATGCGTCCTTCTCGTAATGAAATGCGCTACTCCTATAAATAAAATACTTCCTTCTGTGAAATAAATACATCCTCTTAAGCAAATGCGTCCTTCTCATAATGATATGCGTCCTTCTTCATGAAATGCGCCATCCTGTCAATGAAATACGCCCTTCTGTTAATAAAATGCAAAGCGTCCTTCTGTTAATAAAATGTGTCCTTGTTTTAATGAAATTTGTCCTTCTCTCAATGATATGTGTCATTCTCTTGATGAAATGCCTCATTCTCTTAATGAAATTCGTTCTTTTCTTAATAAATGCTTCATACTGTTACTGGGATGCGCCCTACTTTTAATGAAATGCGTCCTTCTCTCAACGAAATTCGTCCTTTTCTTAATGAAATTTGTCCTATAGTTAATGAAATGCGTCATCTTCTAAATAAAATGCACCCTTATCTCAATAAAATACGTCCGACTTTCAATGAAATGCTTCCACCTCTTAATTAAATGCCTCCTTCTCTTAATGAAATGCGTCTTTATCTCAATGAAATGTCTCCTACTATTAAATAAATGCGTCCTTCTCTTAATCAAATGCCATCTTCACTTAATGAATGCGCCCTACTGTTAATGAAATATCTCCGTCTGTTAATGAATGCGTCCTTATGTTGATGAAATGCGTCATTATGTCAATGAAATGCGTCCTTCTCTTAAAGAAATGCGCCTTCTCTTAATTAAATTCGTCCTCCTCTAAAGGCAAGGCGTATTTCTTTTAATGAAATGCGTCCTTCTGTCAAACAAATGTGTCATTCTCCTAATAAAATGATTCCTTCGTTTATTGAAATGCATCATTCTGTTAATGAAATCGCTCCTTCTACTAATGAAATGCGTCCTAATATTAATGAAATACATCCTTCTTTTAATGAAATGCGTCATTATGTTAATGAAATGTGTCCTTCTCTTAATGAAATGTGTCATCATGCTATTGAAATGCGCCCTTATATCAATGTAATGAGTCTTTTTCTTAAGATAATGCGTCTTTGTCTTAATGAAATGCGTATTTTCTGTCAAAACCGTGTTTTGTTAATGAAATGATTCCTTTTATTGATAATATGTTCCCTTCTGTTAATGAAGTGCGTCATTCTGTTAAGGAAATGCGTCCTTCTGTTAATAAAATGCGTCTTTTTATGAAATGCATCCTCCTCTAAATAAACTGTATCCTTCTATTATTAAAATACATCCTGATTTTAATAAAATACGTCCTTCCATTAACAAATGATGCATTCTCATAATGAAATGCAACCTTCCGTCAATGGAATGCGCCCTTCTGATAATAAAATATGTCCTTCTAATAATTAATGACTCCTTTTGCAAATGGAATGTGTCCATCCGCTAATGAAATGTGTCTCCTTAATAAAATGCGTCTTTGTCTGAATGAAATATGCCCTATTTTTACTGAAATGTCTCCTACCATTAATGAGATGCGCACTTGCCTTAATGAAATGCGTCCTACCGTTAATTAAATGCGATCTTCTCTTAATGAAATGCGTTTTATGCTAATGAAATGCGTTTTATGCTAATGAAATGCGACCTCCTTTTAATTAAATGCGTCCTAAATTTAATAAAATGTGTCCTTCGGTTAATAAAGTAGGTACTTCTCTTAATAAATATGTCTTATTTTTAATGAAGTACGTCATATTGTAAATTAGAGGCGTCCATCTGTTAATGCAATACATCTTTCTCTTAATGAAATGTGTCTAACTTTTAATGAAATGCGCCCGTCCTTATGTTGAAATGTGTCCTTTTCTTAATGAAATGTAGCCTTCTCCTAATGAAATGCATCCTTTTCTTAATGAAATGCGTCCTTCCGTTAATTAAATGTCCTTCTCTTAATGAAATGCGTCCTTCTCTTAATAGAATGCATCCTTATCTTAATGGAAGATTTTGAGGAGAAAATAAAAACTAGACTATAATGAGACTTAGGGTGACGGTCTCGTCTCCAGCAAAGACAAGTTCCTTCTTGAACCATTATCTCGTGTCGGGTTAATCGCTGGTATAATAGTTTCCAATTCGGTTAAACTTCACATCACGGGGCTGTTATCTGTTACAGATAGCCTTGGTTTGCTTTCCACGCATAAACTGTGGGTCTCAGATTTTTCCCTGAACATTTTGCTTCATTGCAAACTGTCTACAAAAGATGTATTTCGAGTCTAATTTCAGTAAAGGGGGCTGTATTTGTTCTCGGTAAAAATGCTATGGAAGAACAATGACAAAGGCTTTGTCACTACAATACAGTATCCAAGAGTTAAAAATAGCAAAGATGGAAACGTGAGGTTGATGAAACTGCTTGCTTGGCATTCATTTCAAATCCGTGCATTAACTAGGCTCGAAGGATTGCTCGTAATGAGCCTTATTTATTAACTACTGTATCAATAAATCCATTTATTTAGCCATAACTACGAATGAAAAATTTGGTACTTAGAAGATTGTCGCGCAGTTTCGATTCTGTTTGGTCCACAGCTTAGGAAAAGGAAGAGCAGTGTTCATTTCAAGGGAGTCCCGAACTAATTTAGTTGTGCTTCTTTCTTTATTTGAAGAATATTCAAAATTTCTTCGTTTATATATATGATAACTACCTGAAAAATCCTTTCAATGATTATTTTTTCAAGATGTTGCGAGTTTGTTATGGCTAGCTTTATGACGTCAAAAAGATGTTGATAATTTATCATCTACTTGCAGTTGCAAAATGTGTAGACAGTCTTGCTTTCTTCACGGTGTGAAACAGATTAACGACCTATGGAACATAAAATTTATTAACAAGAGAATTTTCCAAGTATTAAATCTCAAAGACGGCAATCAATTTAAAAACTCCCGTGCAAACCCAAATACGAAAACTAGTTACTTTATTTTTAGTTCTTTGTTTTTACCATCAAAGGGTTATGAATGTACTTTTGTAGATAAAAAGTAGCAATTTTGATACATTCATTCTAAGTTCGTACTCTTTCAAATTCTGATGACGTCACGAATAAACCCTTAAACAGTAAGTTAATAATTGAATATAATTCCTTATTTCAATGAAAATTTCTTCGAAAGCGCATTGTATTTAGACCAATCATCATTGATTCACTTGGAAGTTATAAGTGGTAGACCGGTCGAGTTAGGGATTAGTTAGGTAAATTGAATTTTTGACGAGAGTAAGTTAAGTTTAGTGACATCAAAAAGTATTTGGTTAGGTTTATGTTTGTGCAGGAACACCGAAACTAACTTTAAAGAATTTGTAACATATTTTTTTTAATTATATGTACATTCCTATTAAACGTTTTGCTTTTTACTTCCCCAAAATATAAGACCTAAAATGATTTCTTTCTTATTTATTTCTATACATATATTTATTCAAAGATACTCTCAAAAATGCAAAAAGTCTTGCCATTTTTTTTTTTAAATGCTACTTGTATTATCTCTAAACTTTTCCTCCTTAAAAAAGTCGACATAATTTTCCATAATGTTTATCTGAGCGTTACAAAATCATATGAATCTTTATCACTTTGGGTTGCATCCCTTTAAATATATTCCTAAGCTGTAATGTGACAAGGGTTAGTGTCTAGCCGAGGGAAAACACCGCTTCCGATTAGATCGGTTGTGGCTAGTCTCAGGATGGAGTTCCGATGTGTGTGGTCCTCACGGCGGCTGTCATAAACTGTAGTATCCATAGTTTGGACCTTACGTTATACTGTAGGTTTCTAGTGAGAAATAAAGGAGTTCGAATGAGGATTGAGTTGGTGTTAAAATCTTAACCCAATTCTGTAACGTCCCAAAGCTTCATATGTTTAGTTCATCGTTAAAATGTGGCTGAATCTCCAACATATAAAGTCACTAGCGAGCGTGATCGAGTCTTGATTGATATTTTATCCCATTCTGTCATGTAAGGACCATCTGAACATAATGTAACTAGTGCTCACACTGTCTGAACCTCAATACTTACAACAACTTTCCCCGTGCGAATATTTCGGCAAAATTCAGGGGTAATTTTTTTGTGACGTTCCTCTGATAAGACGTCACTGAGTTATTTTGTCAGTGTAAACTTCAACCTGAAGAGTTCTGTACAACAATAAGCCCAAGACTCCTTAGCAACTCATTGTCAATATCTGTACAGAAGTTCGAGTACTTCAGTCAGAGTTAGGTACTGGTATAAGGAAAAAATGTTCTCCAGACTGTCTTTGAAAACTTTAGATATGTTCCTTCCACACATTTTCTTTCATTTACCCTGACCACTTTTATCAGGAATGTCATTTTAAATACTTTTTTGTTTGTTTTCGCTTTTTGCACAATAAATTCTTTTGTTTACCTTTGAGCCGATTTTATATCATTTTAGAGCTACACCACATTGTTAACCAAGTTAAGGAAGTTAGTCCTTCTTAATGATTATCAAAAGATGATAACTAAAGTTATTATCCAACCCTATTTAGGAAGACTTACTTAAATCAGATGTACTTTTCAACTTAATCTGACCTCTTTTTGGGGAAGTAGGATGTTTGCCTTCAACAGTTAAGGAGATTACTTCCAGGTTCTTTTATCAAAAGACTGTCAGATCCTCGACCTTCTTCTCTACTCTGATGATTCCCTCCGTGGGTTGAGGTTCGGTTGTCGACCTTTCCTCGGAACGAGGCTCTCCGCTGATGACCTAGGCATTGTTCAGAAACATAGACGGCTGGTTTCGTGAGTCGGTTCTGCTCAAACTCACAACACTTTCTTTGACAAGAAGGCGAATTGCAGCAGTTGGCTGGGGGCACGAAAGGGGGGGTGTATTGGGGCAAGGAGAGCTTCGTTCGTTCTCTGGACAAAGATTGGTGAGAACAGTATGTCTGAGGCCTCAATGGGAGCTGAGGTGAAAGGCTACTAGTGTAATGTGACGGGTAGTGTGGGATTTCAGATTGTTGGTTGCAAAGATTCGACTTTGCATTACATGGAACATGAGTGCTCATAGGAAGTGTAGCACTACTTCCACAGTCCGCATTAGCATATCTGTTGCCATAGGAACAGGTTGTACAGAGATGATCATAATTATTGACTTTCTGGTTATACAGTGGCGGCAACAAAAAAAGTGACATGTGACAATTCGGGGAAAATAAAACAGAAAAATGTAACTTACATATTTTATTATGAATATTTCATGAAAGTTATTACTTGGTCATGTTGCCCTTGCACTTGATGACCATCCTGAGTCGATTGGGCATTGATTCAGTGAGGTTTGCGAAGTAGGTGGGGTCGATCGTAACCCAGATCTGCTTCAGTGATTCTATCAGGTCCTTGATGCTGCCGGGTGCTGTCTCTTGAACTTTGGACTTCATCAGATTCCAAGCATTCTCAATAGGATTTAGGTCCAGGAAATTACCAGGCCACTCCAAAACACTAATATTATTATCATTGAAGAACCTTTTTACTAACTGGGACCTGTGAGCAGGGGCACCATCATACATGAAAAATTCACACTGATGAATTTCCCAAAATGGCAGCATGTGCTGCCTCAAAACTTCAAGATAGTTAGTCCCCCTCATGGCTACATTCTTGGCAAGGAAGTACAGACCTCCTCTGCCCTTTTTTCCACTAAAGGCACCCCACACCATCACACTATCAGGGTGCTTCACAGTTTTCACGGTATATTTCGGGTCATCCCGAGACACAGTGCTGGGACGACGCACGATCTTTGACTCTCCTCTGACCAGCCTAAAGGTGCTCTCATCACTGAACATGACCTTCTTCCAATGGGCAGCTGTCCAATGTTTATAGGTCTTGCAAAAATTGAGCCTTTCCATCTTCATAGCCTTGGTAAGAAGTGGCTTCTTGGCAGCGCGGCGAGACGGTAGGCCTAAGTCCTTCTGTAAGCGATGACTGATGGTCCTGAGGGCAACGTTCTCGAGGAGGTCTGGGTGTTTTTTCTTGATTGAAGCGGAGGTTACAGAAGGGTCTGACATCACTTTACGCCTTAGGATATTATCAGTCCTTGGAGATGTCTTCCTAGCTGCACCAATGCCCTCCTTCCTCTTTGGTATGGTACCTGGTGGCAATAACTCAGCTGCACGTTTTAGGCGATGAATCGTATTTTTGACGTTACTAAATCTGCTGCTACATCAATAAAAGACTTTTCCTGCTCTAATAGGGTCAAGGCACGGCTTTTCTCTGTCATAGAAAGCTTTTTCCACCCCATTGTATCCACTTGCACAGAAGTTATAGCACGTCAAATGGAGGCACGAATGCAGATAATCAGCACGCTGGAGTGCCATATACTAAAACGTCGTTGTACGAGCTCAAACGAGACACTGAGTTCCAATAGAGCGCAGTTCTGTTGTCTTAGCCCAGGAGAGTCGTCCACTTGCGGCATAAGCTCCGCACATTTTCATTGGATTGTTGGCAAGTAAAATAGTGAAAGCGATTTTGTGTATCGATTTCTGTTGCCAATATTCAATGTCACTTTTTTTGTTGCCGCCACTGTATGTACATTTTAAATCACTCAATCCACCTATAGACATATGGCGAGCTCTCTCTGGTTTATAATGGTACTTTTCAGAATAATAAGTCAGGTTTTTATCACACTTTTCGGTACAAACACTGGGGCCATTTGAAATATAGTGGAGACGACACTGGGTTTTATTCATTGGGTAAATTGGATCTGATTCCATGTCTCGAACTTTATAATTATGAAAATCAGAATAATCTCGATGCATCAAAACTGTCGGATTCTCGAAATATGAAGGATTTCTTTTCCGAAGCCTCGACGCATTCTGTTCCTCTTGATCGATACTTAGACTTTCTTTGTACATTTGTCGCGGTAGGCTTGATCCTCTCTTTCTGTACTGATAATTTCCGA
Source organism: Ceratothoa steindachneri (assembly GCA_963969495.1). NCBI lineage: Eukaryota > Metazoa > Arthropoda > Malacostraca > Isopoda > Cymothoidae > Ceratothoa > Ceratothoa steindachneri. Next base: position 143,002,289 of record OZ018331.1, on the reverse strand, counting down.
TTGCCTTTGAAGATTCTCCCTTTATATTATCGATAATATTTAATCTGTCCCCATAAGAATATGGACGTCTATTCCCATCGGGGCTCCCATCTAAATCATTAGCCCCAGGAACATATTTGTAGGGCTCTGGAGATATACGTCGCTCCTTATCAATAAGAGGCTCTACTATTTGATAATTCAGTGATGTTGAAAAGGGACAAGTGTTACTATAGTTTATGTCTTGTGTGTATTTAGAAGGATAACAAGAATTATATTTAGAAATAGCGTTGTTTGTTAATGGTACAAATCTCTCGCAGGCACTATCGCAAAAATTACCACTATACGTGGAACATAGAGAAAATGGTTTTACTTTATTGGCATCATTATTTCGGGTGAACCCATAAGAGGATTCATTATTTTCATACAAGAATTTAGTATTTTCTTTATTGGCCATATGAGATAGCACTGTTTCACTAGAATCTGTTCCATCCTCAAGACCGTATTGAATAGACTGACGACATCTATCGTGACCAAAGAGTTGCATAAACTTCTCTTCGTCTAAAGACAAACTTTTTGCTGGCTTTTTAGGTAGACCTTCGTGAGTTTCTAGGCCCTTCGAACGCGGGAGACTGGACGTACAGGAGCTAAATACAGAAAAAAGTTTATGTTCTGGTGACCCAGATACTGAGTCTTCTTGTAACAATTGATAGTCATAGCCATCATTTACCTTGAAACAGTTAGGAGTTACGAATGTCTTTCGATTATGGCCCTTAGGCCTAGACGTTTCGGTGCAATTTTCATTTTCTTTCTCAAATGATAGATTTATGGCTGATAAAGCTCTCCCAAACGCTCTGGAGTTTGGAGGAGATTTTGTGTTCTTTTCTTTACTGCAATTGAAACTACCATAGCGCCTGATTCGTCGGGTTGGAGCTGTCTTAAATTCTCTCTCATAAATAGATTTTGCATTTTCAGGTAAGGTTTCATTCAGAGGAGCCTTGGTATCGCTCCCATATCGATAGGCGTAATGACTATTGCCAGTGAGTTGATGAGAGATTTCTTTATGAGAATTAGAACAATGGTATTGGAATGGTTTTGAGGGTTGGTGTAAAGATATATTTGAAGGTTCATTTTCGGACGCCTCAGACGAAGCATTATGAAAGGACGATTTTAGTTGACACCAGCTCAAGTTTTGATGGGATTTCCGTGAGTAAGAATTTATTTGGGAAGTGGTATTATCATAAGGCGAGGAATGGAAAGGTCTTGAGTATTTGTCGCAGGTTGGCTTGTGTGTGGTGTAACATAAATCATTCTTGCCTCTGTCTTCTTCGAAGGTTATATTTTCGTAATTACTCCCATACTTAACTCTATCACTACCTTGTTTTAGACACAGTATTGGCGAAGATGAATATGGAGAAGTCTTCGAGGTTGAATCTGTAGGGTGATGCTTTAAATAAGGGCTGTTACCCAATCCTCTTCTGTAAGACAGTGGAGGAGGAGGTGGAGTGGGTGTTGGGGGTGTCGGCGTAGGGGGGTTTGGTGGTTTTAGATTGTGGGGTACTGCTTCCTCCTCCAAGCCCATCTTTCGGACCCTCCCTCGATCACTAGTACCGAAGTAGGAAGTGAGATTCGAGAGACTCGTGGGACTTGCCAGGAGTCTTCGTTGAGCCATGAGCCAGGCGATAAGTCGGGAGTGCGCCTCGTGAAAAGCGAGGTGGACAGGAGAATCCAACTTGCCCAAGAGTAATGCCTTCTCCTGATGGCATAATCGTTCCAGCTCGTTCATTTTATCGTGTAGCAATTTCTGCAGTTGAATGTATCGCATATGGAGTTCCACCTGTGGCAGGTAAAATTGTGAGAGTTTACTGAGGGAGGAAAAAGAAGAGTAATTGAAATGACAAAAATATCCGCTCAAAATCGTTAGAAGTAAAGGATGACAGCGAGGAAAATGTGAAAAAGTGAACAGGTCAGAAATAAACAACAAAGATCAGAGCCAGAAGATAAGGACCCTAGTGAAGGATAAAGATGAAGGAATAGTTCCTGACATGAAGAACCACCACTGATGGAAACAGATTCAGAAATGGGTAAAACCTACCTTGCGGACGCAATCTTCAAACATAAGAGTCATTCTCATGCGGTTGCCGCAATTTTGGATGAAGTTGACTAACGTCTTGTGGTCCACTCGTTCCATGTCGTGACCATTAATGGACAAGATGACATCACCTGGGAAAATAGAGCCAAACGGGCTTGTAGTTGCTCGATAGTACTGACATGCTGGATCAACCAGTTTTCTTCAGCCCAAGAATGTCAATCGATGAAGAAACATATAAAGAAAGAGCAGATAGGCGAAAATAAAAAACAACAACATAACAATATAGAATCCTAGACCACAAAGGATCTTGCAACAGCTCAATCCTGAATTCAGGACGACAATGACTCATCAAAACCTCAATCCTGGATGACAATTGCTCCTGCAACACCTCAATCCTTGAAAACAAAGACTAATGTAACATATCAATCCTGGATGACAAAAACTAATGTAACAGTTTAATCATGGAAGACAAAGATTAATGTAACAGTTCAATGCTGGATGACAAAGAATCATGAAGCAGGTCAATCCTGGACGACAAAGATGAATGTAACAGCTGAATTTAGGACGACACAGACTCATAAACAGTTCACTCCTAGACGACAAATACTCCTACAAAAGCTCAATCATGGAGGGCAAAGGCTAATGTAACAGTTCAATCCTGGACGAAAGAAACTAAGTTAACAGTTCAATCCTGGATTACAAAGACTAATGTAACAGTTCAATCCTGGATGACAAAGCCTAATGTAACAGTTCAATCCTGGACGAAAAAACGACAAAGACTAATGTAACAGTTTAATCCTGGACGACAGAAACTAAGGTAACAGTTCAATCCTGGACTACAAAGACTAATGTAACAGTTCAATCCTGGATGACAAAGCCTTATGTAACAGTTCAATCCTGGACGAAAAAACGACAAAGACTAATGTAACAGTTCAACCCTCGATGACAAAGTCTCATGGAAACAGTTCAATCCTTGACGACAAATACTCCTGCAACATCTCAATCGTGGACGACAATGACTCTTGTAACAACTCAATTTTGAACGATAAATGAGCCTGCTACAGCTCAATTTTGGACGACAAAGACTCATGCAACAGCTCAAATTTTGACGATAAATGCTCCTGCAACAGCTCAATCCTAGACGACAAAGATTCCTGCAACAGCTCAATTTTGGACAAAAAAATTATCCTGTAACAGCTTAATCCTCAGTGCTAAGAACTGGAATCAGAGAGGCATTTCAAAGTTGCCACAGATTGGGGACAAACGTGAGAGGAATTCCAAAGAATGAACTCAAAACTTCGCGGATTTGAAACATCGCTTTGTGGATCCGGAGTATTCGCGCATTTAAAGAAGCGTCACCCGAGAAATAATCCTTGGCACTCCAAATATAAAACAGTTAAAAAGCAATAGTTAAGTGAAGTTAATTGCGAAAAGAAAGTAAGTTGTTGTAACCAACAAGAGCATTTTTAATATGTAGAGAAAGAAAGAGAGGGAAGGGAGGTGACCGATCAAGGGAAAAGACGGAATAGCGAAAATATAAAAATGCCAAACAACAATATCAAATCTCATCGAGGACCTAAATACCTGGAGTGGGAGGGTGTATTATAAACTCCAAAAAGAGAGTGGTACAAAGACCACAAGTATTCATAAGTGTGAACCTAAACCTCTATTTCGGGAGTAGAAACAATACCACATCAGAACTACAACAAAGGTGAAATTGGCGAATAAATCCTTTTGGAGTTCGCTCTCTGCCTCTTTACCCCACCAAAGGACTCCAAATTGGCCATTTAATTAGAAAATCAAAACAAAGGCCCCCCAAAATTGGTCATTTCATTATCAAATCAAGGAAGTACAAAATTGGTCATACAATTTGTAAATCAAATCAAAGGAGTTCAAATTAAATAAAAAAACTCCAAATTGGCTATAAAAAATACCAAACCAAGTAAAGTTAATCCTAATTTGGCCTACAATTATCAAATCAAGTGACTTTAAATTGGCCATACAATTAGAAAATCAAATTAAAGTATTGGCCATACAATTGGGTATACAATTATCAAATCAATGGACTTCAAATTGGCTATACAATTTGCAAATCAAATTAATGAACTCCAAATTTAGAATACAATTATCAAATCAATGAACAAATTATCCATGCAATTAATTAATCAAATCAAGGGACTCTAAATTGGCCATATAACCTAGAATTTAAATCAGGGGACTCCTAATTTGCCCTACAATTAGAAAGTCAAGATTTAAAGGTTGCAATTCGGATAGGGGGCTCCCTCTCGCGGGCCCTGAAATCCCACTTTTCGATACTCCAATTCCAAAACGCCCCCACAAACTTCGGTAAAGTGAATGCCGAGATGTTGCCTGTCTATGGGACAAGAAGAATCCCCGTATAGTCTTCCAGGGCATGCTGTAAAAAGCAACTAAGCTCGGATATGAGCCGCTTTTTTTAAAAGTCCCTAGTTTTTGCTCCTGTGATACGACATGAAGGTAATGGGCGGGGCTATAGCGGACTCCGTCCAGGTAGGCCAGTAAATCAGAGTCATTGTGAGAATCGAGTGTGTGTGGGTGGGGGGGGGGGGGATCCTGACTGGTCTAAATACTACAACGCATAGGAACCGATTGCTATGAAGGGGGGTGGGGGGAGTATAGTCCTTTAGTTCGAGTTATTTCAATAGGGGACGAGTGAAGCACCGGGAGTAGTAAGGGCGTGCAGCTCTCCGGTCCGAAGGAGGGGAGAAAGCGGCGTGCATCTGCCCGAGGATGAATTCCAAGCTGGTCACATGAGCGCCTGTAAGTCCTGCGGGTCTCTCTTGCCCTCCCAAGGTCCCCTGCGATAATCCTTGCCACCCTCGATCTCTCAACGCTCTTCGTACATGCCTTTACTCGCCCTCGTCCTCACCTCTACCTTTCCCCATAAACACTCCATCCCCATTGCCTCTTCCTCACCTCTACCTTTCCCCATCAAACACGCTTTCCCCAATGCCTCGTCCTTACCTCTTTCTACCTTTCCCCACCAAATACGACATACTCATTGCCTCGTCCTCACCTTCACAATTCCCCATCAAACACGCCATCCCCATTGCCTCGTCCTTACCTCTACCTTTCCATCACTAAACACTCCATTCCCATTGCCTCGTCCTCACCTCCACCTTTCCCCATCAAATACGCCATCCCCTTGGCCTCGTCCTCACCTCCACCTTCCCCTCACTAAACAATCCATCCTCATTGCCTCGTCCTCACCTCTAACTTTCCTTCACTAAACCTTTCATCGCCATTGCCTCGTCCTTACCTCTACCTCTTCCCACCAAACACGCCATCCCCATTGCCTTGTTTTCACCTCTACCTTTCCCCACCAAGCACTCCAACCCCATTGCCTTTTTCTCGCCTTCACCTTTCCTCACCAAGCACTTCACCTTCATGTCCTCGGTCCCAATTGATCATTCATTAAATTAAAATCAGAGGTAGCGCTCGGAACGAACCCCCCCCCCTTTCCCCTTCTAGCCTCTTTGGTCCATAGGTGGCATTACTGCATGTTGGTGGAATGAGGTGCAAGGGCTCTGGTGTGGAAGAGAGGGAGAAAGAGGTCGTAACCCCTCCGCCACGTACCTTCCCTCATACCCGCTCTTGAGGCAGGTGCGCCCGACGCCACGAAATCTACGTAAGTGATGACATCAGTGTCTTCCTCCTGTTTGTAATGGATACCATAACTCTGAAGAAGAAGAGAAGAATAAGAAGAAGAAGTAGTAGTTCCTTCTAGTCCTCTCGCAGCCCCTTATTTTACTCTTTTCTTCTCTTTGTCCTCCCCCTGGTTCAGTTAGGAATTTCCGGCTATTTTTCCTCTCTCCAAGTAATCTCTTCATTAGGCTAATCGGGTCATTATCTTCCACACATTTCTGCATCCCCTAAATTATTACTTTCTTTACAAGTCTTGATAGAGTATATACTAAAGCACCAGGTCTAGTCAGGGTAGATCAGCGGTAGAACGCCCCCCACAATCCCAGACACCAGGCACAAGGATCATTCACTGCATCCTCCACCTGTTCGTCGATCATCCACTTTTCTCTCACACACTCAAGTACATAAGCAATCCATTTTCGGGGTCTCCCATCAATCCGCAGTATACTCTTCTCGTATTTCCTCTTCACAATTCCTTTCACATCCATTGACATCATTCTCATATTTCCTCTTCAAATTCCTTCCACACCCATTCACATCATTCTCGCATTTCCTCTTCACAATTCCTTTCACATCTATTCACATCATTCTCGTATTTCCTCTTCAAATTCCTTCCACATCCATTCACATCATTCTCGCATTTCCTCTTCACAATTCCTTTCACATCCATTCACATCATTCTTGCATTTCCTCTTCACGATTACTTTCACATCCATTCACATCATTCTCGTATTTCCTCTTAAAATTTCTTCCACATCCATTCACATCATTCTCGTATTTCCTTTTCGAATTCCTTCCACATCCATTCACATCATTCTCGCATTTCCTCTTCACAATTCCTTTCATATCCATTCACATCATTCTCGTATTTTCTCTTCAAGTTCCTTCCACACCCATTCACATCATTCTCGTATTTCCTCTTCACAATTCCTTTCACATCCATTCACATCATTCTCGTATTTACTCTTCAAATTCAATTCGCATCATTCTCGCATTTCCTCTTCACAATTCCTTTGACATCCATTCATATCATTCTTGAAATCCTCTTTACAATTCCTTTCACATCCATACGCATTATTCTTGTATCTCCCCTTCACAATTCCTTTCACACTCATTCTTAAAATATACCCATACCCCTTCGAATATTCTCGGACACAACCTTTGATGCTCCTTATATTCTAACTATACACCCCTCACCCATTCCTTTCGTATTCTATCAACCCTTCTCACACTGAGCATCCATCTCGATTTGTCTTTTTTGCACTGTTTTGTATCATTTTTTTATTTTTCTTCCATAGCCTCGTCTAACTCCTATATACCAACTTTGGCACAAGCATACTTCCGTGCAAATTGCACATTGCACACTCAATCCCTTAGCATTAACTAACGGTTGAATCGCCCACGAATCTTTCACAACCACATTTAAAACCTTGAGGTTGTAATCTGCTTCATTTGTGCCGCAATCATTCGGGATACATCCTAAACCATTAAAACATCTCTGTGTTCAAGGACCAAACCAAGAACGGATCCAGGGTAAAAGTTTTTGAGGGGGGGGGGGTTGCTAACCTAAATTCCTTCCTTTGAGTAGTCTGAGAAAAGGCCATTGATGATTAATAAGGTTTATAATAGACAGAATTTATAATAAATAACAGCATCTCATAAAAGGAATGAGCAATAACTCTCTCAGATTCGACCTTTTTTCCACACATCAGAAAATTATGAATTGTGTTTTTTTGTAGTTTTTGGACGTCAACTAAGCTCTAATACCAAATTTAATACTTATTTTCGAGAATTAGCTGTATTTTAGACATGTATCATATAAGATACATTCGATCGCAACGGTTTAAATAACTGTTTTTATATATTCTATATTATTAAATACAGTAACTCTTTCTGAATAACAGAATACAAGTATGACTTAAAAAAGAAATTTAAACAGAAACGGGTCTGAAAATTGAGGGGAGTTTCAGCCCCCTCACCCCCTCCTAGATCCGTGCCTAAACTAAACCACCTCGTACCTATCACTTCCTCACAAATACTTGCCAAACATATATAACACTAACATAAATAACACCCATCCTTAATCATTTCCAATGATTTTTACTCTCCGTTACCCTTCTTTCAACTCGTACCTCTCTATCTGCACTCTAGCCATTAATCTATTAAACGATCATGGTGATATGGCATGCTTTGTTTCACACGCCAACATAAATCGAACCACTCAGTTTGGCCGTTTTTCACTCTAATGCCTGCTTTACTTCCAACACAAAATCTTTTAGCATCATTTAAAAGTTTACAAGCTACTTCATACATTCTTATGTCCTGCCCTAACGCTTTTCTTTTGACGCAATCATACGCTTGTTGCAGATACTTAAGTCCAGCAAACGCTCACCTCTCACCCATTGAACACTTACCCAAACACCATAGTCAAACATTCGATCCACACACTCCTTGCGCGCTTAAACTCACCTTGCCCATACCCTAACATTACATTTTTGTTGTTTTTGCCTTGAACGCTCAATCTGAATTCTGCTATATACTTTACATCCAACACTCAGACTAATTCATCTCTGTCTCCTTTCTTTTATACAATGGTACTATTAAAGTATTCTTCCCGTCCTCAGGCACTGATCCACTCCAAACTTTACAACACAACTACAATCCCATTCCATAAGTCGCCACCACTGTTTAACATTTCAGCTAGCTTCAGTTCAGCTGCCTTGGTGTTTTTAAGACCCCTCATAGCACTGACAAATTCTTCCTTACTTTTGCTTCATCTTTCATACCTATATTACACAGAGTTTCAAAACACTCCCAACATCAATTTTTAACCTTTACATTGCTTTCAAGTACCTCCCATTCATGTATTTGATCTCCACACAGCTGCTGTTCTTTCCTCTCTCCGATCGTGCCAAAGTAACTTCCTTTTTCAATCTGAATCCTCATTCAACTTCCTTTTAGATAATTCATTTGCTTCTTTTGTATTCAGATTCATCGCTTGTTTCACTCTTCTTTACGATTTCTTGTGTGCACGAGGAGTCTTCAAAGTGTTCTTAGAAAAAAATGGAATAAAATTAAAACAAAAAGAAGTATAAATTTTATTTTCCAACATAATCTTAATTGAGGTTAAAACACTTTTGCAAGCTATGATACCATCCATTTATAACCATTTCTATAAAACTGAGGACTCTGAGAATTATAACAAGTTCAACAGCTCTTTTAACATCATCAACAGAAGGAAAATGAGGGGACTTCATGCTTGCATTAAGGCTTAGAAACAAAAAAAAGGCAGATAGAGCTAGGTCATCAGACTTTTAGGGAGGATTTTCATTTATTTATTTTGATTATTATTTTTGTTTCTACTGTTGATAATGTTAAGAGATGTTTTATCTCGGTTTAATTCTGTTTTATAGAAATAGTTGTAAATGGATGGTATCATCGCTTACAAAAGTGTTTTGATCACAATGAAGCTTATGTTGAAAAATAAAATTAAGATTATGTTGAAAAATAAAATTTATACTTCTTTTTGTTTTAATTTGATTCCATTTTTCTACGATTTTTTGGAAGACCCTCGTATTAGTCAGCAATTCCATGACATTCTACTCCGCATTATTAAGCATCTTCACTATATCTAACTTTTTCACGTTTTACTCCCTGCACGGTTTACACCGTTATTCCGGCATTCACCACCCTACTTCCTCTGTCCACTCATAGCACATCCACCTATAGACATTGTACTACCCACTATCACATCTCTAAATTTGTTCCACATTTGCCGCCCCTTCCCCCTATCATACATCCCCTGCCCTGCTCTCCAGCAATCTCACATATGCACAGTGGCGCCTAAAACTAGAAAACAAAAATCTCTATTTTCTTGAAAAGTCTTTTAATTTCCCTAACTATTATACAGATTATTCTGTGAAATTCGGCTCTGATAGTGTCTAAGTTTCATTCTATTAAACAATGGACCAAAAGTTATGTGGAGAACAATGTATAGTTGAAGAAAATGTGCGTTCCGAAACAAGAAAAGGATACCATATCTTCCAGTTTAAATGTAAAAAATCCTAGCATATGTATGGCAACACTGCCCTTCGTGTATTGTAAACTGCTACCAATTTATGAATGCGATACGAATTACGAGGGGCGGTCAATAATGTTTTCCGAATCGGTAGGGCAAAACAGAGAAAGGGGCATGGCTGTTTGTGGGGGTGTTAGGACAAGTTATGACAAGTCAGGACCTGCAGCAGCACACCCTTGCCTCGTCTATTTAAGAAGCAGTAGCTGATCGCAGATCGTCAGTCACAAATTTTTCAACAATGAAGAAGGTTGAGCACCGCGCAGTGATCAAATTTTTGACCAAGGAAGTCAAGAATGCAAAATAGATCCATGAACGCATGGTTGCAATGTACACCGACACCGCCCCTTCCTATGCAACCATTGCTCGCTGGAATAGGGAGTTCCACCATAGTCGTGAGTCCCTTGAAGATGACCCCCGTCCAGGACGCCCGTCAGACGTGACCAATGAGGATAATGTGGCCCGTGTGGAGAGGATCATCCTCGAAAATCGACGGGTGAAGGTCGAAGAAATCGAGCGAGAACTTGGAATATCACATGGAAGTGTTATCAACATCATCCACGACAATTTAGCCATGACCAAGTTCTCTGCCCGTTGGGTCCCTAGAGACCTCACGAAACCTCACGCCCTATGATCGACTTCAACGTCGTCAAAGTTTGGAGGAACTGCTGCTCCTGTACAACCAAGACCCGGCGGGATTCGAGTCACGCATAGTGACAGGTGATGAAACGTGGGTCCATCACTGGGACCCCGAGACCAAGCTCGAAAGAATGGCCTGGAAGCACAGGGGCTCTCCGACCCCCATCAAGTTCAGGACCCAACCCTCAGCCGGGAAGATCATGGCCACCATCTTATGGGATTCTGAGGGAGTGTTGATGGTGGACTATTCGCCTCGTGGAAGGACCATCACAGGTCAATATTACGCCGAGGAACTGGCTGGGTTGAAGAAGTGCATCCGTCAAAAGCGGCGCGGTAAGTTGACACGTGGTGTCCTCCTCCTCCACGACAAGGCCAGAGTTGCACAAGCTGCCCTGCGCGACTGCGGATTCGAGGAGCTCAACCATCCCCCCTACAGTCCAGATCTAGCCCCTAGCGACTATTTTTTATTCTGCCAGCTCAAGGCTGCACTGCGCGGACGCCGGTTTGGGGACGATGAAGATGTCCAGCTCGCCGTCCAGGAGTGGATTGAACAGCAGTCGGGAGATTTCTGGTTGTCGGGAATTCGAAGCCTCAGGGACAAGTGGCGCAAGTGCATTTAAAGTTGGTGGTAGTTATATTTAAAAATAATAAAACACTTTTCCTCATATCTCGTTTCCTTATATTCGAATTGCAAAACTTATTGACTGCCCCTCGTATGTTCGACAGCCCTTCATAAAACAGATTTTGTACTAGAAAAGTGAAGGAATAACAATGTCTGACAATTCGAGCCAATTTAATCAGTCAAACTGTGATTTTATGTATAAATCTCTATGAAAATACCTGGGCCTGTGAGTCGACGAAAGAAATAGATCGCCATCGAAAAATCGCACCCAAGGAAGATTTTGACTGCGAGTCGACGAAAGAAATAGATCGTCATCGAAAAATCACTCCGAAGGAAGATTTGGACTGCAAGTCGACGAAAAAAATAGATCGCCATCGAAAAATCACTCCCAAGGAAGATTGGGACTGCGAGTCGACGAAAAAAATAGACTGCCATCGAAAAATCACTCCCAAGGAAGATTGGGACTGAGTCAACGAAAAAAATAGATCGCCATCGAAAAATCACTCCAAAGGAAGATTGGACGAACAATTTTACACAGCAGCCCATGTTTCACGTTAAATTGCCGAGAACCTGAACCATTATGTGTCCTACCAGGCCATTTTACGACGCTTGATTGAGGTGGAGCTCAAATCGACATATCTTATCTCCTGCTAAGAAGCCAGTCACGAGTAAAAATCATAGTGCGGGTCGGTTGGCTTTTGTTGAAAAGTGTGAAGGTGTTTGTCAGAGAGGAAATCAAATTTGCTGAAAAGTGTGAAGGTGTTTTTCAGAGAGGAAATTAAATTTAATTTGTTCGGATCGCAATCGAAGCAGCACGCAGGGCGTCGTACATGTGAAGGATTAAATACCACATGCCTAAAAAGTGACTTAAATTTGGAAGTTACAGCGTTATGGTATCGGGCATGTTTTCAAGCGCTGGACTCCGCTCAATCGTCTATTTACATAGCAAAGCAAACGCTGTGGTATAGAATAAACTGATTCAGGAACATGTAATCCCCTCTCTCCAAACATCAGGAGTATCTAAGCCTGTTTTCATGAGTGACAATGCTCCGTAGAACAGCAAAAACGGAGAAGCAGTTGTTGTATGCTGAAAATAACGACGTGATGAACTGGCCTGCAAAGAGCCGTAAATTAAACCCAATAGAAAACCTATGGAAGATACTGAGTGAGGAGGTTATGGTGGTTTGGAAACCGAGTTATGTTGAATGTTAAAGTCTCTGACAAAGATTGGATGAAGAATGGAATAAAATGATGCCTGAACAATTAGTGAAGTCCTACTGCCGAAGATACATATGTTCAAGTCATTCCTAACAGGGTCCTGCATACTTCTTTTTAATATTTTATTGAATTTTCTATGAGATAATTGTTTTTTTATTGTTATGGCTTAATTCAAATTTATCGTTCTCTAGTTTTGGACTCATTGTTTCTTCAAATACAGATTACTCTCCTCATCAGTTTTTTTTACCCGCTTTTTTATATAAAATGAAATTTGGACACCATCAGAGGCAAATTTCAAAGAATACTTTGTGTAATTTTCATGTAAATTAAACGAGTATTTAAAAAAAAATTGTTTTTAGTTGTTCGATCTCTAGTTTTTGACGGTATGGTATAATCGAAACGAGAACCATGGGGGTAACCAGCAAGGGATTTGCTGATAAAGCCAAACAAACTAAACGCCCAAACCACACTAGACCCTGAACCAAAAGGCCAAAGACCAAAAATTAATCAAATTCCTAAAAAAGAAACAAAAATTAAGCCCATAACCAAACCAAAATAAAAATAAGCCTAAGTAAACTATAGACCCCCCCCCCCCCGCAAAAAAACAAAACAAATAACCCCAAAACCAAAGACCAGACATGAGCCTCTTAAAAGAGACCAGGCCAAGAACCAAACCCAAATTCAAACCAGACCAGAATCAGCACAAAAAAATAACTGGCCATGAACCAAACCTAAAATAGAAGGAAAACAAACGTTAGAACCCAAACCAATCCAAATAACCACCCAACCATAACCATTATCCTTTAACCGTGCATCGCACCTGAATGGTGAATCCGAAGGATCCATTCTCTCGGTCCACGATGACGGTCCTCTTGAGGAGGCGGTCCTCTTCCGGCGCCACGCTTCCCCGGTCGAGGTGATCCGTCGTCCCCTGCAAAATGATCACGTCACAGGGGAGACTCCAAGTTAAGGGGGTGGCTGGGAGGGGGGGAGGAGTACATATGGGGCGAGGGGCAGACAAACAAAGAAGTCACGAGGGAGGATTTGTGGGGAAGGGAAGCGGGAGTTCGGGGGTAAAATAATGCTCCCCCCCCTGTTTTGTAGGGGTATGGGCTATAGCCACAACAAACGAGACGGAAGTTAAAGGGGGCCCGTATCCCCCAGGGCCAATCCCACCCCAAGTTTACCTCCCCCCCTAACTCCTCCTGTTCGTATATAGAAATATTCCGTTGCTCGTACATACGGATACCGTCGTTCGTACTCGTGGATACTCATCTTCCCGTGTTCGGGCACTATTCTCCGCAATGGGGTGCCACGCGGGCACTATTGCCCCTGGTACCTGAAGGAGCGGCACCTCCTGGCGACCCAAGTGCCAGGGGCAGTCTCGAGCTAGATTGAGATTACCTGGGCTTTATTCATTTACCCCTTTTTTGGCACTTTCTTTACGAGCCTCCTCTTAGTCTACGGCTAGATTCGCAGACTAGTCGCCGACCAGCCTTCGTCCATTCATACTTGGTCGGGTTTAGGGTTAGGGAGACGCCAGTCCACCCACACCTCCTTCCCACCCTTTTCTCCCCCTACTGCCCCCTCCCCCCCGCTCCTTTTTCTTTTCCATATCTATTCTTTTAAGCCTCCACCCAAGGGGGTTCAAGCGTAACAGAAGTAATCTTGCTGCGGATGACATCTGAGGGATTGTGACCCCTCACGACACCAATACCCGTACTTTGCCCTATCGCATCCCCCAAAAACAGCATTCTGCCCTCCCTGCCCCAATACATACAAACATGTTGCCTATGCCCTCCCTGCCCCAATACTCGTACTCTGCCATCCCTGCCCCAATACCCGCACTCTGCCATCCCGACCCCAATACCCGCTCTCTGCCATCCCGGCCTCAATACCCCCCCCCCCACTCTGCCATCCTGGCCCCAATACCTGCACTCTGCCATCCCGGCCCCAATACCCGCACTCTGCCATCCCGACCCCAATACCCGCTCTCTGCCATCCCGGCCTCAATACCCCCCCCACTCTGCCATTCTGGCCCCAATACCTGCACTCTGCCATCCCGGCCCCAATACCCGCACTCTGCCATCCCGGCCCCAATACCCGCTCTCTGCCATCCCGGCCTCAATACCTCCCCCACTCTGCCATCCTGGCCCTAATACCTGCACTCTGCCATCCCGGCCCCAATACCCGCACTCTGCCATCCTGGCCCCAATACCCGCACTCTGCCATCCTGGCCCCAATACCCGCACTCCGCCCTCCAGGCCCCAATACCCGCACTCTGCCATCCTGGCCCCAATACCCGCTCTCTGCCCTCTAGGCCCCAATACCCGCACTCTGCCCTCCAGGCCCCAATACCCGCACTCTGCCCTCCAGGCCCCAATACCCGCACTCTGCCTTCCAGGCCCCAATACCCGCACTCTGCCCTCCAGGCCCCAATGCTTGCAAGAGGATCTACGGCAATATTTCTTCTACCTATTTTTACTTCTTCCAACTTCACCACTTCCCTTTTCCGCGTAATAAGCCATCGTTGGCGTTGCGAAGTATTTAACTGCTTACGCACACTACTGTTTTTTTTATATACGGGAGATCCGTTGCCCTTACTTGTGGATACCGTCGTTCGTATGTGCGGATAATGTGTTCGTACTTGTGGGTGTATTTTTCATGTGTACGGATAATCCGCTATTCATACTAGTTGACACCACTTCCCAAATTATATATTCAAGTAGTCCGTTGTTCGTACTTTAGGAAAACGCTGGCCATATTTCTGGCTACCGTACTATTCGTAGTACGGATATTCCACTGTTTCTACTCTACAGTGTGAATTTGTTCCCGAAGTACTTATAGCCCCGAACCCCGACCACAATTGCTTAGAGTTTACAAGGTATTTATCATGGAGGTATCTATTCTCCTTTATCTTCTTCACTATTCTCTTTTTTTATTAACTCTCCCTTTCGTCCTTCAGTCTGCTCCTTTCCCCACTGAATTAAAAGGCTCTACTTAGTTACGCGTCTCTTTTTTTAGAATTAAAAATTAACCGAAATTCCTTAGCTCGAAGCGCGCACCCTGTGTTTTGAAATGTGCTCTCTCTCTCTCTTTGACACCAGTCCTTGTCATTGTGTCGTCCTCGGCATGCTCCCCTTCAAGGGCTATACCCCAGCAGGGGACTAAAAATCAACAACGCTTTGAAAGATGAAGAACAATGGTTTGTGGTAATGTCAGGACACACTCATTGTCACCCAGTGGCACTCATTGGAGGGGACGGCACTCATAAGATGGGAGGAGGAGGTATTTTACAAGCCTCCAAGTACCCCATATAATGGGGCAGGACACGTGAGGTTGGTAAATACAGTCATACCCGTTCACATACAAGCCCCTAGGTTGTGAAGTAGACACAGGAAGCTGTGGGAGGGGGAAATTAATTTATGGCACTGTTCTGAGTGCCAGACACCCTTTGGCATCCTTTACCTGAAAGGACTCTGTCAACTCTGGCTGTATTTTAGCCCTGCCAGACGAATGGCTCCTGTAATGGTGGTGATGGTGGCGATGTTGTTGCTGCTGCAGGTGGTAATGTTGAATGTATTGATTTTGGTGGAAAGATCCTGGCAGTCCTTTCCTCGCCTGATCAGAGCGACACGACGCCAGGGCAATATCCGAAGGAGTCATTTCGGACATCGATTTAAATACTAAGGTCTCGTCATTCGGTTATTTCTTTCATCGAAACTCTCCCACTAATTACACCATTCATTTCAATCCCAAACAAAAGCGCTGAAACCACTTTGTTCAACACTTTAAAGTATAACGTCTCTTCGGACGCATCACAAAATCCACTCCGCTATGTTTATTATGGTTTCTCCACTGCCTGATTCGTTGGGACTAAACCCAATCCCAACACCAGGATACCTCAGCACAACTCACTACCGAAGGGTTCCACCGCCTTCTCTCTCTCGCTTCCATTTCAATACTCTTGAAATTATTCCATCCAGTTGTCTCGAGCGACAATTAAGCGATTCTTTACAAGTTGTCGTACATTTTCGGGAATCAATATGATATTGGAAGCAGCGGGCCTTGGAGCCATTTGTAGACTCTTGTAAATGCTATATTTGTGCCCTTTTTTCCTCCTCGTGTATACAGATGCTTTAATTGGGTGGAAAAAATGCGCGCCTGGACTTGGTTGCCATCGATTGGCTTACCTCTTAAAGGGAGATCTCGGCATAGCTCGTTTCTCTCTGCCCCTCGATAAGGGATAGAGAGGAGTAAGGCATTCGAGCCTGAAGAGAAGTTACAAAAGTCGCGTGACAATGAAGGCTTAAATTACCCGGAGGAAACTGAAAATGTTTTTCAAGTGGTTTAGCATTTATTTAAAAAGGCCTCTGAGTGCCTTTGAATGAGCCCTTGCTAAATAGAACCGAAAGTGCTTAGAGTTACATACTCCTTTTTATATAAGACGCCGATAAGGAAAATGAAGAAAAGCCCCTTTGTCTTTACGAAGAGAAAGGATAGAGAGTAACAAAGTTCATTATGATACTTAAACTGACATATTTCAACATCATTCACGAACAAGTGCGTGGTATAAGGAAAAGGAGCCAAAGGTCTGATGGTACAAACTTCCACGCATAACAATTCCTGTAGCTCTCGCCCACACATAGACACTGCAACGCGATGCACAGAACCATGAGAAAGACCTTATGCCATCATTTGGAAGGCTGTTATGACAGCATTGGGTATGTGGCCACGGGTTATTTATTACCTTCAAGCTGTGATTCAACGGCTTCGAAATTGGCGCACATCATTAATGGATTTAATTACTTGCCTTTATTATGCCATCAGCCCACGAAAGTATGGCTATAACAACGTTAGATAACCTCTCAATTCATTCTAAAGGCACGATGATGAGTGAAAAGCTTTCATTAAGGCCAAATGGTTTCAGATTTGCCTTTATAGATGACACATTCTCCAAATTTGACATTTTTGTGATTGGTGGTATTATTAAATCTAATTGCCATTATTCCCAATGGCTTTGGTTTGCAATAATAAATCAGATTTACCTTATCGTCAGGTGCTTTGTTTCTCATTACTAAATTTGATTGCTCAGATTGTCCGGTGTTCAGGTTGTGTTTAATAAATCTGATTGGTCAAATTGTCAGATCGGTTTGGTTGGCATTACTAAATCTGATTTCCCTTATTGTATGACGTTTTAGTTGGCATTACTAAATCTTTTCGCTAAGATTGTTAGGACCTATGGTAGGAATTACTAAATCTGACTGCCTTTATAGCCAGGGTCTTTGGTTGACATTACTAAATTCGTTTGCTTTGTTGCAAGGCACTTTGGTTGGCATTTATAAATCTGATTTCCAAAATGGTCAGACACTTTAATTGGAATTACTAATTCTGATTTTCATTATTGTAAGGTGCTTTTGTTAGCAGTACTAAATCTGATTGCCCTTTTCCCAGCAGCTTTGGTTTGTATTACTAAATCTGATTGGTCTAATTATAATCAAGCACTTTGGTTGAAATAATTAAATTTGATTCCCTTTAATTTCCAAGCGCTTGGGTTAGCATCACTAATCTTATTGTTCTAATTGTCAGGCAATTTCGTTCGCATTACTAGATCTGATTGCTCTAATTTTTAGGCGAGCTGATTTGGATTATTAAATCTGATTGCCCAAATTGTTAGGCGTATTGGTTAGCATTACTAAAGCTGAATTCACTTATTTTAAGCCAATTTCGTCGGAATTACTAGATCTGATTGCCATTATTTTCATGCTTTGGTTGGTATTGCTAAATCTGATTGACCTTATAATCAGGCGCTTTTATTGGCATTACTAAGTCTGATTGTCCTCATTTTTCAGGCGCTTTGGTTGCCTTTAAAAAATCTAATTGCCCTTAATTTTAGGCCCTTTAGCTGGAATTACTAAATCTGATTACACCAATTCTTATGGTTTTGGTTGTAATTACTAAGTGTGATTGCCGTTATCTTTCTGCTGCTTTTTTTACATTATTAAATCTGTTTGTCCTTATTTTTCAGGTGCTATAGTCAGCTTTAATAAATCGGATTGTCCTAATTTTCAAACGCTTTTGTTTGCATTACTAAATCTGATGGCTCCAATTGTCAGGAGCTTTTGTTGGCATTACTAAATAAGATAGACCTTATTATCAGGCGCTTTGATTGTCATTATTTCCAGGCACTTAGGTTAGGATGATAAATCTGAATGCTCTTATTTCTGGTGATTTAATTGGAATAACTAAGTATGATTGACCTTATGGTGAGGCGCTTTAGCTGTCATTACTAAATATGATTTCCTTATTGCCAGGCGCTTTGGTTGGTATTTCTAAATCTGATTGATCTTATAGTCAGGCGCTTTAATTGGTATTATTAAATATGATTGATCATATGTTAAACACTTTGGTTAGCATTACTAAACAAGATTGCCCTTATGTTTATGCGCTTTAGCTGGAATTATTAAATCTGGTTGCACTTGTCGTCTGACGCTGTCATTGGCATTATTAAACTATATTGCCATTCATTTTCAGGGGCTTAGGTTGCCATCAGTCTTCTGTATGTGCTTATTGCCAGGCAATTTGGTTGGCATTAGTAAACCTGATTGCCCCAATTGGCACTTTGGTTGGCTATAATACATGTGATGGAGTTTATTATTGGGCTCTTTGGCTGGCATTACCTAAACTGATTGCCCAGATTGTCAGACGCTTGGCTGTCATCACTAATCAGAATGTCTTTATTGTCAGGCGATTACGTTAGCATTACTAAATCTGTTTCCATTAATTATTTTCAGGCGCTTTTGTCGGTATTAATAAATCTGATGGCCTCTGTTGCCAGGCGATTTGGGTTGGCAGTACTATATTTGATTGCCTTTACTTATTGTTAGGCGTTTTTACATCTATTAGTTAATCTGATTGTCGTTATTGTTTGGAGCTTTGGCTGGCATTACTAAATCTGATTGCCTTTATTGTGCGGTGGTTTCGTTGTCATTACAGTCACCTTGCTTGTCCTTCTAGTCAGGCGATTGCGTTAGAATTACTAAATCTGAATATTCCACTTGTCATTCACTTCGGTTTACATTGCTAAATCCGAATACACATATTTTTTACTAAACTGTTTATACTTTTATTCGGCGCTTTGCTTTTCATTGCTAAATCTTCCCTCCTTTATTATCATGTGCTATCGTTTTCAATACTAAATTTTATTGACTTTAATATCATTCCATTCGATTTTAATTGACAAATCTCATTGCCCCTATTTTTTAGGGGCTGTGGTTGGCATTACTAAATCTGATTTCCCTTACTATCAGGCTTTTTGGTCAACATTACTAAAACTAATTACCATAATTGCTAGGGGCTTTGCTTGGCATTATTATATCTGATTGCTCTTATAGTCAGGCGCTCATTATTATTACTAAATCATTGCCCTTGTTGTTATGAAATTTAGCTGGCATTAATTAATCTGATTACTGTTATTGTTAGAGCCTTTAGCATGCATTACTAAATCTGATTGGCATTTATTTTCATGCACTTTTGTTTGCATTACTAAATCTGATTAGCTTTATTTTTCAGGCGCTTAGGTTAGCATTACTATCTGATTGACCTTATTTTTCAACCGTTTTGGCTGGCGTTACTAAATATAATTGCCTTTTTTGTTAGTCACTTTGGCTAGCAATACTGAATCTGATTGCCCACATTGTCAGGCGCTTCGGTTGGCATTATTAAATCTTATTTCCCTTATAGTCAGGTACTTTGTTAGGCATTATTAAATATAATTGCCTGTCGAGGTTTAGTGAATGGGTAATCCGCGGCCCACTTCCTGAACATATATTTTATTACTGCATTCAGGTGAAGCGGAGGTGAAGTGTATCCAATACACCTACCGTAGCCACTTCCAGTGAATAAGAACAACCCAGGTGCTTCCCTTTTGATCAAAATTAGGAGAATGATCCCCCAAGTGTGTCCTCACTCAGTAAAAGCCAGTCATGGGTGAACTTGTGTAATATTGAGATTTAAGCCGAGTAGATTGCTTATTAATTGCCAAAGGATCGTCCAAAATAGTTAAACACAGAGATACAAAAATAATCTTTAATGTACATGAATTAGAAATATGAAACAGCGCATATAGGTATAAATAGAATTAATCTTTGCACTGAATAAGTAAGTCTACATAATGTCGTGGGGATTATAATTGAAAATTACTCACTAGGACGCTTGCGTCTTAATGGCACCCGACAGAATGAATGCAATAATATTATTGAATTAAGCACTGAATTAATCACTTCTAATACTCTAGGTTATGGGCTCGAGATGGGAATTCTAGTTAACGAATAAACTGGTAAAGTTAGGCGAGGGGATAATTCACTTTAACGATACCTTTGAGTTCGTAAGTATTTTTGAGAATGACGGTGAAGATCTTCTTCTGGTGACGATGGTCGCACTTAGTCCAGCTGTCCGAGGTTACCGAATGAGAAGGTAATCCTAGACCGGTGATATAATGATCCTATGCCGGATCACAAAGGCGAGCCAAACTATGGCTCAAATCGGACTTCTTCTTCCTCGAAGTGACTGTCCCATTATTCAGCTCCTGGAGTGGGAAGCTAAAACCGATTATCTAGCTACGTCTAGGGTAATCCGCAAAGGGAAGTCTTGTGTAAACTCTGACTCTGAAGGGGGAGGGTCTGCGAGAAGTTTGGTGCATACAAGTAACCTGACGGCAACAACCAATTCCCCGAGAAGTTTCTTCCTTGCAACGGGCGAACTATTTCCTTTGTGGAACGAGTTCCACACACTCAACGTAGGTCCAAGATCTTCTGCCTGACTCCAAGAAGAATTTTTTCTTTTATTTCCCTCACAAGCAGAAATCGAGATAGAGCACCGAATTATCATAAAATCCGTATCGCTGCGCGAAAGTCCTTTTCATCTGTTGCCAGACAGAGTAAATTTTCCACACCTTCGAGCTATCCTTGCTCCACGTCGCGCTTTACGACGGCGCGAAAACTCGGACCTTCCTCGGCTAGCAGGAGTCCTTCGAAGCAGACATTTTCCTGTGTGGCCGGCCGCGAATTTGGTTATCTCAAAGGCGCGAAAAGGGGCGGACGGAATTCGAGAGGAAAGGCGAATTTGGAATACGGGAGGGACACGCAGCTTGGGTCGGGGTATTTCTGCGTACACTAATGTACGTGGTATTTAGACTTCTGCATTGCCCTTATTGTCAGACGCTTTGTTTGGCATTGCTAAAACTAATTGCTCGTATTTTTAGACCTTTTTTTACATTATTAAATCTGTTTGTTATTTTTGTTAGGCGCTTTGGCTGGCGTTAATAAATCTGATTACACTTATTATCAGGCACTTTGGTTGGTATTACTAAATCTGATTGCCTTTATTGTTAGTCATTTTGGGTAGCATTACTAAATCTTCTTGTCCTTATTTTTCAGGAGCTACGGTTTATTTCAATAAATGTGATTGTCGTTACTAAATCTGATTGCTCCAATTGTTTGCGCTCTGGTCGGCATTACTAAATCTGATTGCTCCAAATTTCAAGCGCTCTGGTTGGCATTACTAAATCTGAGTGCCATTATTACCAAGCACTTTGATTGGCATTACTAATTCCGATTACCATTACTCTAAGGCGTTTTGATTGAAATAATTAAATTTGATCGCCCATAATTTTCAGGCATTTGTGTTGGTATCACTAATCTGATTGTCCTTATTGTCAGGCGATTTCGTTCGCATTACTAACTCTGATTGCTCAAATTTTGAGGCGCTTGAGTTGGGATTAATATATCTGATTGTCCAAATTATCGGGCGTATTGGTTGGCATTACTAAAGCTGAATTCCCCTTTTTTAAGTCTATTTGTTCGGCATAACTAAATCTCATTGCCCTTATTGTCAGACGCTTTGCTTGGTATTGCTAAATCTGATTGACCTTATAATAAGGCACCTTTGGTTGTCACTACTAAGTCTGATTGTCCTCAATTTCCAAGTGCTTTGGTTGGTATCAATAGATCTGATTGCCTTTAATCTGTTGGCCCTTTACCTGGCATTATTAAATCTGATTGCCCCATTTTGCACTGTTTTTGGAGGGCATTACTAAATGTGATTGCCGTTATTTTTCTGCCGCTTTAGTTGAAATTACTATATCGATTTCTCCTTATTTTACGGCTGTATAGTTCGTTTTAATATATCTGATTGTCCGAATTTTATTGCTCCAATAGTCAGGAGCTTTTTCTGTCATTACAAATTATGATTACATTTTTTTCCAGCCGCTTTGGTTAGGATTAATAAATTTGAATGTCCTTATTGTAAAGGCGATTTCGTTTTCATTACTAATTGTGATTTCTTTTATTGTCATGCACTTTGGTTGACATTATTAAATCTGATTGACCTTAATGTCATTCCTTTCGATGTAAATCGCTAAATCTGATTTCCCCAATTTTTTCAGGCGCTTTAGTTGGCATTACTAAATTTGATTTCCCTTAATAACGATAAGCTTTTTGATCGACATTAAAACTGATTACCCTATAATTGCTAGGCGCTCTGGCTGGTATTATTACATCTGATTGTTCTTATAGTCAGCCGCTCTATTGGTATTACTAAATCTGATTGCTCTTGTTATTAGGCAATTTAGCTAGCATCACTTAATCTTATTGCCATTATTGTTAAGGGCTTTGGCATACATTACTAAATCTGATTGTCCTTCATTTTCAGGCCTTTTAGTTGGCATTACTAAATCTGATTACCTATATGTTTCAGACGCTTAGGTTAGTATTACAAATCTGATTGCCCTTTTTTTCAGGTGCTTTGGCTAGCATTACTAAATCTAATTCTCCTCAACGTTAGTGTTTTGGCTGTCATAATTACTTCTAATTGCCTCAATTGTCAAACGCTTTGGTTTGCATTTTGGTTTGCCTTTATCGTCAGGCGCTTTGTCAGGCATTAGTAAATCTGATTGTCCCTTTTGTCAGGCGCTTTGGTTGGCATTACTAAATCTAATTGCTTTGATTTTAGGCATTTTTTATATTACTAGATCTTATTATCCTCATTGTTAGGCGCTTTGGGTCGCATTAGTAAATCTGATTACTCTTATCGCCAGGCGTGTTGGTTGCTATCACTAAATCTGATTTTATTTTATAGTTAGGCGCTTTAATTGTCATTAAGATATCTGATTGCCATTAATGTTAGGCGTTTTGCTAGCTTTGTTAACTCTGATTGCCCATTTATCAGCCGCTTTGTTTTGTATTACTAAAACGGATTGCCCTTTATTTTCTCAGGCGCTTTGGTTAGTATTACTAAATCTGTTTGCCCTTATTTTTCAGGTGCTTTGGTTGGCATCACTACTATGACTGTCCTTATTTTGTAGCCGCTTTGATCGGCATTACTAAATCTGATTTTCCTTATTCTCATTCCCTTTAGGTGAAATTACTAAATCTGATTTCGCTTATTCTTATTGCCCTTATTATCAGGCTCTTTGGTTGGCATTAATATATCTGATTGGCTTTAATATATCTGAATGGCTTTATTATCAGTCGTCCTTTTTGCAATTACTAAATCTGATTAACTTTATTGTCGATCATTTTAATTGTCATTACTAAAATTGATTACCTTTATTTTCAGGTGCTTTGGTCAGCATTATTAAATCTATTTGCCTTTATTTTCAGGCACTTTGTAAAATTGATTGCCCTACTTTTCAGCCGCTTTAGTTGGCGTTACTTAATCTAATTAACCTTATTCTATGGGGCTTTCCGTAGCATTAATAAATCTGATTGCCGTTATTGTTAGGCACTTTTATATTAAGTGAACATTTATTGATGAAGAACAAATCCTCCCTCTTCATGAATATCGAGAGCGAAAGCCCACAAATTGTTTGCTGGAAATGACTCAAAGGGGCATCCTGCAAACTTAGTCTAGATTCGACGCTGGGAAACATCTTTAATCTCATTCCATTCCAATAGTCTTGTTCATGGTTGCCAGATTGGGCTACAAGTGGCGAAATGGCCGTTTTCTAAAGGGCCTCGCTACTCTTTTTGACATGATTGTTACTTTTTACTTTTATTTTTTAC
This sequence comes from Ceratothoa steindachneri, assembly GCA_963969495.1. Taxonomy (NCBI): domain Eukaryota; kingdom Metazoa; phylum Arthropoda; class Malacostraca; order Isopoda; family Cymothoidae; genus Ceratothoa; species Ceratothoa steindachneri. Next base: position 142,977,921 of record OZ018331.1, on the reverse strand, counting down.
CACTCACTTCATTATATTGGGGTACTTTTTCTGACATGTTTGCGTTTTTTTAAATCTTATCTGGCAACTCTGGTATTTTTTAAAAATTCTCTTGTAGTGGACTTAATGAAAAGTGGAAGACGCTGATGCTACAAAAGAAGCACTAATTTTCACCATGCCTAAAAGGAAAATGATCAAGATTCTAACAATGATTTAATTCATTTAGAAAAATTAAGTTTGAATTTCACCATCGAAACAGATAAACAGTGAGTAAATTAATCTGTTGCTTCAGATGACTATGTGATTAGCGGAACCAACGTATTAGGTGAGATGAAAAATGGAACGGAGAAATAAGGGGATAAGTGAACGGTGGATCAAGCAAAGAATTTGAGTAAGATTATGAAAACATATATTTTCTCTTTTCAGGGACTGAAATCACTAAAACGACTCAGTCTTAGATTTAGGTTTACCCTTTTTAGTTCAGTTATTAGTTGAAATAAATGATGGTTGAATAAAGATTTTAAGAATTTGGTGTTAAATAACTACGTCATCTCTCTGTGGCAATGGAAGGAAAGACGACTGTTACCTAGAAATTTCAGCAAAGACAATCTTACCGGTCAATTAGGGAATTATACAGCACTCACGAACCAATTACACTAGGGAAGGAGAGAGTCTTTAAGGGGGGTTTGGTTGCTTGAGGCGGTCATCCTAGACGCATTTAGGTCCCACTGGGACACAGTACACACACATAAACCACCTAAACCACACGCGCGGGAGCACTTCCAGGAAGTCCAGGAGTGGTGTCGGGCCCACGCTCACGAGCTAAGGCTCGCCCCTGTGATACGAATGGAGCTGCTCGACTACATATCCACACTGACCACTCCTATCATCGTCGAGGAAACAAAACACTACATAAAAACGTCACCAAAACGTGCCCCCCGCCCCTCCGGGCTACCAGCTACACTGATACACAACCTCTCCGCAAACATATACCCCACACTTACACACCTATTCAACGCCTCACTAGCCTCAGGTCAATTCCCTAAAACATTCAAAGTCTCTCACAACATACTTCTACACAAACCGAACAAAGACCCAAAACACTCAAACAACTACAGGCCTATTGCTCTATTAGAGCATCTAGGCAAAATACTTGAATGAATGATCAACTGCCGCCTACGGGACTACCTGGAAGAGAGGGACTGGTTCTCCCCCCCCCCCCACCAATATGGGTTTAGGGGAGTCCGGTCCACTCAGGCGGCCGTGACTATCGTTCACAACAGAATACAGAAAAAACACCGGGTACATCAGAAGACTCTCTCCATCAGCAAGAACGTGGATAAGGCCTTCGATAAAGTGTGGCATGAGGGGCTCCGTGGGAAACTCGCTAACAATACGGTTACCTCTCTGCACCAGAAGGCTCCTCTCGCACTACCTCACTGAACGGAGATGCCACATAAAATACAATAATACCCTCTCACAACCCTTCACACCACGCTCAGGCGTTCTTCAAGAAAGCGTACTGGCACCCACACTATACATTATGTTTACAAACGACACCCCACCCGAAAACTGCTGTCACACATACACAGTGGCCTATGCCGATGACGAGACCATTCTCGTCAGCGGCTGAGGTCCAGAAGAAATCGCGCTCAACGCACAAACAATACTAGACAATAAGACAGATTACGAGGATTAATGGCTGATTGTCACGAATCTTCAGAAGACATAGATGACACTCTACTGCGCAAGAGATCACTTCATGCACAATCTACAAATCTTCTCACACACACCAGACAGGAACCACCTAAACCCAACAAGGCTCGAATACACACAATGTACAAAAATCCTTGGGGTAACTTTCGACAAGACCCTCAGGTTCAATATACACCAGAACATAACACAAGCAAGAGCCTCACGAACAAACACATCGCTGAGCAGGTTCTACCCTGCGGGAAAAAACCTAAGGTACACCTTTACATAACACTTGTGCGACCTATTCTCACGTACGCCCCACTGTCACTCGTAGCCGCGAGTGACACGCGGAAGCGGAAGGTTCAGCGCATTCATAACTCTGCTCTGAAGCGCGCTTGCCGCTCTCTTTTGTACTCGAGAATGGCCTCACTACACGACAACAACAAATTAGTATCCCCCAACACATATGCTCACACCAGACTCACAAAACAACTCGGGAAACTCGCTAGAGACCCACTAACACAGCACCACATGTAAGAAGGTATGCGATGGCACCGCGATACCCCGCTGCCCATGACCACCCGCAACACATACCGTTCTTCGCATAAACTAAAGGCATCATGAATAACGCGTTTTCGACTAAGCAGACAGCCTCTCCTTCCTGATCAACCTCCAACCGTCGTCCAGTCACAAAACTTCGAGACCAACGAAACCACACCAACACCACGCATCGGTGTCTAGCCACCGACCTATCAACTCTTGCTATCCTTTTGAAGTTATTTCTGAAACCTTTCCTCTATGACTGCCTGTTCGCCTGTGTTACACAGTTATCCCTCTATGTCCTTTCTATACACAAAAGCAAAGCAAGCAAGCAATCTCAAGACGGTACTTTGAGATTCAGGGCCACGTGAGATGGGTTGGGTTAAGGTTGATTAGCCACGCGGGTCAGATCTACATTTATTGTTTGGTTGTTAGCTCCTAGAACAATGACGTCCTCCCGAATTAAGGGTCTTTCTTTTATAGGGTGAGTCGGAAGAGTAGAGCATCCCCCAACCCCAACGAGGAAAAGGTGGGACACCAGCTAGCGGGCATTTTGGTAGGGGAAGAGACCACCCACCATGAAAGGAGAGGGGAAGTAACGCAAACGAAGGAGTAGAGCAGGATCTTTCTAACGAATCAAGAATTTTACCATCGAAACAGTTAAACAGGGGATAAATTAATCATGAGTATTTACACCGAAACGGATAAAAAGGGGGTAAATTAATCATGAATTATACCATCGATGCAAATAAACAGTAGTATTATTGTAACACAAATGTCGTGTCTGCCATTTTGTTACACTAATCCTGAGTCGCTGATTGGCTAGGTTGACGTCATAAGAGATCCATCCATCTCAGTTATATCCCCCACCCCTCCCACTCCCCCCATTTCCTCTCAGACGTACGAAATTGCGAGCGAAGCGATCTTCGAACCTACTCCGACTCCCCCTCCCTCAGAACCATATCCTTGTAACATTTATGGGTTTCGGAGCCCAGGAATAGGGTGGAGTGAAACAGGTTAGAGGGGAAAAGATTTTCAAAAAGATTTTTAGAAAAAGAATAGAAGTTCCGGGGAAGCATCGAACCATAACTTTCGGATTCAAAGGGATATTACATGCCATTTAAGAATTTAGTTAATATATATCGCATCTTTGTCAATTATTATCACCTCTTTACGTGTATAATTTTTAATATTTTATGTTAAATATGAATAAAATAAAGATGATAAAATACGAGTTTTATCTATCCCATAGAGGTAAAATAATAAGTTATGGCTACCCCCAACTTTTTAATTTGTGTACAAAATAACTCAGCACATTCTCTTGAGTTTGTGAGAATGATAATTCTTTCATCTTCGCCTCTTCAATCTTAGTTTTCATCGTATCAGTGAGCTGGTGAGAATACCATGGGAGAAAGCAAAATAACACGGGTTTTGTATCAAATATAACGATGTTCACTACTTTCTCAACATCATTCATCATGTTAGAATGTGACGATCGGATACGCCTTCTACGAAGAAAAACTGTTCCATAAACTCGTTTTTTAGATTTTTTACCAATGATTAAATCTTCTAAACCCATAAACTGAAGATTTTATGCACTTCTTTTCCACTATTTTAGTTGAGAGGTGGTGGGGCTGAACCATTATACAGAAATTCAATGTGATCAATTGGATAATGATTATGAATAAGTCGTCGAAGATGGTCAAAGAAATCAACCGTAGATGAATAGTCTGGACTCGATCTATGAGCCGATCCGTACACATCTTCGGTGGCAAAATAACTACTGAGTCTGGGTGTGACACGGTGTGGGTGGAAGATCATAGACAGGTTTAGTGATAAATGAGTAATAACATATGCGGTTAATATGAGATAATTTGACTTAGTCACTGTCTGAATATTCATGTATTGTTTCGTTTTAGCTTTCTGGCGGAGTTGCCACTTCACTCTTTCCCAAGCTTCTAAACTTTTTTTTTTTTTCAATTAGAGTAAAGTAATTCTTATAATGACCAAAGAAACGAAGAGATTGTACCAAGAAGAAAATTGTAGAATATAAAGAAATCCATATTATAGGCTCGATAAATATCGATTGCGAGGAAGTGAGAGAAAAACGGGTATATGATATAGAAGTTGCCACTTCATTATTTCCAAATCTTTAATTGTTCCGCGTAGATGCCATGTCTAACAAACTTGGTCATCGTCAAATGGCGTGTTTGTGTGTGACGGGGGAGGGGGGATTCTTTATGACGTCAAACCAATCATCGACTTAGCTCTAAAAGGTTTGCTAACGTAACTAAAATGGTGGAGTGCAAATTAAGATGTGTGGGTAGAGCCCTTACGACGTCAAACCAATTAGCGACTTCCCCCCCAAAAAAGTTCGCCAACGTCACCAAGATGGCGGAGTGAAAAAAATCGAATCAACTCTACTTATGAACTGTTATTCTAATAAAACATTAAATTATTCGATATGTAAATATATAATTAAAATATAAATTTTAAAGAATCATCATCACAATATTAATAATACCTATTGTCTATCCAAATATAAAATTTAATCATAAGCTACTTGTTATCTATGTTTTAATTTCATTCTATATATCTGCAGTGTGCATCAGAACTTTCAGCAGTTTTGAGGAATCATTATGTAAATGTTATTAATACAATGAGTCAATTTACTTAGAAACTGCTATAATAATGAAATCTAGGAAGTTAGTTAATGTATAAATAAATAACTAATATATAAATTAAAGAATCATTATCACAAGACTAATAATACCAATTGTATCTTCATATATAAAATTTAAACATAAGCTACTTGTTATCCATTTTTAAATTTCATTCTTTATATCTGCAGTGTGCATCAAAACCTTCTAGACATAGACCTAAAGTGCGAAAAAGTCGATGATCAAAAAATGGAACATAAAAAGTGGGATGCCTAAAGGAAAATGGGCTTGAAGCTCGCTTCGCTCGCAAGTTCGTATGTCTATAAGGAAAGGCGGAATTGGGGTAAGACTGAAGTTAGTGGATCCCTTATGACGTAAAATTAATCAGAGACTTCACTCCAAAAAATGCCACTGACCTAGCCAATCAGCGACACGGGATTGGTGTAACAAAATGGCGGAGTCGGCATTAGTGTTACAATGCAACTCAAAACAGATAAACAGAGGGTAAATTAATTTTGAATTTTACCACCAAAATAGATAAACATGAAGTAAATAAAATATGATTTTTACCAACGAAACAGATAACAGAGATAAATTAAGCATGATTTTTTCACCGAAACATATAAACATAGGGTGAATTGATCATGATTTTTATCTTCAAAAGAGATAACATGGTGTAAATTAATTAGGATTTTCACCACCGAAACAAATAGACAGGGAAAATTAATCATGATTTTTTGTATCACCGAAACATGACAGGGATAAATTAATCATGAATTCTACCACTAAGACAGATATACAGTAGATAAATTAATCATGGATTTTACCGCCGGAACAAATAAACATGCACATTAATCATGATTTTACCACCGAAACAGATAACAGGCGTAATTTAATCATAATTTTACCACATAAACAGATAACAATGGTAATTTAATTATTAATTTTATCACCGAAGCAGATAACAGGGGGTAAATTCATCATGATTTTTATCATCGAAACAGATAACAGGAGTAAAATAATCAGGAATTTTACTAACGAAACTGATAAACAGGGGTAAAATAATCATGATTTATATCACCGAAAAAGATAACAAGGGGTAAATCAATCAGGAATTTGACCACCAAAACATATAACCATTGAGTAAATTAATCATGACTTTTAACACCGATAAAGATAACAGGTGGTAAATCAATCAGGAATTTTTTTTTTTACACCTGAAACAGATAAAGCATGGGGTAAAATATTTTTTACAAATCTCACGGGTGGTTATTTAATCACGAATTTTACCACCGAAGCAGATAAAGAGACGGTAAATTAATCGTGAATTTTACAATGGAAACGGATAAACATGGGTTAAATTTATAGTGAATTTTACCATCGAAACAGATAAACATGGGATTTTTCAATCATGAATTTTACCAACAAAGCAGATAAACATGGGGTATATATATTAATATGAGACTTAGTGAATCACAATGTTGCGATGTGGGTCTACACTTTGGTGAGTTAGGAGATGTGAAATCTATCTAATTATTTTTTATTACTTAGTTTGTTTTGTTTTTTATTACGCTACCCGTCCCTTGGAATTGTAGACGAGGTTCCCCGGAAGAATAGAGAAATTCACATAAAGATCGGAATGACTATCGCTGACAAGCCCAAGCACACCACGGCCCGGTCTTCGTGGGGTGAAGGTGGATGTTTTGTCAGATCTCTTGCCACCTAAGGGGATAAGAAGTTGGATTTTAAGGCCAGGGTACCGGGTTCGAATCCCGTTGAGAGCGGACGCAAAAAAAAACACACAAAAAACAGCAATCGGTGCTCGCAGGAGCCAGCGGCGAACCCGGCGGTGCGTCGATTCTGGAGCATAGGAGCACACAACTCCTGCCCCTTACCTCATCATACCCCTAGCCAATCTCAATACGGAGGTCTCTCCTCTGCCACTAGATTTACACACACACACACACACACACACACACACACACACACACACAACTCTCTCTTTCGTCTTTAAACCTGTGCAAGGTTGGTTCTCCCTTGGGCCACGTATCGCCTACTGCTCACTAAGGGGAGGAAGTTACAACAGAAAGTATTCTCTCTCTCTCTCTCTCTCTCTCTCTCTCTCTCTCTCTCTCTCTCTCTCTCTCTCTCTCTCTCTCTCTTTCTCTCTCTCTCTCAACAAACACCTTGTCCTCGGTGAGAGAGCTTGCGTGATCTGCTTGAGTTAAAGCTAGCTAAGCTGGGGGACTTTTAGTCCGACAGGGTCACTGTCGAGGAATAGGCCGAGGGGTGGTTGGGGTTTTCCCCGACTCTTATATATATATATATATATATATATATATATATATATCCTATTATCCCGAAGTCGATGGATTCGTCGTACTACTCCTTATACTTCGTTCGGCCCGTGTCCTGAATGGGTTTATTGACTCAGAGTTCTTAGAGGTTAGCTACGGAGGGATTGGAATGAACTTTGCCAGCAAGCGACCCAAAGGATGTTAGATACACAACAATATGAAAATAAAGTTTTAATGGACACTGAACAAGAATATATATATATATATATATATATATAAATAATGCGCTTTGAGAGATAAATCAATAAGTGAATCTCGGATATCTCACTTGGCTTGTAAATAACTTTTCACTATGTAAATCCCTATACACTTGTAATGCTGGTAAGCTTCGCAGTGAAGTCGGGGAATGTGAAAGGGAAGGGGTTACCTTGGAACCTGATGTTCGGTTCTTCAGGGACCGACCTGATCCTACAATTCCGTCACGATTCTGCTGGAAGAAGGCGGTGACGGGAGCTTATTGTTACAGAGGGCCCCACGCTCGTGAACTCTAAAGAATCTTGGGTGCCTCTATGAGGGGAAAGGGGCGAAGTGACCTATCGACGCGTAGGATCACGGAGAAAAGCCGAGATGTAGTTTTCTCGCATGGGGAACCAGAGTGAGGCTGTTTGTAGCTTCAGCTCTTACACGTGAGTACGAGCTTAGGTCCACACTTACTTGCAGACGAACGGGGTAAGGAGCCTCCCTGACTGAGACCCATCTCCTCTCTGAAGACTTGATGCTTCGACGAATAACCACTACACCGATAGATGGCAATTCCTGCCCCGCCAGACGCTGTGCAAGGTCTACTACTGAGGGTTAAAAGAATTCGTCTTTTATACTCAATACTCGGGAGAGGTTCTCAGGGCGCCAGAAGTAGATTACATGTCAAGCGACTCCATTTCGTCCTTTATAAACTTCCGGCAACTATCGGAAATGAAGATGGGCTCCCATTTATCGATAAACAGTCCGGGAAGGAACTCGGTGGTTAGCTGAAATGGCCACCGGTTTCTTCCGGCTGAAGACCACCAGATATTGGGCCGGAAGGGTAAGGGTTGATAAGTGGCCCACCCGGAAGGGAGGTGTGCAAAACCTAGGAGCATTATGCTATTCTCCTACAGTCACCCATGCCAGTAAGGTAGCTTTAGTAGGATCCAGACTAAGGGTTTTCAAACTTCTCTACCACTTCTTTGATGAGTCTCCTTGTATCTCCCTACTAACCTCTTTGATTCTGTTAGTACTAAGTTTCACCAACTCTCTTCAACTGTCAAAAAAACAACAAACAAAAACAAACATTCATCTCTATTACACATAAGTTGTTTAGTCATAAGGGCCTCGCCAGCTACCTTATGCCGTGTGAGAAGATAGGCTTTGGAACCTCTTTAAATAACGCCTTGGAGCACTCATAGGTTGCAAGAGACTGAGATTGAAGGGATTTCAAGCGTTTGGGGTACCATTAATGGAGAAATGCTAGGTACACCTTAGAAGCTTTCTCCTAGCATGAAAGGGGCCGGAACAGCCCCCTGTGACCGCTATTTGATGAACAAAGGCTCAACTGCTCTTTGGTGAGAGAGCTTTTGTGCCTTGCTGGTTTCCAGATCAGCTAAAGATCTCGGATGAAGTCGTGGGCACTTAGCTTTACTCTTTGCTTTAAGTCTGGCCGTTTTTAGTTGATTAGTAGGGCTTAGTAGGAAGACAGTTACACCTTAAGCACCCCTGTCGAAAAATCAGAGATCCAGTTTACCTGGGGCTCTCGTGCTGCTCAGTTGGGAGCTGCGGCACGATTGGGGACGTCCGGCCAGGGGAGACTTTAGAGATGGTGTGCTTGGCCAAACGGTCTCTGTTGGCCGAACGGCCGAAAACCTCCTGGCAATAGGCGGATGTGATTAGTGCGAAAGAAAATCACACACAGAAAACCTTTTCTAGTGCGTATGGTCCCAAAGTTTTTAAAATTGCGAAGAAGAATGGTCCTCCGTTCCGCAAGTTAACCTGCAAAGTTTATAGATGGAGTGAAGACTTCGGGGACAGGAGCTTCAAGGAGCTCACAGATGCCGTTAGTGTCTGTGACTTCTGCGAACTGGAGAAGCGCCTGGGCGAGATCATCATTCAACTGAAAGAGAAGAACTCCCTTCTCAAAAGGAAGGTTCACCTCTTAAAATCAGAGAGGTGCAGATGCTCAGGCGAGTGCGAAGGAGAGAAGGCCTCCGACGTCCAAGAGCAGGAGTCCTCTGCTGTAGGACTGGCTCAACGAGCCAAAGAGAAACTAGAAAGAGAAGAAAATAAAGTGGAAACAGAGGACGAGAAAGTAGAAAAGAAGAAGAGAAACGAGAAACAGAAGAAGAGAAGACAAAGGAAGACAAGAAGAAGAAGAGAAATGTAGAGAAAAAAGAGGAAACCGGCAAGTCTTTTACGAAAGGCAAGACTCAGTTGTCTGCAGACAAATGTGCAAGGGTCCCCCATATTGGTGATTCTCAAGCACTGGGTCTGCAGCCCCTGCTAGCGGCTCGCCTTCGCACTAGTGTGAAAATAAGCTGCCTGCCAGGACGGGGTAACCACCACATCAGAGTAGAGGCTGAGAAATCTCATATTTCTGAGAGGTCAGTCGTTGCTGTGATGGTAAATGGCAACGACCTCTACCTGAGAGGAGGTAGGGTAGGCCCTACGGATAACATCCTCCACACAGTCATGGGCACCGTGGACGATTGTGGGCTGAAAACCCGCATGCGTGTTGTGGTCGGGATGCTCCCGAGGAGAGGTCCAACACGGACCGCTCACTCGATGAACGTCTCATTGAACCGGTGCCTGGCAGATTTGTGTACGGCTCAGGGGGTCTTTTTGTATACCCGTACCGCACCTTTTATGGTAGGAACGATCTCTACCAAAGGGATGGGGTACATCTTTCCTTTAAAGCAAATGCCTTTCTGTCGAATATGATCCAGGATGTCGTAGAGAGGACCTAAAGGAGTATCCGGCCCAGAGTGAGGGCGGGCGTACGCCAGTACGCCCGTGTCACTCCTGGAACGACCTACTCAGAGGTTGCAAAGATGGCTGCCCCCTCGCCAACAAATAGGCCTCTTTTCCTTGTTACTCCTTGTTACCCTTGTTACTCTCTCTGCACCTTTCCCTCCAGCGAGGCTCGTACTCTAGCATTTATGCTTTTGCTAGCCATTGTCATTCGGATCTTTCTGTGAATTTATAATCCGAGGGATCTCGTCTACGATTAATTGACTAACTAAACTGTGTGGCCTCCAATTCCACATCAAGGGACTGTGTACGTAAAACCCCTTTAGCGGGTTCCGGGAACAGTGATTGATATATTGTGTGCGAAAGAAGGGAGGGTGGAACAGACAGGTGTTGCGATCGTTTATGTGTATCATGGCGTATATGGATGGAGTTATCTGCACTCATGTGTCAAACAAGGTGCGTCACATATTGGTGGCTAGCTCCCTACGCACGCTGAAATGTTCCATGACCGCTCGCGCAGGACAGAATGAAGAACATTGGGATGAATTGGGAAAAAAGAGAGAGATAAGAGCTCTTCTTACAGCAAACCACACCAACATTTGAAGTTTAGAGGAATTTGGATGAATGTCCGAACCCATAGGGAGTTGCTAAAGGGAGCACATGCACCCCAAGGTACGAGCATGATCCCTCACCCCCTTCACAAGGGGTTTGCAGCCATCAAATCCCCTGCATTTTTGTTATACTTTGATCCCGCATTTTGGCCTTGAAAGCGTCTTACTATGCCGGATGGGTGTCCCCGTTACCATGAGCAACGAGGAGATGGGTATGGAGAGAGTAAAGCGATATTGCCCCCGGTACCAGGAGTCTATCCAAGATCGTCAAGGTCCGAAATCATGGTAAATTGGTTACCAGTAATTGAAAGGATCGCAAAAAAGACCGAATTCATTTGTCACGATCTGGGAAGACCGTCTTGAATTACTTGAAAGGTTCCCCGAACTCGGTTCTCTTAAATGAACCGACTCTTATAAATTCGTTTGGTTCCATATTTTTCATTACGGAATTCGGTCCTTCACAACACTATCGCTTTCATTATTAGGTATGGAATCATTGCCTTGATTTGTGTACTCGAGATTGGCCTTAAAAACGTGGGCAAGTTCAGGAGAGTTGCAGGCTCCGCCGGCCTAGTTCACGTGATGCACCTTCCTCACATTTCTTTGCCACTACCTTCCCCGCTTTTGAACTCACTTCTGAATTAAGGGTTCTCGTCAATGCTATCCTCTCTCTCTCTCTCTCTCTCCTTTTTTCTCCTTTTTTATAAATAAAAAACAACGATTACTCCGGATGTGACGTCATATTTTTCGAAATAAATAAAAGAGAAAAAGGACAAACTGGGCATCGTTAAAGAGTAGTTGCCACTTAGTTTATTTTGTAAAGAAATTAACAATCATTTAAAATCATTTGTAGCGGAAGTTTTGGAATCAAGTCTTAGGCTTTGTAGTTAGTGAGGTATCGTCTTCAAGGACGAGCGGTCCCCCTTGAACATCAAACGAGGCGAGTGTTAAACAACCAAGTGCTGGTCCATGAGTGATACCCCTGATTTCAAAAATGAAGTCCCCACTCCAGAAATGGGCTGCTAAATTCACGAATTATCAATCGACGGAGGTGAGTCCGACTTCAATTGGAAGAGGACGCGGCGCCCTCTAGTACTGTAGAGTAGGTCGTCCTCGTAGGTGAGACTCGATCGGGCTCGACATGGAAGAGAGCCAGTGGTACCAGTTTTAACCTAGTACCTGACTCCAGCACTGAGCAAACAACAAAATTTGACTGGAAGTTAACGTGACCATCGAGCGCATGAGCACTCAGTGAGGAACGAATGAAGGGATAGGAAATTAAAAACAATAAATGTAATAGTAAAAAAAAAAGAAATGGATGATAAATAGGATTATTATTGTAACTTAAAACTGAAAACCAACGAGGGCATCTCCCACAGAGAGCTCTGTAAAGAAAGTGGTGAAAATAGGCGAAGTGAAAATGTGTCGAAAGTATATAACCGCAGATCTTCATACAGGCATTGGGGTCAGGTGGGCACGCGATTCTCCGAATGTCCAAAAAGAGGAGGAACAAGGTGTTATTTACATATCAAAATAAGGAGTAAAAACCAACGTAGGCAATTGCACCAGAATGCTTGAAGAGGGGACCCTTAAAAGTGGTAAAGTTAATGGAGGTAGCGATGCTTTACCACCGATATTGGCTTTTTGCATAGTTTGACCAACTATATGTACTCCTGGTAGCAGTATTACCGCCGAGATTTACTATCGGTTGCAATTTTACCACTAAACTGTATCCCCGGTAGGATTTTACCACTGAAATTTACAATTGTAGCGGTTTGACCACCCATCTTGACTCTCGGTAGTAGGTTTACTACCGATATTTATGTTTGTTGCAATATTTTACCACCACTATCAACCCATGGTATTAGTTTACCAGTGGAATTTATAATTGTAGCATTTTGACCCCATCATCTTTAGTCTTCGTAGCAGATTTACCACCAATCTTTACTCACAGTAGCAGTATGAACACCGATCTTTACTCACAGTAGCAGTATGAACACCGATCTTTACTCACAGTAGCAGTATGAACACCGATCTTTACTCTTTTTTTTGCAATTTTACCACCGAACTCTACCACTGGTAGTAGTTTACCACTGAAATTTACAATTGTAGTGGTTTGACCACCCATCTATAGTTTTTGTAGCAGTTTTAACACCGAGGTTTACTCTTGTTGCAGTTTGACCAGATATATTTACTTTTCGTAACAGGTTTGCCACCGAGATTTACTCTCGGTTTGAATTTTACCACCGAATGGTACTCCTGGTAATAGTTTACCACTAAAAATTATAATAGTACCGGTTTGATCACCCAGCTTTAGTCTTCGTAGCAGTTTTACCAGCGATTTTTATTCTTGGTAGCAGCTTAACAACCAATATTAACTCTTACTATTAGTTTTACCACAGATCCTTACTCAGCGTAGCAATTTTGCCACCGATCTACGCTCGTCTAGAGGTCTTTTATTTCGAACAGGGCACTTACTGACTAACGTGTGTTTCAAACCCCGGGTATCTTTAGTGAATGAAAGCCGCTGTTAAGTCCACCCGAACCTGACTCCATCCAACCACTAACCACACCCGATGTGGCTTAACTTCAAAACAATCGGTTAGTCCGTAGTCCGTGTGAAATGTATATACTCCGAGTAGTCTAGAGAGGAAACTACTGAGAAGGCTCATAACTAGGAGGCCGAGCATCTCCAACACTTTTCAAACCTGGTGTCGTTGTGGCTGGGAGGCAACGCAAGGAATAATTTCGAATAAAAACGCACATGTAACAACCACGAATTTTAACTGAGCATCTTGAGAACATAAGATATTATTATTATTATCGTCTCGGTTTATTTCAATTTTCCTCATTATCTGCGCTACTTTCCTGCCTTCCCTCTGCAATTAGCCATCGGTTTGACCTGAAAACCACTTTCATAATTACATTAAACGGAAATCTTGTAATTACGTTTGAAGATTTATCAAATAAAAAATGCAAATATCAATATAAAATATCAGTATTTTATTTGTATTCATTCAACTACACTAAAATGAGCTTGAATGACTTTTTATAATTGCATTTTAATGATGAGAGAGAGCATCGCGTATGGTAGGTCAAAACAAAATTAAAATAGGATTCTGTCAGATTAATTCAGATAATAGATAATATTTAATAGATTGGTTTAAGATTAAGATAGATTGAATCAATTTTGGTTAATATGTTACTTATTTAAATGAAGGTGATAGGTTAAAGAAAATGATGTTTGGCTAGATAGTTAGGCTAGATATTTGTCACATTAGAAGACACAAATTTTGTCTAATCCTTTTCCCTCATCTATGTTTTCTGAAAATCAATATCTTTACTTGCCGTTAACTATCGCGAATATGACCATTTATACTATTAGCATGTGAGGAACTTTAGTGATCAATGTGTGTTCGTGTATATCATTGATCTTCCTATAAAGAGGGATTCTTCAGTTCCCTTTTTCATGTTCTAGTAGCATTATATCCTGTGACGCTCCTTTATTCAGTGTTTTTTTTTTAAATTGATCAAAACAAAGTATCCTATAATGCTATCGATTAACCTAAACTAATATAAATAATTGCATTTTCAATTGATATTGTGTTACATAATTTTATTGAGCCTATTATCTGAAGGAGAAATTATAGTAGGCGGTTGTTTGCTTACAAAATTCGGAAATTTCACAGAATGTTCCCTTGTTATTGTATTTCTTTACGAATTTTGAATTTTCAAATTATGTGGGATAAAATTACTTAGTTTCTAGCCTTTGTTATAATTTAACACAGGGAAAAAATCCCTCCACTGTTAATATCTAAATAATTAATGTAAATGAAATTATAAGGTTATTCCATAAGTAAAACTGCATTTTTTTCATGTTGATCATTATTTTGTGGTTAGAAATAAGCTTCTTCTGCTAAACACGAAGCCAAGGTACCTGAATGTCTTAGCCTAACCCAAGTTTTACATTTCGATATACACCCTTGACCAAAAATATAAAGCATCAGCAATAGATTTTAGATTTATATAAGATATTTAATCATACTTTTTTAAAATTTAGCATATTATTAATAAATATGTGATAATAATGTATATTTTGCTAATCTATTTGAATATTTTGCTAATATGCTTGAGTTATTTAGAATTTTATTAAGTGGTGTATAATTGATAAAAAGGAATGTTTTCGAAAATCAGAATTTAACCAATATTTCTTAGTTTTCAGCTTAAATTTATAACTTTAATGTATTCAATATGGTTCTAATGTAATATGACTAAAATTACGAACTTTCAGAGGCACATAGAGAACAAATTCAATTTCTCTATAGCTAAATAAAAGTTATCACAAGTAGAAGTTTTAAATATATTTATATATATATATATATATATATATATATGCTGCCCAAACCACTATAAAACTACATCAAGGGAAAAAGTGGTAGAAATCGTCTTACGGCATAATCGCAAGTAAACTTCTTCTGAAATTGCTAGAGAGTTCAATGAAGTTTCAAGTTCAAAATATCACTCAAATTAGTTTGAAGGAAACATAAGGATCAAGGGCTAAAAGGATTCAAGGCGAGAAAGAAACCATGGATATCTGAGGTCAACAGAAAAAAATATCTTCAGTGAGTCAAAGATCACAAAAAATTGGACACAATCGTCTAAAGTGATCCGATCAGATGAATGTAATTTTTAGGTATGTAAGCAAGACTATTGTATTGTTGTTTTACATTTAATTTGTGTAATCCTATTTAAAGATATCTTAGAAGAAAATTAATTAGAAAATTAACATTTTTGGAACAATTATGAAGATTTTCAGCACTTCTGGTGTTGCCTTTGTGAAAAGAAGAGTTGGAATGGCATTTCATCATGCTTTTGAGGTACCAACAATGAAACGTGGACGTGGTTCTATTATGGTATGGGGTTGCATGTCTTCATTAACGCCAGGGAATATGTTTTTTTTATGCCAGGGAAAAATGAGCTCCATATCTTATACCACCATGTTTTCACATGTTTTAGAGCCATCAATCGAGAAATTGAATCCCACAACAATGAGAAATAAAATTATAGCTCTACTGGACAATGACCAATGTCATTTATACAACCACACAAATATTGGTTTGGAGAAATGGGGATCGCTCCTCTGGAGTAGCCACCACAGAATCCAGACTTAAATCCATTAGAACACTTGGGATGAGTGCTTATGAAAGTAATAAATAGTACTAAAAGTACAAATAAAACAGAAGTGTATGAAAAATTACAAGCTGAGTGGTGAAAGATGGCGTCAGAAATTTGTGAAAATTTGGTGAAATCAATGCCACGAAGAATTATGGCAGTAATTAAAGCAAAATAGGGTCCAACTGAGTATTAAAAAATGAAATATATATATATATATATATATATATATATATATATATATATATATATATATATATATATATATATATATCCAAAAAGTACAGTAACGTACATGTAAATGCAGGAAAGAAACGGAAGTGTTAGGAATCATTTTTTTTGCGAAACCAGGTTTCGACGGAGACCTCCGCCATCTTCAATCGCTGGTAAACTAATGAATATAGAGATGCTTAATTTAGGGACGCACAAATTTACAAGTCGGAATATAATTAGGGGAAGGGGGAGATTTGTCCTTCCTTTATTCAAAAATGCAGCTGCTCTTCCATACTGCCCCCTCCCCTAATTACATTCCAACTTGTAAATGTGTGCGTCCCTAAATTAAGTATCTCTGTATTCATCCAGCGATTGAAGATGGCGGAATTCTCCGTCGAAACCTGGTTTTGCAATACATATATATATATATATATATATATATATATATATATATATATATATATATATATATATATATATATATATATATATATCGTGAGATGGTGCCATATTTGATACAGGTTTGTTTGAAGTCAACAACGACGGCTACTTGGTTAAGTTAACGTTGCAGCATTTTAACTTTCCCAACCAAGCTCTTCACGAAAAGCGTAAAGTAAGAAAAAATGCTGTCATTTTTTTATTTCCCCAAAGATGATCTGCGAAAGGGTTGAAAGACGTCGATTGTAACTGTTAAACAATTGGCTGAAAAACTCCCTTCAGGTCGTTCGACTCAGCATCGTCATGTAAAGGAGATAGACAAGATTTCACGATTAAGGCCGTGGATTCATCCCGACCTCTCAAAGGTACACTAGCAATAAAGAATCAACATTGTTTATCTCTTTTCTCTTGACTAAAGAGTGAACTATGTTTGCGTAGTAGGATTGCAACAGGGGACAATTAGTGGTCTATGAACAATAATATTAAACGTTCTAGACCATGATTGGGAACTACACAATTTGTCATTCAAATTGTGGTATTTAAATGGCATGAACCATTTTGAACTTCTTAACCTATGTCAAACTATCTCCAAAGATGTTTATTGTATTCAGTTTGACCGTTTAAATACAGCTCTTGAAGAAAAAGGCAAGTATTAATTAATACACGAAGAGTGCTTATTCATCAAGACAACACGCGACCTCATATCGAAAAGCTTAACAATTTCGATTAGAACTAATGAATCATCTTCACACTCACCCGATTTATCCCCCATCAGATTACTATTTTTTAGAAGTTGAGCGAATCACCAAAAGAGAATGAAGATGTCATCAACAGATGTCGAAACAACCTCAAAATCTTTTTTAGTAAATCAGTCAAACAATTTTTAAAAGCAGGGTATTGAAAAGTTAGGAAAAAAAGATGGAAACTAGTAGTAGAAACGTGGAAATTATATTATTCAATTAATAAATAAATAATTATTTAAATATAAATACAAAAAGTGGTTTAATTTTTATCTATATAATAATAAACAGGAAGAAAATGCCCCATTACCTATAGGATAACCTTACCTATATTTCTCGAAGACCGAGTAAATTCTCTCCTCCCGTTCATAGAAAAATAGATGGATGCTACGTGCCCTTCTCTTTTGCGTAATGCGTTCTCTCCTTTGATTAGCAATGTTCCTTGTGCTAACTTACCAAAGATAATTATCAATGTTCCTTGTGCTAACTTACCAAAGATGATTATCAATGTTCCTTGTGCTAATTTACTAAAGTTGATTGATTATCAATGTTCCTTATGCTAACTTACCAAAGATGATTATCAATGTTCCTTGTGCTAATTTACTAAAATTGATTGATTATCAATGTTCCTTATGCTAACTTACCAAAGATTATTATCAATGTTCATTGTGCTAACTTTAACTTACCAAAGATGATTGATTACACAGGCCTGCGTTTGAAATTTTTTTTTATGTTCCCCAGGATTTTTTTGTGGTTTCTTAATAAATCCAACCTCCTGAGCTCAAAAATGAATGTATATTTGTTCAATCAGGTCAGATTTTCTCAGTACAGCATACACCATTTTCATTGAGATTACCTCATTTTTCCTGATTTTTTTTTTCAAAAAACTTTCTCTATCTAATAATGCATTATTACTGTTATATCATATAAACAGGAATACACGTATGTAAACTATAATTCTTTTAATAAAAAAAAAATAAAAGAATGCAACATAATAAAGAAAATAATTATAATTTCGAAGAACAGACGCCCTTGACGATTTTCGTTTGTGCCTCTCATCTGGTGCATCACGCTTCAAACACCAACAGTAGTCAGCAAGCATGTTTCCGTTCCATTTACACTGGTACCTGGATTCCATTGTTTTTATGTCCTGGTGGAATCTTTGCCCCTGTTCTTTACTGCAATCCCCGCAGTTGTCGGGAAAATAATCCAGATGGGACTGTAAAAAGTGTATCTTTATAGACATTCGAGCTCCCAAATGTTTGAGACTTGTTAAGAGCTGATTGACCAGGGCAACATATTCTTCTAGGCTTCTTTTATTGCCTAGAAAATTGTTAACTAGAGCTTTGAAAGCTTTCCAGGTATCCTTTTCTATGTCCTTCATTGATGCATCAAATTGCTGATCAAGTTCCTGATTTGAAGTCCATCAAAAAATTCCCCCATGGAGCTTAGCGTCACTGATTTGTGGAAATTTTTGAAGAAGAAATTTAAAAGCTTGGCCGACTTTATTAAGGGTTTTGACATAATTTTTCATTATGCCAAGCTTTATATGCAGTGGAGGGAGAAGTATTTTTTGAGGAGGCACTAAAGGTTTAGCTATCACATTGTTTGATCTAATTCTAAATGCTTCTCGTGGAGGCCAAACCTTCTTCTCATAGTTCATACTATCTGCACGACTGTCCCATAAACATAGGAAACAGGGATGCTTCGTGTAGCCTGTTTGCGTCCCAAGCGTAGGAGACACTACCTGAAAAAAATTTAGCACGGTATGTAAATTCAGTGTAATATTTCTAAAAACAAATTCAAAGTAATATTTCTTAAAACAATAAGAATATGAATATGTACTGAAAAATCCTGTATGCCGATGCATTAAATCATCGTATTGGAACTAATTGGATATATGTACATCTTATTTTGAGCTTATTGAGTTGTGTTGTATACCTTCTCAATTAGGATAAGTTCCCCATTAACCCAATAGGATGCATTAAGCTATAGGGACACACTTCAACAAAAAATAAAACTCAAAAATGACTCATGATTTCCAGATTTGCATTCTTGTAAAATGTAAGTTGACCAAAAGGTGTATACAAGTATTAACAATTAAAAATGAAAATGTCAATATCAAGAAGCTTAGAAATGCCAAGTGTAAAATGATCTTACCTTTAAGTCACCACATATCCTCCACTTATAGCTAGAGTAATTTATTGCATCCAGGAATTTTTTCATATTTTCATAACTTTCAGTAAGTTGGATTGAATGGCCTATAGGAACGGAAGCTATCTTGTTACCAATATTCAGTAACACAGCTTTCAAACTTCTACTGGAGGAATCTATGAACAGTCTCCATTCTAATGGGTCGTAGGGAATTCCGAGGGCCTCAACAAGTCCTTTAATATTGGTGCAGTATACTAAAGAGCTGGAAGAATTCTGTAAAAAATAGCTTCGAAACTCTTGTTCTCTATTTCTGTACCCCCCCTAAATGTTGTTTCTTAAGCGAGAAGATTACTTTCACGAAGTCGAGAGCCAAGAAGTTGTGAAATCGCCTTTGAAACCCCCAGATCCCTGGTCAGGTCATTTAACTGAACTTGAGTGAATGGTCTTGCGACCATATCATGTGTGGAAACCTGATAAGACTCAGATGTGTCATAATCTTGGTCAACTTCCATATTAATCTGTTCATGTACCTCTATATGTTCAGGGGGAGAATGTATAGGAATTCCTGGGCCATGGGGCAGGGGTTTGATGGCAGAAGGAACATCCTGATATGCCACACTATGTTTATTCTTCTTATTTATACCTGTGGAAAATATAATTGCATATTACATAAAGGAATTGATTTGGAGTTGCAGATAGTACATAAATGTTTAGTAAAGGATATGTTCATGCTGAAGTGAACTATGTTAATTTTTAATTTTATGCTAAGTCTTTGCATAATAATGACATTTTCAGGAGCCAGTATGATACAGAAAGCTTAAATACTTGATACAATGCTCACCTTTAAGATTTGTCATGCAAAAATAGCAGTCCGTAGTGTGGTCCTTGCCATCTCTCCACACCATGGAAACACCAAAAGAGAGGGACTTCTGTTCGCCCTGACTCCAGCGTCTTAAACTTATGTAGCATCCCTTGCAGCAGATATGTGGTGCAAAACTTTTATTTTGATCTCTTAGCCTTACTCCAAAATATGCATGATACAAAGATTTAATTACAGGAGGGATTGTACTTTGCTGCTCGGGAAAAGTCACTTTGCCACAAACATAGCAAAATCTGTCGGAGCTATTCTTACATTTTCTGTTCATTTTTAACTCAACCACTATTATTATTATTCTTATTATTATAATGCTAAGCAATTTTTAACCTGCAAAATATAAACCTATTTGCATAATTACTTAAAATGTACACAAAATTTACTGCGAATAGAGCAGTGCAAAAACTATTGAAATTTGATGTAATATAGGAGATGTATAAACTATAAAATTATTATCACCCCCTATATCGCAAAAACTGGAGGTGGTAGAGAAAAACGGATGACAGATTCGGATTTAGGAGGTCAATTTTATTAAGAAACACTATAGAAAACCTAAGGTACATTTTTGACGCAGACCAGTGTTACCAATGTTCCTTGTGCTAACATACCAAAGATGATTACCAATGTCCCTTGTGCTAACTTACCAAAGATGATTATCAATGTTCTTTGTGCTAACTTACCAAAGATAATTATCGATGTTCCTTGTGCTAAATTACCAACGATGATTGATTATCAAAGTTCATTAAGCTAACTTACCAAAGATGATTATCAATGTTCCTTGTGCTAAATTACCAAAGATAATTATCAATGTTCCTTGTGCTATCTTACCAAAGATGATTATCAATGTTCCTTGTGCTAATTCACCAAAGTTGATTGATTATCAATATTCCTTGTGCTAACTTACCAAAGATGATTATCAATGTTTCTTGAGTTAAATTACCAAAGATGATTATGAATGTTCCTTGTGCTAACTTACCAAAGATGATTATCAATGTCCCTTGCGCTAATTTACCAAAGTTGATTGATTATCAATGTTCCTTGTGCTAACTTACCAAAGATGATTGCCAATGTTCCTTGTGCTAACTTACCAAAGATGATTGCCAATGTTCCTTGTGCTAACTTAACAAAGATGATTAGCAATGTTCCTTGTGCTAATTTACTAAAATTGATTGATTATCAATGTTCCTTATGCTAACTTACCAAAGATTATTATCAATGTTTATTGTGCTAACTTACCAAAGATGATTGATTATCAATGCTCTCTGTGCTAATTTACCAAAGATAATTGATTATAAATTTTCCTTGTGCTATCTTAACAAAGATGATTATCAATATTCCTTGTGCTAAATTACCAAAGATGATTATCAATGTTCCTTGTGCGAAATTACCAAAGATGATTGATTATCAATGTTCCTTGGGCTAACTTACCAAAGATGATTATCAATGTTCCTTGTGCTAACTTACCAAAGATGATTATCAATGTTCCTTGTGCTAATTTACCAAAGATGATTAATTATCAATATTCCTTGTTGTAACTAACCAAAGATGATTATCAATGTTCCTTGTGCTAACTTTAACTTAACAAAGATGATTATTAATGTTCCTTGTGCTAATTTACCAAAGCTGATTATCAATGTTCCTTGGGCTAATTTACCAAAGATGATTGATTATCATTGTTCATTGTGCTAACTTACCAAAGATGATTAGCAATGTTCATTGTGCTAACTTACCAAAGATTATTATCAATGTTCCTTGTGTTAAATTACCAAAGATGATTGATTATCAATGTTCCCTGTGTTAAATTATCAAAGATGATTGACTATCAATGTTCCTTGTGTTAAATTATCAAAAAAGATTGATTATCAATTTTCCTTGTGCTAATTTTCCAAAGATGATTATCAATGTTCCATGTGCTAATTTACCAAAGATGATTGATTATCATTGTTCCTTATGCTAACTTACCAAAGATGAATATCAATATTCCTTGTGCTAACTTACCAAAGATGATTGATTATCAATGTTCCTTGTGTTAAATTATCAAAGATGATTGATTATCAATTTTTTCTTGTGCTAACTTACCAAGGATGATTATCAATGTTCCTTGTGCTAATTTACCAAAGATGATTGATTATCATTGTTCATTGTGCTAACTTACCAAAGATGATTTGCAATGTTCATTGTGCTAATTCACCAAAGTTGATTATCAATGTTCCTTGTGTTAAATTACCAAAGATGATTATGAATGTTCCTTGTGCTAACTTACCAAAGATGATTATGAATGTTCCTTGTGCTAACTTACCAAAGATGATTATTAATGTCCCTTGCGCTAATTTACCAAAGTTGATTGATTATCAATGTTCCTTGTGCTAACTTACCAAAGATGATTGCCAATGTTCCTTGTGCTAACTTACCAAAGATTATTGCCAATGTTCCTTGTGCTAAATTACCAAAGATGATTATCAATGTTCCTTGTGCTAATTTACTAAAATTGATTGATTATCAATGTTCCTTATGCTAACTTACCAAAGATTATTATCAATGTCTATTGTGCTAACTTACCAAAGATGATTGATTATTAATGCTCTCTGTGCTAATTTACCAAAGATAATTGATTATAAATTTTCCTTGTGCTATCTTACCAAAGATGATTATCAATATTCCTTGTGCTAACTTACCAAAGATGATTATCAATGTTTCTTGTGCGAAATTACCAAAGATGATTGATTATCAATGTTCCTTGGGCTAACTTACCAAAGATGATTATCAATGTTCCTTGTGCTAACTTACCAAAGATGATTATCAATGTTCCTTGTGCTAATTTACCAAAGATGATTAATTATCAATATTCCTTGTGCTAACTAACCAAAGATGATTATCAATGTTCCTTGTGCTAACTTTAACCTAACAAAGATGATTATCAATGTTCCTTGTGCTAATTTACCAAAGCTGATTATCAATGTTCCTTGGGCTAATTTACCAAAGATGATTGATTATCATTGTTCATTGTGTAACTTACCAAAGATGATTAGCAATGTTCATTGTGCTAACTTACCAAAGATTATTATCAATGTTCCTTGTGTTAAATTACCAAAGATGATTGATTATCAATGTTCGCTGTGTTAAATTATCAAAGATGATTGACTATCAATGTTCCTTGTGTTAAATTATCAAAAAAGATTGATTATCAATTTTCCTTGTGCTAATTTTCCAAAGATGATTATCAATGTTCCATGTGCTAATTTACCAAAGATTATTGATTATCATTGTTCCTTATGCTAACTTACCAAAGATGAATATCAATATTCCTTGTGCTAACTTACCAAAGATGATTGATTATCAATGTTCCTTGTGTTAAATTATCAAAGATGATTGATTATCAATTTTTTCTTGTGCTAACTTACCAAGGATGATTGTCAATGTTCCTTGTGCTAATTTACCAAAGTTGATTGATTATCATTGTTCATTGTGCTAACTTACCAAAGATGATTAGCAATGTTCATTGTGCTAACTTACCAAAGATGATTATCAATGTTCCTTGTGTTAAATTACCAAAGATGATTATGAATGTTCCTTGTGCTAACTTACCAAAGATGATTATCAATGTTCCTTGTGCTAATTTACCAAAGTTGATTGATTATCAATGTTCCTTGTGCTAACTTACCAAAGATGATTACCAATGTTCCTTGTGTTAACTTACGAAAGATGATTAGCAATGTTCCTTGTGCTAATTTACTAAAATTGATTGATTATCAATGTTCTCTATGCTAACTTACCAAAGATGATTATCAATGTTCATTGTGCTAAATTACCAAAAATGATTGATTATCAATGTTCCCTGTGCTAATTTACCAAAGATAATTGATTATAAATGTTCCTTGTGCTATCTTACCAAAGATGATTATCAATATTCCTTGTGCTAACTTACCAAAGATGATTATCAATGTTCCTTGTGCGAAATTACTAAAGATGATTGATTATCAATGTTCCTTGAGCTAACTTACCAAAGATGATTATCAATGTTCTTTGTGCTAACTTACCAAAGCTTATTATCAATGTTCCTTGTGCTAATTTACCAAAGATGATTGATTTTTCAATATTCCTTGTGCTAACTTACCAAAGATGATTATCAATGTTTCTTGTGCTAACTTTAACTTACCAAAGATGATTATCAATGTTCATTGTGTTAATTTACCAAAGCTGATTATCAATGTTCCTTGTGCTAATTTACCAAAGATGATTGATTATCATTGTTCATTGTTCTAACTTACCAAAGATAATTCGCAATGTTCATTGTGCTAACTTACTAAAAATTATTATCAATGTTCCTTGTGTTAAATTACCAAATATGATTGATTATCAATGTTCCTTGTGTTAAATTATCAAAGATGATTGTTTATCAATGTTCTTTGTGTTAAATTATCAAAGATGATTAATTATCAATTTTCCTTGTGCTAACTTACCAAAGATGATTAGCAATGTTCATTGTGCTAACTTACCAAAGATGATTATCAATGTTCCTTGTGTTAAATTACCAAAGATGATTGATTATCAATGTTCCTTGTGTTAAATTACCAAAGATGATTGATTATCAATGTTCCTTGTGCTAACTTTCCAAAGATGATTATCAATGTTCCTTGTGCTAATTTACCAAAGATGATTGATTATCATTGTTCCTTATGCTAACATACCAAAGATGATTATCAATGTGCCTTGTGCTAACTTCCGAAAGATGATTGATTATCAATGTTCCTTGTGTTAAATTATCAAAGATGATTGATTATCAATTTTCCTTGTGCTAACTTACCAAGGATGATTAATTATCAATGTTCCTTGTGCTAATTTACCAAAGATAATTGATTATCAATGTTCCTTGTGCTAACTTACCAAAGATGATTATCAATGTTCCTTGTGCTAACTTACCAAAGAAATATATGTTATTATTAATTAACTTCTTACTTATGATAATAATATTGTGTGCTAAGTGCACTGAGAATAGGCTTTCTTGAGTGAAGCTGGCTATAAGCGTTGATTGCCTAGACATTGAGTTGAAGTCAGTTACATGAGAGAGAAAAAAAGTGCAATCAAACGAGGAGGTTGAAAGGAAGATTGCAGGAAGTACGAGTTTGCCCCCCCCCCCTCCCTTCCCATATACACACTCTTAAATAAAACAAATTAACTTTTACCCAAATAAACAATATATAATAACAGCGATTAGCCTGACCTCCAGAAACATTACATCACTTTGCAAATCTATTACTTCTTTCCTATTTCGTCATTATATTTCTCACCATATTTTACCTATACTAATTCCACCAATTTTGAAAATATGAATATGCCCTGATTGAGATAGATGGGGGGAGGGGGAGGAAGAAGAGTAATGAATAGAGTGGCAATTTAAGGTGTGGTTGATGAATGACGACCACAAGCTGGTGTTGCTTAATCAGTGACGCTGATCGTTTCTGGAAATGGGAAAATATTTAATCGACAGGTGCAGATGTGTGGCAGGAAATCGATTAACAAACAATATTTGTACAACACACAGGATATATATATATATATATATATATATATATATATATATATATATATATATATATATATATATATATATATATAATTAGGTAAAAGGTCATGTTGTATGCATGTACAAAGTTTTCGTTGAGAAGGTGGCAAGGAAAGTGGTAAAGTTGAAAGAAGTGAATGTGTTTGGAAAGGACTTATTGTAAGTGGTTACAAGAAGAAAAGAAACTACTTGGGGAGCCTAAAGATTGAAAACTACACAATTCTTCTGATCTTGCCCACCCTCAGCAAGGAAGTCAGCCCCACCCCCACCCCCCACCCCCCACCCTACAGGAACGGCAGCTTAAGCGTCGCCACGATGAAAATGCTCCTTTCTTGGTTGTATAACGTTCCATCCCTAAATCGAGATTTTTAATGCCAAATCAGATTTTCTAAAACTCCCAAATCGTATTTTTAAAACCCTCCAAATCGGACTTTTTAATCACAAATCAGATTTTTCCAAACTGCCAAATCGGTTTTTAAAAAAAACCCAAATCGGGATTTTTAAAACTCTCATATCGGGTTTTATTAATCACAAATCGGCTTTCTTTTTGAATCATAGATTATTGTTTTCCGTCGGGGGGAAGGGGGCAATACTGTCTAATTTTTATTTACTCGTCATTTTCTGTCGCTGTTCATTCGTCTGTTCTGTATCTCTGAATATCCAAAAGAGCGTTCGTAAATACAGAGCAGTCTTATTGTGATTCTGGTTCATGCGTTCGCAAATGCAATTTTACATCTTCTTCTTTTGCCGGCAGAGCAAAGGGCAGGTGAATCCATTCTTCGAAGATGACGAGGGCAAAACCTCGTCAGTAGAACTCGAACGCCAGATAAGCAACCCGGAAAGCCAGGTAGGAAGTTCTGTGTTATAATTTTCAATTTTCATCCGTAAATCTTTCAAGCGCCTAATTTGCCTGGCCAAAAATATAACTGAATGAGTGCGATAGGGAAAATGGGTAGTAGGGTAAAATAAATGGGATTCGCAAGAGTAAATAGGGACAAATCACCAAAGCGATTTTCGGTGCCTTGTCGACTGGATCCTGAAGTTCGCGATGCAGGAATTACCCTCGACACTTTGTCACTCTACTGAAAGATGACCACCCAGAAACCATGGAAACAAACCCTTATATAAAGAGACTGGGTCTCTTTCAAATGGTTATATCTTATACCCGTTGGTCTTCACTGATTTCTACCATACACCTTACGCTCCAATAACTCAGCCTTTTCACTTCAGGAACATGAAAGCTCGACCCGTTATTCAAGGTATTTCTCCATTTTACAGCCTCCTTATCCATCCCCTTTAAACAACCTACTATTGAGGGTCTAAAATTGCCTTAAATATTGCTAAAATTCGTGTTTCTTGGTGGCAGAGCGAATTGTCTCGGGAACAATGGGGAAGTCCCGTGGAGTTCCTCCTATCTTGCATCGCCATGTCTGTCGGTCTGGGAAATGTGTGGCGCTTTCCCTTCACTGCTTACGAGAACGGAGGCGGCGCCTTCCTCATACCCTACATCATTGTTCTCGTCTTGATAGGGAAGCCGCTCTACTACATGGAGCTCTGCATGGGCCAGTTTGCTTCCTTCGGCTCCGTCAAAGTGTGGGAGATGGTGCCGGCCTTCAAAGGTGAGAGGATGGTGTAAACGGAGTGGAAGAGGAATATATTTGCGTAAATCAAAAGGAAATTGGGGTTGTGTAAATAAATTTACAGCGAAATATGTTTACACAATCCCATTTTTAAGGAAATCAGGGTGTGTTATAACCGTCCACATAGAGAAATGATTTTTATAGTTGCTTACGCCTATTTAATCATCTTGACCTGTATATAAATTAATAGAAAAAACAGAATTTTAGAGCAAGAAATATATTTGTTTAATATTTGCGATTTAATAAAAACTACTTTAGTTAATAGTACTTATTATTATCATTTTATGGGCATCTCTGGAAGGGATGAGTCGACAAAGTTAAAGGGACTGGGTCCTTAGTTTCAAGTCCCCCACAAGGGGGGGGTAATCTTGTACTTCTGAGTACAAGTACTCTTTGTACATTCTCTTACAATCCCCAGTATTTATCACTGAGATCTGGTATTACGATTTTTTTATATATTTTAATCCTCTTTAATTCTTCTCGTATTTTTAATTATCCTTTTTCCCCCGATCAAAATGTCATGGTCCTTTGCATCAGCTTCCTCTACTTTTGGAAAGTAAAAAATATAGCATCGGAATAACTCCTCTCTTTTAAAGCAAGTACTCTACCTCTTTCTACGTACTTTCAACACATTTTCATTAATCCTAACTTCACCACCTAATTAAAACTCATTAATAGACAGTGTCCCCCAAACTGGACATTTAGAAATTTAAGCAATACGAAATAATTATTGAGAATAATTATCTAAAAATAAAAAAATTACCCAACATTTAAAAGCCTTTTTATCTATTGTTTGTTCTTACGCCTCTAATTGAAAAAAAGAACCAACATAATGGTTAATTTAATAATAAATTGCAAAAATGTTAAACTGAAAAAAGAAGGGGTAGGATATTTGGTTAATTAACTTTTTGATTAAAAAAAGAAAATTTGTATCCTCAGAGAATCTCAAAACATTTTTGAGCTCCGGAATTCCACGCGTTAATTTATGTTAGTCGTTTAAATTAAGAAGGTTTTTATGATGTTTGAAATAGTTCGAATTGAGTTTTAACGTTGGAATCAGAATAACTTACAAACAGTATTCTCATAAATACATTTGTTCCAGAAAGTATTCATTCCCCGAATTAATACCACAATTTTTCCGACATTGTTCATGAACCGTTTACGGCCTAGTAATCATATTGGAGCTATTGAGACGGATGTAGCAAAAGACACCCACAAATTTAAAAAAAAAAGAAGAATTTGCTTGACACATAAATGGGTATTAACACTTTTTACGAAATTTGGAAACCAAAAGAATTCATAAGATATAATTTATGACACAATTTTGAATTCACACAGGTAGTTTTTGTGACCTATATATAATATGAACTTGTCAGAGTAAACCTGAAGATCGGCGGCGCGACCGATGGGACGCAAAATATTTCGTCCCTGTTCCAATATGTTTCACCTTTTTTGAGGAAATTTAAGGCGACTGCTCGTGGGGGAAATATCACTGCGGGGGGACCCCCTACGATGATCCTGAGTTTCAATCAATTGGGGGGGGGAGCACAGCTCCCCGGTATATAACCATAATTGTTTATAGAATAATGTTCTAAAGTTTGTTTAACGTTTTTATTTAACCAAACGCGCATGAATATTCATGCGCGGGTGAACGAAACATAAACGCAACTTAGTGTTATTTCGGGCTGAAAAAATACACTTTTTCGGGCGCGCCGCGGATCTTCAGGTTTACCCTAGTCAGGAAGAGTCTAGAAGGTTCGCAAACCTTTCTTCGACATCGTAATCATCATAGCGAAAGGTAGTGAAATCTTTCTACATCAAATCGACAATAAATACAAAATTCAAATCTAAGATGAGCTACAAAGAAGATTTATGAAGAACTAAATGTCCATAAATCTACAGCAGTCAGGAATAAGAAAATTTAAGGAATTTGGGACAAGTGCAAATCTCCCCCGTCCGGGCAGTCCTCGGAGATTCCACTCCACATGGTTCGGAGAATCCTTAGATCTGTTGACAAGATCAACAGACCTAAGTCGCGTGTTTCAATTATTCTGACATATGACCTTACGACCTTCAAAACTTTTTAATAATTCCTGGACTAACCTTGGGAAGACCTTGAAAATTCTATCATTCGAAAGAAAATGTAAAACAACATAAGGGTTTCAAATTTCGTTAGAATCGGCCGAATAGTTACGATGTTATCGCCAAAAAACGTCATTGAAAAATAAAACCGAACGAGCTACGGCCCTACATAGTAACTTATAGAGTCGCGTAAAAATATTAGCAAAAACCATTTCACAATTTTTTTAAATGCACAGACGGACACACACATACACTAGAATCATTATAATAAGGAATCCAAGCATAAGTAGAAGAGAGATAAATGATGAGTTAGGAGAGGAAAGGCGTCGATGTTAATTCAAACCCAGTGTCCAATATATTGGACAAAACTGAATTGCATGGAGGTCGTCTGAGGAAGACATTTTTATCGAAAAACATTCATTTGAAAGCCCGTCTGAAATATGTACTTCAACGATCATTTGTAGGAAGATTTCAATATTTGGAGACATGTTCTATAGTAAGAGGAAACTACAATTAAGATGTTCGCTACAAATGATGTCATGTGTGTTTGGCGTAAAAGTGATGAAGCAGGTTTTCCAAAAAACACTGTCTCCACAGTCAAATATGGAGGGAGGATTTGTTATGTTATGGGGTAGCTTTGTACGACAGACGTTATTAGACTTTATCAAATCTTAAAGAATTATCGGGAAAATGATACTTGCAAGCTTATAATAGGGAGAAGATAGGTTGTTCAATAGGACAACGACCCCAAACACAAAGAAATTGGTCTCTTTCAAGCTGAACGAAGCTAAAGTAAGCGTTTTGAAATGACTATCACAGTCGTCAGATTTAAACCCGATCGAAAATTTATGGCATACAAGTCACCTTTCCCAAAATTTATGAATTAGGGAGGTTTTTCAAAGACGAGTGAGACAAAATTCTATCCTAAATTGATCGGAACCTAGTCAAAATCTATAATAATCGTGTGAGTAGTTTAAGTAAGCAAAAAGCTATACCATTGATTGTTAGTTATCAAATAATATAGGTATGAATATTCTTATTACTAATTTTGTTAAACAGTTGTATTATTCATTTATTTGTTTATCAAATTTGTTAAAATTTTGTGGGAGCGTCTATTTATACATCCCTTTTCATGTGTCCAAATTTCGTCACTATGCAATAAACAGCTCATGAATTATTGGGAAATATTGTGGTATTAGGTAAGGGTATAAATACTTTTGGGAGCAAATGTACGCTTAAAATGTAAATATAACCACGTGACTTAGTTAAATCACATCGCTAGCACAAAGGAAACTTAAGGGAGTAGAGAGACATTGGTGTTTATACTAAATCAAAGAGAAAAAGTGGGACTCAGGGGACTAAAGGTATCTGCGCCAATTAAAATTGACGCCACGACGTCTAAGCAAGTTGCCATCATCATCATCACTAACTCTATAATTTGAGAATTGGATTTTTTTTTAGTATTTGAATAATAATTTCATCTCAGTTTAGTTATGACTTAGGTTTTTTTATCAAAGTTATTTCTAATAATTCTTTTATAATATTCAAAAACAAAATGATGAAGTTCAGAAATAAATATAAGTATCGAAATTTTGTGAATTTTTTAAACCGCAAAGAATTACAAAAGGTGAAGTTCAGAAAATCTATTTTTATATATCTTCTATAACTATATTTTAGCAAGGTGATATGTTTAGAGGGGGGAAATTTAGTTTAGAGTTCCTTTTTAAAAATTATTATAATTGGGGAAGATCATAAAATTTATAAAAATTTAACCATGGCTCCCATTGCCTGGTGTATAGATATTTTTTGATCTACCCCGACCGTGTTCGAATTTAAGAAGGGAGGTAGGCCGTCCCCAAACTCCTCTGATATTGGATCTTCCAGGTACACCCGAATGTTAATTTTTCCATCGGGCCTAGTAATGCTGGTACCCGTTTTCTCTTAACTCTTCATTACCCTTATGGAGAAATTTTGTCGCCAAAGACAGTAGGGGGTGTGGCTCTTTCCCGACCTATACGCCAAAGTTCTCCATTGAATTAATCAACCGAAGAGAGCGGTCTATGGGCAAATGCACATAGCCCCGGGCGAGATGAACAAAGAAAACAAACGACAATTAAGGTAGACAATTTTAACAACCTCCTGAGGGGGAGAACCTTAGAAACCAAGCAAAGTTTTATACGATGACACACCAATATTATTATTTGATTCTAATTTTTATTTTATTGAAGGGAAAACTTCTTTGATATGAGATAGGATAACAAATTGGTTCTATTGAAAACGATGAAGGTTGAATAGGGAGGTTAACAGATTTATTCCGAAAAAACTAGCTTTGTTAAGAGAAGGACGCTTATTAATTTGTTAGGCCGCATTTAAAAACGGGTCATATTTTTGTGGTAGTTTAAGCAAACAATTTTATGACAGGTCTATAGTAAACCCCAAAGTACTTCCTATAATCTGGGCGAAAATGGATTCCCTCAATTATTCCTTGCTTCATTTGACTTTCGAAAACTTCAGTATAGGCGCCTATAAGCCCTTTCTCTCATAACGTAGCTTTCCCTTTTGTTTAACGTTGGTTAAACTAAACGAGGGGAAGCAACAGAATATTTGCCATCTCGTTTAGGATGAACTTCTGAAATTCTTCAATTTGAAGCATGTCTACAGAACCCGCATCTGTATCAGACTTGGGCAAATATAACTGCCACATTGCTGCCAACTTCGAGAGTCGCCTTGTCTTCATTTGGCTTTCGAAAACTTCCTTCTAGGCGCCTATAAGCCATTTCTCTCATAAAGTAGTTTTCCCTTTTGTTTAACGTTGGTTAAACCAACGAAAAGTAATAGGATATTTGCCATCTTGAACAAATATAACGGATTGAAATAGGTAAGGACTGGGTTAAGAGCCGCATTGATGCTAAGTTCGAGAGTCGCTGTTGCCTTAGGTTTTAAATTTGAAAGCCTTTAAGGCGTTTTGAATTTATTTCCACGCTTCGTTATCCACATAAAGAAGATGGAAATGGCGAATGGGGCCCCGTCGGATTAATCACTGATACAAGACCCGTGTGAAACTTGAGTGGAGTTTATTGTGAGTGAAGAGTGATGAGTGAGAGATCAGTAGGACCATTTTTCCTCCTAAAGGTGCCTTTACTCCTTCCATCGGGCCTAGTAATGCTGGTACCAGTTTTCTCTGAACTCTTCATTACCCTTAATGGCCCGCTAATATTTGAATCAGGACTTGCATCCGACAGAGGCTTCACGACTAGTACCTGAAGGGGAGCGCCCGACGAAAGCGGTAGACCAACATAGCCCCCTTTTTTAGGGGTTTTATGAAATTGGCTGATACGGCCAAAAGGGGTATACATTAACTCCGTTACCAGAAATGCTTCTTCCTGCATCGTCGTACATGTGCATAACTTTCGGCATTCGATCACCTTCCAACTCACTGCCTCGATGCTATCTTTCACACCGAACCTGAAGTAGAATGCCCAAATCGCGAGTGATACTTCTTTTATCCGCAGAGTCCGTCTTCCGCTCTCGGTCTGGTTACAGTAAATTTGAGACTTAAATTTGAATCGATAAAAACTTGCCGTTTTTGAGACAGGAAGAAGAGATCGGACTCCACTTTCCCCCGCGCATAGTTTGGGTACAAGTGTGATTAAGAAACTCCCTAAAGTTAGCACTCAATGAGACGGCCACGGATTCAGGGATATAAGACCTCCGAGACGTGAAGTGAATGAGCCATCTTATAGGTCTAAACTTACCACCTCATCCAGAATCGACCGTCAAAGTACAAAGCAAGAAATTATAGGTGGAATGTTTGATTAAAACCCTCGATAGGTTTGACCACTGACCTCATCAGTACCCCACCACCTAGTTTTAAGGCGTCATTTCATTTGACTGATTTGGGGCAAAGGGTAGAAATACGAGTCCTAGTTTGGTATAGGCGACATTCATATGATAATAGATTGCGTTCAGGAAGGGGGCAGAAATCCCTCAAGTGGCGCAAACTGCTGCATCTTTTTTACAAAAATTTAAGTCAATGCACCTTTTTATCCTAAGGGAAATCGCATTATAAACGGGGCCCGCAAAAGACAATGGGGTCCTCTACCTATTTTACAAGTAGAACTTAGGATTCCTTGTTTGAAAAGGAATTTGAATACCAGATTTTGTCGTTGGTGGATCCATCCTGGCCATTAGAAACGTTATTTTGAAAAATTTAAATTAAAGGAGTTGGGAGGAGGGCATTTCAAAAGTGAAGTTGAAGGGAAATTTGAGTTTGAGGGGGGAAAATTCGAGCTTTTAATCACTAACTCTATAATTTAGAACGAGATTTTTGGGAGTATTTGAATAATAATTTCATCTTAGTTTGGTTATGACTTATGTATATTTTAAATTTTTATCAAGGTAATTTCTAAGAATTTCTTTCGAGTTTGAAAAAACAAAATAGTTTAGTTCAGAAAAAATAAATATGATTATCCAATTTTTTATAATGTTTTAAAAGAAAATGACTTACAATTGGAGAAGTTCAGAAAATTTATTAAAATTTAAACATGGCAGCTTTTTTTTAGATTTTAATCTTAGTAGCGAAACGCAAGCTCCCCCCGTAGGGAAAAGTGGCGAACCCATTGCGTGGTATAATTAAAGTTTGACGTCTGATCTTGGGTTGGTGTGAAAGATAAATTTTCTTGAACTTGCTAAACAAGCTCTAGTTTTTCTAAACTTCGAATGGTAGCGAAATAGTTATTGAAGATACCCGAAATGGTAAGGTAGTCTGTTTTTGTCGTCAATCAGTGGTGGATCTATGATAAAAAAATGGAGGGTAGGGCTAACCTGAATTATCTCCCTTTGAAGAGTCTGAGAAATGGCCATTGATGATCAATAATGGTTATCTTATACTTCTTCTTAACGTTTTACGTCACTATGTTCCTCCTTGGAGGGACATATGTTTGATAGCTGATCTCCACCTCTCACGATAATATACCAACTCTTCGCCAACACCGAGGCTTTTCATCTCCTCCTTAACAGAATCCCACCATGCTTTCCTTGGCCTACCTCTAGGCGCTCTAGCATTCACCACCACCTCTCTCACCCTTCCTATAGGATCATCAGGCTCTGCTGTCATCACCTGACCATACCACCTCAGTCTCCCTCTTATCAGTCTAGATTTTATATATTCCAGATCACACCTATTCCTCACTTCCTCATTTGTAATTTCATCCTGCCGCTTGACTCCAGCCATATATGTCACCATTCTGTTATCACTACTCTTCAATATTTTCTCCATTCATTCCGGGAGGGCCCATGTTCCTGATCCATATAACAACACTGATCTCACACATGCTTCGGATGTCTGGGCACTAACTTTCAGTAGTAGGCCCTTGTTTAACAATAAACTTGCAATTTCCTTCCATTTAGACCAAGCAATTGTAACTCTGCCTTTAACAGCCCGTTCCACTCCTTGTTCGCTAATAAACTTGCAATTTCCTTCCATTTAGACCAAGCAATTGTAACTCTGCCTCTAACAGCCCGTTCCACTCCTTGTTCGCCAATAAACTTGCAATTTCCTTCCATTTAGACCAAGCAATTGTAACTCTGCCTCTAACAGCCCGTTACACTCCTTGTTCGCCAATAAACTTGCAATTTCCTTCCATTTAGACCAAGCAATTGTAACTCTGCCTCTAACAGCCCGTTCCACTCCTTGTTTGCCAATAAACTTGCAATTTCCTTCTATTTAGACCAAGCAATTGTAACTCTGCCTCTAACAGCCCGTTCCACTTCTTGTTCGCCAATAAACTTGCAATTTCCTTCCATTTAGACCAAGCAATTGTAACTCTGCCTCTAACAGCCCGTTCCACTCCTTGTTCGCCAATAAACTTGCAATTTCCTTCCATTTAGACCAAGAAATTGCAACTCTACCTCTAACAGCCCTCTCCACTCCAGCTTCGCAGTCCAGACTATCTCCCAAATAGCAGAGATATTCCACTTCCCCCATCCTACCACCCTCCACCTCCCGCACAGTGTCCTCCTCCTCCTCAACTTCCTCAACGAACTTTGGACACCTAAACTGCTGCACCCCACTAACTCTTCTTAACCCTAAAAATCTTTTATGGCACACCACTTATTGCACTCCCTGTAGACCCTACTCCCCTTTCACAATCTCCACATGGCCACCGTCCAGATAGAATCGTTTTCTTTTTCCCTGTTACCATTGCTTTTGCTGGTCCATATTCACCTTTAAACCCCTCTTTTCCATCTCTCTGCCGTTGGAACCAGATCATAGGCATATAGTAACTCCTATATCCCTTCCTCGCTGCGCTTCCTAGTGACCTCCTCTATCATTATAATAAACAGAAGAGGGCTAAGGGTCGATCCCTGGTGTACTCCCACTCCTATATCCAACTGCTCTGAAACCCCATTTATGACTTTACTCGAGATATTGATCGCAACGATTTAAAATAAAATGTTTTCTATCTATTCTATATTATTACATAACTCTTTCTGAATAGCATAATACAATTGTGGCTTAAAAAAAGAAATATAAACATGAATGGGTGTGAAATTTGGGGTTCAGGAAAAGGAAACAGAAAAGAGAAAGGGATGGTTCAGTTAGGCTGTTCCGGCCAAGACCAGTAATATTTCTATGAGACCCGTGTTAGAGGCAGGAAAAGAATTGGAAGGGTTAGAGGAATTGAATTTTCACTTCCTTGAAACAAAGTTAATTTGA
Source organism: Ceratothoa steindachneri (assembly GCA_963969495.1). Classification (NCBI taxonomy): domain Eukaryota; kingdom Metazoa; phylum Arthropoda; class Malacostraca; order Isopoda; family Cymothoidae; genus Ceratothoa; species Ceratothoa steindachneri. Next base: position 142,941,545 of record OZ018331.1, on the reverse strand, counting down.
GATGTAACTTCGCAGTCGATTTGAGAAGACATCTCTCACTCGAGTAAGGAGTCATTCACCTCCTTTATATCATAAGATTTATATGTTGTAGCATCGTCCGCTTTTTAGTCAGCACAAACTCGATCCAAAGATCTTGGTTGATCAATCTGCCACTTATCCTCTGGGCACCACCTTTATATTCTGGCATGAAGGTAACCAAATCAGTACGGGTTTAAGTTACTACTTTCTTCCAGGTCCCTAACATTAGATAAAGAAGAAAAAAATGAATCCTTAAAATTATATTTAATCAGAAAAAAAACTATCTACCTTAATACATATATACAATCCAATTAGCGGATATCAATTATTTACAACTATTTGCATTTAGAAACGAGTTAGGCGCGTGGACGTGTTCACAGACACCCAGCTGCTTGACGGGCACGTAGACGGGCTTGAAGCAACAGGTGATTTCGGTGAGGGCGACGGGTGACGTTAAGTACGTTGTCTTAGTCAGATGATTTAAACAACGCGACCGTAAAGGTATGCTTTTTCCAATCTTCGAGTTAATCTTGGAATGGTTCGCACTGACGAGCAATGAGTAAACAAGTGAATCCTTTGACGAATGGGGGAGTTTGAGTGAGTTCCCTTTGGGTATTCCTCAATGGCAAGGACTATCTCTGGTTTTTGTTGCAAACCAGGATAGGGGTTTCTCTGACGAGAGATGATTGAGATTGATCCTCAATACAAAAGCTAATTTCGGTGTGGCCACCAGGAACTGGCTCAGCGTGAGCTTCTCCTCTGTTCCTTTCTTGATTGCCAAGCACTGTGCCGGACTTCGTCGTGTCGATTACTAAATCGATCTTCCTCGTTCTTATCCAGTTATCCGCCTATATACTTCACCAACCCACTGGGGGTAGGGGAAGGTGGAGGGTGAGGGCATAGGAATTAAGCCTCGCTCCTCTAACAGCTCTTCTCTGAGCGTCTTTCACTTAGCTATAAAGGCATATTCTGGCTTTTGGTCGCCGCTCCTCTAATTTCGTTTATGATGCGAAATTAGATCCCAATTTTTAGGGGAAATAATGCCGGTTTAACCAATGTTATGCTCGCCGGCCCAGAAATCTGATGATTCGTGCATCTCGTGGTCGTGGGAGGCCTTTGTGGTGGTCCGCGAGTCGAGTGGAGGGAGGGAGGGGGTTAAGTAATCGGTTACGCTGCCAAGCGCCAGGACGTTGTGGTGACCGAACAGGGCCTCTGTTATTAGAGTGGGATATCGATTTTAACGAACTTTTTAACTGCCTGTTCGCATTTCGCAACAATGGTTGCATTAATTTCACATGATATTTCAAACGAAAAGCTTGAAATTTAAATTAAAAGGGAAATTAGCCGATTAGGAGGAAGTAATTTTAGAAACTTCAACATTTGAAGGAATTACTTTCGACAGGATTTCGTCCTATTTGTGTTAAGAGGTTAGAAGGTTAGCTTTCTTTTAAGTATAACTCGTCATTTAACAAACCCTTTAACTGTCTGTTCGCATTTAACGACAATGGTTGAATTAATCTGGCATGGCATTTCAAACGAAATGTTTGAAATTGAAATTAAAAGGGAAATTAGGCAATTAAGAACAACTAATTTTAGAAAGTTCAACAATTTAAGAAAATATGAAATAAGAAGGAAATGAGGGAATTTCACCCAAAGAGATACATCTTAACTAAATGAAATTATTCGATTAATTAGAGAGAATAGCTTTCAATTTTGATATTAAAACACCCTCACTTTTATACGAATCAGTTTTTCAAGTTTGTTAGTTCTTACGCCTTTGATTGAAAAGTCAAATCAAGGCACTGGTTGATTTAATAGTAAATTGCGAAAATGTTGAACAGGAATAAAGAAGAGATAATATAATCGGTTAATTAACTTCTCGAATATAAAGGTGATTTTGCCTTTTTCAGAGCTTCTCCAAAGCGATTTTTAGGTCGGAAATCTACTCGTTAATTTTTGTTAGTTGCTTAAATCAAGATAGAGAAAAATAAGTTTTTGAAGAGATTAAAAGAGTTTGTTTATTTTTTAATGATTGAATTAGTTCGAATTGTGTTTGACGTTTGAATCTAGGATACTTACAAACAGTATTCTCTTAAATAAGTTTAAAATAAAAACAGAACTTCCCTTACCTCGCCCGGAGAATGCCTAAGTAATTACCTCCGAGAGATTTGGGATCGAATCATCGGTGGTAAGTGAGAAAGAGTGTGGCTCAGGAGTTTAGAAATATCTGCCCCATTTTAAGTTAACGGCACGACGTTTAAGCGAGTTATCTAGATATTTTTTTGGTCGACCTGTACCGAATTCGAATGCAATGGGGGTAAGACGTCTCCCAAACTCCGAGATTTGGGTCATCCAGGTGCACCCGAAATTACGTCACCAAAGACTGGTTGTTCGGTGATCAACGCCTACACGTGAAAGTTCGCTATAAAATTAATCGACCGAATAAAGCGGCCTGTGAACAACTTCACATGGCCTCAGACAAGATAAACAAGAAAACAAAAACAATGCTTAAAGGGCGCACTTTTAAAACTATCGATATCAATAGAAACCTAAATTGTGTGGTTATTTTGTTTATTATTTTCATGATGGCGTCGGAGACAACAAAAGAATGAACTAAGCGTTAAGAGATATTAAGGTAATTTCCCAAACTTTCTCCAGATGAGGTTGACCTCTCCAAAATAAAGACCCACCTCTTTCAGGGATCGGCTACGGCCAGGCTATTGCTACATGGAGTGTGGTCACTTACTACGTCTCTCTGATGGCCCTGACAGTGTTCTACTTCGTGGTCTCTTTCTTCCCCGCACTGCCGTGGGCCTCTTGCGGCCATGCCCCCAACTGCTTCGATAAGTCCACCAACGTGTCCATGGCCAATTTAAGCATCTTGAAGCCCGCCTCCGAGATCTATTTCGAGTAACTATCGATATGAATTGGCAATTGAAGGAGGGAGAAAATGGTGGCTGGGTATATGTTTGATAGAGCGTTAGGGGGATGAAGTGTGAGGGGGGGTACTTGGGGAAGGAAGCGCAGTGGCGGTGATGCACGTCAACCCCATATTTTGCGGGAGAGCTATTAGATTTAATTAACTAGTATTTTCCTATTAAATTAGAGTCAACTTTAGGCATAAACGGCCCGGATAGGATGGGTGTATTTTAGTAGCGTTGATGCACACCAACCTTGTGGGAAAATTGTTGAATTTCGTATTATTGCGAGGATCAACTACTATTAGTGGTCATCTATAGTAATAATAATAATAAAAAAGGAAGAAGAAGAACAACAACAACAACAAAAACAATAATGATAATAACAATAATAATAATAATTTCGAGGACAAAATGATGAGTGGTTTTGTGCTTGAGAGGGCATAAAACCATGGGAGAGGTTGGGTACTTTTTAATGGCGTTCATGTGCGCCCTCCTCAGTTTGTGGGAAACTGGTTACATTTGAAGTTTATTAATTTTTATTTATTGGTTGAATGTGAAAGAGAGACATAAGGAAGTGGTGAGGTTAGAAGAAGTGAAAAGGTGTGGAAGGTACAGTTGCCAAAATTAGTCATGTCACATTTTTCAGAATGTTTCGGACAAAATAAAGTTTACTATGATATAATTATTTATATGTTTTATATATCCATAAATTGTTTGGGATGACTTCTGCTAGGTTTTGCTGGGCTGCGTTGGCAAATTATATTATTCATAACACGTTAAGTTTAAAAGTTAATTATGGAAATAAAAAAAAGCCAATTGTTAATACGAATATTTTTTGTGATATCGTTGACTAAAAATTGAATTAATTAAGTTGAGTAATTTAGAAAAAGGAAAGTTTTGGAGAAATTTGGCAACCCTGTTTTGAAGCAAATCTGTTTCAAAATAATGTTTGGGCCACAATGAATGAAATACGGCAAAAACGTCAACAAAATCACAAAATTTAATATATATATATATATATATATATATATATATATATATATATATATATATATATATATATATATATATATATATATATATATAAGCCATGGTTTCGCAACTGGAGATTGCGCTTCGCTAAGCTCACTACCAGCCCTAAGGGATGTTAGACCGAATCTGACAGAAGGTTTTTAAGGAGAGAAGAGGAAGAATTTATATTATAAGCAAAACGGCATAAATGATACTACTTTATATATGATACCTTTGAAGAAGGATGTATTTTTGAAGAAAGAAATAACACATTATTAGATAGATAAATAGAGGAAGAGATTCAGATTAAACTCATGCCAATCTTTCAACATTACATTACCTCCTTACCCCCCCCCCTCTTATCCTCCCCTTACCCTCCCCCCTTTACCCTCTTCGCTCTACAAAAGGACATCCAAACCAAGAGAAATTTGTTTTCAAAAAATTAAGTTCTTAATATATATATATATAACAATCACTCCAAACACTCAATTTCTCATCAAATAATAATATATTAAATTATAATTACTCTCTGAACGAAATTCAGCGTAAAGTGTGACATAACAATTTGTAGCAACTATATTTCCCGAGCAGTCAAGAGAGGAGACTTCTTAAGGAGCTTCTAGAAACCCAAGGCTGGGATCTTCGTGTTTGAAGCGAATTCATCCTTCGTATTTCCTGTTCAGGAAGACTGTGCTGAAACTTCACCCAGGGGGTCTAGTGGACGGAATCGAGGCCCCGGACTGGATCCTTACCCTGACTCTCCTCCTGTCCTGGATCATCCTCTACTTCGTCCTCGTCAAAGGGGTGAAGAGCTCGGGAAAATCCGCCTACTTCACTGCTCTCTTCCCCTACATCGTCATCTTCATCCTCCTGGGGCGAGGAGCCTCCCTTCCGGGTGCCGCCAAGGGTATATGGTTCTTCATTTACCCCAGATGGGAAAAACTCCTGGATCCCAAGGTAATGCTGAGTCCTACTGGGGCTCTAGTGCACTATTCACATTAGTTAAGGGCTGTAGTACTCAGTTTTCCCACAAGGGCGCTGTAGCTCTTCTTGTTCCATGTCGAAATCCCCTCGTTGGTTACGTCAGTCGCCCTTTGTAGGGGGACAAAGGGGGAGGTACAATATTAGGGTACGGAAGGCCTCAATTTACAAGTAATGGGCAAGAACAAAGTAAGGAAGGTCTCCAGGGACAAGTCAGAGGTCAAGTTTAAGGTATGACACATCTACATGGAAAAACAGGGGCAAGATTGAGGTATGGAAGGCCAGCAGGGACAATATTAGGGTACGGAAGGCTTCAATGACAAATAAGTGGCAATAGCAAGGTAGAGATTGTCTCCAGGGACAAGTCAGAGGTCAAGATTAAGGTAGGAAATGTCTCCATGGGGAAGAGAGGGGCAAGATTGGGATATGGAAGGCGTTCAGGGTCAAGATTAGGGTATTAAAAGCCTCACTGGACAAGTAAAGGGTATTAGCAAGGTATGGAAGGCCTCCAGAGACAAGTCAAAGTTCAAGTTTAAGGTATAAAATGTTTCCATGAGGAAGAAAGGGGAAAGATCGGGGTATGGAAGGTGTCTAAGGACAGGAGAGGGGAAGACTTTTGTATCGAAGGCCTCTAGAGACAGAGGAGAGGTAATATTAGGGTATCGAAGGCCTCCATGAACAGAAGGATAGCAAAGAATGGAAAGCATCCAGGGACAAGAGTGGGGCAAGATTTTGTTATGGACAGCCTCCATGGACAAGTGAGGGACACTATTAGGGCATGGGAAGCTTTCATGGGTAAGTCTGAGTCAGACGAGCGGTTAAGGAAGGCGTCCAGACACATTTATTATTAACACCATTTATCCACTGCAGGTTTGGTTCAAGGCTGTGGGTCAATCCTTCTTCAGCTTATCCGTTGGATTCGGTTCTATCATCATGTTCTCCTCTTACAACGCCTTTCGACATAACGTGTACCGAGACGCGGCCATTATTTCGATCATCGACACTCTCACGTCATTTCTCGCCGGCATCACCGTTTTCGCGATCCTGGGTCATTTGGCGGATGAGATTGGGGTGGAAGTCGGTGATGTGCTGAAGGGTGGTGGTTCGGGTTTGGCCTTCGTTAGCTACCCCGATGTAATCGCTCGATTTGACTACGTCCCTCAGTTGTTCGCCGTCCTCTTCTTCTTGATGCTGTTCACCCTCGGGGTTGGCAGCGCGTCGGCTCTCACAGGATGTATTATTACCATCATCGCAGACCAGTTCCCGAACTTTCCCAAATTCATTATTACTCTTCTGGTGTGTCTGGTCGGCTTCCTCCTCGGACTCTTTTACGTCACGCCACAGGGCCAGTATCTTCTCGACCTCGTCGATTACTTCGGGGGTGTAAGTGAAGGAGGTGCTTCATCCTCTCGCTTTTATTGGTGGGGTCGTTTTTTTTTATTCTAGGGTTTGAGTAACGTGAATGCAATGTTGGGGGCAATTAGGGTCCTAGTGAGCCCTAGTGGGATCCCTGGGGAGGACCTCTTTCCCTTTGTTCGTATTTAAGTGCCGCGCTTTTGAGCCGAACTTGATCCTTTTAGAGGTTCTAATTTTCCCTCCCTGCCCTAATATTTTGGGGTTACCAATGTCTTTTTGCTGAATTCTTTGCACTTACTATTCTATATTTCTTTTATATTTATCATTTTATCTCTTTTTTTTTATTCTTTCCGTCGCAAGTCAAATTGCCTTTGTTGGTCAATCTATTCTATTCTATAAAATATCGCTATAAAATTTCCACTTCCTTTGTATAATAGAATACTGGTCACAGTTCGGATTTCGCCATCAAAGAAGTTTAATCGTTGCAAGGAAACCTTTACTCAATAATTACACGAGGGTCATTCAAAAACTTCCCGGATATTGCTAATGACCCTAAAATAAGTATACAAATAAGTAATTGTTCATCATATATACCAAACATGTCAAAACACATGTCTGGATTGTTCTAATCCACTTTTATATAAATAAAATAAAGTTGCTAAGGAATAAACCGCATTCGTGTTAATATGGCTTTCCGTGAACTTTTTGAACGACCCTCATATACTCAGCCCCTGCCCTGGAGGCTCCTAAATACCTTTAGTTATGTGTTTGGTGCTTTATTCAAACTATGGCCCCTCGATCCCAGATAAATGAGGAATTAGGTTGCTTATGATTACTCTGCTAATCTCCATATTGGTCTGTATTTTATTCATTAGTTTGTCCTTTATTTTTACAAACCATTTTGATATTTTCCACTATTCTTTTATTAGCCTGTCCTTGATTTTCACAAACCCTCCTTGTTATTTTCCTTATTAGTATGTCTTTTATTTTGAAAAACTTTCTTATTTTCCAATATTTTTTATTAACTTGTCCTTAATTTTCACAAACTTTTTATTTATTTTCTTTATTAGTCAGCCATTTAATTCCCCCCTTCCCGCCGAGCTTTGCCTCCAGGATGTCTACGGCCATTCCCGTTATGCTTTTTGGCTCCAAGAAGGCGCCCTTGCATCTCCTCCGAGCGAATTTCATTTAATACAATTGCCGTGGACTCCGGGCTAACTGGGGGGAGCTGCGGAGGCTCGTCTACTCCCGTTTCCCGTTATTTTTTTGTCTCCAGGAGACTATGCTAAGCGGGAGGTCCTTAAAAACCCCACCAGGAAATAAGGGTGCTGCCAGAAGATGTTCTCACTACGCTCTGTGTAGACGACTTTTCGTTTTCTTCGTGTAGCCCAGATGCCAACTCTGGAACGTCGACTACAATAGGCATTTAACCGTATCTCTCGCGCATTCTTCGTTTTCCTTGGCATTTCTGCTGTCATTCACAGGTCCCCCCCCTAACCGGGCTCGTTCCTAAATTGAGTTCACTTTGAAGTGGTAGATTTGCACCGTTTCCTCGCTCTTGTTTTCGACCGGCGCCTCTTTGGAGTCCTATATATGCAACCTTAGTGTTTCTTGTCCCCTCACAATGGAATTCTTCGTTTGGAGACGTTCAGCACTTGGGGTGCTAATAGAAATACTCCTTTCCTTTTCTACTGAACTTTTATTTGTTCGAAGCTCAATTACGAATGCCAATTTTACGCCTCGCCCGGCGAGCGTGAATTACGGAAAGTGGACTCGAATCACCACACCAGTCTCCGTTTGTCGGCCGGTGCCTTCTACACGTCCGCTAATGGGAACCTGCTTGTCGATGCCGCTCCCTCTGCACCGTACATAATTCATTATGTGTTGTATGCGCGGGCCTAACGTCTCCCTCGGTCGCCGAACGACTCTAATTGCCTTTGCGACCGATCTCGACGATGCCTTTGCTGCCGAGAGACGCCAATTTTACCCTAAGCCCTTTTGATTTAGGTGGCTGGTGGCGCTTCTAATTATGTCCAGGACGCAACCCTTTGACTATTTATCGCTGCGCATCTGATCTCAAAGTTTCTAAAGCGCCGAGAGTATAGCATTCAACCTTGTTCAGGGGACAATTTTTGTCATGCTAGAACCGTGCCAGTGTACATGGATGGCTCCAAGTCCTAGAATGGGGTTGGCTTCAAGCCATATAGTCTCTTTTTATGAAGTCTTCGAGGCTCTAATGGCGATGCCTCTGTTTTCATGGCTAAGCTGGCTGCAATACACAGCTCTGTACGGGAGATAACTTGTTGTGCCCCGTTTGGAGACCGGATTGTGATTTTTAGAGAGTCACAAAACTCCCTGAGTACTTTTGGGGACATTGAAATCTCCGCCTCTCCTGGTTCGAGGTATCTGTGGCGCCACGGCTATTTCAAGCCGATGGGATATTGAGATTATCTTCTGCTAGGTTCCTGGACTTGTGGGGATTGCGGATAATGAGCGCACCAAAGAGTCCTCGGGGACTGGGCGACCAGACCAGCGTTACGCTCTTTCCCACATTGACTACATCGCAGGAATCAGGTCAGTCCTCGTGGCTTATTGGAAAAGAAGATGGGAGACGGACAAGGGAACTTAACGTTGCGCTCCATCACGACGCGAGTATTCCCGTGAGCTTACACACAATGCCTCGACTGCTTCTGGTTTCTTTGTGCCGTCGGTGGATTAATCACACTCGCAGGACTCACCTCCATTTGAGGGAACGGTCCCCTTCGCATTACTGCGAAGACTGCGTGATTCCTCAGACTGTCTGGACATTCTTGTTGAGTGTCCCAGTTTGGGAAATCTTCGTGCACGTTTCCTGTCCCGGTACCGGGACGAGCAGGGTTGTTATCGTTTGTCCATTGTACTCGAGACAGGTTCGTGTACAACGATTTGTCACTTAACAGACTTTCTGGAGGAGTTTGGCGTCCTTCATTTTGTTTAACTCTTTTAGTGTTAAGTTCATGTTCGGTTACCGGAGGGAGGCGGGCGTGCCTCCGACGCCGGAGCATGATTTTTGTTTTGTTCTTTTTTTTGTGGATTTCCTGCGGAGGGTTTCTTTAGTTAGGTTTCTCTTTTTGCTTATGTTTTTTTTTATTATTTTCCTCTTTGTTTTAACGTAGCCTTGCTTTTAGACTAATTTACTTTCAATGACCATCACAATGGTGGCAGATGACAGATAAGCGCCATAAAACAGTCCTTTTCCCGAAAATTTGTCCTTATAACGACCTTGGCACGGTCTGATATTAAACAATAAGAATTTTGGCCAACAAACAAAGTAGGGCGACATTTTAAAAATGAATCAATCGCTCATATATATATATATATATATATATATATATATATATATATATATATATATATATATATACCACATCTTCTTACCCGCTCACAATTAAAAGGCTCATCTCCAAGTCACATACAAAGAAGAAGGAGCAAATGCAAGTTCTGCGGGTGATAACAACCACCACAGGGCTTTCGCCATATTTATTTTCTGCCTTTCAAAACAATTTTGAAGACAGAAATACAGGTGCAGAAACCTTGCATTGCAGACTATATAACAATATAGTACAAGAAAGAGAAATTGGACGCGAAATTTCTCTTTCTTGTACTATATTGTTATATAGTCTGCAAAACAAGGCTTCTGCACCTTTCTTTCTGTCTTCAAAATTGTTTTGATTTGAAAGGCAAAAAATAAATATGGCGAAAGCCCTGTGGTGGTTGTTATCACCCGCAGAACTTGCATTTGTTCCTTCTTCTTTGTATGTGACTTGGGGATGAGCCTTTAAATTGTGAGCGGGTAAGAAGATGTGGTATAAAAATACCTTGGAGGTTCCTAGTTTATATATATATATATATATATATATATATATATATATATATATATATATATATATATATATATATATATATATATATATATATATGAAAAAAGCTCACTTAACTTTGAATATCTGCATATATATATATATATATATATATATATATATATATATATATATATATATATATATATATGAATGAAATGTCCCGCAGGAAAAAATGAAATGGTGTTTCTAAGTACTTTCGAACTTTATTAAATTCCTTATCAAGGATAAATACAAGAAATAATATTATATTAGAGGTATATATACGAAAGAAAAATTTGAAAGACCGCCTCAAAAACAAGAAATCACCAATGAGGAAGACGGAAGGGGAAAAGTAAAGATTGACATTAAGAATTACAAGAAGCAGGTAGAAAGGTCAAACTGAGAAGACGGAAAGGGTAACAGATTCAAAGAAATGGAGATAGCCTAACGAGGGAGATTATAAGATAAGAGGAACGAAAAGTGGGGAAAATACAATGTACATAACAGAGCAGTGACACTTAAAAAAAAATTGGGGCCACATAACTAAAGATTGTATATAAAACTAAAGACAAAAGTCAGAACTAATTTCTTTAAGCATTAGTCTTTTAATTATAGCATCTATTTTATATAAGCCTGGGAAAAGGTTAAAATTATCGCATTGGCTTATAAAAGCACATTCAATGATATTCCTTTTTATAAGGTCATTGAAACGATAAATAAATTTTGCCGAGTTCCAGTTAATTAGATGGTCCTTATCTGACATATGGACAAAGAAACACTGTTATCTTCCCCTATTCGGACATATGTCAGATAAGGACCATCTAATTAACTGGAACTCGGCAAAATATATTTATCGTTCCAATGATCCTATAAAAAGGAGTATCATTGTATGTGTTTTTATAAGCCAATGCGATAATTTTAACCTTTCCCCTGGCTTATATAAAATAGATGCTATAATTAAAAGATTAATACTTAAAGAAATTAGTTCTGACATTTGTTCTTAGTTTTTTTATATATAATCTTTAGTTATGTGGTGCCAATTTTATTTATTTATTTATCTTTTTTTAATTGTCACTGCTCTGTTATGTACATTGTATTTTCCCCACTTTTCGCTCCTCTTGTCTCATAATCTCCCTTGTTAGGCGTTCTCCATTTCTTTGAATCTGTTACCCTTTCCGTCTTCTCAGTTTGACCTTACTACCTGCTTCTTGTAATTCTTAATGTGAATCCTTACCTTTCCCCTTCCGTCTTCCTCATTGGTGATTTCTTGTTTTTGAGGTGGTCTTTCATACTTTTCTTTTGAATATATACCTTTAATATAATATTATTTCTTGTAGTTATCCTTGATTAGGAACTTAATAAAGTTCGAAAGTACTTGGAAACACCTTTTCATTTTTTCCTGCGGGACATTGCATTCATTTGCTACCCTCACGTGATACTTTGTGAGTTTTTAATTATATATATATATATATATATATATATATATATATATATATATATATATATATATATATTTAGGAAGAAACAAATATTCGCCCTGTATTGGTCTTACATTTATTTTCACAAGTTTCTTTATTTTCCTACTGAACATTGTAATCAAGATCGCTATTCTTTTCAGAACACCTACTACAATTTATTACCATACCCCCCTCCCTCTTTACCTAGCGCACCAAGTAGATCCCTCCTTTGGCCACTCATTTTTTTCCCCTTCGCCACATTTACACACACCTTAACTTAACCAATTTACGCCCCTCTCGTTGAAATTTTCCCGATGATGCCCCCTTGGTTTTCACTTTCTAGAAAAAAGTGAGAAAAAAAAATGTGAATAAATATTTTCATTCCAACCTCAAGAGACTGAGGCTTCCACTCCACACCAATCCTCCCTATCTTCGTACGAAGCCATGTTTCCATTGCAGAATTTCCTCGTGTACATTATGGCCTTCATGGAAGTGGTGGCTGTTCATTGGGTATATGGAATGAAGAACTTCATCCGGGACATCGAGTTTATGCTGGGTCGAAAAACCGGGATCTACTGGCGGCTGTGTTGGAGCTTAATTATCCCCGGTCTGCTCCTATACATCTTCATCAATATCCTCCTGTCGCAAGAGACGCTGTCCAGCGGGGGGTACACATTTCAAGGAGGGGCAATCGGTTCGTATATTTGAGTACGCCCTTTTGGTTTGTCTTTTCTCTGTGTACAGGGTGTTCGTGAAGTTCCTATGCTGGAAAATGACACTTTAGTCTGTACGTTCTCTACGTACAGGGTTGTCGTAAATTCCCTGGGCAATCACAGTATCACAGAGCAGCGGCTGAGTATTCACGGGGTTTCGAAATCGATTCGGTCGCTCTATCGCGAATGATGACCGTCATGTTGAAGAAAGCGAATTACATCCTGCTTTCATGATAACTTAAGTTTTCATATGTTGTTGACTATGTAGCTGTATTCGTTTTACATGTTGAGTGATATTTTTTTTAACCAGCACAAGGATTTTAGGACCCCCCTGTATAGCTTCCTTGTTGGATTACACAGATGTTATTTTCCTGCTTTCAAAGAAAGTTTGCAGTAGATTTATTAAGTAACCTGACCTAGCTGATGACCTTAGCAGAGGGTTAGATACAGGTTTTTTTATGTACCAGCATAATTATGGGGGTTATAATACCCCTAGTGTTTCGAGGTTGTAGAATGTTTTAACACGCGAAGTAGTCATTACTCTTATTAGACTTGGTTTACTTTTATTCCCCAGTCTATCAAAATGGATGAGAAAACAAGGATGAAAAAGTGTGTAGTTGCAAATATTCCAACACAAAATGCTACGACCGGAACGGGAGCCTGAGTTCTCTCTTCCATCAATTATTTCATTTTGTTCCTCTCTCATTCATTCTCCACTTCACGCAATTCTAATAGAATTACATCTTTTGTCTTTCCTCCTTTCAATGCTGTGTATTGCTTCAATTTTGACGATGTCCTTTTTTTTGTTCAAGTTGCTCCTAGTATTTTCATTTGAACTATTCTCCATTTATCCTAACCTTTTTTTTATACTCTCTCCCTCTTTTCATAGTTCCATGAAATTAAAATAAACTTTTGTTTCAGCTTTCGGAGTCTGTCTGACCGTGGGCGCGTTGCTCTTTCTCCCAGCCTTCATGATACGGGCTTTCATTAAAGCGTATAGGGTGAAAGCCTCTTTGATCAGCGCTTTCAGAACGGCCTTCAAACCCACTTCTTTATGGAGTCCCAAGGACCCAATTCTAAACCAGAAGTACAGAGATTTTCTCCTGCTCAAAGTAGAAGAAAAGGAAGGGAGACTCTTCCAAAAGGACGTGGAGTTTGCAGACAGAACATCGAGAACAATATGTTTGCGTATTAAAGCTATGTTCGTGAAGGCTGGTTTGTACATCAAAGATCTCTATTGGGATGATTAAGACTAAATGTGTGTGTAATATTTCTCAATGTACTTAGAAAACGAGATATTACTAATTTATTATTAGCTCCTACCTCAATTAAAAGCAATTCTGAGTCCATATTAACTTATTACCTCTGAGCAATTTTAAGGCGATTTATAAATGACAATTTAAAGGCGAATCTCAATCCAATAATGTTGTTTGCTCATTCCTCTTCTCTTTTCAAACAAATTACATTATTTTTTTTTTCATTCTCCCACCGCACAGTTTCAGATGAAGTGTACTTTTTTAATCTTGGTTTCAAATTTATCTGTGAATAAGAAAAACAAACCGGTAACTAGAGAAGCTTAATGAAGGTTACCAGTTTCAAGAAAATGCCAACCAGATAAAAACATATTGTATCTTCTCGTACCTGTTTATCAATGGAGGTTCGAAACAGAACTTAATTATCACAAATTCTTCTCTTTCACTTTCCTTCTGAAACTAACTTAACCAACAGGAAGAACGTGACACGCATCTTTCAACTAACAAGAAAACAACCTCCTCATCGCTCTATCTGTTTCAACCCTGTTTTGTGGGTGTATTGATGAATTTTATTGGTTGCCACAAGAAATTTTAACCCAATGCCCTTCAACCTTTATTTGCCCACGGCCCACTTTTACTATTTTTTTGCAAATGGAATTAGTCAGCCGCCCCCATAATTAACAATCCTACAAACAAAAAAATATGTATGTTACAATCCATATATTATAATTATAGGTATCATTAAAACATTGTGTATTAATAAGACCGCCATAATATAGGAATTTACCTTATAAAATTAGAAATGTGTTTAATTTTACGTAATTTCATAAATTATCGTACCGCCCACCCAGAAGCTCAAAACGCCCAGTAGTGGGTATAAATTAAAGCTTAGGATACTTTTCTTCCTTGTATTTCCTCCTTCATTGAATTTGTCTTTAAACACTGAAATGAAATATGATCGTCCCTATTTTACCTTACCACTAAACTTAAGCTCTTTTATTTTCTATATTTTTATTATTTACATTAAAAGTATATTTATTTTTACAAATAGCTATGTGTGTATTAATGAAATAATTAAGTAAGATCCAGTGCGAAATTTCAATTCGAATGATGTATAATTGCAAATTAAATTAAGACATTGAATATATAATTAAATTAACAAATAAAGTTTAATTAAACAAACTGAATCTTTGTTTTAACATATATATTACCAGTATTGTACAGGGTGGTCAGTGTATGAATTTAAAATAAATTTAAATCCAGAAAACAAATGCATTCATAGGATCAGAGAAAATGATTCATAACGAATCTTTTCAACATTACAACCAAGCGCGGATCCAGGAGGGCCGAGAGGACTGACCCTCCCCCCCTCCCATTTCAGACCCGTTTATGTTTATATTTCTTGTATAAGCCATACTTGTTTGTATTCTTATATTCAGAAAGAGTAATGTAATAATATAGAATATATATATATATATATATATATATATATATATATATATATATATATATATATATATATATATATATATATATATAAACAGTTTTTTAAACCGTTGTAATCGAATGTATCATATATGATACATGTCTAAAATACAGATAAATCTCAAACATAATTATTAACTTCAGTATTACACCTTAGCTGACGTCCAAAAACTACAATTCATAATTTTCTGATGTGTGGAAAAAAGGTCGGATCTGAGAGAGTTGGTGCTCATTCCTTTTAGGAGATGCTGTTATTTATTATCAATTCTGTCTATTATAAACCTTATTAATCATCAAGGCCCCTTTTGTCAGACTACTCAGAGGGAGGAATTCTGGTTAGCCCTCCAAAGTTTTTATCTTGGATCCGCGACTGCCTTGGACCTATCAAAATGGGCGAAGTCACTCACTACTTCCAATCTATTTACAACACCCGAACAAGACCCTACAAGATGAGAATACATAAAGTAAATGCTGCTTTTGCACACCCACACTCAACTGGACCAAGCTAAGCTAACCCATTAAGGTCCAGTGTATCCTGTATAGAGTAATGATATTATAATACTGATATGCTAGATTGTAAACACAAATACATTGATGTATATCCCTTTCTTCTAACTACCAGTGAGCTGGTAATTATTCCTTACATTTGTATTTATTGACGTTATTTTTTCTTATTTTTCTTCTTTGTTGAAGAGTTTATGTTTTTCATTATTCATTCTTGCTTTCTAAATTATTTAATTACTAGCATTTTGGTTTTGTAGTTCTTATGATTTTTTTTGTTCTGCGTTTCCCTATTTTCTTGGATTGTTTGGTAAATGCCAAATCTACTGGTTTAATATTTACCAGGGCCGTCCTGAGGTAATATTTTCCACAAGACCTTGTTCCAGTAATTCAAAATGTTGTTTTGTTTTGGAATTTAATGAGTTGTGATTTTAGAGTGTGCAGAGAATAGAGGAATTGGACGCTGAGCAGAACAATATTCTTCGTCCTTTTATTTTTTCATGAAAGTTTATTGAATATCCTGAGTGTTTTTAGGATTCTTAAGATCGCGTTAATTCTATTATTTTCGTGTGCTCCGTACCTCCTAGAGCATAGCTAAGATACGGGATTTTTATATTTTCAATTACAATTCCCCATCTAGCGGCCGCCAACGAAAACCTAAAAGGCGTAAATAAACAGGTTAATTGAAAAAAAAGACAATAATTAACAAAAACAACAACAGCAAATAAAACAAGGACAAAATTTAAAGGGCAAGAAAATAAAAATAAATGGCACGTTCACCTGAATCTGAGAAGACATGCCTCACTTAGTGACCTAAGCACAGTCAATTTAAAAATTCAAATAGTATGGATGAGACTCGCTTCTTGCAAAAAAACCTACAGCACAATTTCGTGTGGAAGATCCTGCCCCCTCCCCCAAACCAGAGACTAGCGGTAACGTACAAAAGTCTCCAAAGCTAGGAAATTAAACCAAAATTTGGGGTACGCTCTGGATTGTTAAGCTGTCTTCGCAGAAAAGTTCAGGTGGTGCTCTATCCGATTGAGCTTCGTCCAGCGAATGTGTCCCTTATGGAGACTACATATATATAAATTTATACCCTGTAGCCATTGGAAGAGATAGATCCAAGGGAATAGTAGGGATGCAAAGGCACACAACTCTAGATTTCAGAGTGTCGTTTTCCATCTTTCCTCTCATGTAACCCGAAATGCTGATTTGATCTCTACCATGTAGGCAGAGTGAGGAAAAACGAAACGCTACTCCGGTTACTCAGTTTGTGCAGAAGTCCTTCCCTACCCCTATCATCGGGCTCATTACCGGCTACCTTTATATGTCCAAGCACCCATGACAAGACAATTCAGACGTAATCCCAATTTGCAACAGTTATGGAGACACGGATATTGCGAACCAATGAAGGAAGAGACTTCAATGCCCCTTGAGCACTTTGCGTGAGTTCTGAGTCACTAGAAATTAAGAGAAAATGCCTTCCAAGATGGGTATCGTGTTTAATCTCTCGTACTGAGCAGTAAATTGCTATAAGCTCTTCTCCATGAAGATTAACAGCACCCGGAAAACCCCGCAGGCTTTAAACAAAGGAAATGTAGAAAAAAAGCAGACTGCCACTTCGGACTTGGAGCCATCCGTGTATACCAATACGATTCCAATTTTGACAGAATGCAGGTTACGAGAAATTCGGATGCACTACCCCAATGTTGCTGCAGAAAATTCGGGGGCAGAGGCATGACGACAAACGTTCACAGGTGGTTTTCTTAAGGCTGGCCTTTAAGGCAGAACCATTGGTACCACCCATCCAAACTTACACCAAACTCTTGAAGAAAGTTCCTTGCCCTGAATCTGAAAGCTTTAAGGTATGATTGGCGTCTTTCGGCAACATAGGCATCACCTAGGTTTGCCTCGGACGAAATGATAGCTGCTAGCTACTCTAGGAGACGCTGAACTTTCGCAAACAAGCGCAACATGCACTATGCGCTACGTAAAGCAAGTTGCTAGACACTATAGATTATAGAAGACGTTGTGGAGGCACCTGTCTCAAACCGGAGAGCGCCGTGGTAGATTGAATCCACCGTCCACAATAGACCTTCGGGTACAAATGAGTAAATCTCGCCGAATCGACGATCTCGTAATAATTCAGAGAAAAAGCCTGGGAGCTGTCTACTTACCACCAGAGAGTGAAGGGTCCCGATTATATTTTATCACTGCGCAGTATCATAAGCCTTATAAAAATCTAAAAAATGATGTTCGAATTGCTGCCTGCGAAAGAAAAAGCCTCGCAGATATCACTCTCCATCCGGAGCAAAGTGGAAGTTACGATGTCCACAAGATGTAGAATGCAAATGACCGCCACTGTGCAAGAAATAAGCTAAACTACCATTTAACGATTCTTCCATCAACGTGTACACACAGGATGTTAGAGAAACCAGGCCAGAACCAGACAGGGAAGGAAGATCTCTCCCAGGTTTGATAAAAGCAAGCAAGGTAGCCATTCGCCAAGAATCTTCAGAGATACCATGTAGCCGGATCTTGTTCAATATAGCTATTAGAAATGCTAAGCCTCACTCCTTAGGTGTTAAAGCATGACATAAGTGGTATTGTCTGGACTAGGAGTGATATCCGCATAAAACAAGAGAGTTTAAGACAACTCGCTCAACGCTAACTTGTAGGTGACTGAAGAATTCCCCACCTCCGTACGTAAAGTCCAGTCAGGGGCTTTCAGCGGCAGTATGATGTGTTTAAAATACTTGCGTAGCAGCATCCAGGCTGTATTACGTGAAGGAAATGGACACAAAGACATTTCTTCCATGAACCCGGTGTTCGAGTTGGTGGTCCTGCATACGTGTGTCAGCGTTGAAGGGTGGTGAGTGTCCTTACAAATGAAAATGAATCAGGGCCCTCTTCCGACGAAATTCACACAGGGGGAAATCGCAAAGACTTGCCGTCTTATGCGCTTATTGCTTTATCCTGAGGACTGTCTCATTCTCAGCAGCCACAATGCATACACTTGATTGTGTACGTAACGTATTTACCATGCACAGCTTTGGAGTAGCCTAAGAAAAATTGGGTTTGTCTCTTCTTTGCATGTCTACAAGATTAACTCATATGATCGAAGCAGTAGCAACATTAAGATTCCCTGCGGTAATTGCACGAATGCCTTCAGGAGTTAGAGATAGCAGCCAGCAGGAACCCGTTCAGAAAGCTTTTTAGGGTCAAAAGTGATAAAGAGTGTCGGGGTGAGTCAAGAACACCCTTCCTCCTTCCTCAAAACACGCTCAACCCTGATTTCCCCCTGGTCAGCCAGCTCTTATGTGATGCCCTCAGTCTACTTCTTTTATAACGTTCAAGGTAAAGTGTGGGATCTCCATGATAAGTGTGCCATTGTGCATCCGAATATGAGTCAATTTGGAACTCTGAACGAGATTTACGGCATTAATATGAAAGGTCTCGTTTGAGAAACGAAAGATGTTTGTTTTTTTTTACAATGTAACGAAGCCTAAGGTCTGACGAAACGTGCACAACGGAAAAGTCAGAAACGTTTGAAGCCGGACAGTTCAAAGATACATGGCACCCTCTCAATGAGAGACTGCAAAGTCTTTGAGACTCCGCGCCCTTTTTTGGTCTTATTTTTGGTGGAGGGGGCAGAACTTTTACCGCTTTGTCTGACCCATCTTGAAGGGACCCAAAATCCGGAAGGACTAGCCTCTGCCTTGCTCTTCACTCCTCCCCTTAAGTAGGTGGAGAGCATTTACTTCTCTGCACTTATTTTCCTATTTATTTTTAAGTGATTCATTGACATTGGGGAGGACCATCCTTAAAGATGGATCAGGCTTGGAGTCACCCCTCAAAGCTATGTACCACCCCTAAGTAAGACATTTAGAACAAGACCACCACGATCCAATTATTCGCCCCCCACCATAATTCATCCCAAGGATGTCTTCTTCGGTACATTCGCCGCCAAGGGGTCAGGATCCAATCTGGGACTTCCTGAGATAAAGCTTTTGCTGTAAAGAAACTTTGATTGATACACCACTATGTATAGGGAGCGCCGGCGCACCGGCACCAAATAAGAAAGTCCTGAGTGACGACACGCTTGCCCTCATAGAATACACCAGATTGAGTGTATGAATAGGGTCACTCCCAGTGGGGTCTTGCATCTGTGTCACTCTCGGCGATCTTCTTCAGCTCTTTGCTCTCTTCAAAAGCGGAGGAACCTCCTTCTTCCATATCTGGTCTTGTGGATAGACTCCTGAGAAAGGTTATTGAAGATCACCTCAGCGCTAGAGAGGGGCAACCTAAAATTGGCTGCAAGAGAGAACAAGGCAAAGGGGGAACCCCTTTACGGGAATAAGAGCTGAAGGGAAAAACATTCACGGTAAGGAAGTAAGTTTGTTTTTATGTTTTCAGCATATCTGACTTTTGAAGACCTTATTTTAATTTGTGTACATTGGGTGCCGTTTGGACCGGCTTGGCACCAATTAGGACCTCCTCTCTCTCTCTCTTTCTCTCTCTCTCTCTCTTTCTCTCTCTCTCTTCGGCTATGTAAATAGCCGTAAACCAATCCATCGTAGGATTGGGCCCTTAGTGGATGAGGAGGGTGCATTAACTCACTCAGATGCAGAAAATGCTAACCTGCTCAATGACTAATTCTCTTCAGTGTTTACTGAATAGTGTGGTCCCATGCCCCAGCCAACGAGTTCCTACTCGGCGGAAAAGCTGGAGGATAGGGACTTCACCGAAGGAGAAATAAAGAAAAAGATCGCTGACCTAAAGACGAAGAAGTCCCCTGGACCGGGCGGGTTTCTATCCAAGGTGTTAAAGGAAGTGTGCAATGAAGTATCACGACATCTGTGCGCTATCTCTAACATGTCAATCCGGACCGGATGCGTTCCTAGAGACTGGCATGAGGCGGAGGTGACTCCGATCTTCAAGAAAGGAGACCCCAGCCATCCGTCAAACTACCGAACCATCAGTTTGACTTCGATAGTCGGTAAACTCATGGAAAGCATGATGGTGGACAGGATAACGTCTTATTTAGAGTCAAACCTGCTACTGAAGAGTTCCCAGCACGGCTTCCGAAGGCAACGGTCATGCCTGACGAACCTTGTGGAATTCTTCCACTTCATGTTCAGTGAGCATGATCGGGATAAAGCGGTGGATGTTGTGTACCTTGACTTCCAAAAGGCCTTTGATAAGGTACCACACCGCCGCCTTCTCCGGAAAGTGCGTGCACAGGGCATAGATGGCAAGGTAGCAGGTTGGATAAAGAGCTGGCTAAGTGACAGACGACAACGAGTAGTGGTGAATGGACGGGCCTCTGAATGGGTGCATGTATCTAGCCTTGTCCCTCAAGGTTCCGTCCTGGGACCACTACTGTTTATTATCTATGTCAACGACATGGACGAAGACATGCTTGCCAAAATCTCCAAATTTGCCGACGACACCAAGCTTGGTATCAATGTGGCAAAGGAGTAGAACACTGCCTGCCTCCAAGAGGACCTTCAAAGAATTGGGGAGTGGTCGGACACGTGGCAAATGCCTTTCAACGTGGGGAAATGCAAAGTAATGCATATCGGCCACCGAAACTTCAAATCTCAGTACATCCTTAAGGGCACTGCTCTTGAATCGAGTGACACTGAGAAGGACTTGGATGTTACTATCACTAGCGACCTTAGGTTTTCGAAATAGTGCATCGAGGCAGAGAAGAAAGCCAAAAGGATGTTAGGCTACATAAAGTGCCAGTTTGGATACCGTAACAAGGAGATAGTACTTGTCTGTCTGCACAACTCTCTCGTTCGGCCGTACCTGGAGTATGCCGTACAATTTTGGAGTCCTTCGTTTCGAAAGGACATCGCAAGGTTGGAACGCGTACAAGCTAGGGCAACCAAACTGATTCCTTCTATCTGAAATAAAAGTTATGAGGATAGACTAAGGGAATTAGATGTGTTCTCGCTGGAAACCCGTAGACTGCGTGGTCAGCTCGTCGAAGTTTTTAAAATACTTCGAGGGTTCGACAATGTTGACTACCGGGATATTTTCACACTGAATGAGAACAGAACGCGCAATCACGGCTTCAAACTTGAACTGAAGCGTTACAACCGCAATCTGTGTGAAAAATTTTCACCTACAGTATCTGCGGTAAGTGGAACGCACTTCCAGTGGAAGTTGTCAACAGTGAATCTGTTGACCAGTTCAAGTCAAGACTAGACAAGGTCTTGAAAAGTGGCCTTTTAGGGACGCAAAACAATTGAGCAGCCATGTGCCCACTCGATTGCTAGTCCAAAGGTACCCTCTTTGAATGGACCGTAAGGTCTCCTAGGGTACTTTATTTTCTTGTAACACACTCTCTCTCTCTCTCTCTCTCTATATATATATATATATATATATATATATATATATATATATATATATATATATATATATATATATATATATATATATATATATTTTCCTGTAGCTAAATGTTTCGTGGCATGGAGTACCAACAGGACTTAGGTGTAAAAAGATAGCTTAAGAAAAGAAAGTTGTGTGCAGTAGAATTGGCAAAGGCGGGACAGAGTATGAGCATGTTAAAACCAGGACATTCAACTAGATCCAAGAAGTAAAGGTTGACCCATTCTCACTCCAGACCCTAACCATGAATGAAATAAGAAAGCTGATCGGCAATTAACCAGCAAAATTAGCCGCGAGACAGTCAAGAAAAGAAAAGGGAGTTAAAAAATGACGAAAAATGGTAAATGAAACTATCTAGAAGAAATAAAATCTAAGCAGTGACAATCTATTCTGAGAATGCCAGGGCAATAGTATCAAGAGAGCGTGGCAGTCTTCTTGGTGCCAGGTGTAAGGAAGCCCCTTTGGATTAGAATGAAAAAAATTTATCACCAGGTGCAGTAATCGTATATCTAGCCTTCCACTAGCACCTGCTCCTTTTATTCCGGGATATAATATGCTTAGAAGGTTTCATTGTTTTTCCTACTTTTCCACCCGGTTATATTAATTTGCGTTGGTAACCTCACGTGATATGATCTTTCCCGACATTTTAACTAATATTGTTGGGCTAGCTCTAATTTGAGTCACATCATCAGCAAACTGTATGTTAAATCTGTAATGTGATAATAGTTGTTCAGCGGAGGGGGGGGGGGTTATAGAAAGATTTCTTCTTTCCTTCTCCATCTTATTACAAATAATGCAGAAAGGTATTGTGGTATTTAATTTAGATTGTCGTAATAATAATCTTTATTAAGCAGCCCCTGGGTATATATTGAACATGAAATTGGAGAACAGCAGCCATTTGGGGGTAGTCTTTCTCTCATAGGGATTTCACTGAGAGTCGTTTATGGAGAGGTAATCTTCCTCTCTTTAAGGAATCATCTGTTAAGGAATTTCAATACCTCTATAGCACGTCTAAAGGTTACCTGTTATAGGCGGGCAGTTGGCCTATAAGTTATTGGTTACCAGTTTACCGAGGGTCAGTTAGTTGTTAGTGGTCAGAAGACGGCTAGCTAAATGTTCACCAGTAGAGGTCGATTTGGCTGTTTCTTATCCAAGTACTAACCTTTCCCAATGTTGCTTAACTTTGACGTAGCAAATTTGTGTTATTCGGTTACCGGGTTCTGACCTTGGGCTGACTCCAATTTGCGGGGAGATTTTCCTCTCACTTGATTTTAGTGAAGTATTATTTATCTGACAAAATGTTATATATTATTATTTATATGACAAAATGTTATATATTTTAGATGACTTGCTTGCGCATAATTATGTGCGTGCCCATTTCAAGCCTTCATAGGATTTATATGACACTTATCTGTGAGGCTTTATTGTCATTCCTATTTTATTTTGCAATCTGGCACTACAGAAAAGCTCCCCTCCGAGACACGGGGTGTTACAAATTAAAACGAATCTAGTATATTTTTTTATATACTTCTAAGAAATGTACATCTTTACACGGAATTTGGGTTCCTTTGACTTTCGGAGTCTTACAATACATTATACATTTTTAGGAATGAGAAGTATTTTTTTTTGTTTTATGTACATTATTACATAGACTTAGGGTTTATTGAAATCGAGTATTGCTCTAAATCTCGTGAGTGCCGCACACAACTGCTCTTAAGCACATATAAATTCTGGCACCAGGCTAAACTTATACTTGCACTACCGTGATTTCTTAACTTAATTTATCATCAAGCACCTGACCTCTTAGAAATACAAAAATGAGGGTTTTTTGGAGCGTTCGACGGTGAGGGCCTGCATCTCTGTAATGGAAAGAGAAAAAAATGTTTGTGTGTGTTTGCGCACCAAAACTTTATTATGTTCTTTTATATTTTCCTTCCTTCACTTATTTATTTTTGTATGTAGCATAAAATTAAATTCTTAGACGCTCCTTATTTTATATTCAATTTATGCATACAGCTTTGTACAAGCGTACCACAACATTATATTTATTTTCTTATTCCATTTTTGTTATTCTTGGTTCCTAAACATAAATTTCAAGGGTGTCACCAATCCTAAGATTCTTTGTTTAATTTCTGTAATGCCAACCATTTAACATTTGAGCGTTCGGATGTCCGAACTGGAGTTCCTAATCGCGAACAAAACCTCTCTTTGATTCTATACATTAAATTGTGTGTATGGTCCACACTACTTCTCTTTAAACTAGACAGAAGCTAAGAATACGGAGTTAACTTTAAATTAATGATTCCACGGACTTTGTACACATAATAGAGGGTCAACTTTAAATTAATATTATTACGGACTTTGTTCAAGTGATCTGTTCTAATGAAATTTATATTATCCATATTATTACCAGCCCCTTTATTTTTCATTATTTACAATTTTAAAACTAAACGATCACTGAATTTACACTGTTAAACTGAATTTTCTGAGATTTTACACTATTATTTTTATTCCGAACACTATTATTATTATTATTAATTTTAAACACAGTACCCCAACGAATGGCATTAATTCGTATGTTACCTTTATTTTCACCCAGTGTCGTCCCTTTTGAGCTGCGATGATGGGCGCAGTGTACGTATGTAGAGACTGGACAAACTTTTGCAGAGTTGGGTCTCAACCTAAGTCCACCTGTAACGGTTCATCGTAGCTCATACAGGTTGTTTACAGTTGTTAGGTGCATATAAATGAGCTTTTCTAGCATTCTAACGGCTGTTGCGTTGAAAGGGGAGGCCAACGGGGGATGGGTTTGTCAAGTCTACTTTTTCTTGAGCTGACAGTTGGCTTGACAGTGAATGCGTAGGCGATTTCTGTTTTTCTGAGCTCCGCTTGTTGTTCGTTCTAGGAACCATTTTTCGATACTTCTCCTCGTTCGATCAAAAAAAAGTCACTAGTTATAGCAAGTTTGTAGGTTATTTAGTTATGACCTATTAACTGGTTACCAAGTTATATCTGAGGGGCTAAGGCTTTTAAGACGGAGTCTTTACTTGGTGTGGAATTCGCCAGGTCTTCTTCTTCTTAGATAGGAAAGGAGCAGCTTTTTCCTCTCTTGTTGAACCCAACTTCTTCCTCTCCATCCTTCGAGTGGTCACCGTTCATGGATGAGTCTACCTCTTTGGGAGAGGAGCAAACCAGAACTGGTGACAAGGGTTTCTTCTTCAGGAGCTGACTATTAATGTTTGCGGTCCTTTTCGACTCTTTGACTGACTACCTAACTGTCTTCTGTGGTCTACTCAGAACTGTATATAATGTATCGAAACCA
Organism: Ceratothoa steindachneri; assembly: GCA_963969495.1. Classification (NCBI taxonomy): domain Eukaryota; kingdom Metazoa; phylum Arthropoda; class Malacostraca; order Isopoda; family Cymothoidae; genus Ceratothoa; species Ceratothoa steindachneri. Next base: position 142,916,244 of record OZ018331.1, on the reverse strand, counting down.
GTGCGATTTGCCCGCTGTTGTCCAATGACATCGTTTGGACGGAGCTTACTAGAGTGAATGTTTATTTGTGTTTAAAAATTAAAAATCACATGACACGTGATATATAATAGATGTATTTAAAGGCACAAAGAAATAGAAAACTGGTACCACAACCCAGAAAAACGCTAAGGAAAACATTACGTGAACCATTGAAAGCTTAAGAAATAATATGGGAGACATAGAAACGGAGAAAAATAGAGAAAACCATTTTAACCGTTATATGAAAATAAATAAAGGAGTTGGATTCGAACTTGTCATCAAGTGCTCATCATTATTATGACCACGACGCTCATCGACTGAGGTACCATCCTCAACCCACAAAAAAGATTGATTCAAGAATCCTTTTGAATAAAGAAGTGTAGGTTTTTTATCTAGTGAGAGAAAGGAAAGGGTTTTTTCTTATAGGAGGGGGCACTGGCTTTTTTGTTAATAATTGAAGATCACATGAAACGTGATATATGTATAATAGATGTATTTAAAGGTCCAAAGAAGTGAAAACTGGCATCACAACCCGGAAAAAAACGCTAAGGAAAGTATTACGTGAACCATTGAAAGCTTAAAAAAAAAATGGGAGATATAGAAACTTAAAAAAAATAGGGGAAACTATTTTAACCGTCTTATGAAAATGAATAAAGGAGTTTGTGAGTCTTCATTTTCAATCCTATTTAACCTTGCATTGTGGCACTGCAACTTCTCATTAATGACCATTTTCAACCAACCCTTCATACCTTATCATCTACTAGTATTTCATCAACCTTGGCTTTAGCAATTAGCAATCCTTAGTGACATCTTTGTTATTCTTCTTCTGCAGAATCTGAACTGCTAGTTACCGTACTTTCTACTTCCCTCAAGAAATTCAATTAGTTTTCTGCACACAATTTTCTTCAGATATTTTAAAAGTGAGGAGGAAAATTTTAGTCGATAGCTATTGACATTGATTGAATTTTACCTTCTTTGGTGTTAAACAGTTGCCCAACTTGAAATGGTCCTGGAAGTAACTTTTGTTGGCAAGGACGTTGAAAATAGTTGGAATGCCTAGAAGTGCATTATCAGGAATATTAACGAAAGTGAGTCTCCTGCTCCTCAGTCTCGTGGTTCAGGTACCCTCTATATGTAAGAGTGTACGACGTTCATGTGTTCATCTCTCGTTATGAATGATTAATTTATTATACAGAGATTTTGAATAAATTTTTAAAACTTCAAGAGTTATTGTAGTCTTGCATTTTATTAGATGGTCGCTTATAGTCAAATGCTTTCTTAGAGAGAGAACAGAGTATAACTAATTACCATATGGAAAGAGAAATGGGCTACCAAAGAACAAACAGTGCTGCTAATATATGGAGTCGAAGAAAGATAAACATTTGAAAGTGTTACTACCCGAAGAGGGAGGGGCCGTTACATAATTACACCCTGGCCGTTTGGTTAGAACCATCAGTGCGTCTTGATAGTGCGAATAATAAATATTATTAACAATGCTTGGGGTAGGACTAAATGAAACGCTCCCTCACTTTAGATATGGGTTAGTTAACAACCTATCGGCAATTTCTGAGATTTGCTCTAAAGTACATGGTCTTCCCTATTTCCACTGACATGGCTCTAATGACGATCTTCAGAAGCTAGTCCAAACACTCAGACGAGTACCTTTAGCTTGAGCCAATTCATGTAGGCTAGGTAGGAAGAATGTTGGGCGCCTTTCTCCTATAACTTGAGTAGATAGTAACTCGCGTACTTTTTCTACATAGGAGCTACCAAATTTAAAGAAGAATGCTGCTTCCAAGGCTCAAAACAATCTCACGCGATTAAAATAACTCAAAACCCCCTTAAAAACAGCTAAGATAGTCGGGGATAAACTTTCTGGTACTCGCTGAGGCCCTAAATTCTTAAATCACCTCGGCAAACTAATTAGCATAATTTTATCGTTTAATAGTAATGATTCATAACTATTAAACGATAAAACTATGCTTCTGCCGTGCTTATTCCGTTCTATTTTTTTGTGCACGTGCATACTCGTATGAATGTATGTACTATTCGGTGCTATTCTTTAATATCCGTTTATTAACGTTTTAAACACTTACGAAGTTACGCCCCTATTCTAAACCGATCCTATTTTTATTTTAAATTAGTAGTGCAGTGCTTTGCTAATTTATAGTATTGAATTAGTGATGACGTCGCAAGAGACTGTGCCCGCATCAAGCCAAAGAGACTCAGCGGAGTCTATTGACTCTGAGCTCACTGAGGCTGAGCCTCAGTCACCCTGGCCATTCCTTGGCAAGTGGGTGAAGTACAAGAAGATGATTGGCGACAGCTACATCTTCAAGTGCTTGTCCTGCCTCCCCAAGATCACTGAGATGAAGATGAACAAGGGCACCAAGGCCAACCTGAAGAGCCACTTCAACAGGATTCATCCTGGCAAGGCAAAACAAGTTGGTGAAGCTTGCAAGGCCAACGTTGGGACTGGCGGCCGCAGCAGGAACTTCAGCGGCAGATGTCCATCGCCGAGACCTTTGGCATCATGGCCCAGGGCAGCGCCGTCCTGCAGTTCACCGTCGACAAGACAATTGTCAGGTTTGTGGCGGACAACATGCTGCCGCTGCAGAGTGTGGACAGTCAGAGCTTCAAGGACATGGTCCACACCTTCAACCCTAAGAAAAAGGTACCCTCCAGGAGGACGCTGGGGAAGAGAATCCTCAAAACCTATTAAGAGATGAAGGAGAACCTTACCAGGTAAGAAACTAAGAAACAGTATTCAAATATTCTTACTATTGTATTATAAAATAACGCTATATATAGTCAATAATCAATATCGTATTATAATTTTGGATTTATCGGATATCACCTTATCGGGCGATCAATTTATCACCAGTTATCGATTATCGGTTATCGCCGACATGGTTATTGTTATCGATTTATCGGTTATCGTGATACATTTTTTCGTTATTGCGCCCACCACTGGTAATGAATGTTTAGTGTTTATTAGTATTCAGTTATAATCGTATATTATTATACTATAAAATTAATATTAAAGTAATAATAATAATAATTTTAATAATATATAAAATGGTATATTACTTAATATAATTTTAAAAGTTAATGAATAATACCTACAGTAAATATTTTTGTAATGGTGAAATGACTCGTATGTTTCATAGGTCTTTTTTAAAAGTTTCTGCAATCAAGTCACTTGTTACGACTTAACTCATAAGTTAGTTAATTGCAATAATTACCAACATTCGTGTTAATTAGGGAGATGCTAGCGCCCCTACATTTTTTTTTAACCTCTTATCCCATTTCCCTTTCTCATTTACCCTTGTTTTTCTCTTACCATCAATTACCACTTTCAACTTTTATTCAATCTGTAGATCTGCCTCTAGCGTAGTACTCCCAAAGTAAATTAAAATAAATTTATGTTATCATGTAATTTCGCAGTACTTCAAAGTAATTTGTATATGTAATGTAAATCCAACTTAGGTGGAGTGATAAGTCAAACAATATATATATATATATATATATATATATATATATATATATATATATATATATATATATATATATATATATATATATTGTCATAGAATGGCCCTTTTTTATCACTCTACTCTTTGACACCGGTTTATAGCGGTATGCTTTGTGGGGCGTGAGTTACTTCTTTGATGAAGTAGGCTTTGATCTAAGAGTGCTAATTCGGTAGTTTTGTTCTTAAGGAAGAGCTATTTAAACACGTAAGGATAAGAGGAAACACCAGATTTATACCAAAATGAACATATATTTTAAATGAAAAACTTAACTATGACAAACAAACAGTTAACACATTTCTATGTGGTCCTATTGGCATCTAGTCCTATCGCACGGATACGATGACAAAAGTAAGCAAATAGGCTACCCGTAAACATACCAATTGCCGATTAGTATATTTATCGCGACTCTATTTGATTAGCGTTAAACATTAAATTCTCGTCTACAAGCAAATATGACCTAGGTTCACGAACAATGGTTTCTACTCCCCTTAAAACGTGAGACGTACTAAACTTCTACTATCGCAATATGAATATAAATGTTCTTTCTAACTTACATGACAGGAGGTATTAAGGATTGCCGGATGTCGCTGGAGGACTTATCTCTCGCTTTGGAGTGTTGTGGCCGATGGTTGAATTTCGTCGAGGAGGGATGGCTTGACGCCTGTGGGGGGCTGATTCTTCAACGTAATTAAAGAACGGGAGCTCGTTGGAGCTGGGTTCTTCTATTCTCACTCTTACGGAGCTTGAGATGTGAGAGTCACTCGAGTGTGAGCGGGTTTACTTTTCTTCAGTCAGACTTCTTCACAGTCTGTAAAGGATTCTTCGGTAAGGCACCGATATAAAGCTCGAATATTTATGTTAATACGGCCCGGAAAGAAGGAATCTATTTTCTCAATCTGATCCTATCGTTTCTCACGGAAATAGTCTTGTATGGCTGAAGGATCGATCTTCACGAACTGAACCTTCTTCTCTCTTATCAAATTCTAATCTTCTTGTCTGGCTGAAGGATCAATCTTCACGAACTACTCCTTCTACTTTCGTATCGACTTCTACTCTTCGTGTCGTGCTGAAGGATCGATCTTCACGAACTGATCCTCCTTCTGGCGTATCGACTTCTAATCTTCGTGTCGGGCTGAAAGATCGATCTTCACGAACGGATCCTCCTTCTGGCGTATCGACTTCTCATCTTCGTTTCGGGCTGAAGGATCGATCTTCACGAACTGATCCTCCTTCTGGCGTATCAAGTTTTCATCCTCTCTCTTTCTTTGCGGGGCTTATTTATAGGCGGATTACCGCCCCATCTAAAGGGGGAAGTGACCAGTCCAACGAGGCAGGGGGGGGGGGACGAGAATGGTGAGTTCGCATCTGGGAAGAGCGAGAATAGGAGAGGGTGGCACTTGGGTGCCCAAGTCGGCTCGCTAATTAGAGGCTCGCAACCACGGGTTTATGGGTCTCGTAGGTAATTGGATCGTTAGAGCGTCGTTTAAGGGCCTTATGTGGTCGCCTTAAAACAGATGTTAGCTCCAACTGCCCAAAGCGGCGGGGAGATCAAACAGGGTAAGCAGTTATGGTTATTCGCCGGTTACCCTTCCCATGCTTTTCCTCATGGGATGGGGGTGGGGGGCTTTAATGTACCTATACTCCTCCAGGATGCTTAATGTAGCCATTTATATATATATATATATATATATATATATATATATATATATATATATATATATATATATATATATATATATATATATCAGAGGCTACTCCAAGTCATAAGCCTCACTCAGGCTCATCACAGATTTCGCATAAGACATGTATAAAAGAAGGTAAGAGAAATAATGCACACCGCAGACTTATGTGCACTATTAATTTAACAATAAGCCAGAAATATAGTTTTAATATAAAATTACTCTCTTCACTTATACATGAACGCCAGTGTGACGTTTCGCGTTTTTCTGCAATATTTCTAGCCGGTTTATTTTTTATACATAGCACTATGTCTTTCTCCATTTCTAAGTTAAGGGGAAAATAATGCAACCCTGCAAAACACAACTGACCTTTACACAGAGACGCACAGAATAACAACAATCAAATAATAACAGCGGTGTACAAAACATCCACAGGCTTAAGATGGGTTACCAGATTAAGTGGTCAAAAGCAGATACCATAATGCGTATAAATGATTTAATTAGCATAAATTTCTTTAAACTGTTCCTAATCTCCAGCACAAAGGAGAGAAATGTAAATATAAGCCCCGGTTTGTTTTCCTTAGATCCAGTCCTATCTTTCTTTCTCAAATCAGATTTATCAGAGACCATATATAAACTCTGACAATGTGATCTTATAGGGAAAAAATTGCTTTGTATAAATACGGTGTCTCTCTATTTTATAAACCATTGTGAGTTCGAAAATGTTAAGACAACAAAAGTACTAACTTCAATCATTTTTTTTCTCCTCGTGGTATACACAAATAATTATACTTATTCACATCTTAAATCTCAGGAATTTTACCGACATACACACACACACACACACACACATATATATATATATATATATATATATATATATATATATATATATATATATATATATATATATATCGAAGTATGGACAAGTGTACTGGAATATACGCACACAGGCTCTAAGGTACCCTAATCAAGGCAACAACTGTTACTGTTTTAAGAGTGCAATTTGAATAGATAGCTGCAGCTGCGTGACCCAGGAATATTCCAAACACAACGACAAAAATAGATTTTAATACACACAAAATAAAAGGCACAAAATAAATAGAGATATATATATAGGTACATGAATAAGACGGAATTGGATAACCAGGGTTATTAAATGGCTATAATGGGATATTTACGGTAGTGAGTGATTTAGTTCTTTGAACCTAGAGAGTAAAGCAGGTCGAACTTGGGGGGAGGTCTTGGTGACGTTGATTACTCACGGGTATAGCCGAGAGAACCCGAAGAGGGTGCTGCTATTTTCTCCAAACTCGGATCGAGCGAGCTATCGGGCCTCTTGTCCTCAAGAGGTCACTGGTCGAACTTCGAAGGGAGGATATAGGATGACTTTTCCAAACTCGGATTAAGCGAGCTATCGGGCCTCTTGTCTCAAGAGGTCACCAGAAGAATTTCGGAGGAGCCTCAAGAGACTCTTCTCCCTGACCCGAAGATACGAGTGTGATGTCCAGCTCTTCCGTGGCTTGCGACCGTCATTAAACACATCACGGGAGAGAGCGTCATTGAATCGAGCTCTATCGGGGAGCGTCGTCTAACCAAATCTCTGGATAATCCATGGGATGGTGCATATATACCCTGATTTCTCCAAAACAGGGAGAAAGAGAGGGGCCTTCTCGAACCCTCATTATCGGCCGGGACAACCGAGCGTGTCTTTATGGGAAAGTGTAAGAGTTCGAGATCGGCAGGTCAGACCAGCAGCTGAAGCCATAAAAGTTGTTCGAGGCAAACCTACAAAATAGATGAGTAATTTCCCGACCCGGGGGAGGGGGAGAGATAAAGACGGCGGGGAGGTAGCCTTCAATTTCAGCGTCATGCCTCGGTGTGAATTTCTCAGTGACCTGGTGGTAAGTCCAAAAAGGGTGAAGTGGGAAGGGGGGAAGAGTAACGGCTCGCTTTCTCTTCGGAAGTAATATCTTAGGAGGTGGGGAAATACTACTATTTTAGTGGAACCCTCTACAATATATATATATATATATATATATATATATATATATATATATATATATATATATATATATATATATGCCGGAGCTCATCTCCCTACCCCACCAATGATCTGAGTTGTTAGTCGCTGTAGTGCATGCATAAATCTAAATGTGTTTTACATATTCCTTTCTGGCTTTCATATGATTATTATTTTCAACACCAGCAGACGCCCAGCTATGAGACAGAAGAGATTGATAAGCAGTATACATATTAGAACTTGTACGGTATTAGTTACACTTGTAGATAAGTGTATATGTAGTTTGAAATTACATGACATGAAGGTACACTCCTAGATAAGTGTGTTACTAATCGATATAGAATTATCCGGAGGTTGAGGTGGTATTGACCATATTAGCTCTCAGAGTAGCCTTGAGTGGACCATAGGGTCCTTGCTGGTACTAGTTGTGTAGTTCTCTCTCTCTCTCTCTAGTTGCCCAACGACACCATAATATAGATCCGTTCAATTATAATGATGATTGCTATATAGCAGTTACTTCATATTAATAAAAGTTCGATTGACATTAAAATATTTATAGGTTTTGGGGCGAGTGTAGCGGGTATTTGAAATTTATAAGGGTGTATTGGAGTTTGTAGGTAGTAGGCCTACTTTTAGTCTTCTAGTCGAGTTTGCTCTTACTCCCAAAGTTTCTCACAGAAATTACTTGTCTAGGCTGGGTTTCAGTACGTGCCTTGTTAATCATGGAAAACGACTGGAAAGGAAAACGGCGATAAGTGAGCTTTATTCTTAGCTTGGGCCTACCTAAAATTTGAGCAAGCGAAATAGTTCGAATCCTACACGGCCCTGTGTAATTTGGGGGGTAATGTTAGATAGCCGGCGCTAAGGAGGCAGGACTTAAGTACGAAGAACGGACTCGTGACGCTAGTAATAACAAAAAGGCAAGTAAGCTATACTGACAGATGACTTACCTGATTCTCTTTCTATCTTAGTCTACCCCTCTTTAATGTTTACGTCCGTATGTATATGTACGCCCCTCATTTCGAGGGGGGTGACCTCTTTCCTTTGACCTGGGCGCGTGGCGGAGCTAATGATCAGAAATATGTTCGTCCGTATCTTTGTTGAACGTTGGGCGGAGTTACAAGAAGCATGTGCGTTTAATGAAACTACATATTTTTCCCAAGTTGGCTCTACATCCAAGAACAGAAAAACCGTTTGCATTTCACAGGTTCTCGAAAATCTTAACCAATCAAAGCACATTACCACCCTGGATTTGCTCGGCTTGCCCCTGCTATCTATTATTGAGATCGTTTCGCCTGGCAGCTGTTTCCTAGTGTGCCTATGTTTGTGTGACCACGTGGGAACTGTGGCATCTGATTGCTTTTTTATGCTTCCCTTTATAAATATATAATTATGATATAAGTATTTTTCTCTATTTTACCTTGTTCACTACATATTACATAGCATGTTATCTCATTAATTAATGCTGTAACCAATTTTATGATTTCATAAGGTTCACCGGCGCCATTTGTGAGGTTGCTCGCTGGGCCTACCTATCTTGAAATTTGGATCCCACAGGCCTACTTTACTTTGCAATTTGACGGCTACAAAAACGCCCCCTCGAGTTATGGAATAACATATACAGAGACCTAATATGTATCGACTTGGGGTAAACAATTTGTTGCAGTAATAACGCTACATTCTAAAATGGCTTTGTAATTATATATATATATATATATATATATATATATATATATATATATATATATATATATATATATATATATATATATATATATATATATATATATATGAGGAATTAAACCACATTCTCCGAAGACAATTAAATTCAGAACAGTTTCGGTGTATCTCACACCCTTTTTCAACTGACACTGGGTAGAAAATATAAGAGAACGCATATAAAAATAACACAAGATCCCCTCTTTTTTCACCCAATCCCCTACTTGTGGCTAATCTGGGGGGGGGGTTAAGCCTAAACATATTGAAGGGCTGACATTTAACTATTTTGTTTATATGCTTTCTTATTACAGGATTAAAAGAAAATTGACCCTCAGATAGATTTAAATTAGGAACTGATGATATCAAGCTCGATTCTACGATTCTTCTCTTAACATAGTTAGTCGATTTAAATACCATTTTACTTCCAATGAAATCGATCGTATGATTCTTGTCTCTAACATGGCAAAATATTCCACTGCTTTCGCTGCCCATTCTAATATCTCTTTTGTGTTCGTACAATCTCTTGTCTAGATTTCTCCCCGTTTCCCCTATATAAACTTTATGGCAATCGTTGCATGGTATTGCATATACTCCTATGTTATGATGTTCTTTGGGTTTCCTGGCCATCATCAATTGGTTTAAGGAATTATTTTATTTAAAGGACATATTTAGAAAAGCGGGTATTAATCTAGCCTTTAAATATAATAATTGCCTTAAAGCGTGGGCGAATTGGAGGGGGGGCGTGGAAGACAACGACACAGGTTTTCAAGAAGATACTTCAGGGAGTCCTGACGAGTAAGACTCGAAGATGGGGTTTGATTACTTCGTGATGAAGAATGAGATTTTCTCTGCTCCAAAAAGACGTAATCCCAACTCGAGACGATTCTGCAGATCGGCAGGGAGTCTCAGTCTCGAAAGAACGGGAATCTTGAAGGGGTGTAACGGGAAGAGAATTCCGCACAACTCTCCGGGAAGATGGGGGCTCGATAGCTTTCCTCTGAACAGGGGCCAAAGCTTAACGGAGGTAGATCTGCTGGCGAGATCTGCGACGAAGTACGACGACTCGACGGCGGGTTACAGGGCTTCACGGGAAAACAGATAGGTAGTCTGAACAGAGTGAATTGCGCGCTTTCGATCTCTTCGAGAAATTGTGAGTTTTTTGTTAAATAGCCGGGTGGCTGGTCCGATAGATGCCTCAGAGCCTGGCGGTTCCTAGACGATTCTTGGCGCCAGTATATGCAAACACATTTCATGATAACGAGACGGTCCAGACGGTGAAACTTGCCTCGTGATGTGGAGGTAGGGTTAATGTGGCTGCCCTGGTTATGGAATAGACATACCTGGGAAGCACGGGGTAGAGACAGGAAGGCTGCGCACTGTGTCATCGCAGGGAAGGGAGGGGCGAGTGGCGTCCTAAAGCAAACACAGCTGTGACCAGTGATGCAGCGAGGGACTGATTCTTTCTCGAACTCTCTAAAATTCTCACGCTAGGCGCACGTGGTCTTAAAAGAAGATAGGGGTATTTCCGAGGGGGCTTCCTTTCACGGTGGTCCTTCGAGGGCATCCCGCAAACGCCTCCCTTTCCGAAGATGACGTTTTCCTGATGCGAAGAGGAGGGAAAAGGGTATCTCGCAACATGGGAGAGGTCGTGTAGGGGAAATTTTGAACTAAATCTACGGGTGTACAATAAAGGCGGACATTTAAATTTAAATCGATACAGCGATAACTAAATGAATGAATCACTTTCGTTTAATCCCTGGCGCAAGATATATTTAAAAAGGGTATCGTCGTTAACTAGCGCAAAAAAAAACACACAAAGTAAATAAATGCGAGTTACAAAAAAAAATCAAAAGGATTCATTCATAAAATGTTAGTGTAACCATATATAATTAAAAATAAAGAATAAATACATTGCAAAAAACAAAACACACACAAACGACAGATATGCACAAAAAGAAAACAAAATTTTACATGAGAATCAAGGAACATAAACATACACGGTTAAGGCGGAGTTCTAGAATTATAAAAAAAACACGAGTACACAGAGTCTATTATGTGCACGGGAGTACAATGCTTAACACATTTTACTTCGCAGGGAGAGGATTATCAACCGGATTCCTACTTAGACAGTCTGCAACACAGTTTTCTGTCCCTTTAATGTACATTATTCGGAACTGGTGTTCCATTAGAAGTAAACTCCAACGCATAAGCCTTTCGTTCTGGCTTTTACAATTCTTTAAGTAAGCCAATGGGCGATGATCGGTTTTGATCACGAACTCCTTACCTAACAAACATATTTAGAATTTCTGTACACTCCATACGATCGCTAGAGCTTCAATTCTATGACCGCCTAGTTCCTTTCGCGTGACGAGAGCTTCCAGCTAGCTTACGCAATGGGGTAACTGTTGCCGTCTCCTTGATTCTAGAGCAAGACGCAACCGATGCATTTACTACAAGCATCCGTTCGTATCCCAAAAGGTTTGTTACTGTTCAGGAATCTCAGTATGGGAGCTGATGTTAGTGTTTCCTTCAGCTGATGGAAGTGGGTGGTTGCTTTGGGATTCCATGCGAGGGGGTCCGGGGAACGTTTCTTTAGTAGGGAGCTAATGGGGGACGCTGAGGCGGCGAAATTTGGAACAAAACGTGGGTAAAAGAATGCCGCCCGAGAAAAAACATGATTGCTTTTTAGTACCTGGGAGGGGTATGTCGACGATAGCCTTTACCTTTTCTTTCTGAGGGGGCATATGATTTCCACCAATGTGTAAACCGAGGTATTTAATAATGCTGTAGGCGAAATGGCACTTGTTAGAGCCTATAGTGAGGCCGTGATCACGAAGCCTATTGAGGAGCGAGTGTAGGGAGATAAGATGCTGGTCCCATGTGTGGGTGTCCACGTAAACGTTATCGAAGTAAAAGGAAATGTTACTCATCCCATCCAGTATCCTGCACATCATTCGATTATAGTTACTAGAGGTTCTAACTAAACCAAAAGGTAGGCGCTTAAACTACATAAGGACTTTTTCTGTGGGAAATGCGGTTGTTTCCGGGCACTATCCTTAAGGGAGATTTGATAGTAGGCCTTACACAAGTCTATCTCTTAAATTAACTTGGCCTCTTCAAATAGATGTAGGCTCTGGTCTATCAAAGGGATAGGCTCAGCGATGAAAACTGTTACGGCGTTTAGCTTTCTAAAGTGTACGCACATGCGAAAAGACTAATGCGACTTAATGACCATGACAATGGGAGAGCAATAATTCGACGTGGAAGGTTCAATTATTCCTAATTTTAGCAAGTTTTCCACTTCGGAGTTAAAAGTAGGGCGCAAGTGAACGGGTACGGGGTAGGGCTTAGATCTAATAGGCTCCTGGGTGGTTAGGGTTATATCATGCTTAAAATACAAAGAGAAACCAGGCTTCTCAGAAATTACATCGGAGAATTCAGTTAACAAAAGAGCCCATTGTGTCTTCTGAAGGGGTTCCAATCGGGGGTTCCAATCGAGTTCTGTGGTGGAGTTTACACGGGAACCGGGGAGCGAAGGGAGAGGGTAGTTTTCGTCTGCTTCCTCACATAGAGTTTGGACTAAATTAAGAGGCTCAGATGGATAAGAGGCTTCCATTACTGCCTCTTCATCAACGGAATTATATTGTTAATGCATGCTCGGCGGTGATAGTGCTTAAACATATTCACATGAAACAATTTGTTCCCTGAGGGGGTCTGTATTATGTAATCTACGGGACCGCGGGCTTCTAGGATTGGGAAAGGGTGTATCCATTGGAACAAGGGGTGGCTTGTCTCCGTGGGTAGGAGCAGCAGCACCTCTTTACCGGTCTTTGAATCGCCTTTCTTTGGACCTAACATCAAAATAAGTCCTATATTTTTCTAAATTTAGGTGCGAATTTTGTACGCTATATCGGTGGATTCTTCCAAGCGGCTCCTAAGGTCTAGCACGTAAGAATACGGGAATTGATCTCTTCATCCAGGCGGGGATTGGAAAAAAGCTCATTCAATATGTTCATTGGTCCACGGACATTACGAGAGCTTAAAGGGGGCAAATCCCAAAGTTATGTGGGGGATTTCTCTGCAGGCAAATAGGGCAACCGGCAGGTATCGATGCCATTCTTGAGGCTGAGCATGGCATAACCTTTGCAAAATGGTCTTCAGAGTGCCATTCAACTTTTCACAGACGCCTTTAGCGGTGGGGTGAAAAGGGGAGGTGAACACGGAATTGATCATAAGGAACTTGCCGACGTGTTCCATTAGCTCAGAGATGAACTGTCTACCTCTGTCGGACAAGATCTCCTTCGGGATGCCGACGCGGGAAAAGATAGAAATCAGGGCCTCCGCACAGGTCACGCTATGTATTTTTTTAAGGGGGACTGCGTCAGGGAACCTCGTTGCAAAGTCAACAAGGGTGAAAACGTACGAGTGTCTTTCGATAGACTGGGGATGAATTGGAAAAATTAGATCTATGGCCACTCAAAAAAAAGGGTCCGAGAAAATTGGGGTCTTCTGGAGGGAGGAAGATGGTATTCGTCCTTATGCTGTATTTTCTGACAAATGCCACACGACCTGCAAAACTCGGCAATTTCTTTGGCAGCACCGGGCCAGAAGAAATAACTGAAGATTCTCTGAGCTGTTTTATTGTGACCAGCCATCAATCCATTGTGGACGAGTCGGAGAACTTGAGGAACATGGGAACGAGGGATAGACAACGAGCAAGTAGGGGTTTTATCCTCAGCCGAACTGGAGCGATGAAAAATTCCGTCGCTAATGGGGTAGGCGACTTCCCTTTGACCAGGGGCATATCCACGTTCGTCACTTCTCGCTTTTTCCCACAAGGACGTAGGCTTCACTGCAAGCCGGAATGGGACACTTAACGAAACAAGAATGAATATAGGAGAGGCATAATCTAACAAAGAACATATACACACACATGATCGTTATACATAGAGTTTCATATTCTGATCGTGAAAAATAATGGTAGGAAATATACCTGGTTTAATCTAGCCAGAAGTACAACTAGCGCCCCCTTGCGGAGATCAGCATAAACAGGGGTTGGAAACTGTATTATATTATTTTTTTATTTTAAATAGTAAGAGACGGGAGGAGCAATCCAGACAACAGATTATACAAGGCAGTAGATAAAGTGGTGAGCTAGGGAAAATGAAAATGTGCCCATGTCATAGAATTTCCTTGGTTGAGACGGATCAGCGCAGCAGTATTTAATTTGGGGATCTTTATTACCGTCTTCCCCCATGCTAACCGAGTGGATACGGCGTTGGCCTCCCAACGTCGCAGTACCATGTTCGATTTCAAATCACGGCGTAAGCGGACACAAGCGTCAGCGCACGTAGAGATCTGGCTACCGATTGGTGGGTAAACGCGCTGTGCTCACCCCGTTTTCGGGTGGGTAGATCTTACACCTCTCACCTCACACATAGCCAATCACAACACTGTTTTTTCCCCTCTCCCACCTTCACAGCATAATACACACACACTCTCTGTTTCAAAGAATCCTGCCGATGGACATCTATATCCACGTACTTCTGACACGGAACAAGTCCTTCTCCCCCGAGGTGGTGAAGACTTCCACCTGAACGCTGTTTGGTGTCAAAACATAATACTTCATGACGCCTTTCCACGAAAGAGGACCGGCTCCTGGGGCCCTCGGACCGACCAGCGATTTTCATACTGACCTTATATAGATCTCATTATCCATCCGGTATCTTCTCAGTATCATGGAGAGATTGGCGCTGAATAACTAACTCACATTTTATGAAAGTACATTTTACATTTTCCCCTGGGACTTAGGGTATGGTGGTTGCCACACCCTGCCACACCCAATTAACGCCACTGCATGCATCGGCCGAGCAACGAGAAGGATCGAAGCGCTACCGATCCCCGACATAAGTACCGCAACGGTTGCGTTAGTTTTCCTACAGGGGTAGATTTCCAGATTTGGAGTCCCGCTTTACGTAATAACCAACAGAGGCCCCCAATTCGAATCAGAACTATTCAAGGAACAGTCTGCCCTCGTTGGTTTTCATCGTCTCCAGACTACAGGATGTTGGAAAAGGGCACACAGGACTTTGAAGTGCTCCATAATGGTTCGTCGACAAGGCTGGCTGGTGGCACTCCCAATTGTCCTTTTAGGCATTCGCTCTTTGCCCAATGATTCGGGATTTTCACCTTTTACGGCAATCACAGGAGCCACGCTACTGTGCCCCGAACCTTTAATTTCGTCATCGTCATATTCATCGAAGGCCGGCTCCAAATTTAAAAAAGAACTGGCATCAATCATGGCACAAGTCAACTTCACGCAGGCATCCATAAGGCACGGGCTCCAGGAGGCGAGTCATGTTTGCCAGTAATCCGTCGTTCATTTATTTCTAATCGTTGTGTAGGCAATATTATAGAGACACATTTAATGAAAGAGAAAGAGGCATAAATATATACACGCCTCGCTGCCTCTATAACTTTATTACATTTTCAGAGAACAGAGAAAAAGAGAGGAATATACGCGCCGCCTCGCCCTTCTATAGAGAGAGAGAATCAACAGACACCTAGGTGACCCTTTTTGTCTGCGCTAATAGAGGTGCGAAATTATGAGACGCCGTGAGACGCCGCGGTGACCATAAATGCCGCCATCACAGAAAGCTGCAACAAGTTTGAGAGCCTAAAAGGTCCCATCTAAAATCGGACAAAGTTTTGCTTCGCCGGCTTACGAACCTTTCCACGATCGCGCACAAAATGGGTAGAATATTCTCGTCTGCCGATACATCCTACCCCTCGAACCCTGCCCTCTGGACGGATGGGGTAAACCCCATTCGACCCCACTATCAATCCTCCGGAACACACGAATGTACGAACGCGCGAAAGGTCACAGTTACCTGTGTCAATATGACAACGAATAAACAAATATTTCGCTTCTCAGAATAGATTTATCGAAAGAAGAAAGTCTACGAAGCACCTGGGTAAACACACCCATTGACTAAAATGAATTGTATCACAAAGCTGCGACAAGCGTATCCTATTATATAGATAAAACTTGGGATATGTAAGTAATCCGACATACACAGCTTTCGGTAGCTTAGCCTTTGGGGTGGAGAATTATGAAACTCGACAACTAAAGTTCATCTAACGGACAATTCTAGGCCACACCATCTGGAAAATAAGCATATATATATAGTATGAGAAGCTCAGTTAGAATGATTATTGCATTATTAAGATTATTAGATTACTGTCATTAAGAAGATTACCTCGTTCGCGTTCCGCATCTTAAATTCACCAAGTTTAGTCGCTCCAGAATTTAATACTTCACGTTGAATATATATATAGACTGCTAGTCACCCGCAAAGTAACTTTGTGAGGGCCGCTTGCCCCTTTAATGCGCCAATATTAGAATATAGTATATTTTTGAAACGTCCTTCTTTACCTCGATATACCCTGAAACCTTCAGTAAGCCCAGCCAAAATAAGAACACAGTGAAGAAATCATCTTTAGAACCAGATACTTAATTCCCCTTCATCATATACTGGTCATCACTATAAACTTCTCCAACTCCCTATAAATCGGTGACCCTTCTTTTCCCCCCTTATAAGCACTTATGTAGTTAAATGTATAGGGGTGACTTGTGCTAAGGGAAACTCTTTACTTTTAGTGGGAAGAATTCGCCAGGCCTACCTCTTCTCCATCCTTGAGGGGTCACCGGTTACAGAGTATGTGGACAGCAGGGCACTGACACTAAAATTGACCAGCAATGTGCCTCGCAGGAATAGGAAGAATTTTAACAAATGTCCTCGCGGATATAGATATATATTTATTTGTAAACTGGTCACGGAAGTAAGCGAGAAGCCAAGAATCGAGGTAGCAGTAAAATTTGGCGACACTGTATAGGGTCGCTTATTATGGGGTCGGCGTAAGTAGGCCTTGTTTTGATTGCAAGGCGGTCCTATAAGGGTTTAGTAAAGTGGCTTGCTTACAGGTTTTTTGACGTACGGTCCGAGGAGTATTAACCGATCAAGGTTCGTAAGTAAAAGACTCCTTTGTGAAGGAATTAAACACTTGTATTTTTATACCACTTTGAAATGTTTACACTTACGGTAAAGATTAATTTGCCCCATGGACTATGCTAAATCGAGTTATAATGGCAAGAGCAAGAATAATGGAGATTTGCAGGGTGGTGAATTAAGAGTCTAATAATGGATCAATGAAGTTCTAAATGAATCAATCAATAATGTGTCAATTATTATTTGAATGAAATGTTCTCTTATTTATACCATGCGGCATTTTGGAGGCACCGCGTAGCTCCGCCTTCCTTGGGTCGCTGAGGCGGTGCTTAGCTACTTATCAGTCCAGCGGAGCCTGTGATTGGCTGAAATTCTCCACTTCTTATCTTAATTTGGTGGTCTCTCTCCTGCTAGGGTATCACAGAGACTCCGCTTGCTTGAAGCTACAAGATAACCTTATAAAATTTTACATTAAGGTGAAAACATCTTTTGTCGCCGATTCTGTTCCCCATTCCAGACAGCTCTCATTACTCTGTTTGCCCATCTGCTATCATACTCGGGTGCGATAGCCTTAAATTGTGGCTAGGTTTCAATCCAGACGTTCTAATCAGATTCCGCTGGTTCACAAACTGTCTCCAAATGACCCTATTTTATTGCTCCTACCATTCAATCTTTGATACTTCGATCTGGCAAAATGTGTATTTGTTCTTCTCTCTCTCTCTCTCTCTCTCTCTCTCTCTCTCTCTCTCTATCTATCTATCTATCTATCTCTCTCTCTCTCTCTCTCTCTCTCTCTCTCTCTCTCTCTCTCTCTCTCTCTCTCTCTCTCTCTCTCTCTCCCTCTCTCCCTCTCTCTCTCTTTGTGTGTGTGCAGTGAGTGTACAATACAAGTGTAATAAAAACGAACATTTCTCGTCTGGAAATAGAATTAAGCCGAGAAAGCTGTCTGCGTCTCAGGAATGAATGATACAATTATATCGAGAAAGTGTAAATTTTAGGCCAATTAATTGATGACCTGCAGAGACCATGGGATGAGGAATATCCTGCCCAGTGGGCGGAGCTAAAAGCATTGTGGTCTTAGTGGCGGAAAGAGACCATGTCTCCTATACTATTTATATAAGAAAAATGGAGAATTCGAGAGAAGGAGATTAATTCACAATTGAGTAGACTGTTAAGTCTGATAGACGATCGATAGTAAATAACGAATTACGGTTCTTTTAGCGTTGTGAAAACCTCGTTGTACCCGCCTGGGTTTTGTTCTCGTAACACTCGCCTTCCTGACTGGTAGTGAAATTTTCCCTGCCTGTAATCGTTTAAACGCGAGCTTCCCTTTTGCTTTGCTTGTTTTGTTTGCTGGAATTAAACATTTATTTTTTTACGTGATTTCTCTCAGTCCTTTCTCGATCACAAACCTTCGGTTAGCCCAGCCAAGCCAGAATATTATTTTTGAGTATCTTTAGTGTCAGATACGAAATTAACGCCACCTCTTACCTCACTCGTGGGACTTGAGGGACCTCTCCAAACTATCCGCGTCATTTTAACCTTCAAACTGGTAACGCCCTTTCTCTCTTATAAATTGGGTTTCCTCATTCCCCTATAAACTGGTGACGATTACCTTTACCTCCTTGCCATATAAGACCCCATGATCGGTGGCCAGGACTACTTCTTTGGGCCTACTTGATGTCTAGGCTAGAGTGTAAGGACTGATGGGCGAGATGGGTAGCTTGGTAGTGATGGCGTTCACAATCTCCGTCTATCCTTTTCCTGCTTGTTGATTGTCTTATGCTTCACTTTTATTTCTTGTCACCTTCACTGTCTGGTGGAAGGGGTCACCAGTTTATAGGTGTCGGGGTAAGGTGTATCGGGTATTTGAAGGTTAATAAGGGCGTATTAGAGTTTGTAAGCAGCAAGCCTACTTTTAGTTTTCCAGTCGAGTTTACTTTGACTCCCAAAGTTTCTCACAGAGAATACGCGTCTAGACTGTGTTCGAGAAAGTGCCTTGTAATTACAGGTTAAGGAAAAGGACTTGAAGGAAAAGCGGCGATAATTAGGCCTTTTCATTAGCTTGGGTCTATCTAAAATTGGAGCAAGCTAAAGAGTTCGATTCCTACGCGGCCGTGTGTAAGGGGCTAATGATACAGGAGTTAAGGACGAGGAACGGAATTGTGACGCTAGTAATAACAAAAAGGCAAGTAAGCTATAGTACTGACAAACGACTTAACTGATTCTCTTTCTATCTTAGTCTTCTCTCTTTAATGTTTACGTCCGTATGGATATATAGGCCCCTCATTTTCAAGGGGCGTGAACTCTTTTCTTTGACCTGGGCGCAAGGCGGAGCTAACGACGAGAAATATGTTCGTCAGTTCCTTTGTTGACCGTTGGGTGGAGTTACAAGAGGTATGTGCATTAAATGAAACTGCATATTTTTCGTAAGTTGGTTGTACATCCAATATCGGAAATACCGTTTGAATTTCACAGGTCCTCAAAAATCTTAACCGGTCAAAGCACATACCACCCTGTATTTGCTCGGCTTGTCCAGGTTATCTTTTATTGATATCATTTCGCCTGGCAGCTGTTTCCTAGCGTGCATATTTTTGTGTGACCACGTGGGAACTCTGGTTCTTCGCTTGCTTGTCTCATGCTTTCCTTAATAAATATGCAATTGTGAGATAAGTATTATCTCTATTTTAAATTGGTTTATTAAAAACAAAGTTATGGGTTAAACAAAATGCAGATGCACAGTTTTCTTATGTATTTCGGACACCAAGTACAGCAGAAACGAAACTAATGGAAAACTGTAGGAGACTAGTAACACATGTCTTCTTAATACGAAGACTGATAATCCAGGGAGGAAAACAAAAACGGGCCCTTATATATGAGCGTAACAGACAGTTCCAGAAACTTCTAGAAAGTTCAATATGGCAATCATGCGAGATCCTCTTATTTATTATAATGAAAACAAAATAAATTCAAGAAAAAAAAATTATTCAAGGTGGAATATAAATATAAAAATATTTTCATCATGGTTCACTACTTATTACATGGCATATAATCTCATTAATTAATGTTGCGCCTATAGTGTATAGAAGTGCGTATACATAAAACTGTAGCCTAGATAGCACAATACACACTAACTTATACTCTATAAATTTTAATGAGAGAATTATTGAATAAAATTATTCTGAAGAATATTTCAGTTCTCGGCGAATGGCGAGTTTAGGCTCAACGACTTTTACGGGAAATAGTTTGGGAATGAATAAATAAAGCAAGGATTTATATAAAAAATATATATTATTATTATAGATTGCAAGGAATTATTTATGTAGAATATTTTGATTAAGTTGAATTAAAACAAATGTGGATGAGTTACAATATATATATATATATATATATATATATATATATATATATATATATATATATATATAGTTCGTCGTGAATGAAAGTACGGAGGTAATTAGTTGAAAAGAGCCAAGCACTGACATTAGTGTATCCCATTGGTGGGATTCAAATTGGCTACCACGATCAGTCATGATCGTTGAGGGAACACCAAAACGAGCAACCCATGCTGAGACGAAAGCTCGAGTTGCAGTGGAAGCTCTGATGTCCGAGATAGGAACTGCCTCTGGCCAACGAGTAAAACGGTCGATCATGACGATAAGATATGTGCAACCACGCGAAAAAAGGCAGAGGGTCTACCAGATCGATGTGAACGGCGTCGAAACGTGCCGATGGAAAAGGAAAAACAGCCAGAGGGGTCTTTGTGTGGCGTTAAACCTTTGTTTGTTAACACGGCAAACATGCGCGGGTCCATTTGGCCACGTCGGCGTTCATACCTGGCCATACATAACGTTGTGTGATGAGCTTGCGAGTTGTTCGAATGCGAGGATGTGAGAGACCATGAGTATGGTAAAAAATGTGGCGACCGTAAGCAAGAGGAATGAGTGGACGAGGACAGTCAGGCAATAAATATTCAACCAGGATGCGCCTGGAAGGAACTGACGATATCAAGCTCGATTCTACGATTCTTCTCTTAACATAGTTAGCCGATTTAAATACCATTTTACTTCCATTGAAATCGATCGAATGATTCAAGTCTCTAACATGGCAGAATATTCCACTATTTTCGCTGCCCACTCTAATATCTCATTTTTGTTCATACAATCTCTTGTCTAGATTTCTCCCCGTTTCACCTATATAAACTTTATGGCAATCGTTGCATGGTAGTGCATATACTCCTATGTTATGATGCTCTTTGAGTTTCCTGGCAATCAGCAATTGGTTTAAGGAATTGTTATATTTAAAGGCTAGATTAATACCCGCTTTTTTAAATATGTCCTTTAAACTATTTAATTTATTATTAAATGGCAATGTTATACATTTGTTGAAGTCGTTAGTGCGGGAAGGCTTATTACCATAGAATGTTTTCCTAGCTGCAAAATGGGCATACGATATGAACCAATCGGGGTAATACAAATTAGAAAAAATGGTCCTGATAATGACAATTTCTTCATCTGAATAGGAAGGATGTCATATTTTGTATGCTCTAAGAAAAAGGTTAGAAATTACTGATTTTTTTAACAGTATTATCGTGAAACGAAAAATAATGTATATAGGCATTCGAGTGGGTTGGTTTCCTATAAACGTCAAGTTTTAATTCATGGTGATCTTTATTAATAAGGACATCTAAAAAGGGTAATCTATTATCATATTCCCATTCATATTTAAATTTGATGGAGACATGCCAATTATTCAAATTATTAAAAAATGTATCAAAATAATAGCCATTAGGCCATACAGAAAATACATCGTCAATGTACCTTAACCATATAAAGTTAGGGGGAGAAATTGTGGGAAGGAGTTTAGTTTCAAAATATTCCATGAAGAGACATGCCAATATCGGAGATAAACTATTTCCCATGCTAAGGCCAAATATTTGTCTATAAAACTCATTATTTACTCGAAACACACTGTCAGAGACACATAATTCAACTAAATCGATAAATTTACTCGTAGAAATGGGAAGATCCAAATTAAGTCTAGTCATGATTTCCCCCAGAAGGCCCATGGTTTGGTCAACCGGAACTTTGGTAAACAAAGAGTTTACATCAAAGCTCACAATTTTTTCACCCGGTAATTGCAAGTGGTTGAGGCAGGCCACGAAATCTTGAGTGTTCATAATGTGTGCAGATCTTCCCATTTCTACGAGATTAGCCACAAGTAGGGGATTGGGGGAAAAAGAGGAGATCTTCTTACGACCTGACCCTGTGTTATTATGTTGGTATGCACTTTTCTTATATTTTCTATCCAGTGTCAGTTGAAAAAGGGTGTGAGATACACTGAAACTGTTAACTGTTCTGAATTAAATTGTCTTCGGAGAATGTGGTTATATATATATATATATATATATATATATATATATATATATATATATATATATATATATATATATATACTGGCCATAATACAACCGTCAGTAAAAACAAGTGTATTTAAATATTTATAATAGAAGTTTAACAAAACGTTAAGACTATATATTATACAAATATTTAAATATAATCTCTATCGTTCGTGAAAATTTCAAATGAATACATTAAATATATTGTAAGTTATAAGGAAATACACAAACTATCCTCTAAATTGAAGCGCTCGAAAATCAATATTGGTTTTCCAATTAAACATGATCAAGTCTTTTTAGTCCTTCCACGAATAAACGTCATTTTATAGTTCGGAGAATAGTTATATTCTTTGTTATTTTTTACCCTTGAAGGGAAGGTGACTAATTATGTATTAGGAAGTATGACCAAGCATAAAATATTCTCCTTCAGTGTCAGAGTAGTTAACATTTGGAATGCCCTTCTACAAGAAGTAGTGAATGCACCAACTATTAGTTTTTTCAAGTCAAGGTTGGATAAATGAGAATATCAACTGTGTTATATGATAAGTCATATCTAAAAAGCAAAAGAAATTTAGATATATTTTTTATTGATATGAAATGTACGATTGAATTTAGTAATAAGAGATTTTATTTCAAAGAATTTATTTTTTGATTGTACAATTTGAATGTTGTATCAAGAGTTTTACTCGTTTATTCATTATTGGAGTCGAGATGGGAGAAATACAGGCCTATCTCTTAACCTTACTTTATGAGTTTGTTTAGTTCATTTTTCCTTTGTGGTTTCGTTCTGCATCTGTAATTAGCTAACCTTTTTGCTCGCCTTAAGTCTTATTCCAGCCCTACTGGTTGGAAGATTCAGCAGCGACTGTTAAGGGATTGAAGACCCTCATCAAGGTAAACACCTCCCGTGTTATTTAACTAGGTAAGCATATGACCTAAATATTTTATCATCATTCAAATTGTACTAAGTCATTAGAAGGTGCAACTAGAAAAGATTAGTAGAGAAAAGCACATCACATCTATCTGGAACTTTTTATAGCAGTGTTTGAAAAAAATTTCTGGACTTTAGTTTAGGGAATTCAACCACCTTTTACTATGCTCCCCGTTATGATTAAAATTCTATCGATGCAAAAACAATACTTGCATATCAACATCCGAACGACGAAACACCTTGATGATGCTATGGAACTTATTTTAGATAAAATATATTAATAAATGTTGCATTATGTCCAGTCAGAGAGCCTTTACTCGCAGAATTTCAAAGTAAGGGGCATTTTATACTCAGAGTAAATTATCTGACCTAATAATTTTTTTTTAACCTGTATGGAGCAGTCAGGAAATTCTTGGGGACTGTTTGCAAGGCATGCAACACAGTTTTCATATGTTTAGAGCTTTGAAGAATAATAGAGTAGAACCAAATATTGAGTAAATATGTAGATTAGCGGCCCGGCCGAAAAAAAAATTGTGTGTAAATATTATCGGTAAATATGTAGATTATCGGCGCGAAGATGGGACGTACTATTTTGTCCGTGTTCCAAAATATTTCACGTTTTGGGAGTACATTTAAGTTGACGGCTCGTGTGGGGGTAAACACAATGGGGGGACTATACTACGATGATCCTGAGTTTCATTAAATTGGGGTGGTCTGGGGGGCACAGCCCCCCAGTATATAATCCTAATTGTTTACAGAATAATAATTCGAAAAGGACTCAAATGCGCATGATTATTCCGCCTCGAGTGAACGATAATATTTACACACAAATCTTTTTTTCAGCAGGGCCGCTAATCTACATATTTACCATATTATTGTTCACTCGTGTCGGAATATTCATGCACGTTTGAGTCCTTTTCGAATTATTATTCTATAAACAATTAGGATTATATACTGGGGGGCTGTCCCCCCCAGACCCACCCCAATTTAATGAAACTCAGGATCATTGTAGTCTAGTCCGCCCATTGTGTTTACCCCCACATGAGCCGTCAACTTAAATGTACTCCAAAAACGTGAAACATTTTGGAACACGGACGAAATAGTACGTCCCATCGTTTGGTCCGATAATCTACATATTTACCAAATATTGTTACCCCTTCCCGCCTCAAAATTTATATAATTCACAATCGGCTAATTATGGTAAACATGAAGCTCGCTGGCGTGCCTGAAAAAGGGGGGTTTTTTTTTTCCTGTAATGTTTCATTTGGTTAAATAAAAGGTAACACTTCAGTTTAGGGACGCATGGTAGTTGGCGCTGTTTATAGGCTACAATATATGTCTTATAACGTCAGATGTGACCATTTACAGTGTTATATTTTTTGGTTTACAAGTATATACTGGGGGGCTATGCCCTCAGACCCCCCCTAAATTGATTGAAACTCAGGATCATTGTAGGGTGGTCTCCCCGCAGTGATATCTCCCCCACAAGCAGTCCCCTTGAATTTACTGTTTTTTTTCCTATTTTATTTTTTCGTATTTTTTGTTTCGCTGTGAATGACAACAGCTTTTGGTAACACTTCAGTTTCTGGGTGCACGGTAGGTGGCGCTGTTTATAGGCTACAATTTTGGGCTACAATATATGTCTTATGACATCAGATGGTAGCGTCAGATGTGAACAAGGTAATACTTCAGATTCGGGGCGAATGGTAGGTGGCGCTGTTAGTAGGCTACAATTATGGGCTACAATATATCTTATGATGTCAGATGGTAGCTTCAGATGTGATCAATTACGGCGTTATATTTTTTTGTTGTTTTGGGGATTTGTAACTTTTAGTCTGTATTATTTACTAAATATCTGCGCCTCTGCTCGTTTATAGTTTTTTCTAAGTTAGGTAAGGTTTCTTGATGTCTTTTATTGTTTTTTGTTTTGTTTTTGTATTTTTTGTTTGCTGCGAATGATAACAGCTTCTTACTGGCAACATTGTAGCTTATAAATAGGACCCATTTTGCAAATGTTTTCTTTCGTTATTGTGTTTTCGTGCTCTCCATGTACTTCTTTGTTATTCGAATTTGGTTTTAGTTTGTATAGTCGCAAAAAACTTTTAGATTATCTAGAGGCACATAAACTAATCAAGAAACCTATAAAAGTAAGAATTGTTTGTTATTAGGTTAGGTTTTTCTGCCAGTAAAAAGCTGTTGGGGGCGGAAAACCCCCCAGTAAATTCAAGGGGACTGCTCGTGGGGGAGATATCACTGTGGCGAGACCACCCTGCGATGATCCTGAGTTTCAATCAATTGGGAGGGTCTGGGGGGCGCAGCCCCCCAAACCCACATTCTTACCATCTAGAGTGTGGTAGGTTAATAAATGATGCTCAGCATGGGTTTAGAAGAGGTAGATCGTGTTTAACAAATTTACTTGATTTTTTGGATTTTGTTACTAAACAGTTAAATAAGGGAGAGAATATTGATGTAATTTACTTAGATTTTAGCAAAGCTTTTGATAAGGTTCCACATAGGAGACTACTTCACAAATTATAAATGCATGGGATATGTGGTAGAGTTTTGAATTGGATAACTGAATGGCTGAAAGACAGGAAACAGAGAGTTGTTGCCTAATGGGATGAGTTTTGTGTATGGTCTTGTCCTTGTACTGTAACAGCTTGGGTTGTTACTGCCTATCTCTTGGGTGGGAGTTTCTGGAAAAGATTGGCCTCCTCTATAGTATTTAATTATTAGTTGCATATTCAGCTGCCTTAGGGTAGCTGGGCTTGTCTTCTAGATATTGTTACCATTGTTTGTTTTTTGTTTTTGCTTTATTAGTTTGGATTAAGAGTAATCTGGCCTAAAGTTAGTTTGTTTTTCTTTTGTTTTTTTAATTTGGCAGATGTGCCCTCACTAGTCAGAGGAAGCATAAAAGGAAATAACAAAAAATCATGTAATCATTGCCTTGTTCTAAACCTGACAGATGTTGGATACATTGTGGCTTTTTACTGCATTAGATTATGTATGAGATTAAAAATTGTATTTCTCACACAGGCACCATGCATCTGAGCTTCGTAAAACTGTCAGTGCAGTCACAGATGGCAAAAATCCTCCTAGGTCGGCTAGTGTATCAACCATATCTTCGGTAAGTATTAATATTCCTATATGTCAGGATTTGAAAAAGTTTAGTGTTACTGTTCAATGCTATATTAACATTTTGGAAAGTAGTATATATAATCAAGATTATAATTTACTCAAGTTGATTGCATTTAATTTTGATAATTACTATTTAAGGTTCATAGATGATAGAAACAAAATCTCATAAATTTTAGGTAAATGAAGATATTTTGTGATGCACATACTTTATACATATATTAATTTTGCTTTGTTTTACTCTCATTAAATCATATAAATCTAATAAGCTATTAATCAAAGAAATAATTCAATATCTTAATGTCAAAAGGTTTCATTTTTAACCTTTTTTTTTACTATAAAATGCATTCAAAAATTTCACTTGTTCCCCCACCCCTGTAATGCTAATTAGTATAAATGAAATATATTAGATCTAATGTGTGTAGACTTTTACTTCACATGTGGAGGAGAAGCATGCCCTACTGTCCCCAGTGCCCTAAAAAAACCTTGGCTTTATTCCTTATCAATTTTTGCATCCCTTCTCCTATTTTCTTGGTTAGTTACCAACCAGCTTTTAGTCCACTAGTTAGTCCCTGGTCTGACTGGTTTTCATGGGTAGGTAGCTCTACACCCAGCCAATCACAACACCACTATCACTTCCTTCCAATCTTCACAGCACAACACCTACACTTCTGAATTCCAGAACCCCAATGAATGTGTACTTATAACCACATACCCCTGATGCAGATTGGCTACCCTCTGTAAACTATTAAACTTATGTTACCCTGGGGGAGTAGCTTGCCCTACAGGCCCCAGTGGCTCTGGGCTTTGTTTCTTACCCTTTTTTGCCACTTTCTTTACCACCCTCTTTTCAGCTATCGGTTAATTTCACGGTTTCCTTGCTGACTAGCTTTCATCCCAGGTCAGGGTTTGGAGGGAGGGGCGGCGGCTGGTTTATCCCTCCTTGGCTTCAGTTGGGGGGGAGGGGGCGGCTGGTTTATCCCTCCTTGGCTTCAGTTGGGTGAGAGGGTTCTAACATGCCTCCATTCCTTTCACTCTTCCCCCCCCCCCCTCCATACACTATTTTTCTTTTCCTTATCCATTCCTTAATACGGGCCATGGCTTAGCCAAGCAGAACTACCACTTTGAATTACAGTGAGCTTAAGCTGTATCAGGTGTGATAAGTCACTGGTTTGAGCTCTGGTTCAGTTTCACTTTTTGGTGTCTGTTATATGCTGTAAATACCTGCAGTTCAGAGCCCACGCTAGTCAATAGTTCTTAAATTGAGAAATAAAAGATCTTAAATGAGGGAAGATTGGTGGTAAAACCTTTACCAATTTATTTTATTTCCTGTCAATGCACCTGCAAGGAGATGGCAGGTGACATTGTGGTTTGTGTGCCCTCCTGGCCCCAAGACATGCAGGAAGATCTGTGGCTATATATGTATCTTTCACACATTTTTACTTTCTCTCACTTCATTACTTTATTTAGAGATCTCCCCTTAAACTTTCTATGCAATATTGTATTTTGAGTTAGAACTCCTTCCCCCCTGCACCCTCCAAGGTCTGGAAGGGTTCCATGGTTGCTGTTTGATATAAAAAAAACACAATAGTAACCAGACCCCTTCCAATAAAAAATGCTTATGCCTTCAGGCTCACCAACATTTGCCATTCTGATCTTTATGTGAATTTCCTTATCTGGTTTGGGGACAATTGGTCTTGTTGCTTGTCATTCAGTGTGTCAGAACAGCCTAGAGATCCAGAGGAAGAATACAGCCTACAGGAGTATGTAGTGTGTGTTTGTGTAAAATGCTTGTATTCCATAATGCGTTTGTATGAGGCTCAGTTCTGCATTCTGGACAGGCATCTGGTATAATCACATCTGGCTTTTTCTGGTAGCTCAGAAGGCCTAGGTCAGTGGTTCTCAACTTTGTTTGCCCCATGCACCCCTTTCACCATATTTCAGAATGTCATTTTTCCCTTTTCAAGGTTGTCTGCCTCAAAAGGTGTATTCCAAATAATATGCATATAATACTGAAAATCCTTTATTTTTTTCCCATATTAGTACATATACATTTACATGGCTTATTTTTATAGACCAGCGTTTCGCTCTTCCTCATACTGACTACATGGCAGGAATACGTGCAGCTCTTGCTGCTTGGCAAAGAAGATGGGAGATGGTCAAAGGGAACTTAAAGTTGCATGCATTGCACTGCAACTGTTACCATGGCCCTTTTCCCCAATGCCGTGAAGGCTTCAGCTGGCTTTCTGTCATTTCTGAATTGGACACACTTGTGGGACACACCGCCATTTGATGGAGCGCTCGCCAGTGCCCTACTGTGAAGACTGCATTGTCCCCAGACTGTTTGGCACATTCTTGTTGAATGTCCCAGTCTGGGCAATCTCTGCACATGTTACCTGTCCCGGTACTGGGATGGGCGGGGTCACTACTGCTTGTCCCTTGTACTTCGGACGAGTTTGTGCACATTGACTGGTGGACTTATAGACTTTTGGGGGAGGCCGGCCTTCTCCTCTTTATTTAACTAGGCTTTTTTGTTGTTTTCTTTGTAGGTCGCACATTCTTGCGCCAGGCCCCCCGATGCCGGAGCTTGCTTCCTCCTTGTTGCCATTTTACCTTTTTTATTGTTGTTGTTTTTTGCATATTCTTACTTTAAAATAGCCTAGTGCTAGGCTGCCATGAGTGCGGTGACTTGTGTCCAAGTGGGTAGTTGCCAGATGGTCTCCTAAAAATTAAAAAAGATAAAAATTATAGTGGATTTTTACAAATTTAATAGCAATTGAAAATGTTGATGGATTTTAAAACTTGAATAAAAGTAAAGTAGTTTTTTATATTCCTAATTAATTACTTAACAGACCAAATTGAATCATATTGCAACAAGCCATACTTCGTATTCTTTCTTACAGAAAGAACTTGGTTCCACAGGCACTCCTTCGGTGTGTGGCCTATGGCCTATTTGCTATTCTAAACCGCTTTTTTTTAATCCCCTTTATAGACTCTTTATTTTAACACCCTGAACACCTTTTTCAACATAGATACCCTGAAACATTTTTTTAAAGTTATTTCACCTTTTATTATATTGTCTTTATCCCTTGAAGATTTATATATAGTTGATAATTTTCCAAACACTTTTTTCAACATAGACACCTTGAAACTTTTTTTAAAAGTTATTTCACCCAGTTTGATATATAGAAAAGCCTTCGTCAGATCTCTTTTTTCATCTAAATTTGTTTTATATACGAAATGATAGTAAAAACGCGCCAAAGCCCTAATTTTAATACATTTTTTGAACTTCACAATTTGTATGTTTTTTCATTCCAAATCATTTGATAATTATATTTATTTTTTCTGAACTCTTAGAAAGAACTTTGATAAAAGCTCGAAACATACAAAAAAACAGCCCTGCGAATAAAAGTTTCAAATGAACCTAAACTCAAAAACATGAAAGGTTACTTGTCCACTAAGCAAAAAAACATTTTCAAAAATTTCAAAAATTCACCAAGTTAAATTATAGAGTTAAGGATAAACAAAAAGTTAGAGAGAATGCCAGGGTATTATAATTCAATAAGCAAAAACTAGAATCACCTATGTGTTTTGTGCCACCCTGGGGAGTTTGAAGGCAATACAAATATCAATATTCCAACAGTTAGAGTCTGCCAATCTGTGGTACCACAGTTGAAAACCCCTGGCCTAAGTGATACACTGCAGCCTGGCCAGGTAGATTATGTCAAGAAAAGTTTTGTTTTGTTTTCATTTTCATGTTTCTGAATACTCGTTTATTCTATTAGTTTTAAATATAGGTACAGTTAAAAACTTTTTAATGTTTTCTGTTGGTTATATTCTCATTGTTTCTCTACTCATATGCTTCATGTTTCATTATCCTTAGCCCATTTTCTCTCATTAATTACTCATTTTCTTTTTAATAATTTATCTGAGAAATATACTTGTGTACTGGTCACATCCCTGACTTGGAATTATTATTATTATTATGTTTCCCCATCTGTCTTTCACTCATTGGGGGAGAGATCTCACGCTAAAGCCAACATTCCCCCACCCCGATAATGAAATTCATTTATGGCTTAGCAGAGTGGAAATTGCTTCCAATTACCTCAAATGTCTAACCATATCAGGTGTATTAGGTTGATGGATAGTCATGTTCAGGTTGCTTGCATATAGCTGCCATACATTTTAAATACCCATGGTTGGATCCCATATTAAACTGTAGAGTCCCGCTAGCTTAAATGAGTGCGGATTAGTGGTAAAACACCTTCTAAATATATAAATGCATAAAGATCAGTGATAATTGCTGGTAACGCTGAATGCACTTTGGTTTTGTTCATATTGGTGGTACAGTGTGTGTGGGGGGGGGGGGGTCATAGTAGTGTGGTTTTTAACTTTGATCAGTGAGGGTGGCACCCTTCATGACCCTGGGCCAGGAGGGGCAGCACCCATTCCATGTAAGGGATATATGGATTTGAGTACGTCATTCGTATGCCTCCGGAACAGAAGAGAATACATATGTGGTGCTTGGGAATGGAAATGATAGCAATGTTGCGATTGTTGTGTTTGGTGATGTGTGTAGGAGCTACCTACACAGTAAGAAGTAAAAAATAATCAAATTTATTTTTAGATCTCTAATGACTTCATTTGTATTCAAGAGTTTGCAATTAATGTGTTACTTTAAATTTATGTTTATAGAATTCCATTTTTATTATCATAAACTCTCCAATGAATTCAATCTAATTAGATTGATTTGTCAATGCTGCAGACGTCGGTTAAATTTGGATTTTTAGTCTTTTCCTCTCCATCTCTAATTTACAACCTAAGAGGAAAATATTTGTCAAATAGATTTCTTTATGGCCACTTTGTAATCACAAAGGTTTTGTGTCTATACTTGTGATTGAACCCAGTATCTCGATATCAGAAATCCAAGCTATATCCACTATGCTAGTTCAGAACCCATTATTTTTTTAATAATCCCCACTAGCCTATCATTGACTTATAAACTTTTTATAAATTCTGCTTACTATCTTTCACCTT
Organism: Ceratothoa steindachneri; assembly: GCA_963969495.1. Classification (NCBI taxonomy): domain Eukaryota; kingdom Metazoa; phylum Arthropoda; class Malacostraca; order Isopoda; family Cymothoidae; genus Ceratothoa; species Ceratothoa steindachneri. The sequence goes on along the minus strand of OZ018331.1, from coordinate 142,884,759 downwards.
CGGATCTTGATGCATGTCATTGCCCAGCTTGAAGGTATGACAATAATAATGCTACTAGTACTTTAACATCTCTTCTTAGTCTCTTAATATTCATAGGTTACAGTATTTGATAGTTTAAAATTTTTCCTCAGGTGACACCCCATCAAGAAACATTTGATCCTGTTGATTATGAAGACTTCCTTGATCTTCACCAGCCAGAAGCAGAGCGAGATCCTGCCAAAGAAATACTCAATTTTCCACCTGATGATATCAAAGTGACACAAATTCCCCGCCAAATTTTAACAGTCGAACCAGTTGTCCCTTGTAAAAGGTAGTCACATGACATAAACTAAAACATTTGTTACTGCCATATTTTAAATTGATAAAACTAATTTTCTGTTTCTTTCAAAACTCAGATGTAATCAATGGGAGAAAGGAGTGTGAGATTGTTGATAGATGGTTTGTTCTTTTTGGTTGATAACCTAATGTTAGTGTCTGAGAGGGATTTGGAAATATTGATTGAACATTTTGACTGAGTGTGTTTGAGGCTGTGGTATTAATTACCCTTGAAAAAATGCACTTTTAAGTATGTAGAATGCTGCGCGAATGATAGCAGTATAAATGTTGTAGAGTGGGACTACAAGGTTTAAAATGATAGCAAAGTCTCTGGCAAAGTCATAGTGGTAGTGAATGTTGAGGAATGTGTCAGTAAACTGCTTGAGGGTATGCAGGTATCAAAGGTGTATTGGAGTGGGGCTGGTATGGAAGGAGAAGGAAAGATCTCAAGTGAGAGCTGTGTAAATAACTTTAGATGTATGCTTGGTGTGTGAATGGTAAATATGCACAGGTGAATGACTGGGTGTAAAGTGGTTGGATTCTGTCGATGAGTATTTGAGAAAGAAAGAGCAGACTGAAGAGGGAGTGGATGATATTGTGTATAAGTACATGGTATAAGCATACTTGGGCTCTTAGGCCCAGGGATAATCCTGACAGGCTGAGTTGCTGCAGCATGTAGTCATACCAGTCTATGTAGTCAAAATGAGGTTGATATTGTGCTTGATAGGACAGAAAGAGGTAGTTATAGCAACATTGATGTGCACTGGGACATTGTGTGAAAGTGTTTTGTCAGCCTTTAGTTCCTTCCGAAAACCTCATTGGAATGTTAAAAAAAATATTATTTTGTAAGTAATTCAGTGAGTAGAATATGTTATATGTTGATATGTCTCCAGTATACATCGTAATGTTTTACATTTTTTATGTTAAGCTTCAACTTATTTGATATACGATTTTTTACCATGTTGGCAGCTTATCTAATACACTATTATTCCAAACTTATTCTTAATGATGCCTGGAAAATTAAGTGGGACTTTCGAGGCTAGTATTTTCCAATTGGCTTCTTGCTCTAGATGAGGGTTGAAATGAAGTAAATTGTTTCCTAGGTTAGTCTTTAAGAGGTTGTTTGGGAATGTTGCTCTTAGTCTTCTGGTGTTGATATACTTTTGCTTCAAAATGTGTATCAATTACAGACCGACTGGGGTTGTAATTGATACTATCATTAATTAATCAATTGGAGAGAAATAAATTTATTCACAATATTAATTATAAAGCATGTGGATGTTATTGTGTATCATAGAACTGCATTGAGGGATTGTGCTTCGGGTCCTCTCCCAAGGGGTAACCTTGACTGAATGACACGCTACATCATAGCTATAGCACCCTATCACTATGAAGGGGCATTTGTCATGCACAAAATGATGGTTGTTGCGCTTAATAGTGCAGAAAGGAGGTTGGAGAGGCCAGTCAGTTTTAGTGGCATTGAAGTGTATCCACTCCACTTTGTGGAAAAGTGTTTTTTCTTTGTCTTTAAATCTACCTAGAAGTCAAAATCGTTGTAATTGTTTTGTTTGTTGTTTTTTTTTGCTCACTTTTAATATCTTGTTTTTATTAAAATTCTTTTTGTTTACTTAATGATTTTGAGATTATGATATTTCGGCAGTTGTGCTTAAGATTCTCATTTATTTTAGTGAAGGTTTTGATGCTCATGTTTCTGACTGTGTTCGGTGCTACACAAAAGACTGGATCTATGTTATGCGGCAGTATCATCACTATTCCACATCAACGGAAAATAGGGGAAGACTTTCGTCTGAAAAGTGGCAACTCCTTGACTCCTGTATACCACCAGAGTTTGAGGTCGATCTTGATGAAGAGAGAATTCTCGATGATACAGATCGGGTAAGTTTGATCAGGCATCCAAAGAAATGGTTTGGTTGAAATAGTTTCAATTCCATATTTCTTATATTTTTGTTCTCTTTTTAAAGGAGCTTTAAGTTTGTACTTTTGAATTTCTTCGTTCTTCTGTTTGCAGGTTTGGAAATAGCCCTTCCCACATAGTTTAGAGTAAAGGCCTCAGGATTCCCAACCCTTTTCTACTTTTACTTTTCTCTCATGTCTTTTTTTCTATTTCTTTTCTTTTTTATGATTTTTGTTAGTGACTAGTAATTGATAAAGTGCTGCTTTGTGTTTTCATTTCATATTGGAAAACAAATATTGCCCATTGGCTTCCTTAGAAGTTCCTTTCTTTTCTAGTGTAACCAAGTTTTTGGAGGCTTTTTTTTACCAGTATTTGGGAATGAAGGCTTGTGTCCCGCTAAGAGAACTGCCCTTATTGCACTGTTGAGCCAGTTTCAGGAGAATGGCGTACTCTCCAAGTCTCTTGCTTCCTAAGTACTCTTCTCCTTTGGTTAATCACTATATATATCTTGCCCTACATTTTACTTTCCCTCATTTCACCACTGGAAATTTTCCCAAACCTCTCTAATGCACAGGCCCCTATAGGTTTTGGCCTGACGTAAAAATTTGTGTCTTGTGATCTTGCCACTTCTAGGACCTAGCTTGTGGATATTCCCCATTTTCTTTGATGGGGAGTGCTTGTTTCTGACCAGGTGTGGAAGTGGTGGTCCTCCCCTTTTTGCTTACTCAATCCATTGGATTTACAGTTGGAGATGTCAAGCAGCCGCAGCTCACAGGTGTCGGATACCCCTCGAGGCAGCTGGGCGAGCTCGGTCTTCGATCTCCGGAACTCAATCGGGGATCCGTTGATGCCGTCACTCCTCTCGCGGATACCCCAGGACACCATCGATGCCAACAATCAGAATGCCCGCCAAGAAAGCAGACAGGTGGGAGTTAGGAATTTGCTTTTGCGGTCGAAAGGGCATACATACATAATCTTGGGGAGCAACGATCAGTGATCTCTCTAAGTGGCACCTCTTCATGCATTAAAACACCACTAACAAAATACCCCCCTCCCTTTCCAGCTCTCACACTTTAGTATACATAAAGCCATGTATCATTTCTTTCCATGTCAAGTTGGCCTCCAAGTGCAAGTGCGTCTATCACATGCGGTTTACCCTACTTGTTAAGGGGATGCACTTCACATGAGCTTTCTAACAGATTCCAGCCAATTTTTTCGCTGTTGATCCACCCTTTTGTCTCCCGCTACCAAAACTATTATACACCTTTATTACTATTCCTTCAAGATCCATAAAATGAATACAGCACACATTTGCTCATTCAACGATGTTTTAAAACAGCTGCCAGGAAGATTCTCCAGTCTTCCAGTGCGCGTGTCGTAAAAGGCGACTAAGTCCAGATAGAGATCCCTGTCTGGGGAAGCCATACACTCGAAGAGTGCGATGCACAATGGTGGTTTACTCATGTCGGTAGTGGCGTTGATGCACTCCAACCGCACCTTGTGGTGAAGCTGATTATGATGACGTTAGATTTAAAACCTCCGTGTTCTTCCCTAAGCAGACCACAACCTACTCAAATCAATCAATCATTTCCTGTGGCACCCACAGGGATGCATAGGACCTCAATTAACTCACGCCACCACACACTATCTTGAGCTAATGTATCAAGATCTTCCCAACACTCATCTCCTGCTTCCCGTCTCATAGTCCTACTATTCGATGATATTCCTTTTCATTCAAGCAACTTCCTGACACTTTCCCTGTTCACCTACACATACACCCCTTTACAGTCTACACATGTTGTCATTATATAGTAGAGAGAAGGTTACCATCCCAGTGTCTCGTCCCATTTAACGCCTGGGGTGGTCACATTTAGTTGTTGCATACAACACGCGACTGGCACTATGGTGGTGGTGGTATTCCTAGTCTCCCAACACAGGGATTGAGAAAAGAGCTAACAAGAAAGACCATGTGGTCAATTTTCTTGGTTGTCCATTACCCAAAGTGATTTTTTTTTCTTGTGAGAGTTTTCACTATTATCAACCGCTTTCCCACATTGTGGTAGGCGGGCATCAACGCAACTAGAAAAACTACCCAACCCTTTATGCCTTATGTGCTGTAGCATCTCATACCATCAGGGTTCATCACTGGGCAGAATGCCTAAGGCACACACTCCCCATGCACACTTACCATACACAGTATCATCCACTTATTTCTCCATCTGCTCTTTCTTTCTCTCAAACACTTATTCACCTAACCAACCCCCCAACATTTTAGGTTATCTTCCACCCCTTCTCACATTCTGACACTTTCCTATATTCTCTTCACAAGTCTATTTCCATCAATTCTTCTTACATACCCACGCCGCCTCATTCACACTCTAGGTCCCAACCTCATTTGCACCATAAACGTCTCACCTAGTCATTCCTCACCCTACCTTTCGTACATTAAGCACCCCCTCACCAGTTTTGTATTTGCATTGGTTCACTCGAGATCTTTTTCCTTCTTCCATACCAAGTCTCTTCATTACGCCAACGTTGGTACCAGCATACACTCATTCAGCTTACTGGTACATCCCACACTCACACCCTTAGCATTCACTGACACTCTATTTGCCCAAGAGACTTTCATACCATTTCTAAACTTGTAATTGGCTTCATCTGTACCACCATCACTCACACAATGCATCCTAGATACTTACAACTTTGCACTTCTTCACGGGTCACACCACAGACTCTAATAACACATACCCCACCCGATTTTCACCCTAAACACCATTACCTTACTTTTTCTGCATTCCCCCCATCCCCTCACAGTAAAAAATTTAAATCAACATTTGCAAATCCCTCTCACTCTCAGCCATCAACATATACCAACATAGAACCCACCCTCACCATTCATCATCAATTTCACCTATTCCCTCATTGACATACCCACTTCTCTCAATACTCCATCCGGCGCAATCACCCCGCTGTGATCCCAAGGGAATTGTGTTCAATCCATCCATCCCTGAATAAGTAAACAGCCACGGTGACATTACACAACCTTGGGGCCCTATGCATAAACCCTTACTAGACATGTTACAGCACATAACACCTCATCATTATGAAAGGCTAATCGGGTGTGGGAGAAAAAAGATGTGGAGGGGGAGATTTCAGCTTGTTATGGCATAAAGGTGGGAAAGATGAGTAGTTTTAGTGTTGATGCATGCTGAGTGCAATTTGTGGGGGTGAAGTGGTGAAGATGACGGGAAATTCTTGCATTTCCCTTCTCTCCTTTACCCTTTACACACCTAGCTCACTCCATACCAGAATCACCAGTATTTTTTTATTTCTTTTAATCTCAGCCACTACAGCTGCTTTCCAATTTTTCAGACCTTCCACCTTCCTCACGTCTTATCCACGCACCAACCAATTTAACCTAGCAGTCATGTGGTTGGATAAGTCCCCATACTCACCTCTCACAGCATATTCTTTCTTACTCGAACAGATCACTCATTTATTCTCTTTCAACACCTTCGTCAGAACATTAAAAAAAGGCCAACTTCGGACAACACAAAGAAACTAAATATTCCATACAGAGTTAACATTAGTTACTTCCATATTTTTATCTTACTCATTCTCATCAATTTTCTTTCACTCAGGATTACCTCTTTTTGCTTTATCCACATCAAGATGATGAAGATTTTATTGAGAAGAGGTTGTACTCGGATTTGCCACATCCACATAGAGGACATCGAATTATGGTAAGAAGGTGTAATTCATTCCAACTCTTGGCTGAAACCTGGAATGAATTGTCATGGATCTCCTTTCCCAGCTTGTGGGAAATAATAGTGTGTGCCTTACTCTTCACATAATTTTTTTTCTATGTCCCCTAATTTTTCAGTTTTAAAGCAGTATCAATTATTTGAATCATTAAGGCAGTTAATACCTTTATTACCCTACTATGACCTACAGATCTATGTCCGGTAAGTTATAGACGTGCTGACCGTCCTATCTCAAAGTAGTGCTCGCTCAAACAATACCGGAACTGTTGTAGCAGGCAGATGGCTAACTTAATTGGAGTGTAATTTATGAGTCATATTCGCCTGGTCCATAATTCGGGCTCCCAAGGTCTTGATGATCTCCCATGCATCTGTTACCTCCCCGAGTTTGTCATCAATTAAAGCCTAATGGGACTGGGGGGTGGGTGGGGGGAATACATGCACCTTTGTTTTTTTTAGTTCACACACAATGAAATCGATGTGCCTTCCAAATGCCTATTTTCTGCATTGGTGAAAGGAATTTTAAGGAGTTTAGGGAGTGGTTTGGGCTTTGTTCCCAAGGGAAGAATTTCCTCAAATACAGGCTTATCATTAGATAACATAATCTTAGTTGCACCCCACACCAATATCTACACTTCACCCAGTTTCCCTTAAAGAGAAGTTGGCTCACTTCAACTCCACTAAAAACTAGCCCCCCATCCCCCCATTTATACCCTATTACCCAACATTTTTTCTAGGCCAAGTTGACTTTTCATAGGAATGAGGGGCTATCTGCTGTACCTTCTGATTCAGTCAGGGTTCATTTCTGGGCAGATGACCCCTGGCATGACCCCCTCCATGTAAATGGTCTTTCAACAAGGACGCTCGAGCTTTGTCAGGCGATGTTGTTAAAGCGACATCTGGCAACCTCACTGTGAACTGTTCAGTAGTACTTGGCAAGTCACGGTGGAAGGTTATAGCGTTGAACATCGTGTGTAAATCATCAAATGTTATTATCAAAATCAGTGCTCCGATCGACAAACGTTCCGCGCATTACGTGATTTCTATCCTCGCCACAATCGTCCTGCCGAGTCCACTGTTCGACGCTTGGTGGCCAAATTCGAAGCAAAAGGGGTCGATCAACAATCAGCCAACACCCGTACGTCGCCGAAACGCAAGGTCTGCTGAAAACATCGCTACCGTAAATGAGAGTGTACAGAAAAATCCGAGGCAGTCAATTTCTCGTCGTTCACAAGAACTTGGCTTTTCTGCGACTTCAGTTTGGCGAATTATGCGTAGGGACTTGGGTCTGCACCCGTACAAAATCCAACTTATCCAGCAACTTAAGGTAAACGACCATAAACAACGCCGTGTGTTCGCTGATTGGGCTTTAGAGCAGTTGGAAGTTGTTCCAAATTTCCTCCAAAATTCATCTTCAGCGACGAGACCCATTTTTGGATGAATGGATTTGTGAATAAGCAAAATTGTCGGATTTGGGACGAAAAGAATCCACATGAGATACACCAGCACCAATTGCATCCCAACAAAGTCACTGTTTGGTGCGAATTTTCGTCTAACGGAATCATCGGTCCTTATTTTTTGGGAACGAAGACGGGATTGCCATAACCGTCAACGGCGAGACCTACAGATCGATAATAAGCAACTTCTTGTGGCCTCAACTGGATTATATGCCTCATATGGATACTGACGACATGTGCTTCCAACAGGACGGCGCTACGTGCCACACTGCGCACGCCACGATAGACATTTTGCACCAACGATTTCAGAGCAGGGTCATCTCGCGCGGCGGCGACGTCAACGGGCCACCGAGATCATGCGATTTAACACCATTAGACTATTTTATTTGGGGCTACCTTAAATCGCAGGTCTATGCGAATAATCCGCAAACACTTGATGTCCTCAAAGTCAACATAACGAACACCATCCAGCAAATTCAGTCAGATTTATGCTACAAAGTCATCGAAAATTGGGCCTCCCGAATACGTTCCACCAAGCGAAGCCACGGCGGACATTTGAATGACGTCATATTCCACACTTAATGCCATAAAATGTACTTTCAAATTTAAAATAAATTGAGTGCATATATCACACACAACTTGTTTTATTTACATTTAAAAATAGAGCGACCTTATTGAAATACCCTTTATATCTATCATACACAATATCATCTACTTCATCCTCAGTCACTCATTTCTCTCAAATATTCATTCCCATAAACACCAATGTTTTACGCAGTGTTCCAATGCCTTTCACTCCATGACATAGGCTCTTATATTTTTTATACAAGCTTATTTCGGTCCATTACCCTTATATCCCCATACTCTCAGAACACTTAGTCACAGCCTGATTTCTGTGGGGGGGAAATTCTGGAAACCGCACCACTGGTTTGACTTGAACACTGAAGGAGCCATTGGAAGTTGGTGTGCTTCCTCCCCATTCCCTCGCAGTATTTCTCTTTCTTTTTTCCCCTACAACTATCCCCTCAGCCATTTGTCTAGGATCAAAGATCTAACCAGCTACCTCATGCTGTGTCAGATTCATGCACAGACACTTATACCCGGGACGGATTCATGCATAGACACTTGTACTCGAGACGGATTTATGCATGGATACTTGTACTCGAGATGGATTCATGCACGGGCATTTTTAGTGTGGACGGATTCATGCACGGTCACTTGTACTCGGGACGGATTCATGCACGGACACTTGCGAGATGGATTCATGCATGGGTACTTGTATTCGGGACGGATTCATGCACGGACACTTGTACTCGGACGGATTCATGCACAGACACTTGTAGTCAGTTCGGATTCAGGCACGGACACTTTTACTAGAGACGGATTCAGGCACGGACACTTATACTCAAGACAGATTCAGGCACACAGACTTGTGGACTATTTGAGTTTTTAGAGGATGCTGGCATCCCTCGACACCAGAGCTTGCTTCTTTCTTGTTTTTTTTGCTTCATGTTTTTTGTTTTTTAATTTCGCCTAGCATTAGATGAATTTAATTAAGGCAACTTATGCCCAACCTCACCAACATAATTCTCGAGCTCATATATTCATACCCAACCATTGCATCATGCCACTCATAACTCAAAAGCACTGCCTGTTTTAAACACATTGACTAACACCTCTTTCATTCTCACATTACATATTCATCTTATTTCATACACCTCAATTCACATATTGATTAAGTTAACTGGCCACCGAACACTATTTGTCCTTACCTTTTACAACATCCACTGAAGGGCAATATTGGTATTCTTTCTTCCCAATCCACAGACAAGCAACCTCTGATGTCTAAGGACTTCCAATTACACCATGTCCCCTCTCATTGATCAGTTTTGGGGTACTTTCATTGAGCTACAATGGGTGGCCAATAGATTGGTATTATGCTCATCATGATTGGTTTCTTGCTGTAATGTCTCATTTTTTGCTCGCAGGTCAAATGTATTAGTTTGAAACTGGAGCTTGAAATTGAACCCATTTTTGCATCCATGGCCCTCTACGACATTAAAGAAAAGAAGAAAATCTCCGAAAATTTCTATTTCGATATGAACCCCGAACCTTTGAAAAGGATGCTCTGCTCTCACATTCCATACCAGGTTTGTTTCGCTCCGAAACGAGTGCCTTAGGTGTTAGACAAGCCTCCAGGCGATACTCATGTAGGCCGTAGGATCAAAGCTTTTTGCCTTAATCTCCCAAGCGGTTGGAGGGAGCCGAGGTCATCTGCTCCTGGTGAGTAAACAATAACAACAACTCCAGGGGACAAAACATGCACTCAAATGTAAGCTCTTGCCTCAGTTCTGCTCTTTAAGTGTCTTTTGTTTCTTCAGTTTTCCATTTTGATCCAGTTTTGCCTTTGTTAACATGACAACTTGGTTAAGGTTTGCACTTTTGAATGCATTTTCTGTGTATGAACCTATTCCTGGAAGGGATATGGCCTAACCATTGTAAACAGCACTTTTGATTATGGCAAAGTTAATCCACATCGGGTGTTGTAAGTCGCCAGATGGAAGCTCGATTCAGGTTAACTTCACGCCGGTTGCAATTTGCTGTAGATACATGATGCTCAGAAATAAAAGGCGTCAAAGTGATCCCAGATCAGTTATAAAATCCTTACAACTTGTACTTGAGACAGGTTCTTGTACATAGATTTATGGACTATTTGACCTTTTGGAGGAGGCTAACCTTCATTTGAATCTCTTGGGTGTTGGTTGCATGCTCTTGCACTGTGGCAGCAAGCCTTTAGTTTTAGGCTTTTTGTTTTAATCTAACCTAGCATTAGACTTTAATGTAATTACGGTGACTTGTGAGGTCCTCTGATGTGCGCAATAAAAAAGATTAATAATTTTATTCCTTTAAGCTTAGAATGTGCAGTACAAATTCTGGATTAGTGTTGAGGTTTAATCATCCTTAATCTGTCAGTATGTCTCCTAATCTTTTGCCAATCTCATTCTTTTCTCATTGAAAAAATTGACTTTGCTATTAAATGCGTTGATATAATGATCCAAATTAACTCTAAATTAGACCCATCAACTTAATTAAGGCATGTGTATTGGGCCACTATATAAAGGACATTCTCATGGTCTTTTTTTTTTCTCCCTCGAAGGATATTTCCTCTTTGAGCCGTGCATGCATCTTCAACATCACCTATCCATCGAGTGACTTATTCATCGTTGTGCGCCTAGAGAAGGTGTTGCAGGGTGATATTAATGATGTCTTGGGGCCTTACATGAAGGATGAATGCGTAAGTTCAACCTGCTCTTATAGGCTCGTTTGATGCTGTTTCCAACATGCTGACTGAAGAGTGTGTGTATCCCCCTATTATTTTTTTTTTCAAAATTCTACCTTATCTTTTTTTTTTCTATGGCCTTTATGTATGCAAAGCTGTTATGAGGGTGTTATGGTTAAGATGGAGTGGAAGATTTCCTACTTTAATTGTGCACCCCTTACTTGAGGTTAGGGAATTTGGACTTCCAGGGCCAGTATTCAGATTTGCGTCTGCTGTGTCAGCTCTTGCTATTCTTTTCCTGTCATTTTGCCTCCACTCTCGACGATGATTGTTTAGAAGAGTGATGCTCAGGGCTTTCGGCCCATAGATGGAACCTGACTAGACAAGATGCTACACCAACAGCACAGAAAAATAGAGCTAAGCTTTTTGCATAAAAAACAAACAAAACAGATCACGTACTTTACAATTGCAACAAATCATACATTTCAATACACACACCACCAATCTAATCTCAAAACAACAAATGGACAGTAACCAATACACAAACACAATAAATTGCAAAATAAACAAGTTTCGAGAACCCTAAATAAAATAGACATGTGGCACTCCACCCGCCACTCCCATACACGAATCCCTGATTACTTGCAACAATATAATATCTTCCCCCCAATGTACACTTACATTTTTATTAAACTACTCAAACACTAGCTTCTTACCTGCACCTAACCAATGACTAATCTCCTTTATTCACTCCTGAAAATGTTAAGTCAGCCACAAAATCTCTCAAAAACTTCAAAGCCACTGGTCCTGGCAATACATCCAACATCCACCTAGGAAACAGTGATCTCAGCCATCATTGACATATTCAACCACCTCTGTATCAACAATATAATCCTCACAATTTGGAAAACAGCACACATCATAGCAATTATCAAACCTTTCAAAATCTCAATACAACTCAACTCATTCATCTATACCTTTCTGACATTCTCATCTGCACTATTAAGCATTTGCAACTACATCTTGTTTTTGTTCTACACTGCATGTTTCACATCGTTATCCTCAGATGGGTAGGCGCCTTTTAAAAAAAAATCATATTCCACAGTTCACTGTTCTGCTTCCTCTTTCCAGTTCCAGCAGATCCACATACAGCCCTTGCACTACCCACTATCAGTTTGGGTGGTAATGTGAGAAGCGGCTGGCTTATAACCTTGGTTTGAACAAGTCACTTTTTTAGGTTGAGTGGATTAGACTCGTGTACACTGCAGAGTCAGTGGTTCACATCTCTTCATCACTCCAACACTTTATTTTCTGACCTTCCCTTTTCCTTTCTACACCTTTCCACTTTAGCTCTATATATATGTTTACACTTCCTCTCACCCGCCTCTCAAGCATTCTCACATACATTTTCCCCTCTGACTCAGCAACCTTTCACTTTTGATTCTCCCTTTCCACTTTCACATTTTCTCATCCATAGCCCAGCCAATTTAACATTACACAGCACATTCATGTGGTTGGATCTTTCCTACAATAAAGCCTGTCCGATCACTAGTATAATTTTTCTAGCGATATCCTAATATGTACTGATGAATATTTGAAGACTGAACAAGGGTTCTCACCCCTTTTGCATTCTTGATTATTTCAATTCTTCACCATTAACCTCAGGTTATCCCTCCCTACCCTTATTTATATGGTCTGAGAAAACAACCTTTTCTGTGATGTGTTAGTATCACAATTGGATCATGCGTTGATCTATTTTCAGAATAAGGAGAAACTAAAGACATCAGCGGTGACATTTTGCGAGCGTCTGGGCAAGTACCGAATGCCACTGGCGTGGACGGCCATCAACCTTGTGGATATTGTGCAGGGCAACCGGGAGAATGCCTCTGAGCGGGATTCATCTTCATCTAACAGCCTCGGTACGCATAAAAATAGGGGCTAGGGAGTCAGCATCCAGGAGTTTCAAGAGATGAAATATTGAATACCCTAATCTTGCTCAATGGCTAAAAGGACTGGGAAAAGAGATGCAAAATCAAGAAAATTAAGACATTTTATAAGAATCATCGGCTCTCTCGCCATTTATGGCATTCCCATCGTTGATTGGTTTGGGAAGATATGCTTCAACATGTGATGTTATGGTTTGAGTTCTTCACAGAACTGGGGATATATATGTGGAGATAAAATGGGGCTGTATATATATTTGGAATGGATGGACATGCTGGGTTGAGAACTTGTTCTTAAAAGATAATCCCATGAATGCATAAATAACCTTGGATCAGTTCAGAGGACTTGCATATCCTTACCTGGACTAACCGTTTTAGAAGGCAATAGGCTTAGCTTATTTTGTAAATGATCCATTTTTAAATTCATGTAACATGGGGTTCTACCAATTTTACATTATTTTAGGCCATGCTTTTAATTAAGTTTTCAATTTAGGTTAAAGACAAAGCCCTCTCCCACATCATGAAAACAATAAGTGATGCCAGCGCTAAACACATCCCAGACAAGGTCAAGTAATGCACAAAACCCAGAAATTAGACATTAAACAACTCCACAATGGACCTCCCCAAGGAGCCATTCTCTCTCCCCTATTCTTCAACCTCTTCACTCACGACATACCACAACCCCAATCATCCTCATGTACACCTATGCAAATGACATCTCTATCATAGCACAACATCGCCACTGCTACCAGAACACTCCAACAATATATTAACACACTGGATGACAGCAGCCACAGCCAAGTCATCAATAACACTGTTCACCCCCCCAGCAACCATGAACCAAACAAACACCCCACAAACTAAATGGACAAGCACTCCCCCAGAGCAAAATCCCCACCCTCCTAGGCATCCTGCTCGACACCCAGATGACCTTCAAAACACTAGCACACACGATCGCATTACCAAAGGATCTGTGGACCCGCCTGAGGGATGTTGTTTTCTTGTCTCGGCTATATGATACACACCCAGTCATTGAGCATCATGGTTATGTGGTTACTGGTTAGGGCTCTCCCCCGCTCATGCCCTTGTGTTCTCTCAACACATGATACTGATCCTTGTAAATATATACATGAATTTAGGATTTTATTGATCTTTCCCTCACACTCTTTTTCTTGAGTGTGTCTGTGGGATATTACCCTCCTTACCCTCACAGTCAGGTCTCACAGCATGACTCATTGTGATTAGGTTTTTGGGGGCTTTTTTTTTTAATAGTTTGTAGTTGAATAGTTTATGGTTTATTTTTTCTTTTGTTTTTTGGGGGGCAGCTTTACCCTTCTAGCAGCTACCACATGAGTGCAAAAATAGCTTTCCTTTCCTTTTTGCCACCTCTCCCTTTGCTATTTATTTCCCCTTTTATCTTTTTTGCTATTTAGTTACCCATTTTGTATTACTTTATGATTTCTTTGATTTGAACGAGATGTTATGGCAGATAGGACTGCAATTCATATGAAAGGCCAATGTCATGAAAGAGGGATGGCTGACCTTGAGCTTGATAAATTACAAATGTTTGAGATTGGATGGATATTTTTAGTGGTTGATGTGTGTTGACCCCACTTTTGAAAACAATTATAATGGAACTTGATGTGCTTCAATTTTTATTTTTTTCCTCTGAGGGCTTAGGCCAATTTGCCACTAAAAGAAATCCACAAGAATTTGGATTCACTTGCGATATGTTCGGCATATGATTGATGCTTGATGGATGAATTGAGTATGAAGGAATCAAAGAATTGCACAAGTAATGAGTCAGAGGGAAATTTTGCCTCGCTGCATTGGGACTGTTGAAGTTTATTGGAGGCTTCAGAACTGGTGGTTTTCAGTCCACGTCATCAGGCTGACCCACATATATAGGTCAGTCAACTGGCTGCAGCCGGCTAAGGGAATTGATGACGTCACATACAGAATGGCGTGGCAGACAGCGCTGCGTTCACGTGAACAAAGTGGCATGTTAACAGATATTTATTATTAGCAAAGAAGTAGGCAAAGCCAATGAGGATGTACCTGCCAGAAATTTTTTGAAGAGATTTGTAAAGAAAGTTAGAAAAAAAAGAGAATATGTGGAAGGTACATCACGCACACCAAACAGTATGTACTAACCATTCAGCCACACCAGTATGGCCTGAACACACACTCCTGCAGTCACACAACTTAAAGTATTATGTTTCACCACATGATGGATCCACATAAACCAAGAAATCCGACCTACCCCCTCCCACTATATGCAAGCCTCATACAGTCTACACCGAGATATTCCAGGGTATCCCTCCCTTCTCTTCCCCCCAAAATACTCAGACCCCATCACACAAAAAGCAACAGAACATGCCATTCAATCTCCGACTCCACTCCATCTTTCAAATGATGCCCCTTCAGACATTAGCCTAAAAGAGACATCCCTCTTATGTCATGCATGAGTCACCCTGGCAATTCTCCGAGGCGCTCACCACCCAAAACAGCATTGTTGCATTAGATTGACCAACATTGGCATCTACACTCACTGACACTTGGAACCAGACACAACACATACAACATACCTGTCGTGTCTCTAAATTGGATGAAATCTATATGTACATGAAGTTTTGGATCTTTGGGAGAACCCCATTGGGTCAACTGAGTTTCATGAAGAGACTGGGCAGAGGGCAAATGGAAATGTAAAGAAAGGGAAGGCATCGGGTGAAACTCTCCCTCCACAATAAAGGTTGGTCCAATTACAAGGTCTGTGTTGGTCATTGGGCAAGGAAATTAGAAATTTATTGAGCCAGTTGTTCCTGTGGTGTCAACCTAGTACCCTTAAATGTGCTATGCTAGAGTTGAATCTGAGAGAAGCTGCATAGGGAGTTTTAAAGGCCCTCTATAATCTTAATTAAATATTATATATTTTTAGCTTCCATGTCTGGCATTACCTGGTCATTAAAGTATCTTCTCGAAGGTAGGTTCTCGTGGTTGCTCATTCCTTCCTGAAAGGAGTTTTGAGTAGAGGCATTTTGTCTCTCTAAGTAATTTGAGTGATTCTGTGAATGCTTCCTTGAATTTCCAATTTTCCTTTCATGAAGGACAATTGGATTGAAATGTTTGAATGGGAACTCTAAAGCTAATTTGTTGCTTGCATATCAAGACATTTTGTTTGCAGTTCCTTGCAATGCTTATACTTGTCTATTTTACCATGTTCTTTGATGGATTTTTTTTTGTGGGGGGGGGGGGCTCTACTTACTCTTTTCTGTTTTTCTCATCTTTTATACATGCCATTTTTTCCATTTAGAAAAGGGCAAAGATGTCATTTTTTTTGGTAAATTCTTCACTTTTCCCCTACCCCTTCCTTATTTCCCTGGAGCCGATTGTGAATCAAATTACCTGCTTTTCTTGGAGGTTTCTGTCTTCTTGAAGCATTAATGCATACTATAAAGTTGTAGGGAAAGTTTATATTACAATTTAAGGGACTGACTTCTCATATAATTTTTTTTTTTTTATTGTATCATTAATGAACTTTTTATTGTTTACATTTCACATATAAAAAGTTTTTCTTTTCACCACAAATAATTTGGTATAGACAAACACTTCTTAACCACTAGATTAATGTTTATCACTTTTTTTAATTTTCACATATTAGAAACAAAAAAAAAGTACTGTTTATCCAATTCTGTAAGGAGAGAAAAATAGTAATTGTGTGATAACAAATTTCCCCATAGTGAATAATTATCCTATACAAGCCTTTCCTTCTCTAGTCCCTCATCTTTTTCCTTATTTTCTTTCCTTTGTCTTATAAAGATTGTAAAAAAACAGGTCTGACATCATCAATCACAAAGAAGACTATGTGAGACAGGAAAAATAACTGTAGCATCTTTTTGGCATACAACATAAAAGGGATGCTAACCTAGGAAGCCAGGCACCAGAAAGTTTGGTTCCTGTGACAGCAATTTGTAATGTATGAGTTTGATGCACATCAACTTCACTTTGCTGGGAAAGCTGAGGATGTTTGTTTGGGATGTTTCTTTTGAGGTAAAATGAAGGTCTAACTAAGCTCGTACATTTAATTCCCTATTCCTATGAATGTCCACTCATGCATGGTCATCCTCAATCAGTTATTTTGGAATGTTTGGCAACTTTTTCAATTTCTTTGTCATTCAGAGGCTTTGTTTTTTTTTAATGGTAGTAGTGTTACTACCAATCTGTACTCATTAAGAAGCCTATATTTCTCAGTAGGGACCTCTTGATTAAGATAGATTCTGAACTACTGGTATATACTCTAGGCAGTTGCATCAATAAACAAATTTCAGCAAATCAGCATGAACATTTCAGGTTTTGTACACTTGAGTACACATATTTCAAAGGTGGAAACAGTTTTTTTTAGAGAGATATTTGGAACACCCCCTTTTTTCAGCTCAAAATTTCAATTTTTATAAATTTTTGAGCCAGAAAGATATACACCATCAGAGTTGTTGGTTTGTTGTTATAAGTACTTCTAAATACATTAGAGTTGAGTTTAAACTTAAGGATAATGACAAACAAGTGGGGAGTTCAATTATTATCTAACTGTTACATACTATTTTATCAACTGATACATTAAAATCATGCTTTGTCACAAACGATGGCATGAAGTCACATTATTTTAGTACCGCCCCAATGTAGCCATCTCTTGCTTCTTCTCCATAAACTTTGCCAGAAGCTTCAGTCACCATTCGCACACACCGCTCCATACCTTGAGAATGGCTTGTCAACAGTATTTTGCAGTTCCGCATTAGATAGATGCATTGTAAGTGGTGACTCAAACCTGCACTCCTCTTCAGAGGGAAGTAGATCTGTTAGGTTCTTAGCAGTATTATCTATTTTTAGTGGCCTGAAATCACATATCTCTCCCTCATACACTATAACTTCTCGGATCTTCTGATTAATGTCTGCCAGCATTGCCAAAAGAATGTTCTCAGGATTAGCCCAGTAGGAATTCCTTTGGATTGTTTGCCATGGTATTGCTTCACTGGCTGGTTGGAGTATGTGCAGGATTTATCTGTTCCACGATAGGTTTAGATCCCTCCGTGCATTTCAGAGAGAATTTGATGTGAAACCAGATGGGCCCATAATGATACCTGACAAATTCTGTAAGGACATACAAGTCATTACTAGGTTTTTCTGTTGCCACATAAAGTAGACATATTCTGCTGGCAGTGGTGAGCCATCTTGCATGAGATATTGCCCCTGGTTTCATATGTAGGAGATCATCATCAATTACACCACTTCTAATAGCACTGATAATTCTGTACAGGTAAGCTTGGTCCCAACTAAATTCATTCACATCTATATCTGGAAGAGGAGCTTCTTTAGCACTACATTGAAAGCCATTTGGTGATACTGGTAGAGTTTCACAGGTGGTTAAGGCTTTACCAAATGGTCCTTTCCATTGAGTTCCACTTTCTGTTGGACCAATGTATTTCTTGCACTGGTGCCTCAAAGGAAGCTCATTTAGATTCAAGGTGCAGATGATCCACTGTAAAGGACGTTGTAATTTGCATTCCGGCCCTCTTATGGCTCCATTCTTATAGCCAGTATTATTTGCCGTGCTGTCAGCTCCCACTGCCTTTATCTCATCTTTAATATCATTTTCAACAAGCCATTTCATCAGTCCATCTGCAATACCTGCACCTGTTCCTCGTTCAATAGTTAGATGAGCTAAATAGAAAGTACCAGGTTCTCTTACAAGCACAGTGATCTTAAATTTCTTTTGCTCCATGCCATTTGTTCCCTTTTTTCTTTTTAGTGTTGTCTCTCCTCCCATCAAAAAAGAAAGCAGTAATTTTATTATCTCCCAAACATTCAGGTTCATTGAAATTCCTCCTTAACTTCTGTTGTGCCCTCCAGACTTTGACTTTGTGATGGTCAATTACATGGGAAGGTCTTCTGAATTTATAATACCATAGTCGAATAGGGCTGCACTACTAATAGCAGCAGCAGCTCTATTTGACACAGAATACTGATTGGCTTACATGGCAATTGTTGGTATGATGTTGTTTTCTGTTCTCGCAAAGACTTTCTTTCATTCATCATCTGAAATGTCAGAAGATGAGGTTTCTTCATCCAAGGCTTCATCTGAAATTGTAGTTTTCTCTTCCCTCTTCTCTTTTTGTGACTCTACTTCTCTTCTTTCCTGAAGTCGATCTTCTCTGATTTTCCTTTTTTAAATCATTTGACTTGTTTTTACATCCATGCCTCCAATTTTCATGTGGCACACAGTTCTTTGGTCAATAAGAAATTCATGCTCTCGACGTGGCACTTTCATGTTCTTTTCACACTTGCAATCCAAGAGATCAGCTCACTGACAGCCTGCTATATAAAAAGATGACCCAATGATGAGTTAACCTTCTTTCTCTTAGTGGCATTCATTCCTTGTTTTGATACCACAGATGCTTCTTCCACCAATCAGAACAATTTGGTTTTAACATTCTTGATCGGTTGAACTGGAATACTGGCTTTTTCCAAATCTTATTAAGGGCCTCAGATACTTCAGGAATAACATCCTTTTTCTTCTTGTATTTTTTGTCCTTTACATACTGAATATATCTTCCAACCTGCTGTTTTGTTGGCAGCTCATAATGAGAAAGTTCTGGAAGTGGGGAACCAAACACACTGTGGCTTGTTGATGTTCTAGTTCTTTTACTCATCTTAGCCCTGAAAATGAATAATAGAAATACCCGTTAGTATTTTCTTCCTGTACAAAAATTACCCATTTATGGCTTCAGAGATGAGAACTATATTGACTGAATACAACCAGCCTCACTCTACGGATAAGATCATTTTTAAGCAAAATTCCGTCCCCCTCCAGGGGGTATCAGATTTTTATCATCTTCATTTCCAAATTTTGGATGGTCTGCTCTACAAAACCTGAAATGTGCCTTAAAATTTGATGTGACACTACACCCTAATATATAGATTATTGGCAATGGCTGGGGAGTCCATTCAGTAATAACCATACCGGATATGGCTTAACTTTGCTAAAATTAGAGGTGGTGTTTTAACTCGGCTAAACTGTAGCTCTGCAAAGTGCTGGCTAAATCTGTACTGCCTTGTTCCTTGAGGCCTTGATATATATATATATATATATATATATATATATATATATATATATATATATATATATATATATATATATATATATATATATATATATATATATATATAATAAAATCTCCCTTCTGGCACCTGCCAGCAAGAGCACATCCCCTGAAATTACAGACAAGTCTATTTTTAGGCTACTTAAAAAAGAAAAAGAAAAATAAATGTAGGGAGGCTTTGAAAGCACGGTCCTTTCTGCTTATTAGAAATGCTTCAAAATTGAGGATTAGTTTCCAGGATCGCTGGTATTGATGGTTGATAGGAGTGAGAGGACTGGTAGACCAAGAAAAATTTCATGTTGAGAGCAGTGCAAAAGAGCTATTGGGTATTAAAAGGGTAAAACTTTGTATATGTTGTGCTATCTGTTCCTCGCTCCTGGATGAAATCTCCCCAAAAGGATAATGAAATTTGTATAGAGATCAGAATGACGATTATAAGCTCAAAGGCAGGCAGCCCTGTGTGTGGGAAGGGGGGATTTTGAGTTATTGTTTTTTTACACAAACCAGTAATAGGTGGGATCATTCATAACCCCATGGGAGTGGGGGCACCCTTTCCCCATCAGGGACACCTGAATATGAAGACCCCATTTGCTGGGTTCCAGAATGGATGAGAGAGTGGATATGTTGTGTTGTGAAGAGAGGAACAGAAGTGATACTAATGAGTGGGTAAATGGTATGGTGTGAATAAGATTGAGTATTTTGAGATTTGTATGGGTGATTCTTTAATCTAAAAGAAAATGTGAAAGAGGACTTATAATCCACTGACCCCCAAACATTCATTTGTCTCAAGAATAAAACTTTGTACCTTTTGCGTAAAGTTTTTCATCATCAACCATTTTTCTCACAAGAGTGGGTTGGTGGGTATCAGCTCCACTAGTGGCATAATTGGATGTAGTTTGCAACACCCTCACCCATTGTTTTCCTTGCATATTTTTCTCTCAGGCATAAAACTTCCCGGTGTGTGGCTTCCCAGGTCAGCGGCCCTTATCTAGACTTCATCACATTTAACAACAAGCAACAGTATGGGGATTCTACCTGCAGTGAACCTCACATTCTAGCTTACTAGACAATAAGTTTTGCCTGGCTGCTTTGGCAAGCTCTTTGTCCAGTTCCTTGTGTGGCTGAGGTCTTTGTCCAAACTTGTTTCTGGAGGTTTATAATGGATCCTTCCTCCTTTCCTCCTAAGCCTATTAAGGATCATGTGGTTTGCTAGTGCAATCATTGTTACCATTAACTTTATATGCAGGAAGATGACCCTGAGTATATCCCATGTCTTTGGGGATTGTTGACCCTGTCTGAAATGAACAAAGGTCGGGGGGGTGGGAGTTAGGATGAGAAAGGAAATGTGTTATCAATGAGCCACCTACAAATCTCTCTCCTATGTCATTCTTTTTCAACAGTATAAACTTCCTTGTTCATTCCACTATCCTTTCTCATCATAAAAAATGTCCATTCCAGATTAGGTCCACAAAGCTATAAGGGTCCACTCAGAGTAATCCCCATTCTTTGCTTAACCACTTGAAATGACTATCCAAGTGGGGGTGATGGAACTCACGGTCGAATACAGTCATGCTCATTTCTTTCCTCTTGTCCCAGATCGAAAGCAGAGCTCGTCAAGCTTCGAGGAGGTGCGCCGGAGGGGTGGGTCAGGGTCCCTGACGCGCCGGGGATCCCTGGAGAGGCGCAGCTTCAACGAGAAACGACGCAGTTGGTCTCCCGAGGAGTTTGGCGCCTGCCTCGACTCCTTCCGCCCCGTTACGCTCACCGTCTCGACCTTCTTCAAGCAGGTACTCGGAGGTGGGGGGCTGCCCGTTCTCTTCCCAGGTTGGCTGGTCTTATGGGGTGTCACGAATGTCACTTCCCGCACCCAAGTGGAGCGGCATTTCTTTGATCTCTCAGCAAAGGGACCGCCAACCTTCGTAACGGCACAGAGGCAGATTCAAGGAGTTGCTTCCCAGATCTCAGGGTCCCCGGTGGCTCTCTATGCACACTTGGGTTTGCTGTCCTGCTGGAGAGTACCTTGCGTACCCTGTTACACTGGTATCCGGAGTTGCACGTCCTCCCGGTCTGAGTGCAAATTAGAGAAGCCCTGTCACGTTGGCATTATTATTATTGTTATCATTCCTCTTATTATTATTTATTACTATTATTTAGTATTTATTTATTATGTATTAAAAATATTGTATTATTATTATTACTGTGTATTATTATATATTATTTATTGTCATTGAGTATTATTATTACTACAGTTATTCCCTCAAAGTTTTCTGCCCACACTTTGTACCAGGAGGACTTCCCACCTGGACAGAATTTGATCCCGTAGCCATGGTGACTTGGTGGATTGCATGCCATCCTGGGATCACCGACCACCAGGGTATGATAATAATAGGCGATCACCCACCCTATATTAGTGGACCCACCTATTTCTAATTCTCTTTATTACATACCCTCCTACCACATTGCAAACTTGCTCTTCTATCCACAGAGGTTCTGGTTATGGTTGCCCGACCCACTTTGGTCCTCTTGTGAGCCTTAGTCGAGGGGCAGTGTATACCCCCTACCTGCTGCGAGGGCCAAAAGACCGCTGGTTAGAGCAATAATTAGGTAGAGTGTGTGTTAGACCATCGACTCTGCTCATCTTCTTCCTGTACCCATATAAGGTGACTAGGCCGGTACCATCCTTTATGGTTAAAGTTCGACGACAATTTCGCCCGAATGATGGGCCTGATTGACAAAGTCTTTTAACGCTCGACCTGTCGACCGAGTATGTGTAAATGATCACATTCTGGAATTTTCTGATCCTATGGACACATTACCCTAACCTCCCAAACCATTGAGGGGGTCATAGTATCTACTTTCCATGTGTCCTTTTTTTCTTTTTCTGCAAGATGGTTACAATAGTGGGAATGGGCATCGGACTCCGCCTCGAAGGGTGGCCTCGCCATCCCTAGGTGTCAGGGAGGATGAGGTATCAAGACACACACTTGTGACTGGTGGAGAGGCTCCCCTCTCAGTATCCTTCTCTGAAAAGGAGGTGCCCCCTCCCACCCTGTGCTTTCTCAGGAGCCCTTCCAACCCTCTTCTACCGGAGAGAGGAGGCTTACTCGTCTAGGCCTATGGGTGTAGTGGTTTTCCTTCACCCCCTTCTATGGAGTCCCCCATGGATGACTCCATATTTTGACCAATGGCAGCCCCCCTCTTCTCTCACAGGCGAGTGCCAAGAGAGCAAGCAGGGGGCCCAAAATTTACTCCCAATGCAAAATTTTTGTGTGTGTGTGAATTTTAAAGTAGCCTGGTACTAGGCTAAAATTTTAATTACACTGACTTTTGCCCTTGCTAGGTAGTTTTCAGTTGGGCACTTAATAATAATAAAAAAATTAACATTACATCACCCAACTTATACAAGAAGGCTAGAACCAACTCTCACCACCATGTCGGGCAAAGATAGACACACACAAAACCTTGGACACAGTACCTTGGCGAAATGTACACGGAGATACTCCAAAGAAACTCACACCAGCCTGTCTAATACAGTCGTCTGCTTCCGTTGCTACCAGGCACCAGACAGTTAATACATATGCGCACCATGCTCAACTCAAGCACAACTAAAGCAAAGCCTGCAAGTACATGGAGTGCGAGATCTCTGGGAGAAGCCCGTCCTTTCGGCGGAGTTCGTTGAGGTTCTTGGCTTAAAGGATGGACCTTAGCCGGGGGCAACTTGAGTGAACCTTTTGTTGCACTCGTGGGATTATTAGACAAATAATGGGCTTCAAACTCATGTATGTTCTTTCCTTTCACCCGTGAGTACCCTCACATTGAGTTACCTTCTGCGATGCAATGCCAATAACACTGTAGTGGTATTTTGACTTCTCCTACCTCTGGGAAATGTTTTTCTAATAAAAAAAATAAACGATGCCAAAGGTTCCTGGGGCCAGTGGGGAGCTAACGTTTCCTGTGAGTGACTTAGGCCGCCTTATCTAAGGGTTTTGGGAGATCAGCTTGTGTATCTTGAATGACTGAGCTGAGCTTTGGATTTGTAATTTTATTAGGCAACGTCCGTGGCGGGACCTTGGAAACCCCATATTTATTTGTGGTCATTTGGAGATACCGATGGCTTCCACATTTAATAGATTAATCGTTCGTTGAAGGATATTGGAACGGAAGTCCTAATGCATTGTGTTTAGGACAAAGGTGAACTTGCAAACTATTTTTGTAGGAGGGTGACAAGCTTCGCGACGAAGACCTCTATAAGTTCCTGCCTGAATTGAAAAGGACCTCGAGTCAGCTGAAGAAGAAGTGCCTCCCCGGTCAGCTGGTGCTGGATATCTCGCCTGTCCGAGAGACGCCAAAATATTGTCTCACGTCTGAATTGGCCAAGCTGAGTCCGTATCCAGGTTAGATATGATTTCGTGGTAACGCTTGGTGATCACGCCGTTGGGCGAGATGGTGGTGGTAATATGCGTGTGTTGAGGGTTAAGTGGGAAGGTATCTGTCATCTGGTTTACGCGCCTCAGAGTTAGCAAAGTATCTCCCTTATCAAATGGCTCAACAAAGGTGGAGGCTTTGAGTATTTTAGAATGCAGTATAATCGAGCCGGCGTTCCACTCTTCACACAGTTGAGGTGCTTTGCTCTTGTTTTACTCTTTTTGCTCATTTCAATTGCTTATGTCTTTTATTCCTCGTTTTTTTTTGGTCAACAAAGTTGCTTGCTCGTTGGTCACCGTTATTTTCCAGCTTTACTAATAAATCCTCTTTTTTTCATAATAAAGCAGTTGTCTTCATTCTCCACTTTTTCTATTGTCTTTGTTACATCTTTTATCTATTCTCGTTTCCCCCCCCCTCTTCCGCCCCCTTATACTATGCTCCCGTTCTCCAGTTATATTAATATCCTTGCCAAATAAAAGAGGAATTTGAGTTTATATTTTGTGGGCCTCATTTATGGCTAAGTTGCCGCTTCGTTATTTTCACGCTTTCGGAGCAGCCGGCGAGACGGAAGAATGCGACGATGATCCTGATCGTGAGTTCATTTCTTTTGTCATTCACACTGTATTTTATCATCCACTTTCCCTCTCCCTATTGGGCAGAATATCGCTTCCCTCTTTTTTTATTTGTCCCCACAAGGGGTTTAGGTTTGTACTTGTGACTGCCCTTGCACTTTGTACGAATTCATGCCTGGATATTTAAAATAAACACTCTCACCTACAGTATTTCAAGTTCTTCCCACTTGATTTTTTATTCTTTTAGACATTCCTTTTAACTTCCATCAGCCCCCAGCCCAGGATAAGATGTCCCTGTTAAATTGCACAAGTTTACAATTCATACTTGGTAATCCCCCCTCCCCCCTTCCCCCTTTGTGTTTCGTTTGTTTATCTCATGAAAACTTAAGCTGGTACCATCGAAGTTTGTTTGCTGTTTGTTTGTTTTTTGTCATTTTGTGTTATTGTATTGCCCCGACGTGGGAGTGTGCTTCCTTTTTTATTTTGTTTCTTTTGTTGTTGTTTTGGTTTTTGCTTTGTTTGTTTCTTTTTTATATTTTTGTCGGGATTTTAAAGTAGCCTAGTACTAGGCTGAATTTTTAATTACCGCGACTTATATATACCCTTAGTGGAAGTTACCAGATGAGCACTATGGGAGGGGGGGAGAACTTTTGCCCCGCAAATGACTTGGACATCATTGTGTGCTTCCTTTTTTATTTTGTTTCTTTTGTTGTTGTTTTGGTTTTTGCTTTGTTTGTTTCTTTTTTATATTTTTGTCGGGATTTTAAAGTAACCTAGTACTAGGCTGAATTTTTAATTACCGCGACTTATATATACCCTTAGTGGAAGTTACCAGATGAGCACTATGGGAGGGGGGGGGGGGAACTTTTGCCCCGCAAATGACTTGGACATCATTGTGGTAAGGGAGGCTGGTTTATGACAGTCACGCCCCTTCCTGCTTAGTATTTCCCTAAGTAACTTGCTATCCCTCAACCCGTTAACCTCTGTCTCACAATGTTTCCTAAATTCGCTCCCCCTCCCCCTTTAGTTTTCCCTAGTTTTAAAATAATTTATTTTTTGCAGTGGTTCTGTCCATTAAATGTTTTTTATATGACATTTGATGCTGGTTTTCATCCACAGATGACAAATGCCGTCCCATCAAGGAAGTGATCGAATTCGCCCCTCATCCTATCCTGGTGCCCAACTTTTTTCACCAAAACCTCCTGTTCGTTTCCCCCAAGGATCTAAACTTCAGCGGGAGACCCGGTAAATAGTCGCCCAGATAGGTTACAAATGTTGTTGTTTTTTTCCACTGTAGTTCTTTGACACCCTAAGGACTCTTATCTCTCATTTCCTATTATTGTTTCTCTTCAACTTTTTATTATCTTTGTTCATGCTTTTGCACTCTTAATTTTTTTGGAGTACTGTCCTTTTTTTTTTAATTTTCTCTTTTATAAATTTGGCGCCATGTTTCGTTATCAGTTAGTGAGAAACGGGTGACGCCCTCCAAGCAAGGGTGTGTGTGTGTCTGTGTGTGTTTAACTCTGTCCCTCCTGTAGGACAAGCGAAAAAGAGTTGTAGAGGGGTGCCACGCCTATCCCACCAGGATGCAATCCTCAGGTGGAATCACTCCACCTTGGATGTATTCCGCATGAAGTTAAGTTGCAATAAAACTTCCATTTCCTAGCTGTTGCATGAACTGTTAGCAGAGGGGGTGCTATAAAATCACAGCATGCAACAACCTCCCTCCACTTTCACCTTGTCCCTCAGGAGACCCTCACAGAAAGCACAGCCCCACTTAATTGTGCTAAAGTTGGCGGGGCCTCCAGCACTGGCTGTAGGATCATAGGCTTTCTCCCTTAATCTCCCCGGCGGTCGAAGGGAGCAGACATGTCATCTGCTCCTGGAGAGATATTAACAATACCATTGACAATCTGTCCCTCTTTTTGGCCCACCCACAAAGGACCGAGATTCATTACATAATGGCTCGCCTCCCCAGTGAAATTGGAATCCACGCGATGTACTTCGCTCTTTAAACGTCGTCCATTTTATCAGGTTCAGCCCGCAACCTGGCGGTTAAGATCCAGTTCATGGGCGGCGAGGACTTAGACAGTGCGATGCCACTCATTTTCGGCAAGTCTTCCTGTCCCGAATTTACGACTGAAGCCTACTCTGCCGTTACTTACCACAACAAATCTCCTGATTTCTACGACGAGGTCAAAATAAAGCTTCCCGTCGCTTTAGGTGACCAGCATCACCTCCTCTTCACCTTTTTCCACATCTCGTGTCAGAAGAAGACGGAAGAGAAGACCTTGGAGACGCCTGTTGGATATACGGTACGCTACTCATGCCTCTCACTTTGACCTTTGTGTGTTCCGCTACTCCCGTTAACTTCTCGCTCGCCTTGACTCGTGATGCACCCCGCCCCCCCCTTTACATCTTTCCTTCGAGAGGATCCGCAAAGGGGTGGATGATTTAACAGGAGTAATACCCCTGCTACAACTGAAAACCTGAAGGAACGGCATGTCATACCTGCCCCATTTCTCGTGGTTTTTGCACCCTTCAGAACCTAGTGTTCTTACCTTTGCACCCTCCCAGCCCCAATGCCTGCAGTTCTCTACTCTCCTCGCCTCACTACCTGCAAGAAAACCTGCAGCTCTATGTCTTCCACTATTTTAATTTCTACCTTCACTGCTGTCTGCAAATCTCTACTTGCAAACTTGTGTGATGCGGCCTCGTTTCTATTATACTTTAAATTCCCTAGAAAAAAAAATCTTTCTAGAGGATGTCTCTTGTAGATTGTTACCTAAGTTCAGTATTTTTCCCCGTGGGTCCTCTTCAATCAAGCTTGGTAGACCTCAGGAAGGCTGCCATGGCATTTCTTTCTGCAGAGCTCTCCTAGAAATTATATTAAAAGTGGTTCTGAAATGGTGGAATAGGGGGTTGGGCAGTATTTTCAGGTTACAGCCACTACACTCGGGAGAGACTAATCTCTCTTTTTTTTAATTCATGCAGGGGAGGGGGGGGATGTCAATCAAGATCACCGATGGGCCAGTGAAACTATGGCTCGGCTATCTAAGGTTGCTTCGGAATTGTGAATATCGGGTGAGGAGAGCTGGAGTAGGGGTTTTATGACTGGTTTTGGAATGGTATGTGGGTAAAGTGGATGTTTTATAGTGTTCTGGCTCGTGGTAGGTTAGCTGATAATTAGGTGTAGTGGGCGGCGGAAGTGGTGTGGCAGGTTTGCAATTTACTGAAGAATTGTGTGCCTATCATGTATAAATCTCATTAATACCCCACTGTTTATTTATATTTATCCCCTTGAAGGCTGTCACCCCCCCCCCCAACCCCCAACCCCGCACTATTTGTTTACCTGGGGGGGAAGTGGACATTCTGTTTAGCATGAACCAGTTTAGGAGAGTTGTATATACCTGTTTAAGTCTGGACGCTGTCTGTGGGTATGGTAGTGGATCAGGATGTGATGCATAAATCATCTGGATGTTTAGACATACTGTTTTGGTGATGGGGAGGGGTATGATGTCACATGAAGTGGTTGAAGAGAGAGTATGAGAGGATGTCGCCTTGGGGGATCCTGCTGGGGAGCTTTATCCGTTCGATTGGGCTTTCTGCTAGAGGAATTTGCTATCTATTCTTTGTCATTGGAGTGGTAGGTTTTTTTTTGGTTTTTTTTAAAGAACATTTACACCCCTTCCCCCTAATGGGAGCCGCCTTTATGTGTGTGTGGGGATTGCGTGTCCCGATGATCTGACGAGCCATGATAAAAGGAGGGGGGGCTGGGTCCCTTACTCCACCCATCTTAGGTGAGAGGGTTACCAATACTAGACTGGTCATCAGCTAGGGACCAGACCAAGTGGTTCCAACTTAGGCTTCCAGTACGGGTGAACAGCGCCGCCCGCCGGAGGGATCACTCTTTGGAGTCATCCTGGGCTGAGGATGCCTGTGAGGGTGGGGTCAGCTCCGGCGCAGACAAAGTTTCGCATCACGGGGCCAGCTTTTTAAAACGAGCAGTCTCCTCGGTGACGAGGTTCCCTGTCCTCGTCGGCTAGTGCCCATTCCCTGCGCGGATCCAGTAGGCAGTGTCTCTTGGCTCCTGGGTTCAAAACAGAAAATTAACACACATTGAGGTGTAAAAAAAACTCTGGTCCTCGGGAGATGGTCTACCAGGCCCCCGAGACATCATCTACTAGCGGATGGGACCACCTCCCACTGCTTCAGAAATCCAGAATGTGAAAGTTGGTAGCCAGACACCTGCTGGGTCCTCTACATCATCACAAAGCGGAGACACACTTTATAATGACTAATATCCTACAATGCGTCACATACAATGCAATACACACTATCACGAAGAAGTTTGGGTCTGTAACGAGAATCAGAATCATCTACGAGCCTAATGATACCACCAACAGATGTCATGTGGTCTTCCTGACAAAGGAGGCCACTAAGGCAGCCCTTGAACATGCAACCTCCTTACCCATATGTGACAAGAACTTCTCTGTCAGACTCATAAGATCAAGTAATCTGCAAGAGACAGAGCAGGACTACTGTCTGAACATATTTGAAAGCATCTGGCAGAGAAGGCAACAAGGCCATGAAAATTATACACTCCATACTGGTTCGTTGCCTACTACAAAGAGGGCAAGGGCAATTTCATCCGAGCCGCCCGGTATCTGGAGAGAGAGAGAGAGGACTCATCCCTGAAAGCCATCTAAAAAATTATGGGAAGGGAGTCCTCATACATGCCAAAGATGTCACCCAGGCTAAAATGCTCTCCAACTGCCCATGATCATCTGATGGCATGTTTGAAACCATATTAAGCCTCACAAGACCTTTAACTTCAGTAAGTGGTGCATATACAGATATGACCTCTTTGACTTCTCCAAAGAGGAGATGTTAAGATTTGCCCTGACAATGTCAGCCATGTTACAAAAATGAAGCGGTCAAAAAACCTGATAATCTTGATTTTCTTCGGATACTTTGCCCCCCGATCGATCCCCAAACAATGAAGGTGAGACCTTTCACAGAAAGGCCCCTCCTATGCTACTAGTGATTCAATTATGGGCATGGGAGGAAGCACTTTAAAGATGCAGCATGCAGCAACTGCTCTGCCCTAGATAACCATGCCACCCCAGAATGCAGTAAAGAGGTCTGCTGCTTCCACTGCAGGGAAGATCATCCTGTGAACTCCCCAAAATGCCAAACCTATAAATTGGAGCAGGACATCCTACATCTGACCACTCACAGAAAGTCAGCTTGGGGAGCGCTAGGAGAGAGAGCCGGTGTTTCGGCAGGGGAAGGAAGGAGAAGTGAAGACCTTACCAGAGCCCAAGCCAAAGAGGGACCTGTCTACAAAATTCTCTCACCAGAAGAGTCGTCGCTCCTCCTCAGAGTCCTTGGACTCGGTGGATGCGCCACCACCGGCTAAAATAATCTTGGCAGCGGAGCCGGAGGCAGTACGTACTGCCTCCACAACTCCAGAACCCCCAGCGGACAATGAACAAGACACCGTCAACATGCCAAGTAACGGCGACATGGAGAAGCAGGAGAGCAACACTGCCACTGGCTCGAACCTGAAACTCCGCTCGACACCCTATGAGGAGGCTGACGTCTTGTCGTGCCCTGGGGAGGTAGAGTCCCCAATAATTCCATAAGGACACAGACAGGTGACATGCAGTCATCAGTGGATCGCCCCCCGCCCCCCTACGAAGGGGACTAGTGGGGCTGCACAAAAAAAACATCAAGCTCCCTATAAAGAAGAGTGAAGAAAAGAGAAAAAAAAATTCCCCCCTCCCCCCTTACCTTCACCTCAGGGGGAGGTTAAAAAAAAAGTTAAGTTCCAATGCAGGAACATAGGCCATTGAGATAGGCCTAGTGCTCCTTAAACCTCGATCAAAATAAATATGGCCACGATCCTGCAGTGGAACATTCGTGGTCTAAGAGCAAACTAGGAGGAACTTGCCACCCAGGTGGCAGACTCCTCCCCAGATGTTATCTGCCTTCAAAAGACCATGATGAGGCAGGGAAGTTGTCCCTACCCCACGGGATATGAGGTGCTGCAAATCTCTACTCCCGGTGGTGGAGGACATCGCGGCGGCTGTTGTTTATACCACCGTCGTGATGTCCTCTTCCGAGAAATAAATTTACAATCCCCTCCTGCAGGCTGTGGCAGGACGCGTCCACCTAGGCGCAGATTACACAGTCTGCTCTATTTATCTACCACCAAGTGACAACATTGTGCCCCAGCACCTAGCAAACCTTGTAGGGTAGCTCCCTCCCCCATTGTTACTGCTCGGAGACTGCAATTGTCATTTGTTGTGGGGAGATTCAATCTGCAATAGCAGGGGTGACTCCCTCCTCACCTTTATTGATGGGCATGACTTAGTTGTCCTCAACACTGGTCAGCCCACCCATGTTCATACTCAAACGTGCATATCCTCTGCCATAGACCTCTCGCTCTGCAGTTCAAGTATATCGGCGGATTTCACTTGGATGGTGGACGAAGATCTACGTGGAAGGACCATTATCCTATAATTCTAAAGACCGTGGTATCCCCTCCCATTACTTGTCTCGCAAAGTGGTCTCTTTCCCGTGCAGATTGGCTGAAGTTTGTGGAATCCTGCAACTTTGACAGCCGTGCACAAGCCTTTGGCACTGTCGATGCGGCTGTGGAATACATCACATCCTGCCTCCACTTCGCCGCATCAGTGAGCATCCGCACTTCTGAGAATTTCCCACGACATCCGGTTTCCTGGTGGAACCAGGACTGTGCAGCTGCCAGCTACAGATCTCAGCTTAACTCGCAAGCCTGTAAGATTGCCTTCCACAGAGCTAGGGCTCACTATCGTTGGAGGATGAAGTCAGCTTGACGCTCCTCCTGGCAATCCTATGTGAGCTCCATTTCGCCGTCCACACCATTATCAAAGATATGGCAACGATTCCATAAAATTAAGGGGAAGTACGTCCCCCATCCTGTCGCTGAATGGAAACACCGTGGCTGCACCTGCCTATGTGACAGAGGTCTTTGGCACCTTTTTCGCTGCAGTAGCCTAGTGCGACAGTATGTCCCCTTCAGCTATACAACGACTCAGAGAGGAACGGAAGGACATTGACTTCGCATCCAGAGGTGGATTCACCACTTGAATTAAGAGAGGCCTTGAAAATCTGTAAGGACGGCACCCCAGGGCATGCGACATGCAAGAGGGGATGTCCTTTCTGCTAGGCCTCTATAATCGAATCTGGACCGAGGGAGCATTCCAGAGCAGCTGGAGCGTGGCAGTGGTGATTCCGATCCCGAAGCCGGGAAAATATTACTCGCAGCCCACTCACTTCCGTCCAATCTCACTCACACTGCATGTGCAAGCTGCTTGAGAAGATGGTCAGTGTCCGACAGATGTGGAACCTGGAACGCGAAAAGTTCGCAAACTGCCAGTTCAACATCAGACGATCTCTTTACACTGGAGTCGTCAATCTACAGGGTGTTTAGATCGCAACAGCATCACATTACAGTTTTTTTTTACCTGGAGAAAGCTTATGACACTGCCTGGAGACACGTCATTCTCCAAACACTTCAAACAATTGATCTAAGGTGAGATTGCCGTGTTTCTTAAAGGCCTTCATGGTCAATAGGATTGTCGGGGTTCGGGCCGGACGAGTCCTCTACTCCCCCTATCAACTCAAAGGTGGAGTTCCAAAAGGCATTGTCTTGAGTGTAACTCTATTTGCTGTTGCGATCAATAACATAGTGGATGTGCTCCTTACTTGTGGACGACCTGTCAATATCATTTGCAGCCTCACGGATGTCAGCGGCTGAAAGATGGGTCAGCTTGCCATAGAGAAAGTCTGTGAGTGGGTTACCCTTGGGCTCTCCGCTTCTCCCAGAAAAAGACCATCGCAGTACATTTTTGCAGGATCCGGGGCATACATCCCGACCCTGATCTGTATCTTCATGGCAACCAGATCCCGTGTAGGGATGAGGCTCGGTTTTGGGGGTTGGTCTTTGACACCAAACTAACCTGGTTTCCTCACCCACATTCCCTGAAGGTTGATGCCTTAGGGCAATGGACCTTCTAAAATTACTGTCCAACATATCCTGGGGTGTAGACCGCGACATCCTGTTGCTGCACAACGCAATTATAATTCCAAAATTAAAATATGGTTGCGAGCAGTACTCCTCTGCTACCCAAACCCAATTAAAGGCGTTAGATTCCAACCACCACGGAAGAGTGCGCCTCTCAACTGGGGCATTCAGGTCGTCCCCCATCCCTAGCTTTCTAGTGGATGGAGGTGCAATTCCCTTGGACCTCTGCAGGCATTCAGCACTGATCAGGTGCTAGTGCCCCCTACAGAGACTGCCTGATTCTGTGGCTAGCCAAAGAGTGTAGGGTGATGCTAATGCCACCCAACACCCTGTAGAGGCTCCACTCCAGAGACGTTTGGTGCACGAGTCAATGTATTGCTTGACGCGCACCCTGACCTGACTGTGCAAATAAGCCCACAAGAGCAGTCCACACTAGGTCCCTTGGATCTACCTGAGGTCGCCTTTTGTAGGGGACTTTCAGGGAGAAAAGAATCACTCCCGCCACAAGGTGAGCTCCTCCAGCTTAAAGACTATCAGTCTTTGCATGAAGGATCTATACTAGTCTACACAGATGGCTCCAAGACTGATGAGCGAGTTGGTTTTGGAGTTATCTTTCCCTTATCCAGGAAAGGGGACACACTTCCTAGAGCTGCCTCTATATTCACTGCAGAACTTACTGCAATCTTGACTGCCCTCAGCCTTATTTTCCTGAAGACTGATGTGTCCTATGTAATTTATTCAGACTCTCTAAGTGCCATTCGATCGATAGATTGTTTTAATCTTGACCATCCGCTGGTTCTATCGATCTTGGAGTGGTTCTATCTTCTGATGAACCGAGGTCGCACTGTGCAATTCTGCCGGGTCCCTGGCAATGAGGCGGCGGATGCCCTCGCTAAGACATCCGCATCAAGACTGGCAACAACCCGCCTCACAATACCAGCCTGTGATCTCTGACCTGCCATCCGCCATACCATACTTCGGCAGTGAACTACCTCGTTAGACGGAAACAAACGGAGATCGATTCACGAAAGCGTGGAGATATGGGAGTACAGTGGTCTGCCATGCCGCCTGCAGGTGGTGGTTACAAGTCTACGGGTGGGCCACACCAAAACTACTCATGGATACCTTATGGAGAGGGGTACACCCCCTTATTGTGATGATTGTTTGGTGCCCCTCACGGTGTTCCACATGATGGAAGAGTGTCCCAGCCTGGGAGATCTCCGCAACCCCCATCTTGCGAGGCATCGGGGGGCAGATGGTGCCTACTCCCTACTCTCCATACTTCGCCAGGGATGTGATGATATTTTTGAAGGAGGTTGGCCTCCTCTAACATATATAATACAAAATTACTTTATTCCAAATATATTCTATTTTAAAACAATCTGAATATTCTAAAATAAATTCTAATATATATTCCATATATTTTAGCCTTCATCCATTTACTGATCATCTTTCACCCATTCATCCCCATCTTCCTCCTGCATCTATCAAAGCACTATTCTGTAAATATCATAAATCAACTTCATCAGGCATAATTCATCTATTCAGTCTCATTCACCCACTCACCCCCACCATCTCTCACACATTCATTCATCCATTCATAAATCATTACTCATCCACTCTCCCTCATTCATCCACAGCTTTGCAGTACATCTGTAAATACCCATTGTTTTAAATTTATAATTTATTTTCTTTTTAACAATTATTGAATCATAATTTTAAATCTTCGCCGCTCATAATAAATGCACAAGCTACATTTAACACCCTCTGTCGCCTTTTGCTAGGTCTAAGCAAGCGCGAAAAAGATAGTGAGAGATTAAAAACGGTGCAAAAGATGACCCGAGAGAAAACACCACTTTCTCTTGGGGCACTGGGGTTGGGAGAGCGCGCCGCTACTCTAGGTTTCAGTTCTAATGTGTAAGGTGCGGTGTGCTGTGTACATTGTGCCCAAGTGCAATGGTAGAAAGTTTTTAGTTGAGATTAGAAAGAAGTGGGATTCCTGGATCGTGAATGTTGCATGTGTTTAGTATTTATTGTAATTCTTGCTGCCTATTCTGGATGCCGTTGGTATTGGATTGAAGGATGTTGGAGTGGGTGGGATCCGGCATGTATTGGAGGGAGTGCGCGGGTACTTGTGCATTAGTCTGTCCACTGCATGTGTAATTGCTTAGAGACTCGAACCGAGTGCATCAGAAATGATGCCATTTGTTGCACGAGTTGCAGAGGACAGAGACTTATGCGCGATGGATGTCTCGGTCCCAGCTGGGGCATATATAAGTGAAGGGGGGACCGGGGTCCTGCTCTATGTTTCCGCCTGAGACGACGGGAAGTCGAACGGTCGCCGGGCTACCACCCGTCAAGAGGAAAAAGGTGGTTATAGGAAGGAGAGAGAGGGGTTGGAGATCCATGGTAATTTGCCCTCTTCCCCCATATTCCATTTTACACACACTCACCCTTATCTCCACCGAGAGGGTCTTTGAACGCACGCTAGAGAAGGTTGCTCAAGCGTTGCCATCCAACCAAACCTGTTAAGACTTTTCGCTGTTCTGCTTTTTAAGGATTGTCGTTATATCTTAGCATTTAGGTTATCTCCTGGATCCCCTCGGACCCCTGATTTATTTTTTCGGGTATTTCGATAAACAAATGAGTACTTCGTTGCAGTGGCTTCCGGTGTTCCGTGACGGCTCCCTGCAGACGGGCGAACAGTCGTTGCCGGTCATGATGGAGCACCCGCCCAGCAATTACTCCTACATCACCGCTGACATACAGCTGCCGGGGACCAAGTGGGTGGACAATCACAAGGGTATCTTCACGGTCCTCATCGATGCGGCAACCACCATTCATTCCCAGGTAAAGGGCGTTGCCTCTCTGCCTCTCTCCCGCCCCCCCCGCGGGGGCATCCGGAGGCACCAATCTAGGCGCTTTTCAGCGTCGTCATCTTCATCCCGAGAGCAAATGGACGAATTGAGACGGTGGCTTGGTGTGTTAATGGTTGGGTTTCAACGTCTGGGTAACGGTTTCGATTCCATAGGAGAGCTGGGACAACAAATTCAGGCCCTCAGGGGAGTGGGTATAGACCGACCAGGGACGGGGCCGGAGGCCCGGTCGGTCTATAAGGGTGAGGTTTGCCGCCAATCAGGCGGTGCCTCGAGTTTGAGCGATGCGCATGGACAGCTCGGACCACGTATGTATCCGCAGGCATAGCCAATCACAACACCGCTGTCTTTTCCATCCCCCTTCGCAAAGACAACACACTTCCGTCTCGGAACCTGCCTTAAGGGGTTCCTCTCCATACTCCTCACACACAGAATGGATGGCTCTCCATTGGGCCACGAGTGTTCGCTGATTGGTGGCAAATCACAGTATTACCGTTTGGTACACCCCCTTCCCCCAACAAAAATTGCCCCCTAAGGCCTTCTAGTTTTCAGCGATTATCATTCGATCATTATGTTGATTTCATCCGGTTGACTATTGTAAAGGGACGTGTAGCGCAATTAACTACCTAACTAACAATTGAGGAAGATTATTTTATAACGTTTAACGCCCTCTTTCTCCCTTTGTTGGGTCTAAGCAAGCGCGGAAAAGAAAGTGGGAGATTTAAAGTTGCAAAAGCCGACCCGAGAGAGAGCACCAGCTCCTCTCGATGCGCTGGGGTCGGGAGCGCGCGCCGCTCATCCAGGTTTCAGTTGGGTGGGGGCATTATCCCAGTTGCATCAACCCCCTCCCCCTTCCCTTGGGTAAGAGGTATTGGGTGCATAATGGTGTAAATGAGGTTGTGGATGTGAGGGTGTGAGAGAAGGGGTTGACCTAGGGGGGTGGGGCTGATATTGTCTTAGATGTGCATGGAAGAGGTGCTTGCTCACCTGAGGATGCCAAAGAGTTCCCAATGTCTCGATGGGATCCCTCATCTGTAGTTGTTTTTCCTGTGATTATTGGGATGTTCCCCCGATAC
Source organism: Ceratothoa steindachneri (assembly GCA_963969495.1). Classification (NCBI taxonomy): domain Eukaryota; kingdom Metazoa; phylum Arthropoda; class Malacostraca; order Isopoda; family Cymothoidae; genus Ceratothoa; species Ceratothoa steindachneri. The sequence goes on along the minus strand of OZ018331.1, from coordinate 142,847,911 downwards.
CCATTGGTTGACTCGTGTTTTTTTGCCCCGATTGCAGAACGGTTTCATCGACAAGTTCTTTCTCCTGTGCAAAATGATCGAGGAAAAATGCATCCCTGCGCGTATCGGCGAAATGAAGATTGAAGGAGAACTGAAGAAAGCGTGAGTCTTTGGCGCTGTTCATTAGAATCTTCCATTCGGGGTTACGGAGTTTGTATACATTTGAGTACCTGCGCTGCGTCGGGTCTATTTCGAGTGTTCGGGTTACAGCGAAGTTAAATTACATTAGGTGTGGTTAATCGCCCGATGGAGTTTCGATTTGGATCGCCTACACGGCGGCTACCGTACGCTTGAGATTGTAGATTTTCGTGGTGAGGATCTCAGGTTGAACTGTAGGCCCCCCTCCCCCTTTACCGATAAATAAACGGCATGGAAACGTGTGCAGATCGGTGGCAACAAAAAAAATAAAAAATTGGGGCGGGGTGTAAGTAGTTTGAGCACTTTGTTGGTGCACTTCCATTCAAGTGGCAGTGAATGTACACATTTGAAATGAATTGTCCTTTTACAGGATGATGGAGCTGGATCGAAGTGAGGCGGAGCCACTTTTGCGGTTTATTCCCGTTTTGCTCGATCGCCTGATCCGACTTATGGTGCGACCACCCATTCTTGGCGGACAATCTGCCAATCTCGCTCAGACCTCCTTTCACTCCATCGCTGGTATCGTCGGAAAAGTGGCGGTGAGTGTCGAGTGGAAGCACATCTACAACGGTCGTCTCCATTTTGTACTTTTTTGTTTTCTTAAATGCTCCTTGTTGCATTTTTTATTGGCTCTAATATCTAAGGACGAGACCTTTTTTTATTTTCTCTGTTCTGTCTCTTTTCTGATTACTTGTGTTTATTCGTGGCACTGAAGGTGTCCCTTGATCCTCCTTGATCAGCAGTAATGGTTCATTTCAGAAATTGCTCGAAGACAAGAACGACCAACACGGCCGCAACGAAACGCTCCTCACCTACATCGCCTATGAAGTCTCCCTGCCCCAGCCTGATGGAGGGACAGGAGTGCCATCGAAAACAGGGGAGAGACCTCAGTACCACAAGCAAGGGTCTCATTCGGGAAGCCCCTCCATCGTTATGAACAGTTCACACAGAAGGTTTAAACACTTGGTTCTGCCAAAATGAAATTAATAATGTTGCTAAACCAAAGATTGGGATAATGTCGTCGCCTCTACCTCAATTCCTGGCGATAAATGATTTCATTTTCTCTCTCCAGAAGCAGCAGCAACCCTGATTTGGGAGTTGACCCCGACGCCGAAGTGGGCACCCTTATGACACGCGGTCTGGATAGAACTAGTTCGATGAGGATCGGTAAGAAAGAGAACTACAGGGAAGGGGATGATGATTAGTAGTGGGGCAAGACTGGGGTGTAAGGTTGGCAAACTTAAGAAATGAGCAATAAAAAGGCGTGTCAAGGATTTCGACAGCGGTACTTTTTCAATAGTGACTCTTTAAGGGCCAGTTGGGGCTGTTTCGGGACTTCCCGGAATGTTTAGTCCAAAAGGCACAAGGTCTCGGCTGTCTCTATGATCCTCCTTTTGTAGTATCTCATTCTCATCTCCGATACCCTGTTAGAAGCTCTAAAGATCACGTCTTCGCCAAAAGGAAGAACAGGAATACTCATCGACGAGTTTTCTACCTTGTTTATCTCTGCTTTCGTGTTGACCCCCGAGTTTGGGGTCAACTCGAGTGGTTGAGGTAAATGGCAGACAGGATAGGAACACTAAGACAGGAGGGAGTAATGGACTAAGTTTGTGATTTTGTGAAGATACTCCTTACCCTTCATTTCCCATATCGTACATCATAAAATACCAGATGGACATGCTCAAATACGTCCTGAGACGATTCAGCACGATATAGCCCTTAGCGGTTGAAGTGCTACCTAACTGGTCTGTCGTAGTAGACAGACACCAATTATAATAATAATCATTTCCCATATAGACCACGAAAGGGAACCTGCCTTTCTTAATAACGAATCACGAGCGCACTGACCAGTCTACTATTAACTTAGTTGAATGGCAACACCGCTTCCCGCATGAGTGAAGATAAACCCAATTGGGTCTGGTTAGTTGTCCAATGGAGACCCCATTTTGAATCGGATCGGCATTGTAGTGACTTCCATAGGTTGTCCCCTTCTAACTGATCGGGTCATGGGCACTCAGTGGAAAGCGTGCAAAATAGTAATGTTATAGCTGAATAATTTTTCATAAATATTACATATGAGCATCTGTTATTTATTGAGAGCGAATCATCCTTCTATATGGGCTTTCCTATTTTCCGGCTACTTAAGGGAAAGGGCGCATTTTAAGGTTCAGGAACAAATGTTTAGAAGGAAGAAAAGGACCCTCAAATACAAACTTGTGTACACTTGGCTTAGATTTTATTGTATCCTCATCCTTTTCGCTTCACAGAAAGCGAAGCTCAGAATTTTTTTCTTTGCATTCCTTTTAAGTAAATGGCCTGCTATTTGTAATTTTTTTAAAAATAAAACTGCTGGTGTTTTAAAGTGTCCAGGGGAGAAGTCGCTCGTGGAAAGGAAGGATTTCTTTTAAAATAGTCTAAATCTCACTGTTTAGTCCATTGATTCCATTGAACTATATCTTCCTTCTCTGTTTTGGAGGGGCGTTGTATATGGCTTCTTTTTTAAAGCTTTGCTCACTGACAGACTTCCAAAGTGAGTGGCTAGAATTTTCCTCTTGAAAGTGGTTTCACCTTGGACTGAAGAAACTATGAATAGTTGGTAGCACAAATTTTAGGCTCCTCTTTGGCAGAATTGGTCTTACTAGTCCTGTTTAATGTGCTGTTAGCAAGAGTGCACAATATTTAACAAAACTTGGGCTGCATAAAGCCTTTGTTCTGCTGCCTTCAATCTCTTGGACTAGGCTCAACGTCAGATGAAATCGGTACTCGAAGCTTTGAACTCCGGTCATCCCTGCTCTATGTCTGGACATGGAAAACTGTACCAATTCTATGGAGCCATTGAAGGAGCGGGTATTCTCATGGAACACCTTTTAAAGGAGATGTATTAGCACACATTCCCTGAAGATAGTTGGAAAAGGTTTTCTCCTTTCTCTGACAATGTATATGATATCCCATGTACACGACTCGTAGCTATGTAGGAGACGCTATAACACTAAGCTAACCCCACTTATGGCAATTAAATCGTAGTTGAACCTAATGTATCTCAGTCAAGACCCTCCATTGAGAAGTAATGCCATGATTGTACCACCTTATATCTTGGCAAGAATCTTGGACAGCCCTTCAAAGCACATCCTTCAAGGTGTGCTGTTCGTCCAGATGACCAGAAAAGAGAAGAAAATCATTCGAATCGTAAACTTTCTGTGAATTGCCCCCCTTCATTCCGTCCCAGCGAGTACTTCGAACTTCCAACCAAGCCCCATTTGCTCGATCCCTCTCCTTTAATTTCGAAGCAGGACCAACCAGGCACGGAGATAAGAGGATCTGTGACGTCAGAAACGCACACCCAAACGGTTTATGATAACCAAAAGGAAATGGAAAATGGAGCTCTTATTGGAGAGGTATGTGAGGAGCGAGGAATTAGTTTAGACAATTATTGTGAAGGAAAGAAACAAAACATTTCACCTCAAAAGTAATCTAACACCTGCAAAAGTGAGCCCACATCTTGTCTCATTGAAGGATTCCAACGCGAAAGTACTGATCGTGCCAATGTATTCCCTCAAACCAATGGTTCTAATTCAGAACGTTTTTAAACTCAATTCTATTCAAAAAAGGAAAACCACATAGTCAAACTTCCTTCAGATGACTTCTTTTTGAACCATCAAGTGATTCCCGCAAGAGATTACTCTGAATTGCGATTCAATCTGCCTCGTTTTGCACATCGCTCTGAAGGATTTGGGGGCTAAATTGGGTACCCATCAATTGTAGAATCTACTCCACCTTTTGGGACTTTTAAACCTAAATTTTTCCCTCGATGTAAAAAGCCTTCCCGACCGAGAATGAATGGGAATCGGGCGCATCTTAACTCCACTAGAAAGGTATAATCATTAAACAAACCTGCGGAACTCCCATACACAGTAGAGGATAGTCGAGTTCACCTTCAACAGCGCCGTTTCCCTTAAAGGAATCGGCAAGTGTCCACCGTAAAGCCTACCCTCGGAGATGTTTAAGTTTCATTCCACAAAACTTTGAAGCTCCCTCCGTCCCTCTCTGCAAAGCGAATTCGTGAGCGGCTCAAAGACGTCTCCGTTAAAGTGAGTTTTCGAAGGAACGACGAGACTCTGCATCTGATTGGCGCTTAAGAAAGGGTCCGCCTCGCGGAGGAGATTATCTAAAGTTTGCTCAATAATGATCAACTGTCTTGAAAAATTTTGGTGACCTTAGCTTAGATGTAGAAAACACTGCATTTTATCCTTAATCTTAATATTTATCTCCTTTATATGTCTACGCTTAGTGTATTTTTTCTAATTTGGTTTGATTGCATGTATGTGGGGCAGGAAGAATAGCTGTTAGCTATACTGTCCTCTGGGACGTGTCATAAAAGGTGACTAAACTCGACTAGGCTGTTGCTAGCCTGGGAAGCCATGCGCCTGAAAGTTTTATTCTACCAATGCTAGACGAAATAGCTGTAGTGGGTGGGGCTCTTGTGGAGCCTGTCCAGTTATGCTGACCCAACAAGGGAGTCAGTGACTCACCCTCCTGACCCAGATACCCTCTGGCAGTCAAACTAGATTGAGATTACCTGGGCTTTATTCCTTCTAGCCATTTCTATTTTACCCTTCCGTCACTTTCCATTAATCGACCAGTCGCTAACCAGCTGGTAAGTGTTAAAATTAGCAGCGGATGATTTTGCACGCAATTTTGGGAGCTATTTTTCTAGTTACTTTTTTGCCTCACTCATTCCATTGCTTTGAGTCAATGGAAGCTACCTTTTTTAGGTATGGTCGGGGCTACCACCCCACACCCCCTTTTAATTGTGGAGGGTTGCAATTCCCCCATCCCCGCGCTATATTTAATAATCTACTAGTAATCTCTAACAAAATAGAGTAGTATAATTTGTGCCTGTGTAGACCCAACAAAGTGTGAAAGAGGGTATTAAGCATTATTAAAAAAAAACCCTCAAGGGACGATTGAGGTCCATCTTGATCCCTTTAGAGGCATGTATGGTGATAGGACCAATTAGGCCTGACCCCTTCTTTCTAATTATACACCAGTAAATTTCATAAGAGCTGATGGGCTTATTACATGCCTTTGCGCCAGCCTCTGGCACCCTCCCCCTGTGTCAGTTGTCTCGAGACAGCCCCATTGTGTGCAGGGAACTCTGTTTCTATATATCTTACACACATTTTCACCACTTTCTTCTTCACAGATATATCTGTACAAACTTTCTCTGTGATACAGCTTCATTTTTATTGCACTTGAAATTCAAGGGAAAAGGGCCCTCCCCTACCTCAAGGTCAGCGGGGACTCTAGTAATGGAACCATGGCATCTGCCCTCCTGAAGGTTGGGTCCTCTTAGAAGGATCATGGCATGGTGTGCCATCCCCCAAACCAAGTTTGCTCCTGGATATTGCCCTCGCAGGAAAGGCGAGGTACCTAGGAAAATAGCAGAAAAAAATAAATCAGTTCTATTCCATTCTTGGGGAGAGCTCAGGAGATGGAGGGAGGAAGATTCTTTGCCGATCCAGCGAGGGGCTAGTGGGGCCCCTTATACCTAGGTTGGAGGACAAATGGGGATAAGAGAGCCCTCCCTGACCAATAAGAGCAAGCCTGAGGGATGTCAGGGGTACTTGCTGAGAAGCTGTTGGGTGTCTTTAAGTCTGCCAGCTTCAAGCATTTGCATGCCATAAACTTAACTGATGGAACGAGGTTGTACGATGAACACATGTTCCATCAGTCTCCCAGGCTATTTCTCAGGCCTATTTATAACCTAAAAAATGTCAATATTTTGTCATTTCTGCGACTATGCCCCAGGCGAGTCTTATAAAAACTTTGTTATTTTTCAGTTTATGCCCGCCCTTGAATTTTTTTAATAATAATATATATATATATATATATATATATATATATATATATATATATATATATATATATATATATATATATATATATATATATATATATATATATATGTTTAAAAACAATTGTTCTTTAATGTAGACAATGTTTTTCCTTGAGCAAGTTAAAAAAAAGCTGGTGGGAGGGGGGGTAGGCTATTGCAATTGCATCATATTGTATTATATATAATTTTTAACTTAATATAGAAATGGGGTTGCTGATATAAATTAAAAAAAAAAAACAACTCGTAAATATTCCTAATTCGAAGAAGCCTTTTCCTAGTTTCAAATTCAGAGGCGCCATTTCCAAATCTCATTAGGCCCTCTATTTGTTTATAGTGTATTACATAAGTTATTCGCACCCATATGTACATAATTATAGCATCTTAATTAAGAAATAATATTTGAAGTGTTTTACAAAAATAAAAAACTAAACTATATAAATTCCTATGTAACCGATTCTTTTGAAGCGAAGACTTTACAAAAATTAAAAAATTAAACTGACTAGATTCTTTCAATTCAAAGATGGTGGCCAATCTATTTTTCATCATAACATGATAATTAGAGATATGCCGACATTAAGTACTTGAACTGGTATATAGTGTATATCATAATAATATATATATATATATATATATATATATATATATATATATATATATATGTGGATAAAAACCCAGTATTAGGACTAATTTTATATGCAAAACCAAGTTTCGATGGAGACATCTTTCATTGTCAGTCACTTGTTCACTAGCGACTGACAATGACGGATTTCTCCGTCGAAACCTGGTTTCGCATATAAAATTAGTGCTATTACTGTGGTTTTATCCCTATAGTTACATGTACGCTACTGTACTTTTTTGGATATACAGTAAACCCTCGATATAACAAACCAAATTTCCTGGCCGAACTCCATCGGGTTTAACAGGCAACCATTACGACCAGCCTGAGTGAGTGTTGGTGTGTCACATGTCTCCTATAGTGCAAGGTTCAGTATCAATACTATGTTGTGTAGTCCACTTAACTTTATTAGTAATTACATACTACGTATTACATAGCCATAACGAACTTGGTTCGTTATTTCCATTGCTTTTAACACCCATCGGGTTTAACAAACTTTCGGCTTTAACGGCCCCCCCCCCCGCCTCATATAGTTCGTTATATCGAGGGTTTACTGTATATATATATATATATATATATATATATATATATATATATATATATATATATATCATTTGCATATTTAAAAGAATAAGAGATATTTATAACAAAGCACCCACAAAATTTGAGGGCAGGCATAGACTGAAAAATTGAAAAATAACCCCAATTTTTCCTCTAGACCGGGGGGGAGGGGGTTATCCAGCCACACTTCCTCTGTTCCTTAGATGGATTCATAGAACAGAATCGTGCCATATGCCCCACCTTTGACTTACAGGTCCACCACTCATAATCCTCTGCAATTTGTGCAACAATTGGCAGCATTTCTAATGTAGCCTCTTGTCCTTAGTCCCTAAACCCCTAAACAATACCCCTCCCCCCTCCTGTTAACCTGCAACCCGTAGCATAAATACCCACCCATTTCCCCCTACACACATCTCACCCACTCTCTCAACATCCCTCAATTCAACACCAATGGCATCCAAAACAGGCAGCAAGAATTACAGCAAATATTAAATGCCTTCAACATTGCTACATTCCAGCAATCACAGCCCTGTAATCGTTCCTAAAACCCTTCATCAGGTACATTATGACAATATACACCCTGCACACCACATCTTACTCAATATACAAAACATCCCATTCTCTAATCAAACTCTCCTACCATACGACCACACTTAGAAAACTATTATAATCAATAGCCATAAAAGTCAACAAACCAACAATATCCCACCTGCCCCTACCCAACACTGCCCAGTAGGTTTTTCATTCAACCTACTGCCACTCTCAAAGCTCTCCAACCTCTTCATAGGGGCAATTTCACTGCCCACCACCACCCCTGGCTAACTTTACCTACCGAGTGGCACTACCATCATCGAATACCTGCACCCACTGAACACTATAACACGAATACCCCTACAATGCAATAAGACCCCACTTCCTTAGACAAAGCCCCTTTACCTGGGCACCCTGTAGAGATTGTTACACCTGGTAACTGGAGGAACAGCATGTCCTCCCAACCCCTGCACCCCTGGTAGTCTTGAGCTAGATTGTGACTACCTGTTTTTATTCCTAGACATTTTAATTTCCCTTTTATTTGCCACCTTTACCACTCTCACTTATTGGTCAGGTGGTTGATTTTGCAGTCCTGTTCGCAACCAGCTTTCATCCATTCATCCTTGGTCATGGCTAGGCGGGTAGGGTACTACCCCTCCCTCTTGTCCCTGGTTGTGGTGGTGTGGGTTTAACATCTGGATTCATGCTACTCTTTTCTCTCTCTTCTCCCCCATCTTCTTTCCCTCTCCTTTTATGCACCCTCATGGGATATTAGGTGACACCCGGATGCTTATATGCCCTTCCAACCTCAGCAGTGTTCCTTCCTGGACTACAATGCCTGCAGAAGCATCTGTGACTATATTTCTTCCGTACATTTTTCTCTTTCTTTAAACATTTCTCATTGCAAACTCTATCTGTTACAGCATCATTGCTATTGAGCTTTAAATTTAAAGGGAAAAAAATGAACTATTAGTGAAAATGCCATTATTGATTATACAAGCAAAAATCCATCCTACAGGTTTTGTGCTTGGCCTGTGGTGTTTGTTCCCTTTGCTCACAAAATTAAGAAAGTGTGAGAGAAAAGGGGTTTTTATTTCACAACATTCAAAATTGGTATGCAGGGGGGGGGGATCACTTCACAACAATATCATACATTACCAACAAAATCTGACTTTTTTTTTATGAACAGCAATTTTCATATTTGTCTTGCATAGACGGACACACACACACACTAGGATCATTATAATGAGATGCTTTGTGAATTACAATGCACGAAACTTCACCCTTCCCATTTACATCATTCCTTACCAGTATATCTATGCCTCTCTTCAAGCCTAGTATGCTTAAGTTCATTCATATTACACTCTCATTATATTTATGTTCATTTAAATAACCCAAACTCTGCCCCTATGCTATTATATTACTCTATATCCTCATCTTTGATTTGAAAAGTGCAGGGATCCCTTAGTCACTCTTGAGACCTCCAGCCAGTGTGTGAGATAAGTCTTAGCAACTTATATCCAAAGGATATATTTATATCTTATGTTTTCTTCACTAAAAATCTATTTTCATGCTTCTCAAGATGATGAAGAGACAGATTTTGAGTCTACGAGTAAGTAATTGCAATGTTTGGTGTGGTTCAGATTGATATTGTTTAGTAGTGTTTTTGAGTATTTATGTCATGACTGAGCCAGGAAAGTAGAAGCTGAAATAACTTCCTAGTCTTGTTGGTCCTGGATGTACTGCTAAACTATTTGGGTTCCTTTTTTATCCTTTGTTTATTTTTTTTTGCTTTTCAAGTCTTTTAATGTCTTAATTTTCCTTATTACGGTGAGATAGTTTAAGTAGAAACAAATATTCCTTCATAATGAGGTTTTTCTTATGTGAGATACCTTTTGTTTATTCCCCTTTGATTTCTGACTTTTTGGCCACTTTGTAAATAAATTTAAAAGTTTATTTTCACTTTTCAGTATTGGTATTTAAAATACAGCTTACATAAATTAAATGGTTGGTATCAACAATGACCCATTTAAGTTTATAATTCATAAATTTTATGTGTATTCAGCCCACAAGATGAAATTAATTTTGAGGAATTGGGAAAAGTTATCTCATTTCTTCCATTTATGCATAACCCCAGTGTAGAAATTACACAACTATAGCCTAAATAAATAATCCTTAAATTGATACTCTGGAATATTCATGTCATTTCTATAAAAACTAAAACAATTTCTAATTTTGTAAAAAAAATAATTTAAAAGCTTTTTTCATATGAATATAATGATTAATATATTCTATCTGCTCTTTCTGCATTTTGTAAGTTCTTAAAGAATATTTTCTTGCAGGTAGTGATTATGTGAATGTTGCAAATCTGCACCGAAGCAACAATAGAAAGTTAGTTCATGAGGAGGTTGCCCTTCAGTGGGTGGTATCCAGTGGAGCGAGCAAAGAATGTGCACTTCTTAATGCTTGGTAAGAGTAACGACAATTGTGCTGAAGAGAAAAATGATGATTGTTGTAGTATAGTAAGAGATAAAACAAAATTGATAGTAAAGTAGGATTGATGAAACTGTGAGGATGATACTTGGTCACCAACAATCCCAAATATCCTGTCAAACTTCAATCTACATGCTGTTGCTAAAGTCTAGGCATAAATAAAATGCTGATTTTCAATAAAAAAACAACAACTACATTTAAATGCATCAGTGAATCTCACAAAGTGCATCAAATTTTACATCACAAATGGTGGAAATCAGATTAAAGTTATTAATATTTCACTAAAATTAAATATGGTTAAAAAATATTTTTACTGAAAATATGCATTTTTTGTGAGCCTACTACTCTAGGTGATGGATGTATTAAGAATATATACTTCTTTATTTTGTTCTTTTGATTGATTTTGAATGATTCACACCTACCACACAACATTTTGGATCAGCAGTGTGTAATAACTTGTTTTTATCATTGTGAAAGAAAGGAAAACTGTTGTAATAGATAAGCAGAAAAAAATGGATGAAAATGAAGGATTTCTATTGATGAGGTTGAATCTCAAACCTTCAGGCACAAGTTCATACTGAGTTTTCTCAAAGGTGGATTTGTTTTTTTGTAAAGATTGGGCTGCATTACTCGAGTTCTACACTTTATGCACATTTTTATACCCCCTAACCTCACCACTTTATTTTAAAAGTTCTTCAAAGTGTAAGTTTTCATCCATTAAATTTGAATAAGTAACAGTTTTTCCTATTGGTCATCCTTTTCCATGGTGCATATGTTCATGGCTATCTTTTGAGGTTTAAGTGCATTACTTTTCCACTCATCTTTTGTTTATCTCAGGTTCTTCTTTGAGTTGATGCTCAAGTCAATGACTGAGCACCTTCATCTGACTGGCGGATTAGAGTCGCCTAGGAAACATCGGTTCTCTCACCAGTTCTGTGACGACATCGAGAACTTGACCACGTCTATCACAAACGATATCATTGCTTCCATGAACAAAGATTCGAGAAATATCAAGGTGAGGCGAGCAGAGGCAAAAGCGCGGCTATCGTTGGCTGAATAGTGGTTCTCGCTCAGGATGCTTTGAAGTATCAATGTACATTTGATTCGAGCCTTTGCCGCTCCTTGGATTTAGAGGAGTTGGTCTTCATAAATAAAGGAAGGGCTACAACTCACCTTCCTGTTATGCAAGACAAATAGGGGGAGGAATTAATCTTAGGGCCTTGTTTGTGTAAGATATAAGGCAACAACAACATTTCACCAGAATACCCCATTTCTCTTTCTAAACACTATATGGGGAGACGCTGGGGGCATTATTATTTGAGGTTTTAATCATGGGATAAAATGTCATTTCTTTATGCTTGGTCCAGTTGACTCACTTGACCCCACAAGGAAAGGTCTGCCCATAAAACATCATCTAAACCTCTGTGGAAATTAAGTTCTCCACAATACACGAAACTCCTATCAGCTAAATGCAAGTCTGAGACATGTGCAAAACCCCACAAAATCAATGCTACTCATGTTCTCCCTCTCAGCGCTACTTTGTGTTTTTACCCTACAACTATCACCACAACCTTTGGTCTAGCTGCACTTCCCCGTAAAGGGCGCGGCGATTTGCTTTCCTGGCAGCCGTGCTGATGGGACTCAGCGCCCCGTCCGACCTCAGCTTAGCCTCTTCTTCTTTCAGACAGCCTGTATTTCTCCCCTACTTCCTCACTTCCCCTACAATCTCCCACAACTTTCTCTGGTCGGCCTCTATTTTCACAGGGTAGATGCTGAGCTTCTTCTCAGCCAACTATCCCGGATTGTGGCTGAGGAGTGGAGGGGACGAATGTTCCCTAACCCCTGAGCTCCGGTATGGGATGGTGGGTTTTTAACAACCTGCTTCATCTCCACCCATACCTTCCTCACATCTCTTTTCCTTCTCACTTCACACTCTTATCCTTTTTACGCCATGCCGAAGGGCTGCCAGGTCAGCAGGCGGGAGGGGTGGCTTTAAATGGCGGCACCTGGCTCTGCCAGCCCCGTAAGCACCCCTTGCAGAGTGGGCTAAGTACTGTGAATAAAAAAGGGTTACCATGGTTGTTCTAACAAAAAAATCCCCTTAATTTCCCTCCGTCCACCGTCGGAGCCGCCCTCGGGCAGCTCCACTCAAAAAATGGAGGTGCCCCCTTTGCTTTTACAGGGAACCCTCCAAATCTCTTCAACCTCTCCTTTGCCTACAGGTGCAGGGGACTTCCCCTAACCCCCTTGTCTGGAGGTGCCCTCGGGTGCCTCCCTCTTTCCAGCGGCAGTTTCCCCTTTACTTACCAAGGGGACTGCCAAGAAAGCCAGCAGGCAGCCCATAACCGACCGCTCCCCATTGAAGCGGCTCGGTAAGGCAAACCCCCTTAGGAGGGAGAGGGAAGATGGGGCCCATCGGCCGCTTTCCTCCAGAGACTTGTTGGCTCGTATACTGAATTTAGCGGGGGTCAAGGCCTTTGCCTCCCCATACTCGGCTCTCGACACCGCTGTAAATGGGACCTATGATGTCCTGAGGGGGGGGGGGGAATACCAAATGGAGCCCCCCCCCCTTCCCGAGATAGACATGGGGGCGAATTCGGGCTCAGCGTCAAGCACCGAACTCGAGTCTGCCCCTATGCAAGGTCCTCCGCAAATGCTCGGGTCTCCAAGGCAGTACAAGGAGGGGAGGGGATCTCCTCTTCCGGCCAGGACCTTCACCATCTCGGATAAGGACGTTGCTTAGGCCGCTCCATCTGTCCTGCGGGCTCCTGCCGGCAGAGGTGAGAAGCAGGTTCATTCCCCGCCCTCCTCTCCTAAAAAGAAGAGAAACAACATGAAAAGGACGAAAAAGACTCGGAGCTCCTCTCCATCCGCGGGGGTTGCGGGGACGGATGGGTCCTGCCCCACGGGTGCGGAGTCCCTGACAAACACAAAAAGTAAAAGTGCGCAGAGAGGAGCCTCGATTACGTTGAGGTCCCTCATTCAAAGACTACCCGGCATTTTCGAATCCGCTGGCTTCAAACGCTTCTTGGTTATTCGCTCCACTGATTGCACCATGTTGGTTAAGGGCAACATGATCCGTCAGAGGAGAGCTTTAGCTAGTGTGATTGGTAAGAGCCAAAGGTGACCTGTTTCTCCAATGAGAGCTTTTTGGCGAATGCGTCAAATCCTTCAGAGGCTGTCATGATTAGTGGCCTTCGGACACTTGATGGCACGCCTGTGAGTGTGACGGCGCACTCTACCATGAACTTTGTGAAAGGATTAGTTCATGCGAGGGAACTCGTGGACTACATAGATGACATCACCTTAGAGCTGGCCGACAAATGAAGCGGTCAAGGTCGAGCGTGTGATGAGAAAATTGGGAGGAGTCTCGGCCCGTTCCTCGTTAGGTATTTTTTTTACAGGAGACCATGCTTGCCGCGTGCCCCTTGCCCACTCTTGCGGGGTGTAAGGGTTTTGCCACCCGCTTCTTGCCGGGCATACATGTCTTCACTTAACGGGAAGACCCATCTAGAAGAGGTGTGGAAGCGAGTCAAAAAGATTTAGGGCAAGTTCTCGCATGACCCCCCTCCCGTTCTACAGGAGAATGGGACCCTAATCTCGGACCTCGCGTCCGTGGCGGAATCCTTCGAGACCGCTTTCTCCGCATTCTCTCGCCGGGATGCTGCTACGCCAACCTTGAATGCGGGTCGTGATCTCGCGGAAGACCGCTGACTGGACTTTACCTCCAGAGGCGGAGAACCCTTCAATGACAGGTTTACTCTGCATGAATGAGTTGCGCTCCGCTCTCGCTTCGCGCGCAAACACTGGACCTGGTCTGGACGATGTCCCGTACGCCATGCTTCGACACCTGGGTGAGCGAGGCATGGCCTTTCTCTTAGATTTGTTCAACAGGATCTTGGTAGTGGGTATCCTCTCAGATTCCTGGCGAATTGCTACTGTGCTAGCTTTTCGCAAACCGGGGAGAGATCACTCTACTCCGGCCGGTTTCCGCCCAATCTCTCTAACCTCCCGCGCTGTGCATGTTGATGGAGAAATTGGTAAATGTTAGATTAGCCTTTTTTTCTGGACAGCGGAGGTCATCTGTCTTCTGCACAGGGCTGCTTCCGCAAGTTCCACTCCACGTCGGATGTTCTGCTCCGACTGGAAAATGCCGTCGGCAAGGCTTTCCTTCATAGACAGCACTACGCCACAGTTTTTTCTTGATCTGAAGAAGGCCTATGATACCGCATGGCGATACGGTATCATGGAGACTCTCCACACGATGGGGGCGAGGGCACGCCTCACAAACAATCTTTACATCTGAATTTTTGCGAGATCGTCGATTCGCGTACGGGTGGGGCGAGCCCTCTCCAGCCCAGTGAAGCAGGAAGAGGGTGTCATCCATGGAAGTGTCCTTATTGTCGCACTCTTTGCCCTAAAAATCAACGGCATCACCTCGGTGCTGCCGGAAGATGTTCTCGCTACGCTCTACGTGGCGACCTTTCGATCTCTTTTGACGCAGCCAGATGCCAACTCTGGAGCGTCCACACCAACAGGCATTGAACCGAATCTCTTGTTACGCCGAAGTACACAGGCTTCGGTTTTCCTTGGGCAAGACTAAGGTGGTACACTTCTGCCGCCATCCACGGCTCCACCCTGACACAGACTGGTTTCTAAATGGGGTGCGCCTGGAAGTGGTTGAATCGCACCGTTTCCTTGGTCTTGTATTTGAGTGACGCCTCACCTGGGAGGCTCATATTCGCAGCATTAGGGTCTCTTGCACCCGCGCAATGGATATTCTTCGCTTCGTGACGTTCAGCGCCTGGGGCACTGATAGAGCTACTGCTTTACTTTTTTATCGATCCTTTGTTCGCTCGAAGCTCGACTACGGATGCGAGTTTTATGCATCCGCAGCCAAGCGTGTGCTACAGAAGGTGGATTCGATCCACCACACCGGCCTTCGCCTGGCGACCGGTGCCTTCCGCACTTCCCCCAGTGAGAGCCTACTTTTCGATGCTGGGGAGATGCCACCTGCTCTGCGCCGTGCACAGTGCATTATTTGCCTGTAGGCGTGTGCCCGGCGCCTCCTTCAGTCGCCAACAGCTCTCACTGCTTCGGCAGCTGATTTCGACGGTCCCTATGCCGCCGAGAGACGCCAGTCATACCCTAAGCCCTTTGAGTTTAGGGCTAGGAAACTCCTTCGAGAGCTTGGTATAGCTCTCGTGACGGTGGCGCCCCTGGTTCTGCCCAGGACGCCACCCTGGAGGGTATTACCTTCGACTCTTTGTCGCCACGCCTCTGCTCTCAAAGCTTGTACAGCGCCGGGAGTATTGCGTTCGGCTTTTTTGCAGCACACTTCGTGTCACGTTGGAACCGGGCCATTGTATACAGATGGCTCCAAGTCCCAAGAAGTGTGGGTTTCCACGCCGTGTCCCCTCTGCCAGGCGCTGCATCTGTCTTCACGGCCTTGCTGGTTGCCATACACCGCTCGGTACGGGAGATAACGAGAGGTTCCCGGTTCAGAGACAGGATTGTGATTTATAGTGACTCACAAAGCACCATGAGTGCTCTCGCGGCATTGGAATCTCAGCATCCCAGGTTCGCGATATCCGTGACGCCACGGTTTTGACGAGGTTCAGCGGGGTAGCCACCGCTTGTCTCTTGTACTCGGGACTGGTTCATGCACACAGATTTGCCGACTATAGGATTTTTTGGAGGAAGTTTGCCTTCTCCAATTTATTTGACTGTTTGTTGTAGGTTGCATGTTATGCGACGGGGGGGAGGCGGGCCTACCCCCGACGCCGGGGCGCGCTTCTTCTCTTTGCCTTTTTTTATTATTATTAGCTTTTGTAATTTTTTTTCGTTGTTATTAGCGAAGTTAAACTGCATCGGGTGTAGTTAGTCGCCGGATGGAGTCCAGATTTTGATCTCACGTTTAACTATAGGTCTCCATTTAGAATTAGAAAGTATGTATCTTAATTGAGTGGCGATCAGTAGTAAAAAGTACTCGCCCTTCCCATCTCTTCTATATCCTATTAAGCACTATAGTGATGAGGTGTTTTGTACTCTAGCATTTGGTCCAGTCATGGTTCATTACTGACCAGAAGACCCCTACCCCCCCCTCCCCTCTCACAAACCCACCTCATTCCCACATATCATACACATCCTCGTTACATAATCAACCCTTTTTGATAGTCTCTTAACCCTTCTCACACCCTCACAAGAACCATGTCATCATCCGTTGGGTATCGTAAATAAAACACTAAGCCCGGATAATGGGACCGCGAGTGAAATAGGCAATTCTGCAATGAATACCTCGCATTAATAGACTATGTGTTTACTTTTCATCTGTGAGGGGATATTGCAACACCATTGATGAATCACAGATTTTTTTTCCCCTTTGCGATTTTTACTCCCTTTGCAGTTGATCCAGAACGCGAACAGCTGCTTGGCCTTCTTTCTGGCCGATCTGCTCTCCATCATGGACCGAGGATTCGTGTTTGGCCTTATTCGGAATTATTGCAAGCAGATGAACAGCAAAGTGTTGTCCTTGCAAGATGCCACGAATTTAATCAATTTGAAGGTAATTAATCAGTGTAGGAAAGATGTAAATAAAGCGTGTGGGTAAAAGATGGATGAGGAACCCGCTCGGAAGAGGGAGGTATTCTGGAAGGAAATGAGAAGGTTGTGGATCCAGGAGGAGAATAAATATATGAACAACAAAGAGAAGAATTGGAGGGGAACTTGTGAACTATATGAACAACAAATAGAAGAATTGGAGGGGACTTGTGAGTAATGAAGATGTCAAAAGTAGATGACAAGAATATTTTGAATTATATATTGTCGGTATGGAAGAGGATGCAAATGTAGAATGGCTTCTTGTGCATAAATGAAGGGGGGGCATCTGGTTATGAAAGAGATGAGCATGCAAGGGGGTGTTAATGTGAGAAGTCTGAAAAATGAGAAGGCAGCTGAGATGATAAAAAGAGGTGGTGATTGCGTTGTGACATACATCTGGTGGCTGTGTTGTAAGATATTAGAGAGTTGATGAGTGCATGAGGACCTAAGAGTAAAGTAATAGTGCCCTAGTATAAGGGTAAAGGAGGAAAAGGTGAAGGAAGTACTACAAGCGGGATGGCTCTTGAGTGTTGTAGGTAAAGGGTGGGGGGGTTAGAGAGGGTATGCGGTTTGTGGAGCAAGTATTTGCTCTGAGGGAGCTAGTTGAGAAAAGAAGTGATGTGTAAAAATTGTACGCTGAGTTCATAGATCTAGAAAGACTTGCCGGGCCCCTACCTCTCTTCTGCTAGCTTGAGGGCCCATAGGAAGCCCACCACTCTCCCTGGGTAGGTGAATAGGTCCCTAAATGAAGGTGTTTTGTGAGGTTTGGGCAATGTAAAGTTAAGCCGATGGTGTGGTGAAGATTATTTATGTAGGAAGTAAGGCTTGCATTCGGGTGAAAGCTACCCAGTGATGGTTTGAGATAATTGGGGTGTAAGACATTGTTGTATTTTGGCGTCATGGCTCTTTAAGATCTTTATAGGTGGAGTAATGAAAAAGTATGTATGTGAATTAGGGAAAAGGGTGTGAGATTGATGAAGAATTGCTTTCTCTGTTGGTATCTGCTGATTACTTGGTCTGGTGTTGGTGGCTGAGAGGGGAGGGGTGATTTGGAAGTGTTGACAGGTTGTGTCAGAGGTGACTAAAAGTGAACGCAAAAACGGGTGTGTATGGGGTGGGGTGTAATATCCGACTCCCTGGTCTCGCACTTAAACAATTGTGAAGTTCTAAGTATCTAAGAGGTATTGTGGTGTAAGTGCAAGTGGTACAGATGAAGCCGAGTACTATCACAAGGTTTTAAATGGTTAGGAAGATTTGGGGCCGTTAGAGAAGGTTGTGTTTGAGTTTGGAATGTACCAGAAGCTGCATGAGGGTCTTCGGGTGCCATGTTGGTGTGTATTGGAGTGATGCAATGGTATGGAAAGAGAAGGACAGATCTCAAGAGAGAGTAGAGCAAATGGACAACTTGAGAGGGATGCTCGGTGTGAGCTAGGGGCAGAGAGTGAGGTGCGACTGGGTAAGAGTTGTTTATGGTGTGAATGAGGTGGTATAGACATATAAGTCGAATTGTTGGAAATAGTCTTGTGAAGAGGATCTACGAGGGTATAAAAATGTTTGGAAGCCCACGTAAAAGGTGGGTTGTTCACGTGAATGAGTGCTTGAGAAAAGACGAACTCTAGATGTAGATGATATTGTGCATGGAGGTGGTTTGTGAGGGGGCGTCCTTGTGGCACTCTGCCCAAGGATAGCCCTGAGTGGACGATATGCTGCATCACATAGCCGCCATTGGGCCGCAACTGTTCCCATGAACCTAACCCCGAATTCCGCGACGGCTTCAGGTCGCTCTCTGCCGTCTCTGAATCGGACACACTCGCAGGACGCACCGCCATTTGATGCAGTGCTCGCCTGCGCCTTATTGTGATGACTGCGTTGTACCCCAAACTGTTCGGCACATTCTTGTTGAATGTCACAGTCTGGGCGACCTTCGCGCGCATTACCTGTCTCGTTACCGAGATGAGGGGGGCTGCTACCTCTTCTCCCTTGTACTCGGGACAGGTCCGTGTAGAGACTTGTAGCCTATCTGACTTTTTCCTATTTTATTTTACTAACTTTGTTGTTAGTCAACATGCTCCTGCGCCGGGGAAGGCGAGCTTCTTCCTTAGGCCGGGGTGTGCTTACTCTTTCTTCTTGCTTTTTTCGCCTTTTTTTTTGTATACACCCCTTGCCACGCTATTAGCTACACTAATTTCTTTAATGTTTTAAGTGTTTATACTTTTCAAAGTTTCTAGAACTTATGTGGCCGACGCCTCTTCATATGGCAACACTTCCATCGTAACTTCATTTGAGTCCTTGGCCTTTCTGAAGAGTTATAGCACGTGACGTGACCTCCAGGTGTGCCACACTATTAGCTGCCTAACGATATTTTGAGAATGGGAAAAGCTAAGGGTCTCACTGAGGCTAAAAAACTACAATAGTGAAAGAAATGGCTAAAGGAACTCCTCCTAAAGTTATAGCCAACTCCATCGGCCGCCATGTTGACACCGTGAAGCGTCTTTTAGCCGACCCATCGCCAAGGAAGACGCAGTCGGACTAGGGCGTCTTGAAGATCGTATCTACTCGGGACCTTCGTAATGTGAAGAGGCAGCTGTTGAAGACAGGACAAACATCGAAAGCAATTTTGGCCTCAGAAAATCTGCCAGAAGTGTCGAAATCAACGAGATGCCGGTTGCTGAGAAACATGGAGAAAAGCATAACGCCTGATAAACAACCTCCTCTGACGCCCAGATACAAGGAATTGCGGATGGAATGTACGCAAAAGCACATGAAGACAGGCATGAAGATGGTAATATTCACTGATGAATGCAGAGCAACTCTTGGACGGGCCTGACAGATGTGGGAAAGGTTGGGTTGGAAAAGGCCTAGAGCGTCACATCCATTTTCGTCACCAACAGGGCGGAGGAGGTGTAGTGATATGGGCAGGAATAGTTGGAAATGAACTTATTGGTCCTGTTCGGGTGGCTGATGGAGTAAAAGTAACTTCTGTGTCCTATTGCCAGCTTCTTGAGTCAGCTTTGCTTGCATGGCTGCAAGACGTAACACTGCAGAAGAGTCCTAGGTTGATATTTCAGCACGAAAATGCCCCGTCTCCCTCTGCAAAGGCAACACATCTATGTTTGTCATCTATGGGACTCAAAGATAACCGTCTGATGGTATGGCCGCCTTAATCTCCAGATTTGAGCCCTATCGAATACTTATGGGGGATTCTGAAGCAGGCTATTTACAAGGATGGGAAGCAGTACACTTCGAAAGAAGATTTGTGGAAAGCAATTGACACATCTGCACTCACAATTCCTCGCTCCGAAATAAAAAAAAAATTGAGCGAATCTGTTAACAAAAGAATTGTAAGAGTTTTACAGAAGAAAGGATAAATTGGAAAGTATTAAGTATTTATTTAAGGTTTTGATTTTGTGATATGACTTTTTTTGCATAAATAAACATTGTATTATCATATTCTATCATTATAAACTTCTTACAATGCTAAATTTTGGTCGGCATGTTGCTTTTCTATAAAAAGCTAATACCGTGGCACTCTTGAAAAGTGGGTAAAATCTTTAAACATTGCTGAAATGAAGGTCACATTACAAAATGTTCTGAAAATGTAGGACACGGTCGAACTCATTAACTTAAAGATACCATAGAAGTATAAGCACAGTTCTACCGATAATTAATGTTTTATCATTAGCAACGACTTTAGGCTATTAGCGTGGCCCGGAGTTTATACTTTGTTTTTAAGCTAGCCTAGCATTTGGCTGCAAAGTGATTGCAGCGACTTGTGCCCTTGTAGGCAGGCGCCAGATGGGCGCTAAAAAAAAGAAGCCAGATATAATGGCCAAAATTAAAAACAAAACATTTTGCCGTTGTGTTTTAACTTTTATTTTTAAACCTCTTGGCTAGAAAGTGCCTAATTGGCTTGGAAAATATGTTCGTCAGCTTTGTGTTTGATGTGGCATACCTGGATTGAGGGTGTAAGAATCGGTACTTCTTAGTGGCTTTGATGCCCGCTTTGTTGGGAAGCGGCTGAAGATGATTATGATAAATGCAATCTGATTGAGTAAAATTGTCCTCGCCCTCTATATCATTGCTTTCTTTTCTCATTAGAAATTAAGATCCTCAAATTTCAGCCCCCATCACCTTCAATTCATGTTCCTCTCACGACGCTCTCCGATTTTCGTATCCTTGTTGATTTCTCGTTTCATTTCAGCTCGACTTCGTGCGGATCGTGTGCAGTCACGAGCACTACATCGCTCTCAACCTTCCCTTCTGCACCCCTCTCTCATCTCTCTCAGCACCATCGTCGCCGTGCCCATCTGTGAGTGGTGTCCTCCGGCCTCAGTTTGTACATTTAAATCCAGTACGCTCGTATATCCCATCAATTGATCCGTCAGATGGGTTCTGTTTATATGCCTCAAATTGACGTTGCAACTCGTTGGTTGACCAGGGAAATTTGCTTTTCATGTTGTACATATCTTGATCTATTAGCAAGGCTCGTATGTATGACCCATATGAATGAAAAAATATACCTATTGGCTTAAAACTTAATGGTATTTTCCGTTGTATTGATATTTCATGAATTTGTGATGCAGACTGATCCCTATTTTTTTGTGAAATCTATCTCCATTCATTGCACTCACAGTGTTAATTGAAGCTTATTTTTCTTGTATACTTATTTTGTTTTTGTTTAAGCGTCTTATCTTATTTAAACCTTTAAGGTGCCTATGATTACGTCAATGCGTAAAATTATTATTTGCGAATGGAGAACATTTGAGAGAAACCTTTATTATATATGTGCCACAATATATGTATATCACACAAAATGTTGCGTGTGAGCATAGTTGTGAATGGCATTTAATGAGTATGTTGAGGAGCCATGACTAAATAAAAACATAGGTGATTTCTGACATCGTCTCACATCTGCAGGTGTCATCAACGAACAGCCAAGGCTCTTTTATCTCGACTGTGGTAGGAGGCGATCGGTCTGCCTTCATGACGCTCTCGGCGCTGTTCTGCCACCAGCACTTCCTCGCCGGCCTGGTCCTTTCCGACCTCGCATCTTCGCTCGATATGAAGTGAGTCCACCCCCCCTCCAATAACTAGTATAGGTCCATATTCGAACTGGCGTAGGAGCAGCCGCCGTATCGGTTAGTGATCATTGGTGGGAATAAACAATAGTAGTGAATCAAACCTAACCTGTGGAATAATGATCGGTGTGTAATTTGGAGACTGCATTTAATCAGTCTGCAATATTGTTTCTGTTTTGATTCGATCACACCTGACGTCCGGTGCCACATATCCATGAATACCGAACCATTGATCATGTGTAGATGCTGCATAGACAATCCAAAATAAACTCACAATTACTCATTCTTGGTTCTGAAAATTGGATAACCAAATGTATGCTATTAGGCAAGGTGATTCCCCACTTATATCTGATAGGTTGATTCTACCTTAGTTATATCAGGCGAAGAGAGTTTTCTATGGTATGTTCTTACAAAACTGGCAAAAAAAGGACCATATCCTGTCACCTCACTTGTTTGTTGAGGTGTTGGCCTTGTATGCCTCTAGACCCGATTGACCACTAGTTTCATTATAGAAAAGAGAGTCAAAGATAACTATTAATAAATTTCATTTCCTCAACCCATAATTTTGCGGCTTGGCGTTTTTTTAAGCCTCCAAGTTTGTACATAAAGACAGACATTTCAAGATACAAACTCGACCCCTTCTGTCAGGGATGATAGATAATAAGGCCAAATCTAAGGGTTTCTTTCCCCCTCACGCAGTTGCCCGTCGGTGCATGGTAGAGCCGTGAACACCGTTAGGAACCTACTCACGAGCCACGACACGGACGACCGACTCTATGACCGCGAAACGAGGGCTCGGGTAGCATCTCTCTACTTGCCCCTCATCAACATCACTATCGACGCCCTTCCTCTCTTGCATACCTTCTCCGCAGCCAAAGGTGGGCACCATAGTCCAGCGTCTGCGATAATGGGTACTGTGGATAGGAAAGATGGTAAAACAAAGTAGTTTGATGAAAGAAAACTGTCACAACAGATTAACCAGTGTAATAGGGAAGCAAATGAAGCATGTTAAGGGAAGATGAATGAAGATCCGGATGGGAATAGGAAGTTATTCTGGAAGTTTGAGAGATCAAGAACAGCTGTGTGAACATCGAGGGCAAGAATGGTAGTGTATGTACTTGTGAGCAATGATGTCAGAAGTAGATGGCGAGAGTACAATGACAAGTTGTATGTTGTTAATTGCTCCCCGGGAGCAGATGACTCTGCTCTCACTCAGACCGCTTGGAAGATCAATGGAGGAAGCCTTTGATCCTACAGCCTGTGCTGTAGAATCAAGGGGGGGTTCGCGCCCCCTGTGAGGCTTTCCTTAAGGGCCATGTTAGATTGGAGGGAGGTTGTTGCATGCTGTGGGAATTTTAATGAACCCACCTATGCTAGCGGTCCACGTAACGGGTAGGAAGTGGAAGTTCAATTACACCTTAGACTCTGGTGCAATACATCCATTTGGGTGTTCCCACTCCAGGATTGCATCCAGGTGGGGGAGGAGGGTATCGTATCCGTTTGGAAATGACTGACCACTCTTCCACCATTTTCTCTTGCTCGACAGGGTGGCTAGAGTTAAAAAAAAAACATCCTTGCCTGCCTTATGCACTAGAGCGAGTTGTATATTGTGCGTTTGGAAGATGAAGCAAATGTAAATAATGATTGGCTGCGCAAATGTAATTTGTAAGCTGGCTTGGGGTATGGCAGAGATAATCGTCCAAGAGGTTGTTATTGGTGTGAGAGGTCTGTAAATATGGGAAGTTAGCTGGAGTATATGATATACTCGTAGTAGCTAAGGTGCTAAAAGGTGGCGGTCATTGTGTTGTAAGGCATTTGAAAGTGGAAGAGTATCATTGTATGTATAATCAGCCGCCAAAGGCAGAACGTATTAACTCCAAAAATTAGATTTTTCTGCAAATTTGATATCTATGGAATCGGTAGAATAAGACGAACATGCCTATTACGGCGGTTTACGTCTGTCTTGTCATCATACCGAGATTTCAAATGGTAAGTTGCATTTACTGCACCGAAATCTTAACTACACTGAAATCTTAACTCCACTGAAATATTAACTGCACTGAAATCTTAAATATCGATTTTCTCAAAACAAGGATTTGGGAGTTAATGCGTTTTACCTTTTGGTGGCAGTAATGGTAAAGGGTAGAAAGCTAAATGCAAGAACTACTGACTGATACATATGTTGAGTGCTTCAGGCAAAATGATGAGAATTCTGACTGGGTGTATCAGATAGATAACTGGGAGTTTCTAGCAATGGAGTTGGCCCCCACCCCTCTTAATGGTTGTTTGGGGGGAGATCCCTCGACCACACACTCACTGTAACTGCCCTCACAGTGTCCCTGCAATACTCGAATCTGCGAGAGGACGGCGACGCGGCGCATCCGCATATCAACCAAACAGTTGCCATGGCAATTGCAGGATCTTCACTTTACGCTGCCCGAGACAATGACTACGAGATTTTGCCTGGGGTAAGGTCACCATTTTCTTCATCCTCAAGGAAGGTTAATTTTTTTTTTTTATCTTGCTAGCCCAATAGATGTATTGGATTTCTGACGTTGAGGTGTCTGGTTCAATCCTAGCGAACGGGGGGACAAAACTGCGGTGAGTAACTGGTCGCCGATTGGGCGAGTGTGCTAGACCTATCCCTGCAGGAGAAGGGGGGGTGGGTAGCTCCACAGGTCATCACAACACCGCTGTCATTTCCTTTCCCGTCTTCACAGTACAACATATCGACTCTCTTCTGGCCTTGTGTGCCTTCCCACTGAAATACTAGTATCCATATACCCATACCGCGGGTGGGTTGCCCGCCCCCTCGGCGTCCTGAAAGGTTCCATGATCGCTGGTTTGTGTCGATAAAAAAAAAATACTACCGCTCAAAAGAGGACCGGCCCCTGGTGCCTTCACGCTCACCAGCGAATGTCATTCGGATCTCTATGTGAATCTCACTATCCGTTCGGGGGAAGGGGGGATCTAGTCTTCCGGACTGATGGGTCTCGTCCACGAACGAAAGGGGTGACGCAACAGTTCTGAGTATCGGTTCTGGTTTAGTACACGAAATTTTTTTCACGATCTTTGTCATCCATTTCGCTTTTCTTGTTTTATTTAATATTTAATTTATGCGTGTTTTAGCCTACCTTAACTTTACCACTTTCTTTTCAAACCTGTTTTTAACCAACTTTAAAGCGTAGATTTCCCTGTTGGTTCTATCATTTCTTTTTTCGATTGCTCATAATTATCTGTATTGTTCCTACATCTATCTGCTTCTTCCTTTCTCCCCTGAAGAAAATACCTACGTTGGTTAGAACAGTTCCCGCCCTTCCTCATGGGCGCTCACGGCCCAACAATGAAGCTCTTCCATTTCTCCCCGCGCCCTCTGCTTGGCTCTATCCACTTTGGCTCTCTACCGCTTGTCCCTTGTACTCGGGACGGATTCGCGCACACAGACTCTCTAGTTGGCTCTGTCCACTTTGGCTCGCTACCGCTTGTCCCTTGTACTCGGGACGGATTCGCGCACACGAACTCTCTAGTTGGCTCTGTCCACTTTGGCTCGCTACCGCTTGTCCCTTGTACTCGGGACGGATTCGTGCACACAGACTCTCTGGTTGGCTCTGTCCACTTTGGCTCGCTACCGTTTGTCTGTTGTACTCGGGTGGGATTCGTGCACACAGACTCTGTTGGCTCTATGCAGTTTGGCTCGCTACCGCTTGTGCCTTGTACTCGGGATGGATTCGTGCACACAGACTCTCTGGTTGGCTCTGTCCACTTTGGTTCGATAACGCTTATTCCTTGTACTCTGTAGGGATTCGTGTTTACAAGACTCTGTTGACTGTCCACTTTGGCTCGCTACCGCCTGTGCCTTGTACTCGGGACGGATTCGTGCACACAAACTCTCTGGTTGGCTGTGTCCACTTTGGCTCGCTACCGCTTGTCCTTTGTACTCGGGAGGAATTCGTGCACACAAACTCTGGTTGGCTCTGTCCACTTTTGCTCGCTACCGCTTGTCCCTTGTACTCGGGACGGATTCGTGCACATATACTCTCTGGTTGGCTCTGTCCACTTTGGCTCGCAACCGCTTGTCCCTTGTACTCGGGATGGATTCGTGCACACAAACTCTCTGTTTGGCTCGCTACCGCTTGTTCCTTGTACTCGGGGGGGATTCGTGCACACAGACACTCTGTTTGGCTCTTCCACTTTGGCTCACTACCGCTTGTCCCTTGTACTCCGGACGGATTCGTGCACACAGACTCTCTGGTTGGCTCTGTCCACTTTGTCTCGCTACCGCTTGTCCCTTGTACTCGGGATGGATTCGTGCACACATACTCTCTGGTTTGTTCTGTCCACTTTGGCTCGCTACCGCTTGTCCCTTGTACTCGGGATGGATTCGTGCACACAGACTCTCTGGTTGGCTCTGTCCACTTTGGCTCTTTACCGCTTGTTCCTTGTACTCGGGACGGATTCATGCACACAGACTCTCTGGTTGGCTCTGTCCACTTTGGCTTGCTACCGCTTGTGCCTTGTACTCGGGACGGATTCGTGCACACAAACTCTCTGGTTGGCTGTGTCCACTTTGGCTCGCTACCGCTTGTCCCTTGTACTCGGGACGGATTCGTCCACATAGACTCTCTGGTTGGCTCTGTCCACTTTGGCTCGCTACCGCTTGTCCCTTGTACTCGGTAGGGATTCGTGCTCACAAGACTCTTTTGGCTCGCTACCGCTTGTTCTTTGTACTCGGGAAGGATTCGCGCACACAGACTCTCTAGTAGCTGTGTCCACTTTGGCTCGCTACCGTTTGTCCCTTGTACTCGGGTGGGATTCATGCACACAGTCTCTGTTGGCTCTGTCCACTTTGGCTTGCTAACGCTTGTGCCTTGTACTCGGGACGGATTCGTGCACACACACTCTCTGGTTGGCTGTGTCCACTTTGGCTCGCTACCGCTTGTCCCTTGTACTCGGGACGGATTGGTGCACACACTCTCTCTAGTTGGCTGTGTCCACTTTGGCTCGCTACCGCTTGTTCCTGGTACTCGGGACGGATTCGTGCACACAGACTCTGTTTGGCTCGGTACCGCTTGTCCCTTGTACTCGGGGCGGATTCGTGCACAGAGAATCTCTTGTTGGCTCTGTCTACTTTGGCTCGCTACATTTTGTCCCTTGTACTCGGGACGAATTCGTGCACACAGACTCTTTGGTTGGCTCTTTCCACTTAGTCTCGCTACCGTTTTTCCCTTGTACTCGGGTGGGATTCGTGCACACAGACTCTGTTGGCTCTGTCCACTTTGGCTCTTTACCGCTTGTCCCTTGTACTCGGGACGGATTCGCGCACACAGACTCTCTAGTTGGCTCTGTCCACTTTGGCTCGCTACCGCTTGTCCCTTGTACTCGGGACGGATTCGTCCACATAGACTCTCTGGTTGGCTCTGTCCACTTTGGCTCGCTACCGCTTGTCCCTTGTACTCGGTAGGGATTCGTGCTCACAAGACTCTTTTGGCTTGCTACCGCTTGTCCCTTGTACTCGGGACGGATTCATGCACACAGACTCTCTGGTTGGCTCTGTCCACTTTGGCTTGCTACCGCTTGTGCCTTGTACTCGGGACGGATTCGTGCACACAAACTCTCTGGTTGGCTGTGTCCACTTTGGCTCGCTACCGCTTGTCCCTTGTACTCGGGACGGATTCGTCCACATAGACTCTCTGGTTGGCTCTGTCCACTTTGGCTCGCTACCGCTTGTCCCTTGTACTCGGTAGGGATTCGTGCTCACAAGACTCTTTTGGCTCGCTACCGCTTGTCCTTTGTACTCGGGAAGGATTCGCGCACACAGACTCTCTAGTAGCTGTGTCCACTTTGGCTCGCTACCGTTTGTCCCTTGTACTCGGGTGGGATTCATGCACACAGTCTCTGTTGGCTCTGTCCACTTTGGCTTGCTAACGCTTGTGCCTTGTACTCGGGACGGATTCGTGCACACACACTCTCTGGTTGGCTGTGTCCACTTTGGCTCGCTACCGCTTGTCCCTTGTACTCGGGACGGATTGGTGCACACACTCTCTCTAGTTGGCTGTGTCCACTTTGGCTCGCTACCGCTTGTTCCTGGTACTCGGGACGGATTCGTGCACACAGACTCTGTTTGGCTCGGTACCGCTTGTCCCTTGTACTCGGGGCGGATTCGTGCACAGAGAATCTCTTGTTGGCTCTGTCTACTTTGGCTCGCTACATTTTGTCCCTTGTACTCGGGACGAATTCGTGCACACAGACTCTTTGGTTGGCTCTTTCCACTTAGTCTCGCTACCGTTTTTCCCTTGTACTCGGGTGGGATTCGTGCACACAGACTCTGTTGGCTCTGTCCACTTTGGCTCTTTACCGCTTGTCCCTTGTACTCGGGACGGATTCGCGCACACAGACTCTCTAGTTGGCTCTGTCCACTTTGGCTCGCTACCGCTTGTCCCTTGTACTCGGGACGGATTCGTCCACATAGACTCTCTGGTTGGCTCTGTCCACTTTGGCTCGCTACCGCTTGTCCCTTGTACTCGGTAGGGATTCGTGCTCACAAGACTCTTTTGGCTTGCTACCGCTTGTCCCTTGTACTCGGGACGGATTCATGCACACAGACTCTCTGGTTGGCTCTGTCCACTTTGGCTTGCTACCGCTTGTGCCTTGTACTCGGGACGGATTCGTGCACACAAACTCTCTGGTTGGCTGTGTCCACTTTGGCTCGCTACCGCTTGTCCCTGGTACTCGGGAGGGATTCGTTCACATAGACTCTCTGGTTGGCTCTGTCCACTTTGGCTCGCTACCGCTTGTCCCTTGTACTCGGTAGGGATTCGTGCTCACAAGACTGTTTTGGCTCTCTACCGCTTGTCCTTTGTACTCGGGAAGGATTCGCGCACACAGACTCTCTAGTAGCTGTGTCCACTTTGGCTCGCTACCGTTTGTCCCTTGTACTCGGGTGGGATTCATGCACACAGTCTCTGTTGGCTCTGTCCACTTTGGCTTGCTACCGCTTGTGCCTTGTACTCGGGACGGATTCGTGCACACACACTCTGGTTGGCTGTGTCCACTTTGGCTCGCTACCGCTTGTCCCTTGTACTCGGGACGGATTGGTGCACACACTCTCTCTAGTTGGCTCTGTCCACTTTGGCTCGCTACCGCTTGTTCCTGGTACTCGGGAGGGATTCGTGCACACAGACTCTGTTGGCTCTGTCCACTTTGGCTCGCTACCGATTGTCCCTTGTACTCGGGACGAATTCGTGCACACAGACTCTGTTGGCTCTGTCCACTTTGGCTTGCTACCGCTCGTGCCTTGTACTCGGGACGGATTCGTGCACACACACTCTCTGGTTGGCTGTGTCCACTTTGGCTCGCTACCGCTTGTCCCTTGTACTCGGGACGGATTCGTGCACACAGACTTGTGGAGTATTTGACTTTTTGGAGGAGGATGGCTTCCTCCTTTTTATTTGACTCTTTGTAGTTGGTCGATGATCCTGTCCAAAGGGGAGCCCGCCTCTCCCCCCTCCCTACCTCGTAGCGTGTTTACTCTTCCTTATTGTTTTTTTGCTTGATTAGTTTGTATTTTGTTTGCTTATTTTCTGTTTGTATTGGTGTTTGTGAACTTTAAAGTATTCCAGTACTAGACTGAAATTTTAATTACGGTGACTTGTGCCCCTGTTAGCAGTCGCCATGTTGGCACTTAAAAAAATGAAGCTGTCCACTTGATTCTGTTGCTCTCGTTTCACGCAGCCCGACGATGAATTTGACAATGTGAGTAGTCGCCTTGTGGTTCGATAGGACATGAAGGGATGAGGGGTTAGTAGCATTGATGCGTGTCAACCCTACTTTGTGTTGTAAGTTGACTCAATAACATTTCTGCATTAACCGCCCCTTTTCTTAACATCAAAGCTGATACAAAACGAAGGAGTAAGAATACCGGCAAAATGTTAGCTGCACGTCGTAGAAAGTCGATTAAAGACGACCCATGAGTGAAATGGGTGAAGATGTTGGGCTGGGAAACCTACTCTCTTGTTTAATAATCCCATGAAGGCGTCCATTGCCCTCGGATTGAGCCTGAGGACCGACTGGCTTGAATGTACCACTTCATGGTGTGTGTAATGTGAGGATGCTTTACTTTCCAGACTGCCCACCTCCTGCCCATAGGAGGCGACACCGCTTCCCCAGGACAGGTCCTTGAGGTCAATGTTGTGGGTGTTGCGTGCATGTCTGAGCTTCCAGCAGTGTTTGTTGTTGTGTGTTGGTGATGGGGTGAGGTTTGTTGTTGTGTTTATACTGACCTTATAATTGGGGGCAGGATTACTGTGTGTGTCTGATGTAATGATTTGTCTGGTTGGTTTATTTAGGAAATAGTATCATGTCATGGAGTGTGGAATATGAAAAGCTTGAAGTACCATCTCATGGTGTATGTGTGTGTAATGTAAAAAATAGGTGATTTAGCCTGCTAAGTGTAAGTAGAAATGTTTTTTAGGATATTGTGGGGGGGAGCCTGGGTAATGGGGTGTTTGCAGATGATTGGGGAATGGGAGATGAATCTGGGAGGTGTGTGTAGTGGGTCTGGAGAAGGGTGGTGGGGGTAACGTTTAAGAGTCTGTTTCTGTTTTTTTCCTCCCCCATTGATGTGGGCTATGGTTTAGCCGAGTGGAAACAACCCCCCTCCGATTCTAGCGAAGTTAAGCCACATCAGGTATGGTTAGTCGCCGGATGGATTCCCAATTCGGGTTCATTCTCTGTAGATGCCCGTGGTTCGGATTCCACATTAATCGGTAGGTCCACTAAATAAAAATTAAAGCATCTTAATTAAGTGCAGATCGGTGGTAAAACACCAATAAAAAAAAGTTGATCCACACCTCCCCCTCCCCGCATCCTTTGCCATGGAGTTAGTGGAAATTATTATTATTATTACTACTAACCGATTGTTAGGTAATAGGTTAGTGCTGTAAAAGGTAGGAAAATGGGGGGTCCAGCTGCGATGAATGATATAGTGGTTGAGACGCTTTAAAAGCATGTGATTGTTATATAATACTACTGGTTGTACTATAAGGCCTTGGAGGTGGAAGAGTATCTGAGAAATGGAAGAATGACATGAGAAATAAGTCAGTGCTGATTGCAATCTGTATAGAAATATTTTGAGTGTGTTAGGAGGACTGAATGGTGAGGAAGAGAGAAGGCCCGAGAGGGATTCCTGTGTAAATTGACAATGTGAAAGGGATGGTTTATGTGAGAAGGTGAGACTGAGGAACGGATGGGGAAGAAGTTTATATGGCGTGAAGAAAGCTGTGAATGAGGTTATTATGGAGAATATTCTGTAGTGAGGGCATATATAAAAAATTTGACTTGCTTTAAGAAAATATGTGAATGTTATGGTGTGTGACTAATTTAAAATTGTACAAGTTGGATTGTTTGAGAAAGCGGGCTGACAGAGAGACCGGTCGATGGTATTGGGTATAATAGGAGGTGTTTAGGGAGTAATGTGCTTGGTCGGGGCCTTCTCCCAGGGCATAAACCCAGGCTGGAACGGATGTTCCAGCACAGTACCTTATCGTCATGAGGACTAATGGGGCAGGAAAAACAGCTGGGTAGGTTTGTGCTTAATAGGGTATGTAGGTAATGCCAATCATTTGGGTTATTTGCCCCAATATTAGTGTTTGTGTGTGCACAGCTCGGGGTTGTGATTAATGGCTTCGAATCAAGGATTATAGCCCTCTTTCCGAGCTTTTCGGATTGGTGCAAAGGCTGACCACGTAGAATAGGGCCGATGAGCGAGACTGAGTTTGAAAGATTGAAAAGGATAGAGAAATAAGGAACTGGTGGAAAAGTTGTGTTCATTGTTCGGAAAAGATAGAAATGCGAGGGGAAAAAATGAGTTTACAGTTTTAGATGCGCGCTCTCCTCCCCTATTTCTTCTCCCGCGGTATATACTTGCCCTCGTTGAATTACTCAAGTTTAAGCAACAAATTGGGTTTCCCTTGAGCCAGTCGCTTCCCCCCAAAGGCCACTCCTAGTTACCAGTCACTCATCGCATGTAGATGACGGAAGGAGGGATAAAATTCTTTCTAATCCTGTGATTCCTTCAGCCTCCGAAGTGTCCTCTGAGCTCCGAGACCACCCGCAACCTCCTGATTTGCCTCCTCTGGCTCCTGAAAAACCTGGACGACGCGATGCTGAGGGCAACTCTGTCTGAGCTCGCGCCGCACCGCCTCCACCAGCTTCTTGACGTCCTCTACATCGCCGCCTCCTGCTTCGAGTACATGGTGAGGGAATTCTTATTCCTGCGTCATTCGAGTCCCACTAGGAGAGGACCTGGTTCGATGAACCGCGTCCTACCCTAAGGCCCAGGGGGTTTCTACACCCTCCTAAGGGAGTAAGGGGACTGACTGAAATAAGAAAGATAGGATTCGGATGAAGGTCCTCCAATTTCTTAAGTAATGTGAAATTTAGCCTGAGATGTCACCGCACATGGCACCCCATTGCTATCAAGGAGCAATTTGTGGTGGACAAAATGAGGGGGGCGCTTAATAGGGCATAAAGGGGTAAGGAGTAGGAGCTGCAAGTAGTTTTTACGGGCAAAACAGGCCGATGTGGATTTCTTGACCCTTTAATCCTCAACATCCTAAAACATTAGGTCCGAGAGTCATCAAGGCTCTCGCAAATCTTCAACTACCCCTTATCTCCCGCAACTCTAGCCAAACGCTTGGAAATCTACCCACATTTTACCCCTTCCAGAGCCACACCACCTACCCACCCACCGATCCCACATCATACTGCCTTATCTCCCTATCCAAAATCATGTAACGCCTAGTCCTAACGAAAATCAATCCACACATCCTACTAGCTGCGTCCCAACACGGATTTCATCCATTGCACTCACCAAAATCATACAAAAAGGCTTCAACCAACTCGCACCACCACGGAGGTTAAATTGCAATAGAACTTCCACTTCCTAGCTCTTGCATGGACCGCTAGCACAGGGAGAGGGGGCTATAAAATTCCCTCAGCATGCAACAGCCTCACACAAACCACAGCCCCACTTAATTGTTGTAACGTTGGCGAGGCATACAGCGCTGCCCGTAAGATCAAAGTTTTCTTCCTAAATCTCCTCAGCGGTGGGAGGGAGCAGAGATGTCGTCTGTTCCGGGGGGGAGGGCTATAAACAACAACATTAACAGCGCTTATTAACAATAAGAGCAACAAGTGTCGAATCTGAAATGGCATTTTCATGTGCAGGGTTCTTTGTTTCAAAGATTCGTAATCAATTGTCACCAAAAACGAGGGATTTTTTTTTTTTCAAATCATATTTCTCTCGGGCGGAGAAGTGAATAACAGCATCTCCAAAGCAGTGGCTGACTGAGTATGTGATGTTTATTTTAGCTATTAAACATAAATCTTAAGATTATTGTATATTATCCTATGCATTTTTTTCTCTACTGCATGTTGTCATGTAGTTGTACTTTGTATTCCATTTCACAAGGGGTGGTTTGTGAAGGCATGCAATGAAAATGAGGTTTGTGAATATGTTGTCAAAGGTGTGACAAGAAAATGTGTAACAGGAAATGGTATCCACAAAGCCTTTGTCAGTGCCTTTCGCTAAAGTATAAAAACAAACTAAAACCCGGTAATTTCCATGCCCTAATTCTGTGGTATCGGTTCATGCCAACACACACTCCATGGCCATGGTGGTGATGATGATTATGAACCTGCAAAGTTTGAAGTCGAGGTTAATGTAGAAATAAATAAACCTAAAGGAAAATTTTGGCACTTTGGAATGGGGTAATCGAATACCAGGTTCCTCGAAAGCGGAGTTTCCAGTGCAGTAGTGGTAACCCACTGAATCTCACTTGCCGAGCGGATTATGAGGTGGAGTAAGTATTATGTGGTAGATGATGTTTCCTTAACATGTCACCTGTGGTCATCAAATTCCCTTGTTTCTCAGGGGAAGAAGGCGCTGACGCGGGGCGGGTCCCAAATGCGCAGTCTGGCGGACATGCGATCCCGCTTGGAGGAGACCATCATGGGTCAGAACTCGGCCCGCCTCGAGATGATGCAGCGTCGCAGAGGTAACAGCCATACCCCCTCCTCATTTGCCCCTTCCTCTCCGTTGGGTCATCCGATCGTGGTCGGGTTCTCGCAGTTCTACGTCCCGGGGCCAGGTGGGTGGCAAGGTAATGGCGGATGCACGGCAGAGGCGTTCTTTGCGGACGATACGCATTCTTCCATCGCACCATGGAACCACCGTGGCTTCGCTCACAACCGCCTTACTGCTAGATGATGCTTCACCCTGCACCCCATACTCATCACCCGCCGAGCCGAGTTTCCACCCTGACTGAATGGCTCAGGGCGGGCGTTCGCCTGATAACTCTAACCATATCCTGTACATAGATGCCTTACTAGGTTGCCATTTCTCTCTCTCCTATGTAACCACCTCGTTAGGGGGCAAGAAAAAAAGGGCAATGTGTACTGTGAAGGCTGAAACAATACTTAATCTAGATTTTCAACTCCATTCTGCACACATGGAGTGCCTTGCTATCCATTTTAGCACTGGATTCTAATGGTTGTAATATGTATGAACTCTTTAGAATCGTTTGAAACTTTAGAATCTCCTGTGCTTTGAGTTCTTATTTGGAATGTGTGGCAATCACTGAGTCTTCTTGTGGTTCATTATTGCATCTATCATCGCAAGGGAATCTACTGTTGTTGCCCAATGGAGAGAAGTTTAGGAGAGCTGCGTGTTCTCCAGGTTCTAAGCACCCCCATTTAGTTGTTTTTCTACCTTCCCCACACGTCGTAACTAATATTTTTCCCACCAGTTCCAAATTTTATGGTGGATGGCCCCTTTAGTTCATTACTCTTATGAGACTTAAAGATCAGTTTTTAAATGTGAGCTTCTCATGTTGAAGAAAAGCCAACTTGTGTTGATGGAAGAGCATGGCGCTCGTCTATGCACACGCCAAGAAAGGGGGATTCAAAATTCGTCTATTAGTTGGAGGGGGGGGGGGGTCCTGCAACTCTTGATGCGCACTTGTTCCGGAAGGTTTTCAAATTTCCTTCATGGCTGAAGCTATTAGTTTAACATGCATCAATTTTACCATTTTCCCTATTTTCGGCCACTGTTCTATCCTCTACCAAGGCTCCGCCGGCCGCTTTATTTTCCTTTGTAACTAATAGTCATTGAAATGCTACTTTTGTAAATAAATTTTAACGTTTTTTTTATCGTAGTTTGTTAAAGTCTTGTTCGAATCTGACTAACTCAGCTTATGATTTGTATTCAGTGTTTGTGATGAGGTAGTTTTAGTTCTTTTGAATTCTTTGAACCATGCGCCTCAAGGTAGATCTGGCGTCTTTGGGAAACTTATCAATACAGGGCTTTTGTTCATTATCGTCATTTTCGGCTTTTGTTTTAATTCACTTACTTTTCTGTCTTTTGGGGGGTGTTTTATCCCCCCCCCCCCAAAGTGGAAGATTCGTACATTTGAGTATCGCTCCTCTTCCCTTCAAACTTGTTAATGGGTGCTTTCTTTCATTTTGGATATTTGGGTGGGTTTTGTCACGAGAGTCCTTGCTATAACCCGATCCTTTTGCCCAACTACTTTCCTCTCATTTTTTTGTATTCCATTTCCAATCTTAACCACTGAGCATCATTAAAGTATGTTAATACTTTGGACAGAAGTGGTAGGAGCCTGTTTATATTTTGGCTAAAGATAGTATATAAATATTTAGTTTGAGTGCTATTAGCAAGGTGTAGGTAAAATCGTGATTGGTCGAGTAAGAAGAATAGAAGGGGTGGCCAAATCGGGTTTAGAGCGAGTAGGATTTGTATTAATTAAGCATTCATATTGAGAAAGATGTGGCTAAGAAAGCAAAGGATGATAGCTGGTAAGGCTTAGGGCGAGATTCTGAATCTGCGGAAACCATATGATTGTGTCGATAGGGGAGAGATATAGCAGGCTTAATTTAAGAATGTATGAAGTGGATGGTAAGCTGTTTGATGATGTGACAAGACTTGGAAGGTGTAGGTTGAAAGATGCGAGAGTGAGTAGTATGTTAAACATTTTGCATGATGTCCTCTGCCTAATATATTTAATGCAGAGAGAAGTGAGAGCGGATGGGAAGGTCAGGGTGGTGGGGTTAGTGAGAAATGAGTGTGCTCAATATTGTGTATGCTGATGACCGGGTGTTAGTAGTCGAGATTGTGTCATTTGAAAATGTTGAGTAAAGCCTTTCGGAAGGTGTGGGGAGGATACAAACTTTCCCTTGATGAGAGTAAGGTCATACTGTTTGTCAATAAGCATAGGTTGAAGTGTGATAGGTAGGCCCATTAGTAGTTGTAATATACATTAATGATTTTGGCGAGGCATTTAATAGCAAGGTGTCTATTTTCGTCGATGACACAAAATTGGCAGCCCCGGTAGAAGTTGAGAGAAACTAAAGTTCAGATTTATTTGAATAAATTAGTATACTGGACACATAAGTGAGAGATGAACTTTTAATTTTCATAAATATAAAGTTATATATATGGGAAGAGATAATAGGAGAATTTAGCTATTAAATAGATGAGCATTGACTGAACTCATTAGAGGATGAAAAAGACTTAGGAGTAGTTATTGATAGGTCACTAAGATTTTCTAAGCAGTCTATTGAGGAAAAAATAAAGTAAATAATGCTTGGCTTCATTAAGAGAACTGTTAGTTACAAGAGTAAGGAAGTTATCCTCAAATTCTATAATTCATATGTTAGACCACATCTTGAGGATTGTATCAACCTGCTAGTCACTGCAAAGGAGGGCAACAAAGATGATACCTTCTCTGAAGCGCCTTGAATATGTAGATAGACTGAGGGTATTGAATATGTTCTCCTGTGAAAGGTGTGTGAGAGGGGATATGATTGAGCTTTTTAATTTTGGGGGAGGATAGACAAATTGGATATTAGCAAGTTCTTGGATCTGTAGGGCAATAATACGATCACGGATCATCACTTGATTAAAAAACAACTGTGTAGGTCGGATTTGTGAAAATATTTTTTCACCAACAGAGCAGTTGTGAGTAGTCCAAGTTTAAATGTTTCAAGGGCAAGTTAGATAAATGGATGGGTAAAGAAGATTATAGAGGGTTTGAGTTTTATTTTGGGCCAAATGTACATATTCGAATATTAATGTATATATTGTAGCTTAATGCTTTAGTTTTTGACAAGCCTTGATTGGTAATGCTTTAGCAGCAGTAGTCGGGGATGATGGGTGATTCCTGCAGAGCTCTTTGATTGACTCGGATGACCTCTGATAGACTCTTGTGGCTTTTGTCATCCATTAAATTATGTTATTCTTGTTCTTGATGTTAGTGTAAGGGATAGAAACTATATTGTAGAATCAAGAAAAAGAGGGTGTAAAAACCGTGCAAATGAACAATTTTAGAGGAGAAAATGCTAAACAGGGAGGAACGATTGGTGAAGAGGAATGTATAGTGTGACATAAAATAGGAATGAGGTTGCAACAGAGAATATTTTGAGGTGGTACGACATCGAGGAAAAGTGGATGATAGTATTTTTCAAGAGAATAACAGTGAGTGTGCTGGTACGCGAAGGGCTAGGAGACCCCACTAAAGAGGGATTGATTTTGTGATTGAGTGTTTAAAGGAAAGGATTGACAGATAATTGGATGATGTGTATGATAAGTGTGCATGGAGGGAGGTTTATGAGAGTGAGTGTCTTTGGGGCTTTCTGGTTCGAAGGAACCCTGATGAGATCAGATGTCACCATATGACCCACTTTATATTTTGGGCATGCAGGCAAGGGTATTTTGGGTGGGACTAACGTCCGGGGCCGGTAACCCCACTTTTTGACAAGGTTTCCCAATGCCTTCTAGAATAACTAATGGGTTTTTATTTTCTATCATGTGTATGTGCTTGTGTGTACAGAGAAAAACCCGCCATCGCCTACAGTAGTGGGTACGCCAGGTGGGAGTGCTAGTGGTGGATCTTCGACCCCCGCTACAGGAGAGAAGCTCCGCTGGAGGAAGGAGGCGTTCCCGTGGAAGGCGCAGCAGAATATGCAGCAGTCGCTACATTCCCAGGTAGGATCCCTCTGTCCACGCGATCGGATCATTGCTCCTTTTTCCTCGCCCCTTTCCCATCACATCGGCAGAAACTAACCCCCTCACCCCCCACAAGGGGACCTACCCTCATTCGGGTACGGAGATAGGTTCGGGAGAGTACATGCCGTATCAGTTCCAAGCAGCCCAAGTAGTATTCTGGAGCTAACCATCTTCCGCACATTTTTTTTACTGCCCCCTAATTTCACCACTTTTTATACAAACCTTTTCAAAAACTTTATAGCGAAAATTATCTCGTTATTTTGCGTTTTATTTCTCTTAATGCAATACAGAATCTACCTAATACAATTTCAATTGTAACCACATGCTATAGACTCGCCCCAGTCTGGACTTTTTATTTTCTCTTGCCAACATCATCAGCCGTCTTTTTAATGTATCCCCTCCTCCCCGTCCCGCCTTCGAAAAGAGTCTGCCAGTTCTATTTTGTACCCTACCCGTCCCGCCTTCGAAAAGCGTCTGCCAGTTCTATTTTGTACCCCACCCGTCCCGCCTTCGAAAAACGGCTGCCAGTTCTATTTTGTACCCCACCCCTTTCGCCTTCGAAAAGAGTCTGCCAGTTCTATTTTGTACCCCACCCCTTTCGCCTTCGAAAAGAGTCTGCCAGTTCTATTTTGTACCCCACCCGTCCCACCTTCTAAAAGTGTCTGCCAGTTATATTTTGTACCCCACCCGTCCCACCTTCGAAAAGAGTCTGCCAGTTCTATTTTGTCTCGGCCCCCTTCCCGCCTTCAAAATGGGTCGTGCAGTTATTTTCCTAGCAGTGCGGAAACGTCCCCTCACACCGTGATCTAAGTGGCCTTATGATGGGTATGGTTATTCGTGGAGGTGGGAAGCTCCATTTCGAATGTCTTTGCCTCTGCTACACAAACCTGTAAGATTGGCACCCTCTTCCTGCTCCTTTGTACCAGGCAAGGTGGGTATAGCATGCCTTATCTGATATCTGGACGATTGCGTGCCCGTTTTGGGGCTGCAAATCGTCTCTTCCACACATTTTCTCTTCTATCTGCACAACTTTCTTTACTGATCTTTCGTTAAAAACTTCCTGCGGGAGACCCCCTCGTTAGTTATCACTTTAAATTTAATTTTTACAAATTCAGCAGCTGATGATGTAGTCTCCTGGTTACAACATTTCTCAGTCTCGATCTATCTTTACTTTGAGTCCTTTCTATTGATTTCTCTTCTGTTCTTTCCCCTCACTATTATTCGCCGTTCAAAGGTCGGTAAATGAGTAACATCCTTCGGGTTGTTCGGGTCCCACTTACAAATACTAGGTTGCCACTACGATGAGCATCGGACAATTTTAATCCGTGGCTAAAGACGCCAAAACAATTTATTGCCCTCTTCCTTGCCAGTTTACTCGTACTTTCCATAGCTTCGTTCGCCTGTCCAATTAATATGCATCAATTCTATGGGATTTTAAAAGAGGAGGATATAGTTTGAAGAGGGTTCCTTAAAATCGATTCTGGTCAGTGAATCCCCTAATTCTATCCAATACCTTTTACCCACTTTTTACCCCCACCCCCACCCCCGTCTGGTATCATGACCAGCCCGCGTCCTACAGGAAAGCCGCTACCGTGGGGCCGAGCCGTCAAATCTCTGACATACGGTACATTGTGTTTGACGTAGGGATTCTAAAAATGGGCATTGTTCCAAAAGGTGTTCTGTGCGTCTGCAGTGGCGGTTGCACATTAGCCAGTCTGTGTTGCTAGGTACTTGTAGTACTCTAGGGATGTGCGGTGATTCTGCTGTGTCTGGAAAGGTGTTCTTCCTCTTTGGCTATTTCAGGCAGGAGGGTGAGCCCCTAATACTGTGTTTTGCTAGCTTTTAGAGTGGTCGTACAGCGATGTTGGTATGTGTGTGGTAAATCTCTGTTCTGGTGCGAATGGTGGTCAAGAGGAAGATGTGTGCTTCTTATTCTTTGGTTATGAGGGGTTTGTTCTGAGGTGGTGGGATACATTTTAAAATGAGTTTGTGGAGTTTACTTGGATACTGTAGATAGAAGGAAGAGGGGCGGTAGGACGATCCTTGTCTTGGGTGGTTTGAGTATAGGAACAATGCTTTTTTTAAAGGGGGGCTTGGTTTGTTATGGAGCCAAGGAGTGGCGAAATATTTTGGTAAGAGTTAGGATTGCGTTGAGACCCGGGTGCTTTTGGCGTATGTTTGAGATGAGGTTCGTCCGTCTGGCTCTGCAGTTTTTCAGAGTTGTGCTACTTTCCACTATATCTGGTGGTTGGAATGGGGGAAGTGCTGTGTGTGCTGTATTGGTTTTACAGACATTTTTTTGTTATTCTGTTTGAAGTGGAGGTCGGTTTATGACTGAATTTGGAGGAGTGCTTCATTAAGACATTCCAGTGTTCTTTAGGGACGTGGATTTTGTTGTTTGTTAAAGA
The DNA here is from genome assembly GCA_963969495.1 of Ceratothoa steindachneri. Taxonomy (NCBI): domain Eukaryota; kingdom Metazoa; phylum Arthropoda; class Malacostraca; order Isopoda; family Cymothoidae; genus Ceratothoa; species Ceratothoa steindachneri. Next base: position 142,807,470 of record OZ018331.1, on the reverse strand, counting down.
GCTTCATGTCTTGGTGAGGATTTTTTCGGCTATTGTGAAGCGAGTTTATTTTTCTCCATACTTTTGTTGTGTTGATTTTGGTTTTCATGCCTCAATGTATTGCATCCACTGTAGTGTTGTGAGGGGATTGATGAGAAGCAGGCTCCTTGATTTGCTTGGTTGTGTTGTTTTTTTTCTGAGTAAGATTTTTTTGTTTTATGTCTGCTACCTTTGGGTGATGTTCTGGTCGTGACTGGTTTAGCGGCTTTGTGGAATGTTCTTATGGTTTGCGTGAAGTGATTGAGTGCACCATCTACTGTTTGGAAGTCAACTATGCTGAAAGTATTAACTTTCTCTTCTACCTGTTGAGTTAATGTAGGCCAATTTGCTTTGTTGTAATTGGTGTATGCTTGTTTGAATGTGTGTAGTTGATATGGTGTATGTTCGAATGTATGTAGAATGGGAGTGCAAAGAGTGGTTTGGTTGTGCTGATGTGGTTTGCCTTGCCTCTTGTTGTTTGTTGTTAAGTTGGGTGGAGAGCCAAGTTTTGTGGTGAACGTTAAAATCCTCTCTCAGGATGAGGTTGAGGGTGTTTGTTAGGGTTTCTAGGTTTGGGGCCATGTTCTTGGGGTTGGCGGTTGTTTGCATGTTACAGGTGGCATTCTTTAGGTTTATTTGGTTGGAGAGGAATTCCGTGTTAGGGTCATTGTTGATATAGACCGACCGGGCTCGTAATTTTGGCGGAGCACTGTCGGTCTATACTCGGCTATAGATGGACCTGGGTCGTAATTTTGCTGGGGCCTGGTCGGTCTATACTCGGCTATATATATTCGGACCTGGGTCGTAATTTTGCGGGGCCTAGTCGGTCTATACTCGGCTATATATAGACGGACCTGGGTCGTAATTTTACCGGGGCCCCGGTCGGTCTATAATTGTTGATCAGTTGTCGTGTTTGAGAAGTGGTATTTGTGAATTCGTGTCATAGGACCCAAGGCATTGAGGTGAGTCTTGTTACTGTGGTAGTGTTTTGATGGTTAAGGGGTGACAGGAGGGAGAATTGTTTCTTGTTCAGAACAATATGGATTTGTAATTGGTTAAAAATACCTCGAGTTTTTGTTTTTGTTGTAAAAGCTGTGTATTTTGAACTGTATGGTGTTTAGTGTGTTTTATCCGTGGAGTTGAGTGTGAGGTGGGTAGAGGGAGACTGCCAGTATGTAGTATACTGTTATGTATGATTTAGTATGGTGCAGTATGTGTTGTATCGGACCTAGGGCAAGGGCGAGTTGTGATCCCCTTGTTTCTCTGCCCATTTAACGCGAGATGATAGTCAGGAGAGTCAACGTTTCTCGCTTTCTACGACCCATAGGTGACACTAGGCTATTGGAATTCTTACCCCCTGCCCCCACCACAACCACAGATAGAACTTCCGATGCATATAAATATTAAAAAAAAAAAAAGGTCGCGTCCTTTGGTCACCGAAAAAGACCATTGGGGGGCGCATCGTCCGTTAAGTCCACTGATTGCTTTGCGTTCGCAGGATGGAGACCGAGTGTGGGGCGATTTAGAACAGGATTCGCAGGTAGAAGGATACCTCGCCTCCGAAGCGAACATGATCATCCTCGACACACTCGAAAACATCGTTCAGGTGTGTAATTCTCCTGAAAAACTATTTTTTTGATTTCCAGTTTTTTTCCCTCAGCTCAGATTTTATTTTGTCGTCTCATGAGGTGTTTCTTTGTCGCGACTTCTTTCTCAAGTTAAAAAATAAGGTCTAACCCCTTCCTATACTTCCCTCTAAGAGAATTAAACTCCTACCTTTAGATCCCAAGTCTGTAGGTCCCCAGTGAGATGAACATTAGATGATTTGAATTGGTGGTTAAAAACCATAGCAAAACGACTGTAAACTTTGAGGGTCGTAGTCTTAGTTACATCTTGTCTAAGTGACTGGCAATAACCATAAGAGTTGTCTTTTTTTATCAATTGCTTTAGCCTCATGCATTTGAAGTTGTAAACAAAACGGAATTTATTTATATACATCGAATGACTGGGGTTAAGCGATAGGTAGTTGAATCCACACTAATCGATTTTCATCCAAACTTTAATCTGTCGAAAGGGAATTTCAAATTTAATCCCGTGGTTTGCTTATCGCATCACAAATAGATATCTAACCCTAAGAGGAATCAGCCCCTCTTTATAAATATTGCCTCAGTTTTTTTTTTTGTGTGTGTGTGTCGCTCTCTCTCTTGTTTGAAGGTATTTTCTCTTCTCCCTCTCATTTGTATAGAAGGAATGTGCTATGGTAATATTTTGTCAGTCTTTGTACAGCTGAAGGATGCATGATGCTCCAAAGCTAGTCCTGTATTTGTGATCTAATAAAATCGTTCTCTCTCCAGCTTTTGTTTCTCATTTTGTAAACACCAGCTTCTTAATAATTCCACGCTTCCCTTTTCAGGTGGCGACTCATTCTGACCATCTGCAAGGTCTCCTGAGTGTCGTATTCCGTGTCCTCCTGCATTCCCTCGTCGCCAATCAGTCCACGACCTCCCTCACCAACATGTTCAACACGCAGCGCTCTCTCGTCGCCAAGGTAAGGCCAAAGGGTGAATTTGGGTAGGTGTTCACTTTTTGGCATTCTTAAGAAGACGCCACGACACGTAGTCATTTACAGAGGTCTTCCAGAGAGGTTATCTTGAAAGAAGTTCCGAGATAGTCAAGAGAAAAGAAGGATAAGATAAGATAGGCAGTTTTCCAGGTTGTTCGAAGTTGCATCCGGGGCAGAGAGGTATTTTTTTGTATTTGTAAGTGGGGTTGATGTCATGATCAAAGACGGAATAGTGGCTTCGGGTTTAGTGAATGTGTGTGGGGGTGAAGAAGTGCTATGCGGGAAAGTTAGTTTATATATGTGTTTTATGGTATTCTGGTTCGGTGGGATGGAACTGGAAAGGGTGCGATAGGCATCGTAGCCCTGCTTGAGTGTTGAGCGCGAAGATTATGTGTGGGTCTAAAATGACACCCAGTAATGTAGGTGTTACGGTTGAGTGGTATAGGTTAGCCGTGGGGCAAGATGGGTGGGTGGTAAATTAACTCATGATAAGGGTAAAAAGGGTGAATGTTGATTTTGGAGAGGGGTGGACATCGTGTTTAAAGTGGATCAGTTTAGGAGGAGTTTTAGGGACGTGTTTCTGTTTCTGAGGTTTCTGCGTGATTAATAGGTCATCTCCGTAGATGTTTACATTTTTTAGGTCCAAACGTGCCCTCGGGGTATTATCCTTTCAATGTTTCACTAGTTAAGTACCCGTAAGTGGATGTCAGATGACATCTGGAGGCTTGTCTGCCCTCCCAGCCCCTGTGGTTGCATGAGGATCTGTGGCTAAATCTTCCATACATTTTCACTTGTTCTATCTTCACCACTTTTTTTACAGAGGTCTTCCAAACTTTCTGTCTCATAACCTCTCGATGCTATTGTCATTAAATTTCGAGAGAATGTTGTTGTATTGCTCCCCAGAAGCAGATGAGACTCCTGAGGAACCAGGCTAGAGTCGAGGGAGGCTGTTGCATGCTGGGGGAATTTTATACCATCTCCCTGTGCTAGTGGTCCATGCAGCAGCTTGTAAGAGGGAGTTCAATGAGAGGAAAAACGGCAATCGAGTGAAGGTAAGGAGTATCTTATGACGATTTTAGGCGTTAGTGAACGCGCCTTTCACGTTCCCGTTTCTTCTCGTCAGTTCCCGAGTCTTCTCTTCGACGAGGAGACGGAGCAGTGCGCCGATCTCTGCCTGCAGCTCCTCAAGCACTGCTCCTCTTGTATCTGCACCGTCCGCTCCCATGCCGCCGCTTCCCTCTACCTCTTGATGCGACACAATTTCGAGATTGGCAACGTGAGTACTCGGGAGTACTCATCCTGTTCCCCGAAAGATACACATTTTCCCATATGTGGGAGATTTTGAACCATGAGAATGAAATATTGGTGGAAGTGAGTTTTTAGGATGTTTTGAAAAAGGTATGGCGTGTATATGAGTACCTTCACTCCTCCCTTATATAACCTTGCTTTCTTTCAACACTCTTGTAGAATTTTGCGCGGGTCAAAATGCAAGTGACGATGTCCTTGAGCTCTCTCGTGGGGACGTCGCAGACATTCAGCGAGGGATTCCTGCGGAGATCCCTCAGGACGATTTTGGCCTACGCCGAGGAGGATTCCGACCTCCAGGACACTTCCTTTCCCGAACAGGTGATTGTCATTCGTTATAGGTTAAAAAAGGGGCCCTCATTTGAACCTGTGATTTCGTTTGTGCAATCCAACTTTGTCATTTTCAGGCTCAGCTGCCTGATCGCAATTTAATATGCAGCCTTTAAAAACTTACAAGTGGCGCCTTTATAAATAAACCAGGCAATGGCTTCGCCATTTCCCCTACGGGGGAGCTAGCGCTTCGCTACTAAGATTAAAATTTAAAATTAAAAAAAAGCAGCCATGGTTAAATTTTTAAATTTTATGAACTTCGCCAATTATAATAATTTTAAAAAGGAACTCTTAAACTACAATTTATTCCCCTTCAAAATATTATGTTGTTAAGAAATTCACAAAATTTCGATACTTGTATTTATTTCTGAACTTCACCATTTTGTTTTTTGATATTATAAAAGAATTATTAGTAATAACTTTGATAAAAAAACATAAGTCATAACCAAACTAAGATGAAATTATTATTCAAATGCTCAAAAAAATCCCCTTCTTAAATTATAGAGTTAGTGATAACGATTTTAGTGATTTATTGTCTTATTCAGTGGTTAGCCAAAGGTTTAAAACCTTAAAATGTTATCCGCTCCCGGGGAGCGATGCAACATCTTTGCTCTCCGGACCGCTTGGGGGATTGAGGGAGAAAGCCTGTGCCTTACGCCCCATCAACTTTACCACAATTAAGTGGAGCTGCGACTTCTGTGAAATTGTCCTGAAGAATCAGTTTAGAATGCTGAGAGACTTGGGCATGCTATGGGAAGTTTATAGCACCCTTCTGTGCTAACGGCCTATACAAGGCATAATTTTTAAGTGGATTCGGTCGAGTTGAGTCGACATCACGGCCACTGCCGAACACTAATTCTATGTGGTTCAAATCCCACGTTAAACTATATTTACACACTGGGGGAAATATAATGTCTCAAAATCCGTGCAGAACGGTGATGAAACCCTTACCAAATAATTGTTAATAAATACAAAGAATTCCTTGTTTTAGTATTATTGATTCTTCAACCACAAAACTTTCATTGACCTGTATGGTCAACAGTCCACCATTTAGCTTTGGCCCAGGCGTTTTATTTCTTCCGTCTGCAAAACATGCCTAGGCGTCTGTATCATTCCTTCTTATCTTTGATCTTTTATCACTGTTTAATTTTTGCTGACTATAATTCTCTCAAAACTTTGGTCACTTCTCTTATTCACTCAAAATGAGTAAATAACACATTTAAGTCTCCGTTTTCTTGCGTGTTCTTGTTGCATGGAGTCCCAGGTTAAAGTTTGAACGTTTTAAGGTTTGTTTTTGTAACACTCATCGATCCTCCTAGATCTAACGAGCTCAAAGCACCAGGAACTCGAGTGTGTAAGTGTAATTCTACCCTTAGGATGCGTTTAATTTTTTTCTGTTTTCTATGCCCGGTGTACTTTTCAGTACTTGTTCTCTTTGTATGAATTCTTCCCTAGATTTACAATACTTGTTAATCTAGTATTTATTGTTGGCGAGTTTATTATTGTATTCTTTAGACCAGTAAACATTTCCACAATTCATATTTTAGACAGATTTTTCCGTTTTGGGCGAATGGGTACCGTACTCGCTTTGTACAAGCCGAAGAGATCACTCTACCGCAGCCGGGTTCCGCCCAATTTTTCTCTCTTCCTGCGTCTGCACGTTGATGGAGACATTTTTTTAACGTTTATTTTCTGGACAACCAAAATTACCCGTCCTCGGCACAGTGCCGCTTTCGCGAGTTCCTCTCCACGTCGGATGCTCTGCTGAGGCTGGAAAACGCTATCTTCGAGGCCTTTGTTCATGGATAGCACATCCTCACGGTGTTTTGTTTTTATTTGGAGGGAATATTATACCCCATGGTGATACGGTATCATGTAGACTCATACTCTGTGGTCCAGGAAACGCCTCCCAATATTTCCAACTGAGTTCCTACGAGATCGTCGATTCCGTGTACGAGTTGAGGAAGCGCTCTCCGGTCCATTAAGACACGAGGGCGTCCATTAGGAAACTGTCCTCAATGTCACTGTTTGCTTTGTGCATCAACAATATCACTTCTGTGCTTCCAGAACATTTTCTCGCTCTGCCTAGACTTTTCGGTCTCTTTTGATGTGGCAGCGCTTACTCTAACCCGCTCTCAAACGCACGAGGTTCGGTTTTCTTTGGCCAAGACTAAGGTGATTCACTTCTGTCCCCACCCACGGCTTCACCCCGACCCGGGCCTGTTCTTAAAAGGGACTCACCTGGATGTGGTAGAGTCGCACCGTCTCCTTTGTCTTAATTTTGAATGACTCCTCTCCAGGAAGCCACTCATTCGCAGCCTTACGGTCTCCTCTATCTCCACCATGGATATTCTCTCCTCTGTGGCTTTCAGCACTTGGGGTACTGATAGGGCTACTCTTCTATTATTATATGGTTCCTTTATTTGTCCTACGCTAGGCTATGTATGCAAGTTCTCATACGCAACCGAATATTTATTGCGGATTGTTGAGTCAATTCACCTCACAACTCTTCGTTGGCGACTGGTGCCTTCTTGTCGATGTAGGCTAATGACACTCTAGCTGCATGATTCTCTTATACTTGCGATTTCGGAGTTTCCTCCCAGTCGCGAAAAACTCATACTTGCCATTTCGGAGTTTCCTCCCAGTCGCGAACAACTCTCATACTTGCGATTTCGGAGTTTCCTCCCAGTCGCGAACAACTCTCATTTTGTGCGCGTTTGATATCGACGGTGCCTTTGCTATGCATAAGAAAGACTCGAATCATAGCCTAAACCCTTCGCTTTTAGGTTAAGGAAACCTGGAGAATCCCATACAACTCTGGGAAGGTGGCGTCGATGGTTCTGCCAAAGACGCCACCCTGGAAGTTGTTATGCCTCTGCTCCAAAAGCTTCTACAGCACCTGGAGTATTTCGTTCGGAATTCTTGTAGCATCTATCGTGTCATGTGCCGTACCGGTGCACAAAGATGGCTCAAAGAACGAAAGAGGAGTTGGCCCTTACGACTCGCCACCCCCTTCGTTTCGAGCTGACAGGGCCCTTCCGGGTGATTTTCACGGCTGAGTTGGTTTTAATATGCCCCCCGTCCCAAGAGATACGCGCTATACTCGGTCAGGAGATCGGTTTGTCATCCATAGTGACTCACGAGAGCATGCTGAATATGCCTTTGGGACATTGAAATCTCTGCACCCTCTCGTCCGCAGTATCCGTGAGACTAGCGGTTGCGGGCTGAGAGGATGTATAAATTATCTTCTGCTGGGTCCTTGGACATGAAGAGGTCGAGGGGAATGAGCGCGCTGATGAGGAAGGTACGCTGATTGCCCAGTCTGAGTTACCAGGCCAGCGTTTTTCTCTTCCCCACACCGATCACATGATAGGATCAAGGCAGCTCTTTGAGCTACGAGACAAAAAAAGATGGGGGAGATGGCCCCAGAGAACAACATAATATAACATAATTTCCCGGATGACAAAAGCTACGAGGGTCTATCAAAGGTCATCCGCATTTGTCAAATGCGCACACAAAATGCATCTATAGGATTATGTTTAGATCATGCATCTATAATATACAATTTGGAACCATCCACAGGAATGCGTCAAAAACAAAAAAAATCATCATCAAGATTCGTCAAAATCCCAATCAATCATAATATACAATACTAAAAAAATGCATCTACATGAATGAGTCCAGAATACCCCCCCCCCCCTCCCAAGTTAACCCTCCCTTCCCATATAATAATCTAATCTGCGTTTGAAAACATTCAAGTTTGCACTGTTTACTGTCTCAGATGGCAAACTATTTCAGTAATCTACCACTCTATTGGTGAAAAAAAATTCTAACATCCAACCTGCACCTCTGTTTTTTTAATTTTTAAGTGTTGATCCCTAGTCCTATTACTACCTTCCAACTCAAATAACTTGCTAAAATCCAATTTATCCATCCCAGAACAGATTTTAAAAAGCTCAATCATATCTCTCCTCACACATCTTCTTTCAAATGAGAACATATTTAATTTCCTCAGTCTATCTTCATATTCAAGGTGCTTCAGGGAAGGTATTATTTTTGTTGCCCTCCTCTGTACTGACTAGCAGGTTGATGTCATTTCTAAAATGTGGTGACCATGCTTGTATACAGTACTCTAAATGTGGCCTGACATACGAGTTGTAGAGTTTAAGGATAACCTCTTTACTCTTGTAGCTAACATTCATGTTAATGTATCATAGCACCCTATTTGCTCTATTCTTTGCCTCAATACACTACTTTGAAAACTTCAGTGACCTATCTACTACTAAGCCTATGTCCTTCTCATCCTCACCTGAAGCTACGCGCCATCACGCAGCGACTCTTCCTGTAGATCTATTCCCCGATGGTACCAGGTTATTTTTTGTCTTCTTCGGATCCGGAGCCCTCTCACGAACCTTTATGCGACGATTATTTGGTGCTCTGGCCTGTTCGCTATATTATCGTTGAATGGCCCAGTCTGGGGGAACTTTGCGCGCGCGGGGACGCTATCGCTTATCCATTGTGTTCGGGTCATGTTTGTGAACTCCTGACTGCGGAGTGGTCGAGTTTGTGGAGAAGGCAATCCTCTCTCCTCCATGATAGCTAATTTGTTGGTTGCGCCCGCAGGCCCGAGCGAGCGGGCTTCCCTACTGTACGAGCTTGTCTTTATTTTGACTGGTCATTCTTTGTCTCAGCTTTGGGTTTCTTTTTTTTAATATAGCATAAAGATAAGCTTTCGTTTGTTATATCAGTGACTCTGGCCTTGCTAGTGACCTCGAGATAAGATCGTACATGGGTGCATCTTTTCTCGATTGCCAGGAATTTCCTTCGTGAGTTAATCCAATTTCCCCTCTTTTCTCATAAAAAACATACAAGAGTGCCATGGTCCATTAATTAATCACAGTCACTCCACCCCTTTCGAGTGGTAGACAAATGGTGTAATTATCTCTTGTTTCTCTTTAGGTGAAAGATTTGGTCTTCAACCTTCACATGATCCTGTCGGACACTGTCAAGATGAAGGAGTATCAAGAGGATCCGGAGATGCTCCTCGATCTTATGTATAGAATCGGTGAGTTCCTCGGCTGGGTTGTGTGAGATTTCTATCAAGAACCATTCCTACCTTTCTCTGCTGGGTGGAGTAAGAATGTTCACACCGAGATGTTATTGTACCCTCTCCGCCCAAGGGGGTATCAACTGTAGCATTAGTAACCTTGTTGCCGCTGACATCTGGAAGATTGCATACTTCCCAGCCCCAATGCTTGGAGGAAGATCTATGGCTAGATATATATCTTGCACACATTTTCACTTCCTCATCTTCGCCATGGGTTGCTCAGTCTCGGGTCGTTAGACCAATGTAAATAAGGGAAGGCAACAACTCAGATCTGTACCTTCGATACAAAGATCGGTTCTTAGAGATGGGTCATTTAGGTCGGTTGATGGGATGTCGGCAGTTACGCTATTTTTGGCCTCGTTTTACGTTGAATGCCTTCGTACCTGGAAGGAAAGCACCTCCCTGCTTCAGTGTTTGAAGGACCCGCGGCTTTATATCTTCCACTATATTTACTCTAGCTAAACCAATCCTAATTGTTCCATAATCTGTACCTACAGCACTAAAGCGACCTATCTCCCTGTAGTTATTGTATTTACCTTTATCCTTATACAACGCCATAATCACTGCAGTCTTCCATTCTTCAGACTCTTCCACATTCAAATGCCTTGCAACACAGCCACTAGACCCATTCAGTAAGATCTTCACCACAAGTTTTTAGCAACTCGGCAACTATATCATCTACTCTAGCTGCATGACCATTTTTCAGACCACTCACAGCACTAGCAAGCTTATCCATACCCCGATACATCATCCGATTTACACCCACAGCCCATCATATTTACATATGTATTATTTTTCATACCCAAATTATTCAACTCATAGAAGTATTATCACAATTTCCTTTTGACTTCATTGCTCACAACTGCTTCGCCATTCTTGCCCTTGATGTTCACACAGCTATTCTTCTCCCGGTTCCTCGCCCTTCTCACTTCCTTCCAGAATATTTTTTTATTCCTATCAGGATCCCCATTCATCTTCCTATTCCTATCAGGATCCCCATTCATCTTCCTATTCCTATCAGGATCCCCATTCATCTTCCCATTCCTATCAGCATCCCCATTCATCTTCCTATTCCTATCAGGATCCCCATTCATCTTCCTATTCCTATCAGGATCCCCATTCATCTTCCTATTCCTATCAACATCCCCATTCATCTTCCTATTCCTATCAGGATCCCTATTCATATTCATATTCCAATTAGGATCCTTGTTCATCTTCCTATTCCCACTGGGATCCTCATTCATCTTCCTATTCCCATCAGGATTCTTGTTCATCTTCCTATTCCCATCGGGGATCCTCGTTCATTTATCTTCCTTACCCATCTTGATCTTCATTCATCTTCCTTCCCATCAGGGTCCTCATTCATATTCCTTTTCCCATTGGGATCCTCATTGATCTTCCTATTCACATCGGGATCCTCATTCATCTTCATATTCTCATCAGGAGCATCATTCATCTTCCTATTCCCGTCGTGATCCTCATTCATCTTCCTTTTCGAATCGGGATCCTCATTCATCTTTCCTTTCAAATCGGGAGCCTCATTCATCTTCCTATTCCTATCGGGATCCTCATTCATCTTCCTATTCCTATCGGGATCCTCATTGATCTTCCTATTCCCATTGGGACCCTCATTCATCTTCCCATTCCCATCGGAATTCTCATTCATCTTCCTATTCCCATCGGGATTCTCATTCATCTTCCTATTCCTATCAGTACCCTCATTCATCTTGCTATTTCCATCGGCAGCCTCATTTATCTTCCTATTCCCATCGGGAGCCTCATTCATCTTCCTATTCCATCGGGATCCTCATGCATCTTTCCTTTCGAATCGGGATCCTCAGTCATTTTCCTATTCTCATCGGGATCCTCATTTATATTCCTATACTTATAGGGATCCTCATTCATCTTCTTATTCCATTGGGGCCCTCATTTATCTTCCTATTCCAATCAGAACCTTCATTCTGTCCTAATACTTCATATGCTTCTTTCCTTCTCTATTAAGGACTTGTTTCACTTTCCTCTTCACTTCCATGTATGCACAGCCTCAAAACATTACCATCCATCACATTCGTCAACTGCAGGAATCGCATCACTCTATACAATCAATTCATCCGCCCCAACCCCAACTACGCAACGCCAACATGGCACCCAACCCTCGCCAAATCTCACCACGCAAACAAGCTCCAAACTGCTCAGGAAAAAAAACACACTAAGAGTCATTGCGATGTGCACTCGAACCACACCTCCACACCAAAACAAAAATGCTCCCATTCCCCGATAACTTGAACATGCTCGGAACCAAACACCTCAGCAGAGCACTGAGCCCATCCTGCCCCAACCACCACCTAACAACCCCCCCCCCTCCCCCCCTCCCCAACATTTGGACACAAAAAAAGAAGCCTCAGCACACTACATCCAACTCTTATTCCGCAACTTACCACCTCCGCCACCACAACCTAATAAAAAATCCACCCTTACCCAAAGCCATCTGAATACCAACAAACAATATCCTAAATTACTCTCCCCTGCTCAATACACCAACCAGACAAAACACATCGTCACCCTGCCCAAACTATAAGGTCAGCCCCATCCACATTACTCATACAGTACAAACACACAATAAACCTCACCCCATCACTAACATGCAACCAATACACTTGCAACACCAAACACCTCTTTGACTGCTTGAACCTCAGACACGTACGCAACGCCCGCAACATCTCTGACCTTAAGGACCTGTGGATCCGTCCTTGGGCACGGTGCCCCTCCTATTGGTAGTTCACCTGGCAGAAGGTGGGGAGGGGGTCTGGAAAGTAAAGTTTGTATGCATTTAACCAGATCTCCCTAACATCCTCATCTACACTATTAAGCATTCGCAACTACTAGTGTTTTTTTTATTTCCACCACATCGTCATTCCACCATTCAGCATTTTATTTTCCCTTTGCAGTTTTGGCACCCCCCCCCCACACACCCCTTGCACTATGTGTACTACCACTTCAATTTGTTCCACATTTGCTCCATCTCCATGCTCGCACATATTTCCTCTCATCTACTCTCAAGCATTCTCACATATTCTCCTCTTTCTCTGATCCAATAAACATTCGCTTTTGATTCTTCCTTCCTTCCTTTCATTCTTCCTCCCATCTTCTCATCCATGCAGCAACCAATTTAACCTCACACGGCACAATCATGCGGTTAGATTGTCGCATACTTGTACCTCTCACAGCTTTCACATCAAATAGGTCCTCCAGCATATTCTTTCTTACTAGGCACATGTCATTTATACTCTAAACTTCTCGCCATCTCCTTTACCCAACCCATATGTAATTATGCTTGTGCTGAAAGAATGTGTTTGATACACCTAAGTTTCTTTCAGCACAGAACCCCCCATCCCTCCATTTTCTTTCTTTCCATTTATCCCCTCTCTCATTCTTATCTCCTACAACCATCAACCGTTACCTAATTCTATCCACCTCTCATCCCAACTCATTACAGTACCTCTTTTGCAGCTTCAGTCCTATCATTACAGGGTCCATACACTAAAACCGCGCAGGGTTTCACCCTTGAAAATCTCAACATCACCCACACAATTCTCGAGCTCACACATTTATACCCAGCCATTGCATAGTGGCACTCCTCACTGACACACCACGCCTACTTTTCTCCTACCATCTTGATCTACACCTGAGCCTTTTTCGACGCGTAGCTGACATTATGTTGGGGTTATTCTTACACCTTCCACCTCGGGCAGATGTAGGAAAAAATTTAATGAATCTGCAAATGATTTTTCGCAAGGGTCACTACCGATATGACTGGTCTGGGCCCCGACAACCTCGCCCATTACCTACAAAAACTTGTAGCTGCATTAGGTTCCCAGGTCAGCGTACCCTTTCCGGTCTTATTTGCCTCTTACGACACTCTCCGGAAGACCGTATGGGTATGGGTATGCTTTCTAACCCATGTAGGGGCCATTTTTAATGACCTCTATAGTGCCACGTCAGATTCCTAGCACTTGTGATTATTAGAATCCCTTAATCTCTCTTCACTCGATTCAACATGGTTCAATATACTGTTGCGATGCCGTAATCACCATCTGCTAGGATAAATAGTGATCACTTTTTTACTTTTTTAATGAGTCTGGTGCTCATTTAATCCCTCCCATTTCCATTCCTATCCCTGGTAATGAGGAATCCCCCCCTCCCCCTCAGCTCGAGGCTACCAAAACTCGCCGGATTTGCGTCTCACATGGTTGGCCAATATGGCCCAGAAGCATAGCGAGAGGAACCAGCATGCAGAGGCTGCCATGTGTATGGTTCACAGCGCAGCTCTTGTCTCAGAGTACCTGTATATGCTGGAGGACAGGCCCCACTTGCCCATTGGGGCCGTATCCTTCAGCAAGATTTCCCCCAATGTTCTGGAGGAGAGCGCAGGTGAGTTTATCATATTGAGGTTAGTGTATTAAACAATTTCCTTTGTGCAAAGTTTCGTGGGAATTGCTTGAGACTGACCATTGCGGTGTCTAATGGTATGTTGCTATCTTGGACGTAATTTTCCAGTCTTTATTTACTATTTTCCTTGTGTTCTTCCTTTGCTTTCCCTACTAGATGCGTCAGCCCCATTTTCCATTTTGTTTCATACATCTCACCAGTCCATTAATTCTTCAAATCGTTGTCGGGATAAAGCCAAAATAAAATAATGCCTCATCTATCACCCAATCTAATTTCCCCCAGTCTGGGGAAGTAGAAGACTCCAATTAGAGGGATTAAGAGGCGGGGTGCTATTTTAAACAAGTTTTTTAATGTTTTTTTATGCCTACCCAAAAAAATGTATCCTAATTTTTTTTCTTGCCTTGTAACTTGGTCCTTTAATGCAAACTCCATTACAAAATTAACCGCAATCCCAACTACCACCACTCCCCCCCCCCCCTCACTAGAAAAACAAAATGTCTGCCAGTAAGCAACTGAGCTTCCCAACAGGGTGTGGCTCTATTGAGGGTTACGTGGATCTTCATGAGCATTTTTTTTTCAATAGGTCTGTTGTCAAATGTGTCTAGATTTTTATATTAATATTTTATTATATATAAAAATTAATCTATCTGTTACTCTTAATAATTCATTTATTACTACCCCAAATTAACGGAAGAAAAACACTGTCTCATATTCCACTTAAACCATTCTACACTCTCATACCACTCATGCGGTATGAGTGTTTTGAGTCTCCACAGAGGGACTCGATGGGCCAAAATCCGAGTCAGGGGTCCCTAGCGGTATTCTCATCATAGCGCCTGTATTTGTGGTTACCGGTTTTCAGTATCTGACGACGTCCTGAGTCCAGACGAAGAGGGGATTTGCACGGGCAAGTACTTCACCGAGAATGGCCTAGTCGGACTCCTAGAACAAGCCAGCTCCTCGTTCTACCAGGTCTGTCCTACTGGTTTACCTTTGCACATCCTCGCCAGGCTTCATAGATTCGGTGGTGTGAGGGTGTTAATTTGCGTTTTCCCTCCCTTACATCAAAGACTATCTCTTTTTTGCTGATATTTCCTTGAAAAATAGGGCATCTCAAAGGTCCCACCTTTGAGATACTCTACCCGATTTCAAAGGTCTCAGCAGAAGCCCAAATAATGCCCATCAGTGACAACCTAGACATGGTGGGCATACAATTCTTCAGCAAACTGCGCCACCCCACTACCCACCCTCTCCTTTCCCGTGCCCACCCCCAGAGACCCTAGGACTACCTCCGCTTCCCATTACTCACAATTAATGGGAAAGAGTCCCCCCAAACCCCACCTAACCAGAGAACAATACAACGCCTACACACCCACGTAGCACTCAGACGGCGGGTAAACAGCGCCCTACTTCAACGCGTCCTACCCCACATCCAGCATCTGGAAACCACCCTGGATCGCCGAGTCAGTCTTTCTGGCCCGCCTACCATCAGTTCACCGCCCCTCAGTACACGAATACAAAAAAAAAGACTAGACCCTGACACCCTCCCTAACTGCTCTCGCCACCAACTGACAGACGACACTACTCATCCTCACCTGCCCTTTCCCCAAACACCTCGGAGCCTACTACCCTGTCACCTTACTTGAAGACCTCTGGAGAAGACCGCTCACTGTGGCGGCGACATTCCTGAGTGCTGCCGGGTGGTTTGCCTTAAAAGACACACACACACACACATACACACCCCTCGGGGGAAGGGGCACAAAGTAAAGTAAGTCAAAGGTCCCATATTTGCTCTACTATTTCCTGAGCCAAATTATAATAGTAAGAATTGGCAATTATTTCATCCTCAAAGGTATACAAGCGTACATTTGAGTGACTGTCCCTTTTAGGAACTTGTTCCTGTAGGCTTGTATAAATATGGCCGCTGGGGGACGCTCCTCATCGATTTCACGAGTGCCTGAGACAGTGTCGAGAAGGCAAACCATTGCTATTTTAAACGCATTTCATTAGTTTAATTTAAAAAACTATTTATAATTTGAAGTGGTGGGGGTATTCACTTTCAACCTATTTTTCTATAATCCACTGAAAAATATGTCTGTCTTCACTCTATAGCCATGCCCCCACTGAAGGTTGCCAGTCCCTCTCCCCTTTAAGACTGAAATTGACTCTCAATCGATGGTGTTCCTGCAGGCGGGGATGTTCGAGTGCATCAACGAGGTGTACAAGATTCTGATCCCGGTGGCCGAGGTGAATCGTGACTGGAAGCGTCTAATTAACATCCACTCGAAGGTGCAAGACGCCTTCGTCAAGATGGACCAGCTCGAGGGAAAGCGAATCTTCGGCACTTACTTCAGGGTCGGCTTCTACGGCGCCAAGTTCGGGGATTTGGACGGCGAGGAGTTCGTGTACAAGGAACCTACCCTCACCAAGCTGCCAGAAATCTCACACAGGCTCGAGGTACAGAGTTTTGCGGGTGATGTATTTTGGTAGGGAGCCCCATCAGTATCTCCATCTATCGCGCATATACCTCCCGTAAAATACCCGACCCCTCCCGGCTCATTTATGTTTTATTACCCATCATTTTGTCAGTGATCGGCTCCTATGTTAGTGAACGCGGGACTTATTAGGTAGGTACGCCTTTCTCCCTTGTCCTCGGGACGTGTTTGTGCACACAGACTCGTGGGCTATTTAATTTCTTGGAGGAGGATGGCCTCCTCCATTAATTTGACTGGTGTTGGTCGCATGCTCCTGCGCCGTGTAGGGGGAGCGCCCCCGACGACAGTTTCCTTTGGGGGTGAGGGTTGGGATGTTTGTTTTAATATAGCCTAGCAATAGGCTATAACATAATTACAACGACTTGTGCCCTTGTAGGTTTTTTCGCCACCTTTACGAGCCTTTTCTCATCGCCGGCGGTTAATTTTGATGCTAGTCACCGAGGAGCCTTCATTCCTGGTTGGGAGAAGAGGGTCACCCTCTCTTCCAGTTAGGAGAAGTAACATGTTTGCATGTTGCCCTCCCTCTACCCCTTCTACTGCCCCAATCTTTCTTCCGTCTATTCTTTTACGCCCAAGTCAGAGTGGCGCCACAGAATGAGTCGCTACCGGGCGAGAGACGCGGTATCTTATGGGGGCCAGCCAGTCGAACCGGCACCTTTGCGATCGCTCCGATCGATCTCCCGAGGCGGAGCTTTAGCGTTTTCTTCCCACTGAGCCCCCATCCCCTCCCACGCCTGATAAACATAAACAACTTGGCCATCAAAAAAGCAACCTTCGAAACGACTAAGGCACACGGAGAAGGAAAGGGCTTTCCCTTCACCCGACTCTTGTGATAAAGGGACTTACCGTTCCTCTCTGGTAGCCTTCGCCGATCGACTACCTCGCTAATGCGGAGGTGCTCTTTCCTCCTATTTTGACTCAGGGGCAAAAGGAAAAACATGTCAGTAGAACGGCTCCTCCGCTCCCGAGGGGAGGACAGAGCCTTTTCTGGATCCCCTATGGGGGACGGCGCTAGGGAGCTCCTCCGGAGCCTGCCTACATTATTTCAGGCCGGTTTTCCGTACGCTCGCCTTCGCTCGAGTGTACCAGTGCTCGGGATGTTCGCGCGGGATGATCAGGGTTGAGTGAGTGTCGAAGAGGTAGGAAACTATAGACCCCACCCCACGACTCTTCGTCACGTTCGACATATATAGGTTTCCTGAGTCTGTGCGTAGTGTCTGGTATCGCTTCCTCTTCGAGGCATTCGTGCCTTTATCGCGTAGGTATTATCACTACCATACTTCGGCCATACAAATAAATCTCTTAGGAATGCGAAAAGGGGCAAACCTCCAATTTGCTTGAACCACTGTAAGTTCTAGGTTCTACTTTCCTCTCGTGCCACTCCTGTCCTGGTTAGCAGATATATGGACTCGTCCCTTGTCCGGACAATACCCCCCCACCCCCTCCGCCCTCCCCTCCGCAAAACAAAAACAAAGCGGCCTAGGTCCTCCACCGATTCGATTGGGTCGTAGTAGGCGATGCCTTAGGAAGGTGGGCGTGGCCGCTCCCATGGGCACTCGGAAGACTGTTCCCTCGAAAAGAGGATTTCATCAAGCGTGGCTCGGGTCCCTTGCCTTTTACCGAAGCTTGACGAGGCGCTATAAGTGTTCGTCCCACCCCCCAAAAAGACGGGACGAACTCCAATCCCAAAAGCGCCCCGCCAGCAAGTGAAGGCAAGAAAAAGCTCACGTGCCGAATCTTGTCTGCTAAGCCATCGAAGGCGACACCGCCACTGGCACGTTCCGTGGCTGATAGCGCTCGGGTGGAGTTAGCCAGTGGGTGTAGTGGTATGTGTAAATTTTATGAATTTAATTCCCAGGATGATGAGTCCATGTCTAATGCCGTTAGCCTGGTCCTGCCTGATGGTAGTGGACTGTGAAAAGGAACTTGTCTTTTGTGTTGTGCAGGATTTTGTATCTTGTCTGATGACAATGTTTATGTTGTGTTGTTTCAAAGCGTTTACCTTGTTAATGTTTTTCTAGTGTTAATGCCGTCTATATTCAATTGTATCTTATGTGTACGGTGTGTTAGGTGAGGCTACACGGTGGTAAGGTGGGCGGGGGATAAGGGAATAGTAGAGGTTATGATGTGGGCAGTGAAGGTTAAGAAGGAAGGGACTGGATTTTGGGTGGGAGCAGCAGGTGTTTTTGTAGATGAGTGTTGTATGTAAATGTCAAGTGGGCCCAGCTCTTGCAAGAGTTGCATTGAACTGAACCCTTAGTTTGCCATCTCAAGGTGGTTTGTTTGGACAAGTGTAATAATAAGGAAAATGCAATGTACGCACTGATGGTTTGCGGTTAGTATAGCAATAGTATTCATCTTCACACTGCTGGTTGACGCTTCTCATCCACTTCAGGCACTTGTGCAGCTTGGATGTAGAGCATCCCCCAGGCATGCTCGATACCGTGTGAAGGTGGATACTCATTGTTGGAGGTGTGGATGGGTCCAGGGTCGCTCTCAATGTCTCCTCACTCGAACAAGAACCCGAGAAATGACCGCCGGAGAGTCATTTCTTGATGGCGAAAAAAACGTGTATTTTGTGGGTTGTGTTGAAAGATAGATGTGTACGTACCCGAGTGACCGAAGCCACTCCCAGGATCTCGTGTCACCGGGGGGTTCATGGCGGTTTGGTCCCAAGCGTCGCTTCTAGCGGGGTGGTCCCACGTCTTAGACTCCGCCGCTCCACGACCACATCCTGTTACGACCCCATTCGTTGCTCTCCCCATCCACCATTCTCACACCCAAACTCCCGCTTGAGTTGTTCAATTTGCTTTGACTTTATCTTCAATCTCTCTCCCACACCACTAACTTGGAGGATCATTTAACTCAGGCAAGTTCTTAGTGCGTTCCACACCTAAACCTGCAGCATTCACTAAGCATCTGGTTACATCATCCGTACCTCCATCATTCATAATACACCCTTAGATTCTTAAAAACCTCCCCTGTTCAAGCGCACGATGGACGCCAGTATCACACCCCAACACACCCTTAGATTCTTAAAAACCTCACTTGTTCAAGCGCACGATGGACGCCAGTATCACACCCCAACACACCCTTAGATTCTTGAAAACTCCACCTGTTCAAGCGCACGATGGACGCCAGTATCACACCCCAACACACCCTTAGATTCTTAAAAAACCCACTTGTTCAAGCGCACGATGGACGCCAGTATCACACCCCAACACACTCTTAGATTCTTAAAAACCCCACTTGTTTAAACGCACGATGGAGGCTAGTATCACACCCCAACCCACCCTCACTCCTCAATGCCATCACCTTACTCTTTTCTGTATTTACTTTGAGCCCCTTCCTTACCAAGGCCTTTTTCAACCGCTTCAATCAACATTTCCACATCACTTTTAACACTAAATCAGTGTTCAATGATATTAACCGCACCCACCAGCTTTTGCCATTTTTCATCAACCTCACACCTCTATCTGGGGATGGCAGATCCCCTTGAAGGGAACGGTTAGAATCCCAACGTTGTAAAGTGAGACTCACAATGTTGAGGAAAATGGTCTCTTTTTTTTTATATATATATATATACCTAACGCTTCTACGTCTTCCTTCAGACGTTTTACAGTGAGCGTTTCGGTCTTGACAACTTCGAGATAATCAAAGACAGCAACAACGTCGACATGAGCAAACTGAAGCCCGAGAAGGCTTACGTTCAAATTACATACGTTGAACCGTATTTTGACGTTCACGAAGAGAACGAGCGAGTGACTTCCTTCGAAAAAAACTACAAAATAAGTAAGTCCCACGCTCGTATCTTTCTGTATTCTTAGGGATCGCGGTTTCCCGAATGTCGCCCTGCAGTATTCTGGATTTTTCTAGGGACCGTGTTTTTCCATGTCAGTTCTTCATGATCTTTCTCCCCTTCATAAAATTCTCGCTGGTTATAGCAATTTCTATCACTAAAACTTTAACCGAGATACCCTAAAGGTTTGGGCATTGGGATCGGTCAATGCGGTCTTTACCACCGATTAGGTAGACTTTGAAGAAGTGAGTTTATTCTCCATCCTTTTTCCACAAAGTTAGGGTATGCGCGCATCATCGCTTCTCATCGCGCTCGCCGGAACACAACTTTCAGGATCGCGGCCTTCCGGGTCAGCGACTCCGAAGGTGGATAAAATAAGGGCACCTCACGTCAGGTCAGGGAGGCAATTTTTCCTTGGGGTTTCCAAGGTAACTGTATTCTTAGGATTATTAAAAAAAAATATCGGTTTACTGCCGGCTATGCCTAGTTCATGCATGAGCGCGGTTGCAGCACGACGTGCTGCTAACACCATGGCAGTGGTATTCTTAGTTCCCAACCAAAAGGAAGTACAGCAATTGCTGATATATGATTGTCTATTGACGCCACCAGTCATGTTTCATTTGGGTGCGGTCCTCCGACCAGATATGAAACCAATATAACGATCAGATTGACAAGCCTGACGGCACCAAGGGCTAGTTCTCGTTAGGGGCGGGTGATTTTAGGGTTTTGCACGGTATTACTGTTTGAACCTCTTATTTGGATTCAAGGTAGAGCCACCCGTACAATGTCAGGGTACTGGACTAAAAGTCCCCTAAATGGATGAGTGATCCGTTGTGTGCGTGTAAAAGAGTGACAGCATTGTTGTAAATGGGTTATGTGTGTGATGATGTATGAGGATGAGACTGGCTGCACGCGTTCATGCGTTAGTTTCGGCGCCCTGCCGGTAGTTTCAAACGGCAATAGAATTTTTACTGTCTGATGTTACTGGGATCGAACCCGAGTACTCAGACGTGTGAATCAAGCACTTTATCTACAAGAGCTCTATGCTAGAGGACCTACAACTGTTTAGGTGGGGATGGGCTGTGTTGCCATTTTATTCCAGCTTCACTTCATGTTGCTTTTGTCGTGTGACCTAACTTGCCTCCGATTGGACAGAGCGTTTTATTTTCTCGACTCCGTTCACCCCTGACGGGAGGGCGCACGGAGAACTCCACGAGCAGTATAAGAGAAAGACGATCCTCACCACTCAACACATGTTCCCCTACATCAAGAAGCGGATTCAAGTGGTGGACAGATACTCGGTAAGAAAAGACCCACGTGATGCCTCTAAGGAATTTCATATTCATAGCCTCGAGTCCCTGCGTTTTTTAGGACTCATCAAGGTTTGAGATTCCGCAAGTGGGGTAGGCGAGTAGACTGGTACCTGGAGGAGCGGCACGTCCTTAAAGGATCCACTGTCCCTGGCAAGCTTAAACTAATTGAGACTCCTTGGGGTTTATTTTTTTCTAGACATCTCCATTTTACCCTTGGCTGGTGGCTAATTTCGTTGGGTAGTCGTAGACCAGCTTTCGTTCATTCATCCTGTTCGGGTTCAGGAAGAGGAGAGGCTAGTTCATTCATCAGTCTTGGCTCCTGTTCAGATGGGGGAGGGGTGTTAACCTGCTTGCATTCTTCCCGCCCTTTTCTCTTTCTATTGCTCCCTGCCCAGGGGATGTCCGGTGTAACATGAGCAACCTTGCTGCTGACATCTGGGGGATTGTGTGCCCTCCAGACCTCAATGCCTGTACGGGGATCTGCGGCTATCTGCCACACATTTTCACTTAGCTTTACGACTTCCTTAACATCTCGTTACAATAGTCCGCTGACCCGCCTTCGTTGGTAATGCGCTTTAAATTTGGGAGGGAGGGGGGCAGGTTTAAGAATCTGTTTTCCTTACCCCGGGTTTTAGATGCCCGTTTTTAGATTGGTGTCATTTTGCCCTCCTCGTCGGCCTTTTCCACCTCGACCCCTTCTGAGTCTGGAATTGACGATCATATTTTGCTGTTCACTTGTTTTTGTTTATTGCTTCCCAGAGCAGATGATCTCTGCTCCCTCCGATCGCTTCGGGAGATTAAGGGAGAAAGCTTTGATCTTACAGCTTGAGTGAATAGATCAGTAACGGCTTTAAAAGATCTTTAATAACAAAGGCTGCTAATAACGGTGGCTTACAGGCCGAAATTCTTAGGTAGCAGGCTTTTTATGTTCTCTCCCGGCTATAGTCCTTCCCTTAAGTCTGCAGCGATGCCGACCGGATGGGGTTCCTACAGATCTCGTACTCAGTGTAGTTGTAGGTTTTGTCCCAGAGCAAGTATTTGGCGAATTAGCAAATTATGTTTGACCTTCATCCCATAAAGGCTAGAAACGACCTTCAAATACAACTGACTCATGACTTTCCTTCTGATTTCTTTTCCAGTGGGTTTTAACTCCAATTGAAGTCGCTATTGAAGACATCCAAAAGAAGACAAATGAGTTATCTTTAGCCATCATTCAAGATCCCCCGGACCACAAGATTCTCCAGATGGTTCTCCAGGTCAGTGTTTTCTTACTTGAGCCACGCCGGGGCACGTTAGATTTAGTTTAATTGGTTCGTATGGTTTGGTCTCTAGGAGTTCTCCATGTCTCGAACAATGCATAGGATACTGCTAAAAATCGATAGCGTGGAAGAGCAAATCGGTAAAACTAAAGTTCTCGTTTGAAATTCAGAAATATTTATTAATAGGGATATAGTCCAATCGATAGCCTGTTCTTCCCTGAAAGGGGTTCGATATAATGAAAAAAATCCTTAGAGAAAATGAACGTGCAACTCCTCACTCTGATGTGACCCTACAAAAAGACCCTGTAGTATACGAAGCAGCTTAAGACATTGTCTCCTTCCTTTGCCATCCGCTGTGTTTCCCGTGCTTCATCTTGGACTTACTGCGTCTGCTCTTCTCTCATCTTCTCTGGTCTGGCAAGAAATCTCGTTTTGTGAAGGTTGATTGACACAGTTGCATTGTTGCAGGGCTGCATAGGCACCACAGTCAACCAGGGTCCGATGGAGGTGGCATTGGTGTTCCTGTCCGATCTCGTCGACGGTCGGAAGCAACCTAACAGACTCCAGAACAAACTACGGCTCTGCTTCAAAGACTTCTCTCGAAGGTACCCGAATGGTTTACTCCCAGAAAAGGGATTCAAATGGGTGCTCCCGTTCTTGATTTTTTTAAATGCCCAAGTTTGTTTGATTTTTATTTTTATTTTTTTCCCACTTCTTTATTGATGATTTGCTAATTCTCTCTCCCCTTTCCTTATCCCGTCACTTTATGAATGTGCCTTCGTAGGATTATACAAGTTTCATTTACCCCTTTAATAATTTGCAGTCCTCTTTCATATTTTCTTCCCCTCCATCGCGGCTCTGTGGCAATGCCCACTCAAGAGGGCGCTGAATTGAGTTTCGACGGGGTTTGATTATCTTGTGGGGGAGGGAGTAAGAAACCCCCCCCCCCATCATAATGCGATGCCACGAGGTCCTAATTTCTACATTTAGTGCCTTTACTTTCTACATATTTGTCCTTAGAGGTTTCAAACGTGCCTTCCCTGCCCTAGCATTTTAGGATTGATGAGGCATATGTAGCTATCCTTTCCTTCTCCACGTTTCGATAGATTCGACTTCGAGTGAAAGAGGTCATTAAACCGCCTCGCTCGGGCAAAGGACCTTTTAGGTGTAGCATGAACAACCACGCTGCAGTTGACATCTGGAGAATCGCGTGTTATCCAGGGCTCGCATTTTTTTCACTTTTTTTAGATTTCTCTCCTTACGAACTATCGGGGGGAGGGGTCATTGCCCTCGTTTTTTTTCACTTTAAATTTAGTGGGGAGTGGGAAATCTAGAGGAAAACGAAACGCGTCAAATACTACGACACGAGGGCAAGAACTACTTTTTTAATGAGGCTTAATGCCATCTTTCACCCGTAGTCAGATCTATCCCAAGGATGGGCCTTGTGGGGAGGGGCAGATAGATAAAGAAATATAAAAGAACTGAAAAGAGGACTTTGTGTCACTTGTCGTAAAAGGCGACTAAGCCATGGTAGGGCGCCCTTGGCCTCCGACCGAAGTCGCGCCCCCGAAAGTTTTCTCCTGTGAGCGCAATGCCCAACGGTGATAATGAGCGGGGCTGTCGCGTGGGGCGCTGATGCGCGCCAACCCCACTGTGGGCAGTTGTTTAAGTTGAAAAGGAAAGAGGGAAGGGGGGGGGGGCTATATATGCATCGTCGATCTTAAATACTGGCGCAGGGCCCCGCAACGGTGGGAGGGGGGATCTGACATTTGGAGGAAAGGCATGCTTTCCCGTCCGTCCCCAATACCCCTTGCAGTCAAACTAGATTGAGTCTTCCTGGGTTTTATTCCTAGATATTTCAATTTTACCTTTTTTTGCCACTTTCTTTTCAATCCCCTTCTCATTTCCCCGTCGATAGCTAATTTTGCAGGTTAGTCGCCGACCGGCTTTCGTCCACTGGGGGCAGGGGTGGGATGAATGCAGACATCCCACCCTTTTCTCCCTTTACTGCACCCTCCCCCCCCCCTATTTTTTTCTTTATCGTTTTACGCCCCCACACGGGGCTGTCGGGTGACATCTGGAGAATTGTGTGCCTTTACTTCGGCCCCACTGCACTGCAGGAAACTCTGTGTCAAGTCTTCACATTTTCACTTTCTTTACAGATCTCTCCTTACAAGCTTTGTACGTGCTGGGGCCTCGTTGCTATTGCACTTTAAACTCGAAGAAAAATACTGGTGCAGGGGGGGAACATTTAAAACCCGCTCTCTATAATAATCGTGTGTAGATGTTTCGCCTCTCCGACTTCTCTTTAGGTGTCCTCTTCTATTTTTCTGTCTCCTCTTTTTCATATTCTACGAATCCCCTACTCGTCCCCCCCCCATTGTATGGCACTGACCCATGCCAATGCCAAGTTCTGGGCAATATGGCTAAGTTAAAGACTATTTCGTCTCCTCTTACCCTCTTTTCTTCCATCCTTTGGCAGTGATGCCTGCTAATGCCCAGTTATGGGCACTGTATGGGTTAGACCGTTTGCTACATTCATCCTCTCCTTCCTTGCTTGTTTCTTGAGCCTCTTTTGACTACATCTGTACACATGGCTCGCGGCTCTCCCCCGAATGTGCCTCCTTGAATTTGGTTTGTTTAATGTGTATTGTCTTGTTTTGTTTTTCCTTTTCTTTTTTAATGTAGTCTATTAATTGGCTAAAATTAATTACGTTGAGTTATGATGCCCTTAATTGCAGTTGCCAGATGGGAGCCATTAAAAAAAAAATAATCACCCTTCCCAATCGGCTTTGTCTTCCATCCCCTCAGGTGCTTCGAGGCGCTGCAGAAAAACAAGAGTTTAATCGGTCCTGAGATGAAGGCATACCAAAAGGAGCTGAACATGAACTATCACCGTTTCAGGGATCGACTCCTCCCCATGATCTCTCCCCATTCCCAGTCGAGGCCCTCCAGGTGAGTGCGACCCCAGGGTATCCTCTAATGGAAAGGGGGGGGGGGCTTTTATTATGGGTGAACATTCTTATTACGGTCATTTAATCAGTTTGTTTCTACCATGATCAGCTGCCAGCCATCTTGTCATCCACCATATTTTGTTAAATGGATTCGCTCTCATTGGGTGTTCGGAAAAATCAAGCAGCTGGGATTCGAACCAGTCACCAGTCATGAGTGATAGAGGTTGTGATCATTGATCCTTGTCAAAATGAGAGAACTTCAGCCTGGCTTTGAGTATTCTTAGGGGGAGATAAAAAGGATAACTATCCTGTGTCTTTTTTCAATCCGTCCCCTAAGGGTGCTAAATACTAATATGTTGACCCAAAGCCTGGCCATACAACACCTGCTGTCTACTCTAGATAAGTCTTGCCCCCCTGTTTGTACCTGATTGGTTCGGGTCATTTTTATTCTCATGAACCACATATATTCCAGTCAGTCAACTTTAGACATTGCATTGAAACCGTTCTTCCCTCCCTGAAATTTTCCCATTTTAACTGGTCTACATCCTCCAATTTTGCTCCTACTTGTCCCTGAATGTCTTAAAATGTCCCTCGCCCTCGAAGTTTGTAGTTAAACCAGTTTCTGCAATGTTCGCTTCTTTTCCACATCACTTTTTCTGTTCATTCATTTCCTTCTCCCTATCGTTTCAACTCTTGAATTCATGTTACCTTGCATCGTAGTTCTAATTCCTACCTCCAATTTCAACACTCTTTTGTTCTAATTTGTTCCACCAGATTCGTATACCCTAGTATTTGAGATTTAGCTTTGTGATTCTCTTTATTCTTTTACCCTATTTCTTCCCTTGTTTCATTCACCTATTTCCCCTCTCAATCTTTCCCTCCCGACTGAAAATATGTGGTCAAAGTCACTGGTTCTTAGCGTGAGGTTTATGTCCACCGTTGTGGGAAGTGTTTCTATTGTAGAATTCGGCGAGTCACGGATATAATTATTAGCTAATAATTAGATTGAATTGCAAAGTTTTGTTTTTTTTCTATACTTATGGATACCTATAATTCAACCTGGGATTCTAACCACGGGCCGCTAGAACATATGGCAGGCGTCGTAAAGTCAACCAAAGTTCGGCTCCCATCTAACATTTCATTAACTTAAGTCGACTATTAGCACCCGAGGGGGTCAGTCGCCATGTATTCATAAATATGTCGTATATTAATTGCTACCCCGTCCATGCTACAGTGTGGCCAGCCTACCAGTGATCAGGATTCAGGAGGAATAGGTAGGAGCCGAGATTAGCTCGATGGCCATTACTACTTGTGTTTATTACTACTTGTGTGGTTGGCGTTGCATGTCTGTGAGGCTTTCCTGTACACTTCTCGCCCTCGTGGGGCCAAAGCTGAATTGTCGAACGGCGCCTTTTCGCTAATGCCTCTTCGTGTAGCTTCCTCTGCTGTAGCTTCCCGATAACAGTAAGATCCATTTGTCTGTTTAGCTCTCGTCAAGTTGATTTTGCGCAGACTGTCGTCTTCGGTCTTTTTAGTGGTAATTCTGCCCTTTTAATGGGTGTTAATTTTTCGACAATGAACCTTTGTAGGTAGGTAGATGTAGTTTAGTTATGATTAGTGTAGTTAGATCGAGAAGGTGTGTGTAGGTAGTCTCATGCGTTTGTGCATTATGATTAGTTTTTTTGGTAAAGTACCGAGATCTATAGTGGGTTTATTAGCATTTTGAATGACGGAAGTCTTTCCTTTTAGCTCCCGGATCTTGTGGCCAAAGGATGCGTCCTGATAATTCCTCTGTGTGTCTCCTAGCGGTTTTAAACTTTCTTTCCCAATCTCGAGATTAATGATAGTTGCCGTACTTGTCATTCTCGATCTTAATTTAATACTGTTAAGGTTAACATGGAATTACCCAGTCCCTCACTTATATTTTGCTTGCTTATTTTCCGTTGTTTTTGTTTTTTTCAACTGAATGTCAGTCATGTTTCTGCCGCCGAACCATCCAACTGATTGTTACTCGTTGACATTTTTTGTTTTGTTTTTTTATATTTTCGTCTACTTTGTGTGGCGCGCTTCCGCCCGTGCGTTCGTCACGTTACCCACAGCTGCCTCTTGGGCTCGGAGTACACGTTCGGAGGAAGCTCAAGTTCAATTTCGACTCTGGTCTCCGATAAGGAAGAGGAGTCCTCTGTCCTCCTTTCGGGATCAGACACTGCCTCTAATCCGGATGACGACGACGACTACTTGAAGGCGCCCTCCGACTCAGAAGTGTGACCACATCGCCCCGGAAGCTCGTGAGCTGCGATTCTCCCCAGTCGCGTTTGAGCCTCGGACAAATGACGGCCGGAAGGCCTTTCTCGCCTCGCTTCTCCTTGATTTTCTTGCCATGAGCCATGGTTTTGATGTCCTACCATTCAACCATCTCCTCATCCATCCTATTCAAAATTTACATTATCGATTTATTTTTCATCTATATCGATTTATCCAATCATCATAGATATCCAATTTATTGAGCTCGATCCATCCACTCTAATCGCTACACAAGGGCGCCTTTACCGGTTCAGAGCGCCCCAAATAGTCACCTCTTTAGGTTAAATGGCTATGCATCTGCCACACATTTTATTACCTCTAACCTCTACACTTCTTTTGCAAAAGCCTTTGAAACTTTCTGGCGAAGATTCCCATGTTGATTCTTAGTTTTATGTATATAGTTAAGGGTAATATAATCACTCAATTTACCCTTCCCAAGTTTAATTCGAAATTTACACACGCTTCATTTGCTTGAGCTTAACTGCATTTTTGCCGCTCGCTTTATTCACAGAATTGTATTCACATCGGCTTTTTTTTAAAGTCCCGAGCTCTAATGCTGTCTTGCTTCAGGCTTGAGTTATAACTGTTTTCCTACAAGGTAGAGGAAAACATTATATATATATATATATATATATATATATATATATATATATATATATATATATATATATATATATATATATATATATATATATATTAATATATATATATATATATATATATATCTGTATGGTGTTTTGCCGTGAAGTCTGCATTTAATATTGAGGATAAATTCTAGAGTCACCAGAAACGGATGTAACATCTTTAAATTTCTTACACGTTTCGAAAACTACAAGTTTTCATTTTCAGGCTAGGATAAGTTTACTAAAGTTAATACATTTGAAGAAAACATGAAAATGCCAACATGACATTGAATTGCTTTAAAAAGCGACCAATTATAAAATATCAATAAAAAATACTATAAGTTAAAATTTGCTTTAAAACTGACAAAAAAGCAGGTAATAAATAAAGTTTATTTCAGAAATATCTAAAACTTAATTAATTAAAAACTATAAAAGAAATTGACCTGGCAATAGTTAAAGATAATCAACTATATTATAATTTAAACTTTGTTTTTAAATTTGTGAACACTGTAAGAGTAAAAAACATTTAATCGAAAAATGGGTTAATTTTGGTACTTACTAAAGTGGATCCATCCTCGAGAGGTTTAAGGTAAGGAACCAGTGGGTTGCTGCCCAATCCAAGTGGATTCTATATTCCATCCTAGAGAGTGAATGGTGGGTTTAATAAGGGGCTAGTATTTATAGGTTACAGTGACGCTTGGGAGAGAGAAACCTCATCTAACCAAACAGTAGTTAAAAAAATAAACCGACTAACAAACTGTAGTTAAAATTAGTTAATTAATAAAGCTATTGCAATTAAATCTTCATTGAGTGTAGGTTTGTAGTGTTTGATATATAAAGATTCGAGGGTTCTTAGGCACTGTTGGTTGTTGTTAAAAGCTAATACTTTAAAATTATCAATAGAAATGTCAGTTTTACAGCTTATGGTGTGTTTCCTAATAGAAGACTTGTGCTTTTCATTTATGACATACAATTTATACTATATTAGAAATAAACTGTCAACTCACCCACCTCGCCCTCCCGGAACCTGCTTTCAGAATCAAATCCTCACTCACCGCTCTATCCAGTCATTTTAATCCACCACCCTACTGTTTCACGCCCTACGCCCCTTTAAAAAACGAGTGCGTTTTTGTCCCTTGGCGTCTATAACTTCCCCTAAGGTCTCCTCTTTAACATCCTTTAACTGAGTAAAAATTGATTTGATAGAATTTTAATTGCTCATGAATGTAGTTTTCTATCACTATCACTCCACGTGTATTAATTGAAAGGGGTGGTAAAAGGTGATTGAAGAGTAAGCTCGTAGTGCCTGGTGCCAATCTCTGGTAGTCATAGGGAGTGTAGCCAAAAATCAAGATTTAGGTTTTGATTTATACACACTCATATTCTCCCTCTTTGTTCTTCCCTCCATTAAATCCTTAGTCCTCGCCAATGCCATTTTCCTCTTTTGGTTTATAATGTATTTTGATCGGATGTTTACAAATAATTGGCAACCTGCTCGAGTTAACCTTGCCAAAATGCGATATATTTGATCGAGTCTCGTAAATGTCACTTTCCCATATCCAGTAAACACGCGTTGGATTAGCGAAGTGGTATCATAGTTGGCTGTATATCTTTGTGTCGGAGCTCAGCTCCAGAAGGTTTGCGTCCCCGTCCCTTCTCCATTTTACAAGAGATTTGTATCCTAAATGAACATAAAAAGCCCGGAGTCTTGAACTAGGCCCAGCAATCATACACGTGTAGTTCGATTTCCATCTCGTCTTTTGAAAAAAATAAAAATGATTTGTCTAATCTGCATTCAACTAACTTGGACTCCTGTGCATTCCTCCCTCGACCATGTGTCTACTTAAGGTAGAAGGACTGTGGGTATTTTTATTAATTCTAGAACGGTCGAGTATCTAATCGCAAAGCAAAATATCTTGATAACACTTGTCTACAAAGGGTCCCTCTGCTGTTGTAGGGTCGACCTCCTCACTTTGTTTCGTTTGTGGGAGTTTGTGTTCTTGTGTTTGTTCATAAAGTTGCTCATATACTCAGGAGTTAACGGGAGTCTTACATACAAACTTGTACCTTAAGGCTTGGGATGATTTATATCCTGTTTTCCCCAATTTATTACTCATTCTTTATTTGCTTCTCCTTTTTCTTAATTTCAAGTTAGTTTTC
This sequence comes from Ceratothoa steindachneri, assembly GCA_963969495.1. Taxonomy (NCBI): domain Eukaryota; kingdom Metazoa; phylum Arthropoda; class Malacostraca; order Isopoda; family Cymothoidae; genus Ceratothoa; species Ceratothoa steindachneri. Next base: position 142,776,791 of record OZ018331.1, on the reverse strand, counting down.
ATCCTAGCAGTTAAATCGTGAGCTTTCAAGAAGTTTGCTGCGGCAGAAGTCTCTTTTTTTTTCTCAATCGATATATTATTTATTTTTACCGCTTTTTCTCTCCTTCACTGCGCTTGTGTGTTCGTTATTGGACGCCTGTTTGAATTTTCAATCTTGCCACTCCCTTATTCCCCTTTTGTCGTCAAACTTCTTGAGTGAAGGGATCTTTCTTACATTTTTCGGGGCGTTTAAATCGTTATTCGTCATACATTTTCAACTCTCATTCTGGAATTTTAATGATGTAATTATAACGGGGGTGGGGGGGTAACGTCAAGTGTTTTCGTTCAACCTCAGGGAACTATGGACTTTGCTTTCACTTGAACCTGACTCACTTAACGGTCGGGTTCTTCGGTAGCAGCTTCTCCCGCAGCGAGAAAGTGGAGAGCTGATTTGCACATAGACCAGTGCTTTGCGTCTATCGCTTGTCCATTCTTCTTTAACTTCTTATTTTATCATCATAGCCCAAGAATAGATAACTTTGATCTTTCTCTGTACTACTTTAGTGTTCATATGCTTTTTCCTGTTCCTTCACCCTAACCCTCCCTCCAGCGCCCGTCCCTTTATAATCATTGCTGCCGCTGCATTGTGATTTTTTTGATTTTGCGCTTTTCGCAATGATGCTTTTGATCTAGTCTATGGTTGTGGTGTTTGATTTTGTCTTTCCCCCCCTTCAGCGAGCCTTGTTGGGGACGACATCGCGAAACGTGACGGAGCCAACGTTGAGCAACTTTCTCGGCGCCACACCCCAATGGGACAATGAAAGATTGGCTCCGCCATCGACCGGATTCTCAAGAATCGGCGCAAATTTGGAAGGAAGTAGCTGAAGCCTGCAGCGGATGTCCGTTGCATGAACTCTTCATATCGATGTTTTTTTGTGTTTTTTCTCTCTGTACACGCTGGTGTAGAGGTTTAATGCATCGAGCGTGGTCCTGTATTATTGCTCTCTATCTCCTAAAGGAATAATGAGTATGTACTCTTGTATCCCGGACAGCTGTCCTGAACTCCCCTGTTCTTCTGAGGTTAGTTATCTCTCCTTTTACCCACATGGCTGAACATAATGCAAGGTTAAAAATCCCCCGTCAGTTGGGCCAGTCTTAAATTTTTTAACTTTCGGGTGGTGTTGATCTTAGGTTTAAAAAGTACATTTTATCCGTCTCAAAACTCTATTTCGTATAATGAACCCAAGTATTATGATTGTCATGATAAACCTACTGTGTACTACGAATTTTGTCGGTTTTAGTTCCCACCGATAGCCATTGCAATCGTCTATTCATACCAAAGATTTTCTTTATTATTAGTCTGGTTTATTTGTTTTGCGTATGTACTTTTATTTGTGCGTTTACTTTATATGACGTAACCGAGATTTTAGGTTTAACCGTCATTTTCAGAATCTTATTCTTCTGTAAACCGATTTATCTTTTAGTTGAAGTGTTCAATAACAGCGCGAAGAAGGGGTGGGCCCCCTACACTTCGATAGGTTCCTGAAGTTTTGATAATCTTTAAAATGCCTATTTATTCCTTCCCACTTAAGTTCCATTTTCTCTTCAAAAGAGCTAATGGCTTATTGTTTTGAAATCCACTCTTTAGTCTAATCTTCAGTTAAACATAACGTATTTTAGTAAATCTCAACGTTAAAAAAATATGGGAATTTATTGTTTAGCTTTAAATTAAGCCTTAAAAAGCATTTTTTTCCCCCTTTTATTGCAGAGTTCAAATAGAATCAGAAGTGTTTGAACGAGCGTTTGCTATGCTTTGAATGACCTACGATTCTCATTAATACAGTAATTCATGACATTTTTTGCCATTTTTCCTTCTATATGCTTTATCCTCTATTTATCGTCATAAATGTAAGAAAACAGAAGGTACTCGCTCAACACGTGGTGTTGATAGACATTTAACCCTTGGAAATTCTTGTGCCTATGGCCTCCAGGTTAAGGGTCATGTCGTCCAATCCCCGCTTTCGAAGGACTGTTCTCTTTTTCTTTTCCTTTTTTTTTTTACCACGTTTGGCAATAGGTCAGATAGTGAGTTTTCTGCTTATGAAATTTTAAATGTTTTTGTTTATAGATTTATGTACAAATTTTTAAATTATGTTGGAAAATAAATGCCCCTTTTAAGGGACTGAAGTTTCCATCAATTGATTATATTTTTTTATAGAGAAATTAGTCTTGAGCCGATTATATTTTACTTCGACTCATAATTAGAAACTGAATAATCTAAGATATTTGGATTGCAATTATAAATGTACGTAATTCATGTTTAAACATAATGGTATGCAAGATCTGCAATAAGCTTCGCCATTATACCATTTCCCGTCATAGTAGCTTTGCTTCATTTTGTTGGGTTTTTTTTGCGTGGAGTATTCATATAAATACCCATTTTTTGTACTTAATATCAAGGATCTGAGCCTTTTCTGTGATTCAATTTTTTTGTACTATTCTGAATAACGCTTTTTAGCAAATTGAACAAAAGAACTGAATCTTATTTACTTCTCACAAACCACTTAATTTCATGCACAGTAGGCAAGGCTTTGTTTTTTTAAACTAGCCAACCCGTAGAACAAAAGAAGGGTTGTAGAGTGGAAATGACACGACACGTGGATAAGGTTAAACTGAAAGAGAACTTCCACTTCTTACCTGTTGTGCCATTGACCGTTAGCACAGGGGGTAGGTACTATAAAATTCCCACGGAATGCAACAGCCTACCTCCGCTCTAACAAGATCCCTCATGACAGTCTCACAGGGGGCGCGGCCCCACTTAATTGTGGTAACGTTGACGGGGCCTAAGCACATGTTGTAGGATCAAAGAATTTATCCCTTAATCTCTAAAGATGTCGGAGGGAGCAGATATGCCATCTGCTCCCGGAAAGCTTTAAACAACAGCAGCGACAAACAATTTCAGAGTATTCATTCCTTTAACCTTCATCCAACTTTATCAAATGAAGTATTAAAGTAATTTAGAATACCAATGAACTTAGAGGAGCCTACTCCACAGAACTCATGAACAAATCCATATTTGGCAAATTACCTCAGTAGCCTGACTATATGGTTTTGGAGAATACCCATACAGTCTTCGAGACTAAATCCGAATAAGGAGGACTGGCATGTCAAACTACGGTCGCCAATTGTCATGGCTAGAGCTGTAAAAAGTGACTGTAATGGGCGGAATTATTTTATTTTTCCAGTTGATCGGGGTTATTTTTAATGTTGATACTAGCTATTTTTTATTTTCTGAACAACGATGTTACAAAAGAAAGTCAATAAACTTCGATTTTTCTTCATAAAAGAGTTAGATCGCGAACTTAAAATTACAGAGAAATTGGTGGCCTGACCGACGTGCGTGCGTGAATTTACTTTTACCCCCCAAATTTTTTTCGTTGTGACAAACGTTATTTCCCGATGTAATAAAAAAGTGTGTTCCTCCAGTTGCAGGTTTAAAAAATTGGCTTTATGGGACTTTCCTTCGAGTAAGAACCTTGGTGTACTGGCTTATTTTTATCGGGAGGTAATAATTCGTTATTGCGAAAAGCGCTCCGAGAAAATCGGCGGATCATGGAAGATGGTGGAAATAGACAAAGCCAAATTTGGGAAGAGAACGTTCTGAGTAACCATGAATAAGTTTAGGGGTAGGAGGTTATCCAAACATGTTTAGTTTTGGTAATTCTACTAATTAACTCTACAAAATTGCCAACAGATTGTGTTACTAACCATATACATCTTTGTTCAGGAAAATAAAAAGTAAATAGTATTATCATTAAAAACAATCCCGCGAGTGTACCCTAAGAGGTCTCACGGCTTTTTAAGATGGCGTCGTTGAAGAATCGGGTTGAATATAGACCCTCTCTGCCATCAAAATATTACTTCTGGACCACAATTACAAAGAAGTATTATAGGTTTAGGTAATAAAACCTTAATAATTTTACCTTATCAAGAATCATTTACTTTGCTAATATCTAGATTATAGATAGTGCCCAAAGGCAAACAAGACTTCTTTCTGTTTCTCAGGTCAGTTCGAGCCAGCGGAAAATGTATTTTTGAGGCCTCACAACCCCGTAAGGGGCGCGGCGATTTGCCATCCTGGCCGCCGTGCTGACGGGACTCAGCACCCCGTCCGGCCCCAGCTTAGCCTCTCTTCCTTCCTTCAAAACACTTGTTTCCTCTCTTTTCACACAACTTTCTCTGGTCAGCCTCTAATTTCACAGGGTAGATGCTGACCTTCCTTTCAGCCAACCGTCCCGCATCGGGGCTGAGGGGGTAGGGGACAATGTTCCCTAACCCCTGAGCTCCGGTCTGGGATGGCTGGTTTTTAACAACCTGCTTCATCCCCACCCATACCTTCCTCACATCCCTTTTCCTCTCCTCTTCACAATCTATATATTTTACGCCGTGTTCAAGGTGGAGCCGCCATGCCGATGGACTGCCAGGCCACCAGGCGGGAGGGGTGGTCCCAAATGGCGGCGCCGGGCTTGTAAGCACCTCTCGCAGTGCGGGCTACTGCGAGAGGTGTGCGCTATTGCATCCCGTGTTAAAAAAAGGGTCACCATGCCCAATGATGAAGATCAAACAAAAAAAAAACAACCCCCAACTTCCCCAAGAACAACGGAGCCGCCCTCGGGCAGCTCCAGCAAAAAAATGGAGGTCCCCCCCCCCCCTGTGCTTGCACAGGGGACCCTCCATATTTCTCTAACCGGAGAGGAGGCTTACTCCTCTCCTTCGCTTACGGGTGCAGGGGACTCCCCCTCACCCCCTTCTCTGGAGGTGCTTTCGGGCACCTCCCTATTTCCAGCGGCAGTCCCTCCTTTTCTTTCTAAGGGGAGTGCAAAGAAAGCCAGCAGGCAGCCCATTGCCGACCGCCCCTCTTGTAAGCGGCTCGGTAGGGCAAACCCCCTTAGGGGGGAGAGGGAAGCCAGGCCCCTTCGGTCGCTTCCCTCAAAAGACCTGCTGGTAAGGATATTAAACCTTGCCGGGGTTAAGGCTTGTGCCTCCCCACAAATGACTCTTGACGCTACCAAGGGGACCTGCGATGTCCTGGGAGGGGATGGCCAACTGGAGGCCCCTCCTGTGATAGACATGGTCCTTGAGGAGACCCAGCCTCAGACGGTAAGGCCTTCCATGGGGGGAATCCGGGCTCGGCGCCAAGCACCGAACCCGAGTCCGCCCCTATGCAAGGTCCCCCTAAAACGGCTGAGGGCTCCGAGGCAATACAAGGAGGGGAGGGATCTCCTCCGACAGGTGCCCCCACGACTACCAGGACCTTCTCCATTTCGGAGAGGGACCTGGCTGAGGCCGGCCCATCTGGCATGGGGGCTTCTGCCGGCGGAGGTGAGAAGCGGGTTCATTCCCCGCCCTCCTCTCCAAAAAAGAAGAAGACTCGGGGCCCCTCCATCCGCGGAGGCTGCGGGAACGGATAGATCTGCTGCCACTTTGGTAGGCGACCAAGCCAAGATCGGCACATCCAGCCCCTCTACCCCCCCGTGTGCGGAGCCCCTGACTAAGACCAAGAGTGCACAGGGCGGAGCCTCGATGACATCGGGGCCCCTCATTCAGAGGTTACCTGGCGTTTTCGAGCCCGCTGGCTTCAAACGCTTCCTCGTTATTCGCTCCACTGATGGCACCATGTTGTCCAAGGGCAACATGATCCATCAGAGGAGAGGATTAGCTAGTGCAATTGGTAGAGAGCCGAAGGTGACCCGTTTCTCGGACGGCAGCCTTTTGGCGAATCCCGCCGAGGCGGCCAAGATAAGTGCTCTTCGGACACTTCATGGCACCCCGGTGAGTGTGACGCCGCACTCTACCATGAACTTTGTAAAAGGAGTAGTTTATGCGAGGGAACTCGTTGACTACTCCATTGAGGACATCACCCTAGAGCTGGCCGACCATTGGGCGGTCAAAGTCGAACGTGTGATGAGAAAACAGGGAGGGGCCTCGAGACCCACCCCTACACTCTTCGTCACGTTCGACTGTGACAAGCTCCCTGAGTCGGTGCGTCCCAGTTGGTACCGCTACCGCGTGAAGGCATTCATGCCACTGCCGCAGCGGTGCTATTACTGTCACCGCTTCGGCCATACGAATCGCTTATGTAGACGTGCAAAGTCGGGGTCACCCGAAGTATGTGTAAATTGCTCCAAGGTCGCACACGATAAGTCCAAATCGTGTGTGGCCAAGTGTGTCAATTGCGGAGAGCCGCACCCTGCTTCTTCGAAGCAATGTGGTGCATATCTCCTGGGAAAAGAAATCCTGGCCGTTCAGGCCCAGGATAGAATCTCATTCCGCGAGGCTAAGGACTTGGTCTTGGCGCGCCCAGCTCTGCCTGGAACGTCATATGCCTCAGTAGCTAGAAAGGCACCCTCTGCTCCTGGCCCATCCAGGCCAACGAGCACGGTTGTTTCCGCGCCCATTCGGAGCTCTTCTGCAGGCTCTACCTAACCCCGGCGCTCCCCTGGTAAAGCTGGCGGCAAAAAGGGTTCATACCCAGCCCCGGCTAAAACCAGGGCTCCCCCAGCGTGACCGTTTCCCGCAAGGCGAAACGGCCACGCGCCTCCACCGAGTCGTTAGACTCACAGGAGGCAACACCCCTGAAGATGGTCGCTAGGCCATCTTCGGGGGTTCCTAAAGCTGTCCCCCGAAAGGAGCTTCGGCTCCTTCGCCCACGCCCCGAGGTGGAGCGAGTGGCTCGGAGACGGTGATTCCTCGAAAAGAGGGCCCCCCGCCTCCGAAGCCGCAGCGCCCGCCTAAGGTTTCGAGGCGGAGGGAGGAAAAGACTCGCAGGGCGAGCCCAACCTCCCCCAATAAGTCCTCGAAGGCGACAGCGCCCGGGGTTCTGCCCCCGGGAAGCGTACGGCCATTCCCGTGAGGGTCCCCGCGTCTCCTCCGAGCTAGGCCTGGAGGGCATATTCCTTCAATGGAATTGCCGTGGACTCCGGGCCAACTGGGAGGAGCTGCGGAGGCTCGTCCCGCTCCTTGTTAGCTATTTTTTTGCAGGAGACCATGCTAGGCGCGTGCCCCCTGCCCGTCCTCCCGGGGTACAAGGGTCTTGCGACCCCACCACCGCGGGATGGCCGGGCTGGGGGATGCGCGGTTTACACCCGGCATGATATCTCCGTTCTTCCTTTCTCTTTAGATACCTCCTTTCAGGCAGTGGCTGTGCAGCTGCACCTGGATAGGAGGTATACTATCATTTCTGCGTATATTCCACCGTCAGCTGACTTCGACGCGGGGGACTTCCGCCGCGTCGTGGCACGGTTGCCGAGGCCCTATCTCTTGCTTGGAGATCTGAACGGCAGGCATCCTCTCTGGGGAGATTACTCCATAAATCCCAGGGGACAAGTCCTTGCCGATCTGATCGAAGAGCTTGAAATGGGTGTCCTAAACGTGGATGAGTTTACGCATCACTGTCCGAGAATCGCTTCATTTTCTTGCCTTGACCTATCTTTGTGCTCTTCGGATGTACAGCCTGATTTTGATTGGGGGGTGGTCGATGACCTGCATGGTAGTGATCACTTTCCCATTCAAATATCATTTTCAGGGCAACTGCCGCCTGAGAAACCACCTCGGTGGTGCTTGGCGCGGTCGCGGTGGCCTGCATTTCAGGAAATGACTGAATTCTCTATCTCGGTCGAGGAGTTTAGGTCGGTAGATGAGGCCGTTGAGTTCTTCTCCGGCAACCTCATCGCCGTGGGCCTGACTACTATTCCTAGGATGTCTGGCCGTTTTGCACGCCGACCGCTCCTGTGGTGGTCGGCCGAGTGTGAGACGGCCCTCAAACAGAAGCGTTATGCCTACATGCGCTATAAGCGCCGCCCGAACGATTTCACTGTCGCTGAATTTCGTCGGGCTAGGGCTAGTTCCGGTATATTTCGAAGCACGCCCGCCGCTCTTCTTGGCGGGCATACGTGTCTTCACTTAACGGGAAGACCCCTTTAGCTGACGTGTGGAAGCGAGTCAAAAGGATTCGGGGCAAGTTCTCGCAGGACCCCCCTCCCGTTCTCCAGGAGAATGTGACCGCAATCTCGGACCCCGCGTCCGTGGCGGAATCCTTCGCGACCGCTTTTTCTGCATTCTCTAGCTGTGATGCTGCTCCGCCAGCATTCAATGCACGTCGTGATGTCGCGGAAGGCCGCCGGCTGGACTTTACTTCCAGAGGCGGAGAACCCTTCAACGACAAGTTTACTGTAGGCGAGTTGCGTTCCGCTCTCGCTTCGTGCGCGGACACCGCCCATGGTCCGGCCGATGTCCCGTACGCCATGCTTCGACACCTAGGTGAGCGAGGCATGGCTTTTCTTTTAGATTTGTTCAACAGGATCTGGGAGGAAGGTCTTCTCCCAGACTCCTGGCGAATCGCTACTGTGCTTGCCTTTCGCAAACCGGGAAGAGATCACTCTACTCCGACCGGTTTCCGCCCAATTTCTCTAACCTCTTGCGTGTGCAAGTTGATGGAGAAATTGGTAAATGTTAGATTAGCCTTTTTCCTGGACAGCGGAGGCCATCTGTCTTCCGCACAGTGCGGCTTCCGCAAGTTCCACTCCACGTCGGATGCTCTGCTCCGACTGGAAAATGCCGTCTGCGAGGCTTTCCTTCGTAGACAGCACTACGCCACGGTGTTTTTCGATCTGGAGAAGGCCTATGATACCGCATGGCGATACGGTATCATGGAGACTCTCCACACGATGGGGGCGAGAGCACCCCTCCCAATTTTTATATCTGAATTTTTGCGAGATCGTCGATTCCGCGTACGGGTGGGGGGGAGCCCTATCCGGCCCAAAGGAGCAGGGAAGTGTCCTCAGTGTCACACTCTTTGCCCTGAGCATCAACGGCATCACCACGGTGCTGCCGGAAGATGTTCTCGCTACGCTCTACGTGGACGACCTTTCGATCTCTTTTGGCGCGGCCCAGATGCCAACTCTGGAGCGTCGACTCCAACAGGCATTGAACCGCGTCTCTCACTATGCCGAAGCGCACAGGTTTCGGTTTTCTTTGGCCAAGACTAAGGTGGTGCACTTGTGCCGCCATCCACGGCTTCACCCCGACCCAGACTTGTTTCTTAATGGGGTGAGCTTGGATGTGGTTGAGTCGCACCGTTTCCTTGGTCTTGTATTCGACCGACGCCTCACCTGGGAGGCTCATATTCGCAGCCTTAGTGTCTCTTGTACCCGCGCCATAGACATTCTCCGTTCCGTGACGTTCAGCGCTTGGGGCGCTGATAGGGCTACTGCCTTACTTTTTTATCGATCCTTTGTTCGCTCGAAGCTCGACTACGGATGCGAGTTTTATGCATCCGCAGCCGAGCGTTTATTGCGGAAGGTGGATTCGATCCACCACACCGGCCTTCGCCTTGCGACCGGGGCCTTCCGCACTTCCCCCATTGAGAGCCTGTTGGTCGATGCTGGGGAGATGCCACTCGCTCTGCGCCGCGTGCAGTGTATCACTCGACTGTACGCGCGAGCCCAGCGCCTCCCTCAGTCGCCAACAGCTCTCACTGCATCCGCAGCTGATCTCGATGGTGCCTATTCTGTCGAGAGACGCCAGTCATACCCTAAGCCTTTTGGGTTTAGGGCCAGGAAACTCCTTCGAGAGGTAGATATTGCTCTCGGGCCGGTGGCGCCCCTGGTTTTGCCCAGGACGCCACCCTGGAGGGTACCACATTTGGCTATTTGTCACCACGCCGCTGCTCCCAAAGCTTGTACTGCGCCGGGAGTATTGCGTTCGACCTTTTTGGAGCACACATCGTGTCACGCTGGAACCGTGCCAGTGTATACGGATGGCTCCAAGTCCCAAGAGGGGTTCGGCTTCCACGCCGTATCCCCTCTGTTTGAAGTCAGCGGGGCTCTACCACGCGCTGCGTCTGTCTTCACGGCCGAACTGGTGGCAATACACCACTCGGTACGGGAGATTACGCGACGTGCCCGGTTCGGAGACCGGATTGTGATCTATAGCGACTCACAAAGCGCCCTGAGTGCTCTCGGGGCATTGGAATCTCCGCATCCCCTGGTTCGCGATATCCGTGACGCCACGGTTTTGGCGAGCCGGGCAGATGTCGAGATTATCTTCTGCTGGGTTCCTGGACATGTAGGAATTGCGGGGAATGAGCGCGCCGATGAGGGCGCCAAAGAGTCCGCGAGGACTCTGCGACCGGACCAGCGTTTCACTCTTCCTCACACCGACTACATAGCAGGAATACGGGCAGCTCTTCCGACTGCTTGGCAAAGAAGATGGGAGACGGTCGAAGGGAACTTAAAGTTGCGTGCCATTGCGCCGCGACTGTTCCCATGGACCTATCTCCCAATGCCGCGGCGGCTTCAGGTTGCTTTCTGTCGTCTTCGAATCGGACACACTCGTGTGACGCATCGCTACTTGATGGAGCGCTCGCATGTGCCCTATTGCAACGACTGCGTTGTCCCCCAGACTGTTCGGCATATTCTTTTCGAATGTCCCAGTCTGGGTGATCTTCGCGCACGATACCTGTCTCGGTACCGGGATGGGCGGGGTCGCTACCGCCTATCCCTTGTACTCGGGACGAGTGCGTGCACCATGACTGGTGGACTTATTGACTTTTGGGGGGAGGCCGGCCTTCTCCCCTTTATTTAAGGTTCCTTTTTTTTGTTATTGTTTTGTTTGTAGGTTGCACTCTCCTGCACCGGGGTGAGGGGGACCTCCCCCCGCTGCCGGAGATTGCTTCGATTGTTAAGTTTTTCCAATTTATATCATTGTTAAGTTTTCATATTTTTACTTTAAAGTAGCCTAGTTCTAGGCTGTCGTGTTTTTCGGCGACCTATGCCCAAGTGGGTAGTTGCCAGATGGGCTCCATAAAATTAAAAAAAAAAAAAATGAGGCCTCACAATTTAATAAGAGAATCATGTCCCAAGATGGAACGAGTCCAAACCCTTAATTCCAGAGAGCTGTGGCAGGGGCGTTTGAGAGGAAAGTTCACAAAATTACATTGAATATTATGGATAACTGCATAATTGTAAAACTTGTGACATTAAATAAAATAAGAGTATTAATAACGATCGGTAAATAGACTCAATTAAATTGAATTAAAATAGTCACCAGATTATAGTTTAAGATAATGTGCAATTGTGTATTCATTAAGAACATAAAGATCGTGGTGTTCACATTACAAAATTAAATTATCGGATACAGCACGAAAGATTAGATTAAAATAATTAGAAAGGGAATGAATCATTTGAAAATAGAGCGCGCATACATAATTAGTGAAGCAATTAATAACGAAATAATAATGAACTTATCCCAAGACATGTGCAATCTTGATCTGAGCACTCTGATCAAAAAGAATAAGAGTGGAGTTGAAGGAAAAATTGTCCGCCTGATCACATAATATGGTTGAAAGCTCAAAATATCGCGAAACAAATGTGAAAGCACCTATTTACATACCTAATTATAATTTGAGAAATTCTCGCTTGCATGAAAGTTGAATGGATAAATGCTACATTATGAATTTGAAACAAAATAATCGCAAGATAATAGTTGAACATAATGTGCAATTAGGTGCATTAAGAACAGGCTAATTAATCGATATTCACATGGCCAAATTATATTAGCGGATACACAGCAGAATTGTATGAATCAATCGACCGTAGAGGGCATAATTAATGTGACAATGACAAAATGAAATAATAATGAACTACACCCAAGATAGGTGCAATCTTGATCAAGGCATCTCAGCATATCTGAGCAGTAGTATCATGAAAAATAAAAAGGACAGGCAGGGTGAACGAACAATTGTCAATCTGATCACATGATATGGTTGAAACAATAAACGATCGCGAAACATAAATGTGAAAGCACGTATTTACATAATTATAATTTAAGAAATTCTCGTTTGCGTGGAAGTTGAATGGACAAATACTACAATATTATAGCAATGCCCTCTGGGCATTCCTATAATAAAAACCTCCTGGGAAACTTAAATAAATGATATATATATATATATATATTTAAGTTTCCCAGGAGGATTTTATTATAGGAATGCCCAGAGGGCATTGCTATAATATGAAAAACTTTGAATCATTTTGGAAATGATTTCCATATTAGCTCGTTGCCGTCAAAGTGTCATTTTTTTTATGATGTATAAACACGATGTTTGTGAATTGATTGGTGAGTGAATATTAAAAACAAAAAAAATGAGGATTGATTCAGGGGGCATTTTTACTCAATGCCATCATGAGAGAGTTCACATACGTATACATGAGGGTCTACAAGGAAATATCTGAAAAAAAATATCACTGAGTTAACATAGAAAGGGTTTGCAAAGAAAATAGAAAAAAAAACTACATAAAAACGAATTTTCCTGTTGCTTGAGAGAGATGAGTATGTTCATTAGTTGTGTGGCTCAAAGTGCGAGAATTGAAGCGGATGATTAAGAGTCAACACCCAAAAATAATTCTTTACCTGACAAGGTGGTTTATTCTAAATCAATAAGTAGTTTAAAGAGAGCCCTAAGCTCTCTAGCATCTCAACTAAAGGGTCTTTCAACAAGGACGCTCGAGCTTTGTCAGGCGATAGTGGCCATGTTGTTAAAGCGACATCTGGCAACCTCACTGTGAACTGTTCAGTAGTACTTGGCAAGTCACGATGGAAGTTTATAGCGTTGAACAGCGTTTGCAAATCATCAAATGATATTATTAAAATCAGTGTTCCGTTCAACAAACGTTCCGGGCATTACGTGATTTCTATCCTCGCCACAATCGTCCTGTCGAGTCCACTGTGCGACGCTTGGTGGCCAAATTCGAGGCAAAATGGTCGAACAACAATCAGCCAACACCCGTACATCGCCGAAACGCAAGGTCTGCTGAAAACATCGCTGCCGTAAATGAGAGTGTACGGGAAAATACGAGGCAGTCAATTTCTCGTCGTTCACAAGAACTTGGCCTTTATGCGACTTCAGTTTGGCGAAATATGCGTAGGGACTTGGGTCTGCATCTGTACAAAATCCAACTTACCCAGGAACTTAAGGTAAACGACCATATACAACGCCGTGTTTGCTGATTGGGCTCTAGAGCAGTTGGAAGTTGCCCCAAATTTCCCCCAAAAAATAATCTTCACCGACGAGGCCCACTTTTGGATGAATGGATTTGTGAATAAACAAAATTGTTGGATTTGGGACGAAAACAATCCACATGAGATACACCAGCACCAATTGCATCCCAACAAAGTCACTGTTTGGTGCGGATTTTCGTCTAACGGAATCATCGGTCCGTATTTTTTTTTGAGAACGAAGATGGGATTGCCATAACCGTCAACGGCGAGACCTACAGATCGATAATAAGCAACTTATTGTGGCCTCAACTGGATTATATGCCTAATATGGACAATGACGATATGTTGTTCCAACAGGACGGCGCTACGTGCCACACTGCGCACGCCACGATAGACATTTTGCACCAGAGATTTCAGGGCAGAGTCATCTCGCACGGCGGCGACGTCAACTGACCACCGAGATCATACGATTTAACGCCATTACACTACTTTCTTTAGGCTACTTTGAATTGCAGGTCTATGCGAATAATCCGCAAACAGTTGATGTCCTCAAAGTCAACATAACGAACACCATCCAGCAAATTCAGCCAGATTTATGCGACAAAGTCATCGAAAATTGGGCCTCCCAAATACGTTCCACCAAGCGAAGCCTCGGCGGACATTTGAACGACGTCATATTCCGCATTTAATGCTATAAAAAATGTACTTTCAAATTTAAAATAAATTGAGGGCATATATCACACACAACTTGTTTTATTTACATTTAAAAAAATCGAGCGACCTTATTGAAAGACCCTTTATAACTAGGTTGGTATGACCGAATGCACATGACCTTGAGAATTATGACAGGTTGATTGTTTGTTTTACATTTAATGGAGAATCTCATTTGCGCAGTTTCTAAGTAGAAGAAAATAAACAATGGTTGATTAAGTTGTATTGTAAGCCTTCGTAAAGAATTGAAAAATCGGACGCATGGTCAGTATTTGCTTGGAAGTTAACTTATAGAGGAGCCGAGGGTCACCAGTTTGAGGAGACCCGATTGTATACGTATAAGGGAAACGACCATCGGTTACCCCTTTATTGGAAGAGACGAAAGGGTTGCCAGTTAAGGTTGAGGCAAGAAGGGCACGTTACCTTTATAGCGTGCTGTAGGGACGATCACGGGTTACCACTTTGGGGTAGGAGGAGAAAGGCCGTCCAGGGATGCCGCTTTATGGTACAGACGGGTAAAGGTAACTGTTCCAGTTATGGTTCAAAATGACACGGATATTTCGTGAGGTATCTACTGTCTCCGGGTTGAAGCGATAGGTGGCGTTAAGTTTGTATCTGACTCCAAACAATACTTGAATAATATACCGGCTTTGTTGGGCTTAGCGAAAGCTTGTGATCGAGAAACGACTGAGAGGAATCACGTAAATAAATAAGGTTTAATTTCAAACAAACAAAACAAGCTAAATAAAAATGAGGTTCGCGTTTACAGACTACGGTCAGAGAAATTTCTTACTGCCAATTAGGAAAGCGAGAGTAACAAGAACAAGACTTAGGTGGTTAAGACATGAGCTTCGCTACACTAAACGAAACGTAATTAATAACGGGACGACTCTGAGGTCGAGAGTTAGAGTCAAGAATTAGGATGCATTTGTCTTCTATAATAAGGGCATGAAAAAGGCGTGGCCTCTTCCTGCCTCCAGGGCACACAGTCTTTAGCTCTGCCTACAGGGTGGGATTTCCTCAACCGACGTTAATCCTTTTTCCCGTGGTCATGGATTTATGGTGTCTAAAAATTGACACTTTCTTCATATAAATTTTATAACACCTGACGCTGCGATAGCTGTCACGCCTTAATCCCTTTTCCAGACAAGAAGTGTTCGTTTTTATTACACTGTCGCTAAATTTTTATTGATATCTGAATTCACGGCTTTCCGTTCAATTCCTGGCCGGTCTACAAATACTCACACACACACACACATATATATATATATATATATATATATATATATATATATATATATATATATATATATATATATATATATATATATATGTGTGTGTGTGTGTGTGTGCGTGTGTGTGTGAGTATTTACAGACCGGTCAGGAATTAAACGGAAAGCCGTGAATTCACATATCAATAAAAATTTAGGCGACAGTGTATATATAGTAGGAATATGAAGCCCCAGGAGATTACACTAATCATTTATTGGCCTGACGTTCGGACCTTCGCTAGGACCCTCTGCAGCGGATGCATCGACTATTAGAAGGGGAAAAAAGTCATTTAGCATTCCAGCCATTGAGTCCCTAGCACTCACTAATTCTCCATTGGAATCTATAAGTGGTCCTATTTTATCTCTAACCTTAGTTTTGTATAATTGATAAAAACTTTTAGGATCTTCCTTTGCCCTATTTGCCACTTTAATTTCATAATTTCCCCTTGCTACTCTAACTTTTTAACATCTCTTGCTAGTTCATTATATCTCTGCCTTAAGTGATCCTCCCCATTTTTTATTTTCCTATAAATGCCCTTTTTAATGCCAATATAATGCTTAATTTTATCTGTCATCCATTTTGGTTCATTATTTTTAGTCCTAATCTCCTTATATGGAATGTTAATCATCTGACCTGGGTAAATATGTAGATTAGCGGCTCGGCCGAAAAAAAATTTGTGTAAATATTATCGTTCACTCGTGTCTGAATATTCATGCGCGTTTGAGTCCTTTTCGAATTATTATTCTATAAACAATTAGGATTTAATGAAACTCAGGATCATCGTAGTGTAGTCCTCCCCATTGTGTTTACCCCCACACGAGCCGTCAACTTAAATGTACTCCAAAAACGTGAAACATTTTGGAACACGGACGAAATAGTACGTCCCATCGTTCGCGCCGATAATTAGGATTATATACTGGGGGGGCTGTGCCCCCCAGACCCCCCCCCCATTTGATGAAACTCAGGATCATCGTAGTGTAGTCCTCCCATTGTGTTTACCCCCACACGAGCCGTCAACTTAAATGTACTCCAAAAACGTGAAACATTTTGGAACACGGACGAAATAGTACGTCCCATCGTTCGCGCCGATAATCTACATATTTACCCTGACCTGTAATTAATTGCTCAATTATTCTTTCATACTCCTCTTCAATTGTAATCTCTTCCTCCTGGTGATTATTGTCTCTACTAACTGATATCATTGAATCTATTCCTGAATTGATTTCATTGCCTGGTTTCTGTACAACTGCCTTCAGGTAAGTCCTTAGTCCATTATAATTTGCTCTTCTAAAGTCAGGAATTTTAACATTGTTCATGCGACTATCAATACCATTCCATTTCATCTTGAATCTAATTTCACAATGGTCACTATTACCCAAATTTCCTCCAATCTCAGTATCCTTAATAACTTCTTCCCTATTTGTCAGAACTAAATCCAGTATATTATTACCTCTAGTGGGTTCGTTAATAATCTGCCTCAGAAAATTATCTTGGACAACATTCAAAAATTCCTCAGCCTCCTGATCACCCACAAGAGCTTCCCAGTCTATATTTCTGTAATTAAAATCGCCCATTATACACACATGCTTACCCCTTACTTCTACATGCCCGTTCTATCTCCTGCCACAGAAGATTTGAAGTGCTGAGTGCCGATAACATGTGACTTCATTAATAGGCCTGACGCTATGCATCAGCCAAGTTGTTGGTCAATGGGGGAGGGGGTGTTCAACAACGGAATCGCTTAATGACGGAATCGCTTAGCGACGGATTCGTTGGAACGGAACCTCATTGTTAAGCGAGGACTTGCTGTATTGAATTCAAAGTAGTCATTCATATCAGCATTTTCAAAACCATGAATGATCTTGTATGCCTCAATCGGGTCTCCACAAAATCTTTGTTGCTGTAGTAAAGTTATTTCCAGTCTTTTACATCTAGTCTCATAGGGTAACTCTTTCAACTCTGGTACCAACTTGGTCATCCTTCTTTAAAGCCATTGTGGTGGAATCACAAGATAGCTAGGAAAATTTCTGAGAAGAAAAGGGCATACCATAGATTACAGTGAGAAAGTACTTATGACAATTTAAATCATTATAGGTTGACCAGAAATTAGCTAAATAAGATTATTAAGAAGAGGAAAAGGGCGGAAGAAATGAAATTAGCTCAAGAAAATTCTTTAGCTATTATAGAATTAATAACAAATCTAGCAGTGATAAAATAGGGCCTATTAGATATGAAGGGGTTTTGAAAGAATCTGATGAGGAAATAGTAGAGGTTCTTAATGATCATTTTTCTTCAGTATTTACCCAAGGGAATCAAGATAGATTAATTGATGATACCATTAATATGAACAGGGAAATAATTAAAGGGCTTATATTGGAATTAAATAGGGTAAATATGTAGATTATCGGCGCGAACGATGGGACGTACTATTTCGTCCGTGTTCCAAAATGTTTCACGTTTTTGGAGTACATTTAAGTTGACGGCTCGTGTGGGGGTAAACACAATGGGGGGGACTACACTACGATGATCCTGAGTTTCATTAAATTGGGGGGGGTCTGGGGGGCACAGCCCCCCAGTATATAACCCTAATTGTTTATAGAATAATAATTCGAAAAGGACTCACACGCGCATCAATATTCGGACACGAGTGAACGATAATATTTACACACAAAATTTTTTCCGGCCGGGCCGCTAATCTACATATTTACCTCAAATAGTAGTAAGTCATCTGGCCCAGACAACATTCATTCTAGGTTACTCTCAGAAGGTGTAGATAGTATTGCAGTAGCTCTTAAGAAGATATATACTAGATCACTAGAGTTTGGAGAAATACCTAATGATTAGAAATTAGCGAATGAAGTGCCAATTTTTAAAAAGGGAAGTAAAGAAGATGCAAATAACTTTAGGCTGGTAAGCTTAACTTCTATCGTTTGTAAAATCCTTGAGAAGATAGTTAAGAAGGGGATTTCTGACCATCTAGAGTGTGGTAGATTAATAAATGATGCTCAGCATGGGTTTAGAAGAGGTAGATCGTGTTTAACAAATTTACTGGATTTTATGGATTATGTTACTAAACAATTAGATAAGGGAGAGAATGTTGATGTAATTTACTTAGATTTTAGCAACGCTTTTGATAAGGTTCCACCTAGGAGACTAGTTCACAAATTAAAAATGCATGGGATATGTAGTAAAGTTTTGAATTGGATTACTGGATGGCTGAAAGACAGGAAACAGAGAGCTGTGCTGAATGGGGTGAGGTGACAGTGGAGGGACATATTCAGTGGTGTACCTCAGGGATCCGTTCTAGGCCCTTTATTATTCATAGTTTATATAAATGATCTTGGGGAGGCTGTAAATAGCAAAGTGTCAATTTTTGCTGATGACACTAAATTGGCAGTTGTAGTCAAAGAAGTTAAGGGTAGCTTTAAAGCGCAGACCGACTTAAATAAGTTATTAGCTTGAGCTCAGAAGTGGCAGATGACTTTTAACCTTAAAAAATGCAAAGTTCTTAACCTGGGAAGGGATAATAGGGAATTTAGCTATGAAATGGATGGGCATTGGCTGAATTCAATTGAGTATGAGAAGGACTTAGGCATAGTAGTAGATAGGTCACTGATGAGGAAATAGTAGGCTGGGGTAATGACAATGCCCAAAAATGTCCAAGGAGGTGCACATATGCAGTTAGATAAATTAATTTTATTTTAAGCAGGTGCAGAATCAGTTTTAACAAAGACTAATACAATTTTAGTTGGGTTAAAAAGTTGGTTTTGATATTGTAGTGTGGATTATTTTCTTTGTGTCCCTTAGGCATTGTTAAAGCATTTCATAAAGGTGATGCAGCTTCAATTAACTGGTTTAGCAGCTGCTGTTTTGTGTGAAAATTGTCACTTAACTTTCCCCATAAGGAACACAGCAATTTGCTCTCCTGGCTGCCGTGCTGACGGTACTCAGCACCCCATCCAGCCCCAGCTTGGCATTCTTTTTCTCCTTCTGCTAACCCCTACTTTCTCTTCTGTACCAATTTCTTTCACTGCACGGTGATTTCCCTTCCTGGCTGCCATGCTGACAGGACTCAGTGCCCTATCCGGCCCCAGCTTAGCCTCTTCTTTCTTTCAGCACACTGAGCCTAAATAAGGACTGTGCCTAAAAGAAAACTATTAAAAAAAAAATCTCACTTAACTTATTTTTCTATCCGTAAATGGTTTCTATTGTTGCAAGGATCCACATGATCAATGATCACATAATATACAATGCAACTTTTCTATTTCCTTCAATAAAGGTATGTGGTTTAATAAAATGCATTTGTTCCCTAGTAAGAACATAATATTCTGTGCTCTATTTTTAGAAAAATACTCTTATCTAGTTACAGCTTAAGCATTCATCAAATCTTAAGTTTAAATTTGTTTGACCTAAATATAATAGAGGTAGGCATGTGCAGGCAGTGAATCTTTGGAGCATTAGCAAGGGAGACCAAAGTATTGATAAGAACATAAGAAAAGAAGGAGACTGCAAAAGACCATTCATGGCCTACACTTGGCAGCTCCTGTTCCAGTCAATACACAAAAGATTTCTTACCAGAGAAAAGTCATCAACATTGTCACCCTTTTAGGAGTTCGTCAGATCTAATCTACAATATACATAAAATGCATCCAGAGGATTATGTCCATTCATGCAACCGCAAAATATAATCTCCCCACTCCTTAGAAAAATATATACATATGTACATAAAAAGAAGAAGTCAGTCCCATCTAGCAGCTTCATCCATATATTTATCTAATCTATTCTTAAAACTACCCAGAGAGGAGGCTTCTATCACATGTCTCGTGAACCTATTCCCTTCATCTACCACACGATTTGTAAACCAATTCCTCCCAATCTCCTTCCTAAACCTATACTTATCAAGCTTAAACCCATTGCTACGTGTCCTGTCATGTTCACTAAGTATAAGAACCTTACCCAGATCCCCTTTATTATATCCTTTTACCCATTTGAAGACTTCAATCAATTCCCCGCTGACTCTTCTCCTTTCCAATGTATGTAGATTTAGTTTTCTGAGCCTTTCACCATAAGGTAAGTTCCTTAGCCCACCAATCATCTTTGTCATCCTTCTCTGCACAGACTCAAGCAAATCAATATCCTTCCTATAATATGGTGACCAAAATTGTACTGCATAGTCTAGATGAGGCCTAACTAGCGTCAGATACAGTTTTAGAATGACTTCAGCACTCTTATTGCTTACACTCCTCCTAATGAATCCCAATATCCTATTAGCTTTATTCTTAGCATTTAGGCATTGCTTTCTAGGACGAAGGTCTGAACTTACCAAAATACCCAAGTCCCTCTCACAATCGGTCCTCCCTAAAATTCTCCCATTTAATTTATAACTATTCAATGGATTATTTCTACCTATACTAAGTACACTACATTTGTCTATGTTGGTTTCTGGTAGAGAAAAGAAATTACAAAATTTGATTTCCTTCTTTAAAAATATCCTTATGGGAACAATTTATTCTTATTCATAGAAAGGCTACCAGGAACTAGTTAATGAATGGTAACAACACAAATAAGTCACTCATTCAGAATCATTTGTTACAGTGGTCCACATACAAAATATAGAAGCATAGTGGAAAGATATTAAATGTTGGCCTTTGCAGTGTCAATAAATAATAGTAGCTGGATAAATGCCTTTTTTAACAAATTCTATCATCAACCAATGCAGAATTTCTACATTCTATTAGTCATTTGGGGGGGGGGGGTGGCTCATCCATGAGTGAGGAATGGATGATGCAATTTACTAGTCGATTTCATGAGAGTCAGAATTGTACCAATATTCTATCCTGCTACATATGTGATGATGATCATCATCACTCTAAATTGTCTTTATTCACAAAAGTGAAACAGCATCAAGGTAAGAAGGAGGCACTAGATCATGGTTTTGCCACATATGATTGCTATCAACAGTTTTGCTCTATATAGATCTCCCATCTCCTTAAATCAACTACAACCTCTGTTAGATATATTCATCCTCCATCTTCAACCTCACTTCTTGATATTCATCCTCCCCAAATGTTACAGAGCATCTCAACTACAAAGGCATACTTATGCTGAGACTGTTGCTGCTTCCAGTCTCTATTGCTGAGACAAAAAGCCATAAAGTAGCAGTAATTCAATCCTCTTCCTCCCTCTCCTCATTCAGCATACAACACCCCAATAAAGAAAAGTCTCTCTATTTGAGACTAAGAAATTTAAATTTGAGCAATGTAATACTTGGAATATAAACTTAAAAATTTATTTTCAGATATACTAAATTTTTAATGCTATGAATTTATTGCCAAAATCATCGAAGGAATTCAATTCAAAACAATACTGGGATAAGTTCTTCTCAAAGAGAGGAACCAAATCCTTTGAATGGTAATTTAAATTGTTCTAACATAATCATGTATTATTATCTTATTAGAAAATTTATAAATATTAATATATTTTTGCTACTATATTGAGTTTAAAGTTGAAATATGTCACATTTTGGGATCTTTACCAGGTATGGTGAATATACTGAGTTATGTGGAATTCTTCAGAAATATATTAAACCTCCCAATAAAATCCTTGTAGCAGGCTGTGGAAGTTCATCAATCAGTGCTAACCTTTTTAATTCAGGTTATAGGTAAGTTGAAGTAAATGTTCCTTGAAAATAGTTAACAATGATCTCATTCCTAAGTACTGCCAGGTTTGATAGAAAACTTAGAGGTAACAAAGCAAGCAATTTTAGGTTTGTATGGCATTATTCATAGTTTTATGTGCTTGTTAACCCATTATTCATCATATGGCATTATTCACAGTTTTGTATGCTTGTTAACTCTTTATTCATCATATGGCATTATTCACAGTTGTGTGTGATTGTTAACCCTTTATTCATCATATGGCATTATTCACAGTTTTGTTTACTTATTAACCCTTTATTCATCATATGGCATTATTCACAGTTTTTTGTGCTGAACTCTTTAGTCATAATATGGCATTATTGACAGTTTTGAGTGCTTGTTAACCATTTATTCATCATATGGCATTATTCACAGTTTTGTATACTTGTTAACCCTTTATTCATCATATGGCATTATTCACAGTTTTGTGTGCTTATTAACCCTTTATTCATCATATTGCATTATTCACAGTTTTGTGTGCTTGTTAACCCTTTATTAATCATATGGCATTATTTAGTTTTGTGTGCCTATTAACCCTTTATTCATCATATGGCATTATTCACAGTTTTGTGTGCTTGTTAACCCTTTATTCATCATATGGCATTATTCACAGTTTTATGTGCTTGTTAACCCTTTAGTTATCATATGGCATTATTCACAGTTTTGTGTGCTTGTTAACCCTTTATTCATTATATGGCATTATTCACAGTTTTGTATGCTTGTTAACCCTTTATTCATCATATGGCATTATTCACAGTTTTTTGTGCTTGTTAACCCTTCATTCATCATATGGCATTATTCACAGTTTTGTGTCCTTGTTAGCCATAAGTGGGCGCGATAACAAAAAAAATGTATCATGATAACCGATAAATGGATAACGCTAACCTTATCAACGATAACCAATAACTGGCGATAAATTTATCCCCCAATAAGGTAATAACCGATAAATCCAAAATTATAATACAATATTGATTATTGATTATATATAGCATTATTTTATAATACAATAGTAAGAATATTTGAATACTGTTTCTTAGTTTCTTACCTGGTGAAGCTCTCCTTCATCTCCTCATAGGTTTTGAGGATCCTCCTCTTAGCCTGGACCTACCTATTTCTGCCTCCAAGGCATGCATGGCTTGCCCCTGTGCTAAACTGGAACCAAAAAATTGAAATTATCGATTATCACTAGTTTGGAACAAAAAGTATTAGTGATACTGATGAATTGCTAATGCAAAAAAAAAAAAATCGGATAACCGATAACCAGATATCGTTATCGCGATAACGCCCACCTATGTTGTTAACCTTTTTATTCGCAAAATTTGTATTTTTGTTGATTATAGTTATGCTGCTGCTATTCCCAACTTCATATCTTTTTTCATGACTTTCCCAAAAATATTTCATATATCCTGTGTGCTTTTCCACCTCTGCATACATTCATTAAGGTTAGGTTGTGGAAAACAAGCTAAAAAAACCCCAAATAAGTTATTTTAAATGATGTATATGTATAGAAAGGTGTTTGTTCATCACAGAGGAGTAGTTTTAAAAGGTTGTGTTATGAATTTCATTTTTGGGTGTAAAATGGCATTTTTCATAGGCTAGAATATTTCTCAACAGTGGCAGCTAATGGGTTAATAGATTAAAAAGAATTTTGAATCTCCAAGCACAAGCATGTTTCCTACATTCACAAGTCATGGATAGTGACATTAATTGATAGATTATATCATTTAGGTGTTAATAAAAAAAAAATCCAAAGAAACAGACTGGTTATAGTTAACAAGAACAATTTTTATTATAAGGTTACATCATAAATGATAACTATAGTTAACAAAAAAAAATTTATAAGGTTACATCATAAATGATAACTAGTTAACAAAATTTTTTTATAAGGTTACATCATAAATGCTAATATAGTTAGCAATAACAATTTTTATTATAAGGTTACATCATAAATGATAACTATAGTTAACAAGAAGAATTTTTATAAGGTTACATCATAAATGATAATTTATATAATTTAGTAGAAGTTATCTGCTCTATAATAATAGTCCTCTAAAATATAGATTTCATACTATATTTGCCTCTATCAAAACTTTAAACACACAATATACATATGGAAATATGATTGTGTTCTTGATATAGTTCACCTCTATTGTAAAATGGAATAAGTTAAACTCAATTTATTTGAATGTCACCAAATTAAATTATGCATTTTGTTAAGATTTTGATGAAAAATTGCATTGATTTAATAAGAATATTTACTGGACTTTAAAAGATCTGCCAGGCATTTGGAATCATTTTCAATTTTATAAAATTAAGTGATTAGTTTTCACTTTCTTTTCCAAAGGCAGATTACAAACATTGACCTCAGTGAGATAGTAATCAAACAGATGAAAACCAAGTATGATACAAGTTGCAAAGAAATGAAATGGATTCAAGGAGACCTATTCAATTTACCATTTGATTCTGATTCATTCTCTTGCATTCTTGATAAAGGAACTTTAGATGCACTGATGAGTGAAAATACAGATCAAGCCCTTTCAAAATCTAATGATTATTTTCAGGTATGTGCAAATGTAATATTAAAATTTTGTTTTAAGTTCATACATTTTTTATTTTGTCATATCCTAGGTTCTCTACAGTCATACCCAGCAGCACTTAGGAATGGTGCACACATTTTTTTCTAGAAGTCTCCTAGAAATGTTATATATTGAAAGTAGTTTTGAGATGATCAAGTCAGTGTTTTGAGGTGGTTGTAGGTGACAATCAAGGGGATGAATATTTTATTTTTGCATTCATGTAACTGCGTGTCCTTTACACTTGGGATGGAGCATCACAGCTTACTGAAGAATCGTATGCCTATATTGTTTAGGTAGTCTTGGATAGGGATAATTTTTGTTTCAGCTTAGAGATATATTAGGTTTTTGTGAAGCCATTTGTGATATGGAGGGCACGAGTTGGTCCTGTTTGTACCTACTATAGATTTGTATTAGATATGGTTGGCACCCAGACTGACTGATGATATGTAGTTTAGTGTGATCTGAATGAACTGTTTCTTTGTGTTGTCCAAAGTTGGTAATTGTTTTGAAGGTATTGAGTTTGGATTTGTCCTTTGAGGTAATGTTTTATGTATTGAACAGTTATGTGGCATTACACTTGAGTGAAAGAGCTTGGCCTTGGAGCAAGATGTGTTTGCGCTATCTTTACTCTTCCATGGACCTCTCTCCCCATGCCACAATGGCTTCAGGTTGCTTTCTTTCATCTCCAAATTGAATACACTCATGGGATGCACTGCCATTTGATGGAATGCTCACCTGATTGTGATGACTGCGTTGTTCCCCAGACTGTTCGGCACATTCTTTTTGAGTGTCCCAATCTGAGTGATCTTTGTGCATATTGCCTGTCCTGGTACTGGGATGAGGTTTATGCACAGACTTGCGGACTATCCACCAGGCTCCTCCATTTTATTTGACTCTGTTGTAGGTTGCATGTTCCTGCACTGGTGTGAGGCGGGCCTACTCCCGATGCTGGAGTGTGCTTTCTTCTAGTTGCCTTTTTTTGTTTTTATTTGTTAATGTTGTTAATTTTTTTTTGCCTATCTTAGCCTTTGTTCCTTTTTTTATCTTTGTTATCTGCTATTTACATATTATTTGTTTTTTAATTTAGCCTAGTAGTAGACTGTGGTGTGATTATGATGACTTTTGCCCTAGCAGGCAGTCGCCAGATGGGCTCTTAAAAAAAAATCTATCTTGGGGCTAAAAAGGGTGAATTTGATTTTTTGGTGGAAGGTGGACATTCTATTGAGTATGAACCTGTTTGTGAGTTTTTCCATACACAGGTAGATTAAGATGGATAGGTTATCTTGTATATGTTGAGGCAGAATAATTGGGTAGGTGGGAAGGGTATGTCATGGATGAAAAGTGTGATTTTTTTTTTTCCTTTGTATGAAGGTGTGGCATGAGACAGTGTTGAAGGGTTTGTCTATGTCTATTGTGGTCATGACTCCATTGTGGGGGACATCTTTGGCTAAAGCCTTCTAAGATGGGTGTCGTCAGGATGGTCAGTAGTGTGGTTGTGAAGAATTTTATTCTGAAGCTATATTGAGTGTGGGAGAGGTGCAATGGGTCTGATTCTGTTTAGGATTAGTTTTTAAGGTGTTTTTGTTATGGTTGAGAATAGTGTAATAGGTCTGTAAGAGTTTTGTTTCATTTGAGGAGTCATTTGAGCAACATGACCTATGCCAGGGATGGACAACATTTTTAATTGTGTGTGCCAAATTTTTGAGACAAATCATGTGCTAATACATTACAATGCCCAATTCTTAATTGTTTGACTTTAAAACAAAATAAGATGATATAAAATTAAAGATTTTTATTGACATTTACTTCCTTATGAATGATACCTAAAAATCAGAGAAAGTATAAAGTTCTTTTACTTACAAAACTACATATTATAATAAACAGAAGTGTATCTACCATTTTTAGCAGAAAACAACAAATTTAAACTAGAGGAAGAAAATTGTTGAGCCTTCATACATATTTAACATCAATGAGAATTCTGCTGCCGTATCACTTCATGTGCCAGTAGGAAATCGTTGGTGTGCCTCATTTGGCATATGTGCCAAGGATTGCGCATGCATAACTTATGCCAAAATGGATATAAAGACCAACATCAAATACTTGGTGGAGTTGTAGTGGAAGAAGAGTGGAGTCATTGATGCTTTGGTGTATATTTCCCTAAAATTTCCTTGAAAGTCTGTCTTATTCCACTTGTCTTCCAGCCAAACTCAATGAAAAATTTGATGTTTACCCATGCTTCCATTTTAGGAGAAGTGATGTTGCTCAAATGGTGGCTATTTTTAACAATGTTTCTTGCATGCTAAACCATCACATGACTTTCTTTCTTGGTTGCTGATCCATCCTATCACTCCTCTTTCTTATCATCATAGGCCTGAATTAAAATCTGAGGCTTGTTTTATTAACTCAAAATTTCCAGGAACATTTGGAAGGTTCCCTAATGATTACAAGATTATATGATTGTTACAAGAATTAGATTGTGGGGGAACTGAAGTATGAAATGATGAAAAAAATATTAATAGAGCAAGTTAAGAGAGTAAAATCAGGTGTGAAGCAAAGGAAAACAAATGAATTTGGAGAAGTGAGAATGAGGCACTCATATGCAGATTTCCAGATGGATTCGTGGGTGTATAGCCCAAAGTGTTTTAAGTTTTAGATATATTTTGAGATAACCTAACATAATTCAACAGATTTCTGGCTGAAACCACTGATCTGAAGTCTGTTTTTCAATATTTTAATTAGAAGCAAAGTTATGAACATCCCAATTTGGGTGGCTTTGGCATCTCCCTCAAATTATAAAGACTCTTAGCTCATCCCCTAATTTACCTAAAATGTTAAGCAAAAAGCCATTCATCCTCTCATTATTCCCACTCACATTCACTGGCCTATCCCTAGTCCTACACAATCTTGTCAAATGCCCAATCACACAACATTTTTCACATGTATTCCTTTGACTATAATACATCCTAGCATAATGCCTCATTTTTCCACACTGGTAACATCTGATCATTCTTGCATTTACTCTTCTGAAAAATCTTTGGGGAGGGGAAAGAGAATCACATGTCAGCTATGATGGATGTCCATCAACCCTCTACACAAATCTCCCCCTCCTCCATCTTGTGATGACCACTCCTGAAGTAAAAAGCGAAAATTCTCTGCCAACTACTCCAACTTGTTTGCCTGTGAGAAAATTGGCCTACTATTTTTTTTTAGTTTGAGCTGAATGTGATGTTTTGTATTTTCTTGTAGGTTGTGTTTGGGTACCAGGTCACAAAGGCTTTGCTTATGCCATTACTGTCCTGAGTGGTGGGGTGGGTTTGTTTGTCTTGTATGAGTTTGGTGATGTTGGAAAGTATAGTGGCTGAGTGTAATGAGCAGAAACTGTGTTGGAAGGAAGGCATCTAGTTAAATGCATGGGTCTATTATGTTTGGTTCTACATTTTTCTTCATGATTTTGGAGGGGTGTATAGTAGGGAGATTGGATGGTATGCTGAGAGCGAGTAGGTTGTTTGTTTTGCATGATGATGAGTATGGTGTGAGCATATTTCCCTGTGGAATAGACTTATGGGAGATAGTCTGAATATTTGTGTGGAGGTGTCAATACCTCTTGGACCATGATGGACCAAGGTGTCAAGTGGTTGTTGGATGACTAAGATGACTCATGGGTTGAGGAGCTTACTTTATGGTGAAAGGCTTAGGAGACTAAATCTACATTTGTTAGAAAGAAGAGTGATTGGACTTGATTGAAGTAGACAAGTGGGTTATAAAAGGGGAGACAGGAGAGGTTCTTATTTTTAGTGATCAGGATAAGACAAATTGCAATCTGTTTAAAGCCTGACAAGTTTAGGTTTAGGAAAGAGATTGGTAGAAATTGGTTTACAAATCAGGTGGTAGATGAATGGAATAGGCTCAGTAGGCAGGTGATTGAAAAGTCTCCTCCTGCAGAGTTTTAAGAATAGAATGGATTGATTTATGGATGAGGATGCTAGGTGGGACTGAACTCGGTGATGGGAACATGAACTTCCTCGTGTAGGTTATTGATTACTCTTTTTCAGATGCCTTCTTATGTTCAGAAGTAAGGGAGAATTGTTTGGGCATATCATGGTCAATGGAAATTGACTGTAGTATTTGTTTGTGTTTCTGTGTGAGTTCTGTTGCTGATTTTTGTATACTCATATGAAGTTGTTTGCCTGTTTGGGGAAATTTGACCTTGTTTACCGTTGAGTAGGGGTTCGTGTGTCTTTTTCACCAGAATTTTTTGCTATTTTTTTATGTTTGTGTCCATCAAAGCTTGTGAGTGTTGTCTCTTGTTTTGAGTTTCATCTTGTTTTTAATGTCAGTGGTGTTTTGGGTTGATGGTTGTTTTCATAGGCTATCTTGGTTCTTGTGAGCCTTCTGATTTTGGAAAAAAATTTGGGTTATAGTGTCTTATGTATCCCTTCCAAATGTATTTATTTTAGATGTTGAGAGAATGTGAGCAAAGTACATGTAGGCCTTTTTTATGTCACTAAACTGGGCAACTGAGAAGCTTTGAGATTTTGTTCAGTGTAGTTAGTGAAGAGGCCTCAGCCAGCTTTTTGTAGTTTGTGTAAGTGCATGAGGTTGATGGAGGTATGGATTTATAAAGGGTTTTTTTGAATGATAATTGGAAGGTGATCAGAACATAATGCAGTATGGGGTGAGTGTTGAAGGGTTTGAATTTAGTGGTAAAAGGGTTAGATGAATAGGTGTTCTGTGATGTATCGAGATTCTTGTGTGTCTGTCTTTGTATTCTAGCCAGGCAGGGTCATATTCATTGCAATGAGGGTGTTATTTTGTTGTTGGAAGGTGGTCTATTCTATCGATGCATGCTCAGTTGATTTGGATTTTCATCAGGTCATTGCACCATACAACCAGCAAAAACCCATCCATCTATCCATTGTTATGTTTTAGGATGTAGGCTGAGGTGACTCTAGTGGTACTTGTAATGAGATGTCATCTGTGGTATATGTCATTAGGCCTCTGCCTCCATAGTTTCTTTGTTGTCCATCCTGCCCAATGTGTGCATCGTGTTATTTTTTATAATTCAAGCCTGCATATTTAGATTTGATTCCTGGATTAATGATAGATGTATGCTGTGATTGATGATGATTTCCTTGTTCTACTTGTTTTTTTTCATACCATTAATGTTCAGTTGTATAATTTTGTGTCTTGGTGTTGTGTTCCTGGTCTCATGGGATGTTGGTAAGGGTAGTATGAGGGGATTTGGAAGAGGTGTGACTGGGAGGCTTGGTTTAGGAAGGAGTATTAGATTTTGCATTGCTGGGCTGTGGGGGATGGGTGTGTAGATGGTAGGGTTGATTTGTTGGGAAGTGTGTATTATGCAGGTGAATTGGGTTTTATGTGGCTGATGCCTGTACAATTAATATGCACATTGTGTGGTGTAGTGGGACCAGTTTCTTCAGACTACACTGGATTGCAGCTTGGCCTTATTTCCAGGGTAGTCTGTCGAAGGTGGCTTATGTAGAGCAGGCCCAGGTTTTGTTCTGTCACTGGATTTCAGTGCTATGAAGCAAGCTCTTGCCTATGTATTTGTTGTAGGGTATAGTGTGATGGGATATGGAATGGCTCATCCCGACTGGTGACACTGGCCACACCCTTGAGGTCCACCTCAGAGGCAGGGAAAAGGGATTGATTCACTGGGATCAACATTGATTTGGGTGGTGTCTTCATTTTGAGCTCTTTGCTCGACATTGGGGCATCCAACGCCTTCTTGATGTTGAGATGACCAGCACTTTCCTCTCTGCTTCCTCCACTTTTTTGCATTACCATTTACATGACACACCTTTGACCTTGAAACATTGCACCTGCTCTAACTCTGCACCACAGATTTTGACATGACCCTCCCTCCCTTTTTTCTCACTCTGAAACACTGTGATAATCAGTATACAATAGTCTTGTTTATGCCCCAGGTTGATAAAGACAATGCAGAAGGTAGAATCAGGAAACCACCATCCTCTTCCACCCTATGTACCCACTACAACTAGCCTCTGCTTACTTAGGTCCCCTTTAAGGGGCGTGGCGATTTGCCATCCTGGCCGCCGTACTGATGGGATTTAGCACCCTGTCCGACCCCAGCTTAGCCTCTTCTCCTTCCTTCAGAACATTTGTTTCCCCACAGTTTCCTCGCTTTTCATACAACCTCTCACACAACTTTCTCTGGTCAGCCTCTAATTTCACAGGGTAGATGCTGACCTTCTTCTCAGCCAACCGTTCCAGATCGGGGCTGAGGGGGGAGGGGACAATGTTCCCTAACCCCTGAGCTCCAGTTCGGGATGGTGGGTTTTTAACAACCTGCTTCATCCCCACCCATACCTTCCTCACATCTCCTTTCCTTCTCACTTCATCTATTTTTTTTTATGCTGTGTCCAAGGTGGAGCCGCCATGCTGAGGGACTGCCAGGCCACCAGGCAGAAGGGGTGGTCCTGAATTGCGGCACCTGGCTCTGCCAGGCCTGTATGCCCTCTTTGCAGGGTGGGCTACTGCAAGGGGTGATGAGCATATGCATCCCGTGAAAAATTTAGGATCACCATACCCAATGATGCAAAAATAAAAAATCTTTCCTCAATTTATCCTTGTCCATCGACAGAGCCGCCCTCGGGCAGCTCCACAGAAAAAAAGTGAGCTTCCCCCCTCTGTCATACGCAGGGGACCCTCCAAATTTCTCTAACCGGAGAGGAGGCTTATTCCTCTCCTTCACCTATGGGTGTAGGGGACTCTCCCTCACCCCCTTGTCTGGAGGTGCTTTCGGGCACCTCCCTCTTCCCAGCCGCAGTCCCCCCTTTTCTTTCCAACAGGACTCAAAGAAAGCCAGCAGGCAGCCCTTAGCCAGCCGCTCCGCATCAAAGCGGCTCGGTAGGGCAAACCCCCTTAGGGGGGAGAGGGAAGCCAGGCCCCTTCGGTCGCTTCCCTCAAAAGACCTGCTGGCAAGAATTTTAAACCTTGCTGGGGTCAAGGCCTGTGCCTCCCCACACAAGACTGGCGACACTGCCAAGGGGACCTGTGATGTCCTGGGAGGGGATGGCCAACTGGAGGCCCCTCCTGTGATAAACATGGTCCTTGAGGAGACCCAGCCTCAGACGGTAGGGCCTTTCATGGGGGGGGAATTCGGGCTCAGCTTGCCCCACGCTTCTTCGAAGCAATGTGGTGCACATCTCCTTGAGAAAGAAATCTTGGCCGTTCAGGCCCACAATCGACTCGCATTGTGTGAGGCTAAGGACTTGGTCCTGGCGCGCCAATGAGCACGGTTGTTTCCATGCCCATTCGGAGCTCTTCTGTGGGTTCTACTCAAACTGGGCGCTCCCCTGGTAAAGCTGCCGGCACAAAGGGTTCACACCCAGCCCCGGCTAAAACCAGTGCTCCCCCAGCGTGACCGTTTCCCGTAAGGCTAGACGGCCACGCACCTCCACTGAGTCGTTAGACTCACAGGAGGCAACACCCCTGAAGTTGGTCGCCAGGCCATCTTCTGGGGTTCCTAAAACTGTCCCTGGAAAAGAGGACAGCAACAAAGGAGCTTCGGCTCCTTCACCCACACCTAGTAGTGGGCTGAGTGGCTCGGAGACGGGGGATCCTCACTAAGAGGGCCCCCCGCCTCCAAAGTCGCAATGCCAGCCTAAGGTTTCGAGACGGAGGGAGGAAAAGACTCGCATGGCGATTCCAACCTCTGCCAATAAGTCCTCGAAGGCGACAGCGCATTATCTGGCCAACAGCGCCCCGGGTTCTGCCTCCGAGAAGCGTACGGCCATTCCCGTGAGGGTCTTCTCTTCGAAGAGTGCCCCCGCGTCTCCTCTGAGCTAGGCCTGGAGGGCATATTCCTTCAATGGAGGCTCGTCTCGTCCCGTTCCCCGTTAGCTATTTTTCTGCAGGACACCATGCTAGGCATGTGCCCCCTGCCCGCCCTCTTGGGGTATAAGGGTTTTGCCACCCCACCACCATGAGATGGGGGCCAGGCTGGGGAATGCGCGGTTTACACCCGGCATGATGTCTCTGTTCTTCTTTTCACTTTAGATAACTCCTTTCAGGCAGTGGCTGTGTAGCTTCACCTGGATAGGAGGTATACTATTTCTGTGTACATTCCCCTGTCAAGTGACTTCGAAGCGGGGGACTTCCGTCGCGTTGTGGCATGGTTGCCGAGGCCCTTTCTCTTGCTTGGAGATCTGAACAGCAGACATCCTCTCTGGGGAGACTAATCAATAAATCCCAGGGTTCAAGTCCTTGCCGATCTGATCGAAGAGCTTGAGATAGGTGTCCTAAATGTAGAAGAGTATGCATCACTGCCCGAGAACCGCTTCATTTTCTTGCCTTGATCTATCTCTGTGCTGTCTGAATGCACAGCCTGATTTTGATTGGGGGGTGGTCGCTGATCTCCATGGTAGTGATCACTTTCCCATTCAAATATCATTTTCAAGTCAGCTGTCGCCTGAGAGCCCACCTCGGTGGTGCTTGGCACGGTGGCATGTATTTCAGAAAATGAGTGAATTCTCTATCTCAGTTGAGGAGTTTAGGTTGGTAGATGAGGCCGTTGAGTTCTTCTCCGGCAACCTCATCGCCGCGGGCCTGACTACTATTTCCAGATCGTCTGGCCGTTTTGCACGCCGACCACTCCCGTGGGGGTCGGGCGAGTGTGAGACGACCCTCAAACAGAAGCCTTATGCCTACATGTGCTATAAACGCCCCCCGAACGATTTCACTGTCGCTGAATTTCGTCGGGCTAGGGCTAGGTTCGGGTATATTTCGAAGCACGCCCGCCGCTCTTCTTGGCGGGCATACGTGTCTTCACTTAACAGAGGTGTGAAAGCGAGTCAAAAGGATTCGGAGCAAGTTCTCGCAGGACCGTTCTCCAGGAGAATGGGACTACAATCTCGGACCATGCGTCCGGGGCGGAATCCTTAGCGACCGCTTTCTCCGCATTCTCTAGCCGGGATGCTGCTCCGCCAGCATTCAATGCACGTTGTGATGCCGCGGAAGGCCGCCGACCAGACTTTACCTCCAGAGGCGGAGAACCATTCAGCGACAGGTTTACTCTGAGTGAGTTGCGTTCCGCTCTTGCTTCGTGCGCGGACACCGCACATGCTCCGAAGTTGCGTGCCATTGCGCCGCGACTGTTCCCATGGACCTATTCCCCAATGCCGCGACGACTTCAGGTCGCTTTCTGTCGTCTCCGAATCGGACATACTCGTGTGACGCATCTCTATCTGATGGAGCGCTCCCAGCGCCCTATTGCGACGACTGCGTCGTCCCCCAGACTGTTCACCACATTCTTGTTGAATGTCCCAGTCTGGGTGATCTTCGCGCACGACACCTGTCCCGGTACCGGGATGGGCGGGGTCGCTACCGCCTGTCCCTTGACTGGAGGACTTGTAGGCTTTTGGGGGGGAGGCCAGCCTTCTTCCTTTTATTTAACTAGTTTTTTTTTTTTTTCCTTATAGGTCACACGTTGCTGCACTGGAGGGACCTCCCCCCGATGCATGAGCTTGCTTCCTGCTCGTTGCCTTTTCCCTTTTTTTTTAAAAAAAAATTTAGTGTTGGGTTTGTTTTTGTGTTTTTGAATTTGATTTTAAAATAGCCTAGTACTAGGCAGGTTTTTAATACGGTGACTAATTCCCAAGTAGGCAGTCGCCAGATGAGCTCTTAAAAAAAACAAAACAAACTACTTAGGGCTTACCATCAGGCTACCAGTGTTGAAGCCTGGGTTCAATTCCAGTGCGGCAAACAGAAAACTCTCAGTGGTCTCATTCTGAACATGTAGCCAATTACAACACTGGTATCATTTCCCTTCCCATCTTCATTGCATAACTTACCTTTTCATCATCTGTTCCAGGACTGTTGTGGTGGAAACACAAAGGGTTTTATGCTCGCCGGTTAGTATTAGAACATAACTACCCAGAAGCTCCCCTCCCCTCTTCCCAATGAATATCTGACCTTGGTGCATTTTGCCTTGCCATCAATTGTCATTTGTATCTTTTTGTGCATTTAAAAATCTGGTCCAGCCTCTTACTACTCTACATGCTCCCTTTTCCGCTATATGAAGTCTTTGATTTTATCAAAGACTTCATTGTTCATCTTCCCACAGGACCTAATCATCTCATTGTGTTAAGAGCTCATTCACTGACTCTGCCCAACCATGTTCCTTTACACATTATTTCCAAGCACACCTACAATAAAGGATAGGTAAATATTTGATATCAAATGGAAATGAGAAATACTGTTTTTCTTTATGAATCCCTGTGATAAACTCTTATTAAGTTTTGTTTAAACATATTTAATGATTCTTTCATTTTATACAGGAACTAGCAAGAGTTATGAGGCTTGGCGGCCGTTACATCTGCATATCTCTTCTTCAAGAACACATCTTATCCTCTATCTTGAATTGGTTTCCTCTCAATGGCTGGTTTATAAGATTTTGCAGGTCTGCCAGTTGATTCTTTTCTCATAAAACTTGTTATAATTTATTTAGAAAAAAAAGACCTGACCCCTTATATAAAATTAAAGCATTCAAGTATTGAAAAGGGTTGATAAATTCATAAATGAGTCCATTAATAAAAGAATGAAAGTGCTAGGAATAAGTATATACAGTAAACCTTCGATATAACAAACTATATGGGGCGGAGGGGTCGTTTGTTAAAGCCGAAAGTTTGTTAAACCCGATGGGCATTAAAAGCAATGGAAATAATGAACCAAGTTTGCTATGGATATGTAATATGTATGTAATTACTAATAGAGTTAAGTGGACTACACAACATAGTATTGGTAGGAACCTTGCACTGTAGGAGACATGGGACACACCAACACTCACTCAGGCTGGTCGTAGTGCTTGCCTGTGAAACCAAATGGAGTTCAGCCAGGAAATTTGGTTTGTTATATCCGAAATTTGTTATATTGAGGTTCGTTATATCGAGGGTTTACTGTATATATATATATATATATATATATATATATATATATATATATATATATATATATATATATATATATATGTATATACATACAGTAAACCATCGATATAACGAACCTCAATATAACAAATTTTGGATATAACAAACCAAATTTCCTGGCTGAACTCCATTTGGTTTCACACGCAAGCGTTACAACCAGCCTGAGGGAGTGTTGGTGTGCCCCATGTCTCCTACAGTGCAAGGTTCCTACCAATACTATGTTGTGTAGTCCACTTAACTTTATTAGTAATTACATACGTGTATATATATATATATATATATATATATATATATATATATATATATATATATATATATATATATATATATATATATATATATATATATATATATATATATATTAGACATTCTAATTTCATAGTTTTTACAGCTACAGTATCAATCAGGTGCTTAAATTGTTTAAAATTGAATAAGCTTTCGATTGCTACCAATTATAATGATATTTTTGTTAAATATGTAGATTGGCTGCTCAAACGATGGGATGTACTATTTCATCTGTGTTCCAAAATGTTTCACATTTTTTGAGTAAATTTAAGGTGACGGCTCATGTGGGGGTAAACACAATGGGGACCACCCTACGATGATCCTGAGTTTCAATCAATTGGGGGTCTGGGGGGCACAACCCCCAGTATGTAATCCTAATTGTTTATAGAATAATGTTCTAACGTTTACAGAAGTGAATGATTTAACCAAAAATGGCCTAAGTAAATGTTTTTCGTTTGTTTAGTTTCAGGTATTTGTTTTACCCCCCAAAATGGCATCGGCTATATTTTTAATAGGACTCAAACACACATGAATATTCAGGCAGGGGTGAATGAAATATAAACACACAGAAATCCACTTTTTTGTCTGAGCTGCTATTCTACATGTTTACCATATTTTTTTAAAATTCAGGAACAGCATGACACCTGAAGTCCCACGTGTACAATCACACATTTTCACCTAAATCTAGTGCTCAGCATTGCTCTAAATTAAACTTTTAATCACTAAAGATTGTCGCTTATATCATTTTCTCATTATTTTCATCTAAAATATATATTTCTTTTTCACTTGATCACTACAAATGAAAAGAAAAGCTTTTGTGTGAGATGGAAGGTGTCATGTTTGTGGATGTGTGGGATAGGTTTGTTGGAATGAAAGAAATGTATGCAATGGATGGACTGCATTTGAGTAGGAGGGGGGTAGATGTGTTGTGGGAGGAGTATGATCGTGTTATTAGGTCTTTGCAGGCGGGAAACTAGATACTAATAGTGGTCAGGGAATTATGAGAGGACATTATAGTACTGAAAGTAGAATGGACTTGGCAGATAACAGAAATAGGGTCCAAGGCAATAGAGGTGAGGTCATTCAGGTTTCAAGAGGTGCTTCAGGGATAGGGGGGTTAAATTGTTTCTATACAAATGCTCGTAGTCTTAGAAACAAGAAGGATGAGCTATTTAGTTATATTAGCAATGAGGATATAAATATATTATGTGTTAATGAAATAGAATTTAGTGACACTATAAGTGAATTTGATTTACAGGGCTATAATATGTACATTAGTCAAAGGACAGGTAGGATTGGTGGAGGAATAATTATCTATATAAAAAACAACATTGTTTCAAGTTTAAATACTTCAATAAAGCAGGATGGAGTTGAGTCACTTTGGATAGATATTAGGTTCAGTAAAAATAGAATGGTGCATTTGGGAGCTTTTTACAGGCCACCTGAGCAGACTGATGATATGGATGAACTAATGATAAGGGAAATAAGTAAGGGATGTGAAACAGATGCAGTTATTATTGGGGACTTCAACTTAAACTCTGTGGACTGGGAAAATATGATAGGTAGGGATAGAACAAGTGGCAGGTTCATAGAGTGTTTTGAGGATAATTTTTTTAATCAATTTGTTAATGAGGCAACAAGGGGGGACAATATATTAAATTTAGTACTTTCTAACAGTGATAATTAGTTCAAGAATTGACTGTTGGGGAAGCATTGGAAAATAGTGACCATCAGATAGTTCGTTTTAACTTGGGAATTGAGAAGGGTAAAATAACCAAGAATGCTGTAAAAGTTCCAAATTTTCATAAGGGAGATTATGTAAAACTCCGAAGCTTGCTAAATTTTGTAGACTGGGATATAGAATTCAGAGGTAAAAATGCTTATGGGATGTGGGATACTTTCAAGCATATAATAAATGTAGTCCAAGAACAATGTATCGCAATGAAGGCCATTAGGAACAAAAGTAGGAAACCATTATGGTGGAATCAGGAGATAGCTAGAATTATTTCAGAGAAGAAAAGGGCATATAAAAAATTACAGGTAGAAAATAATATTCAAAATTTAAGTGATTATAGAATGGCTAGGAATGAGTTAAATAAGATTATAAAAAAGAACAAAAGGGTGTCAGAAATTGAATTAGCTCAGGATAGCAACAAAGATCCTAGAAAGTTCTTTAGTTACTATAAAATTAATAATAAGCCTGGCAGAGTTAAAATAGGGCCTATCAAATATGAAATACTACTATCAAATATAAATGGTCATTTTGCATCAGTATTTACAAAGGAGACACTAAATAGTCTTATGTATAGTACTCATGGGTCAGGGAAAGAGGAGTTTACTACCATTAGTGTGGATCGGAGGATGATAAAAGGACTAATAGGTGAGTTAGATACTACCAAGGCCTCTGGCCCTGATAATATTCATTCTAGGATACTTAAAGAAGGGGTAGAAAGTATCTCAATAGCTCTGGAGAAGTTATATACTGGAATATGGAGAAATACCTGATGATTGGAAGAGAGCGAATGTAGTCCCCATTTTCAAGAAGGGTAGTAAAGAGGATCCAAATAACTTTAGACCGGTTAGCCTAACTCCTGTAGTCTGTAAAATTCTTGAGAAAATAGTTAAAAAAAGGGATTTGCCAACATCTAGAGAGGGAGGGGTTAATCAGCGATGCTCAGCATGGGTTTAGATCAGGTAGATCATGTTTGACTAATTTACTAGACTTTCTAGAGTTCGTAACAAATCAAGTAGATAAGGGAGAGAATGTGGATGTAATTTACTTGGATTTTAGTAAAGCATTTGATAAGGTACCACATAGGAGATTAGTTCATAAATTAAAAATGATTGGGATATGTGGGGGGGTTTCAAATTGGATAGCTGAGTGGCTGAAAGACAGGAAGCAAAGGGTAGTGCTAAATGGTGTAAAGTCAGAGTGGAGAGATGTTATCAGTGGGGTTCCACAGGGATCAGTTCTTGGTCCATTATTATTTGTCATCTATATAAACGATCTTGGGGAGGCAGTTAATAATAAAGTGTCAATTTTTGCGGATGATACCAAATTAGCAGCTGTAGTTAAAGATATTGATGATAATTTTAAAGTGCAGGGGGATTTAAATAAATTGTTATCCTGGGCACATAAGTGGCAAATGACTTTCAACCTTGATAAGTGCAAAGTTATTAACATGGGAAAAGATAATAGAGAATTTAACTATGAAATGGATGGGCATTGGCTGAGCTCAGTAGAGGATGAGAAAGATCTAGGAGTAGTAATAGATAAGTCATTAAGGTTTTCTAAGCAGTGTATTGAAGCAAGAAATAGGGCAAATTGAGTGCTGGGTTTCATTAAGAGAAATGTCAGTTACAAAAGTAAGGAGGTTATTCTTAAACTCTATAACTATTATGTTAGGCCACATCTAGAGTACTGTATACAGGCATGGTCCCCACATTTTAGACACGATATTAAGCTTCTTGAGTCAGTGCAACGGAGGGCAACAAAGATTATTCCTTCCCTGAGGTACCTTGAATGTATAGATAGACTGAGGCTATTAAATATGTTCTTGTTCGAAAGGAGGTGTGTGTGAGAGGGGGATATGATTGAGCTGTTTAAATTTTTTTCTGGGATAGATAAATTGGATGTTAGCAAGTTTTTTGAGTTAGATGATGGAAATCGGACTAGAGGTCACCACTTGAAAATTAAAAAGCAAGGGTGTA
Source organism: Ceratothoa steindachneri (assembly GCA_963969495.1). NCBI lineage: Eukaryota > Metazoa > Arthropoda > Malacostraca > Isopoda > Cymothoidae > Ceratothoa > Ceratothoa steindachneri. Next base: position 142,737,534 of record OZ018331.1, on the reverse strand, counting down.
GGTTGGATTTAAGAAAATATTTTTTCACCCATAGAGTGGTGGACTTCTGGAACAAATTGCCGCGGAGGGTAGTAGGTAGTCCAAATTTAAATGTATTTAAGAGTATGTTGGATGAGTTTATGGGGAGGGAAGGTTGTGATGGTTCCTAAGTTTTGTATATATTAGTATTGTTTGTATATATCTATAGCTGCATGATTTAGTCCTTGACGAGCCTTGATTGGTGTTACCATTGTTTCTAGATGCAATCCTCTGGATGTAGTTCTCCTGGGAGTTTGGGTGCCTTAAAAAAGCGGCCATTTGACTCGGATGACCTATGATGAGCCCTTGTGGCTTTTGTCATGTTATATTATATTGTGGGGGACTTTGATTTTGTCTTTCCCTGGTGATGTTGCTTTTTGTGGGTGGGTTTTGACGGATGCGGATGACCTTTGATAGGCCCTTGTGGCTTTTGTCATCCGTGAAATTTTTTTATGTTATGTTATGTCCCAAAGTTGGCTCATTTTGTGTCCAGAATGAGTGAAGTCTCTCTTGCATTGGATAGTATCAATTAATGTCAAATCCTTTTATTACTGTTTTTTAAATTTTTTGCTTTTCCTTAATTCTCTTCAGAACTGAGTGTCTTGACATGCTTTAATAATGGTTTATGGTCACTTTTTTCGTCCCAATGAAAACTACTAAAACTGGAAGTGGCGCTGCTTTGACGTAATTTCATAAAGTATCTTAAGTAGTTTTTTTTACCAAAATCCTTTTTCTTTTTTTTTTTTAATGTGCTGCTTGATTTTAGTTTGATAATGTGGAAAAATAAAGGTAATAAACTACTATGAAAAATCTGCCAAAAAAAAAACAACAGGAAAATTTTTTTCTGGTGAAAAAATAATTGATAAAAATGGAGGAAATGGGGGGGAGGGGGGGCTTGTGACCTCTTCACTTTAGAGCCCATTTTTTTTATCACAATATGCTGAAAAAAATGAGGAGGAAATGTGGCGGGGGGACCTCGTAAAATTTTTTGAGTCCTTTTTTTATCACAGAGAATTGAAAAAAATATCACTAATAACAAAGAAAAGAAAAAAAAATATGCTAAGATTTCGTTGGTTTGGAGTTAGCCTGATGATGCATTTCAATGCCCTGAAATATCCAATCATGCTGTTTTGGATTTTGAGTAATGGCACCATTGAAGTCCAACTCCACCACCCATTCAGCTGCATCATTGACTGGAGAAAAACTGTCCACCATAAAGTGAAATAAATATTTTTCGTCTTGTGCTTGCGACTGACTCTATAAGAGGTTCTGTCTGTCTGTCCAACCATCTTGTTGGTCATTCAGCAAAGGAAGCATAGCAAATGAAATACACCATAAGATGAAACACATGCCAGTAAAGAAATGCATGGAGCATGCAGCATCCATTCCTTACTTGTCCTGTCTAGTCTATTTGCTAATAGTAGGTTATCCATCTTTTAACTAACCAATTATTTTCCAGGGTTCCTAAAGCTGTACCCCAAAAGGAGGGCAGCGACAAAGGAGCTTCGCCCACACCCAGTGGTGGGCTGGGTGGTTCAGAGACGGTGGACTCCTCTAAAAAAGGGCCGCCGCCCACTTAAGGTTTTGAGGCGGACGGAGGAAAATACTTGCATAGCAAGCCCAACCTCCCCAAATAAGCCCTCAAAGGCGACAGCGGCCTCAACTCATTGTCCAGCCAACAGCGCCTGGAGTTCTGCCTCCGGGAAGCATACAGCCATTCCTGTGAGGGTCTTATCTTCGAAGAGCGCCGTCCGCATCTCCGAGCTAGGCCTGGAGGGCATATTTCTTCAATGGAATTGCTGTGGACTCCGGGCCAACTGTGAGGAGCTGTGGAGGCTCGTCTCATCCCGTTCCCCGTTAGTTATCTTTTTGCAGGAGACCATGGGTGTATGCCCCCTGTCCACCCTCCTGAGTTATAACGGTTTTGCGACCCCACCACCACGAGATGGGGGTGGGTGGGGGTATTTGCGATTTACACCTGCCATAATGTCTCCATTCTTCTTTTGGCTTTAGATACCGCCTTTCAGACAGTAGCTGTACAGTTGCACCTTGATAGGAGGTATACTGTTATTTCTGCGTACATACCACCGTCAGTCGACTTTGACACGGGAGACTTTCGCTGCATTGTGGCACGGTTGATGAGGCCTTTTCTCTTGCTCGGAGATCTAAATGGTAGACACCCATTCTGCGGAGACTACTCTATCAATCCTTGGGGTCAATTCCTTGCCAACCTGATCGACGAGCTTGAGATGGGTGACATAAATGTGGATGAATTTATGCATCACTGCCAGAGAACCGCTTCATTTTCCTGCCTCGACCTATCTTTGTGTTCTCCGGATGCACAACCCTATTTTGATTGGGGGGTGGTTGCTGACTTCCATGGTAGTGATCACTTTCCCATTCAAATATCATTTTCAGGGCAGCTGCCGCCTGAGAGGCCACCTCGGTGGTGCTTGGTGCGAGCGTGGTGGCCTGCATTTCAGGAAATGGCTGAATTCTCTATCTCGGTCGAGGAGTTTAGGTCGGTAGATGAGGCCATTGAGTTCTCCGGCAACCTCATCGCCGCCGGCCTGACTACTATTCCCAGAACGTCTGGCCGTTTTGCACGCTGACCACTCAAGTGGTGGTCAGCCGAGTGTGAGACGGCCCTCAAACAGAAGCTGTATGCCTACATGCGCTATAAACGCCGCCCGAACGATTTCACTGTTTCTGAATTTCGTCGGACTAGGGCTAGGTTCCGATATATTTCGAAGCACGCCCTCCGCTCTTCTTGGCGGGCATACGTGTCTTCACTTAACTGGAAGACCCCTCTAGCAGAGGTGTGGAAGCGAGTCAAAAGGATTCGGGGCAAGTTCTCGCAGGACGTCCCCTATCCATTCTCCAGGAGAATGGGACTGCAATCTCGGATCCCACGTTTCTGGTGGAATCCTTCGCGACCGCATTCTCTAGCCAGGATGCTGCTCCGCCAGCATTCAATGCACGTCATGATGTCGCGGAAGGCCGCCGACTGAACTTTATCTCCAGAGGCGGAGAACCCTTCAATGACAGGTTTACTCTGAGTGAGTTGCGTTCCGCTCTTGCTTCGTGCGCGGACACCACCAATGGTCCGTACGCCATGCTTCGACACCTGGGTGAGCGAGGCATGGTCTTTCTGTTAGATTTGTTCAACAGGATCTGGGTGGAGGGTCTCCTCCCAGATTCCTGGCGAATCGCTATTGTGCTTGCCTTTCGCAAACTGGGGAGAGATCACTCTACTCCAGCTGGTTTCTGCCCAATCTCTTTAACTTCCTGCGTGTGCAAGTTGATGGAAAAATTGGTAAATGTTAGTTTAGCCTTTTTCCTGGACAGCAGAGGCCATCTGTCTTGTGCACAGTGCAGCTTCTTCAAATTCCACTACATGTTGGATGCTCTGCTCCGACTGGAAAATGCTGTCTGCGAGGCCTTCCTTCATAGACAGCACTATGCCATGGTGTTTTTAGATCTGGAGAAGGCCTATGATACCGCATGGTTATACGGTATAATGAAGACTCCCCAGGCGATGTGGGCGAGGGGACGCCTCCCAATGTTTATATCTAAATTTTTGCGAGATCGTTGATTCCGCATATGGGTGGGGGGAGCCATCTCCGGCCCAATGGAGCAGAAAGAGGGTGTCCTTCAAGCAAGTGTCCTCGGTGGCACACTCTTTGCCCTGAGCATCAACAAGATCACCTCAGAGCTGCCGGAAGATGTTCGTGCTACGCTCTACGTGGACGACCTTTCGATCTCTTTTGTCGCGGCCCAGATACTTCTGTACCAATAAAACCATCTTGCTGTTCAACTAAAAGTTGAAATATAGTTAAAAAGAAATCCACATAGTCTTCAAGATTTTTGACACAGTTGGTAAGCACTAAATTCAACCTATGTGCATGGCAGTGCGCATAGAAGACATGGGGAATTAATTTTCTCTGTAACCCATCCACTCATGCCACTTGCCCCATCATAACACCGCTATACAGTCTGACAGATCTAACCCCAACTCTTCTATTTTCTTCAATGTGAAGTTTGCTAACGACTGTGCATCTAATTATTGCCTGCTATGTGTGCTACAACATCTCTCATGAATTAATTCACCATCAAAATATCTGAAAATTATGCTTAATTGCTCTTTTTTGGCCTAATCTTTTGCCTTGTCTACTAATATTGAAATATATTTTGTTTTTCTAACCTGTGCAGATATTTCACTCACAATTTTGTTGCCAAACACTTGTATTAAATCATTTTGCTATTCAGGAGATATGTAGTGGCCATATCGTTTTTCCATCTTCTTGTGCAGAGTTTCATTATTGCCGGCTAGCATCTTAAGTGTTTCAATAGTTTCCTCTATTAGCAGATATTCCACTAGCATCATGGCCACAAAATGCTACTCATTGTCTACCAATTAAACTTGTGACGCAAAGCAAGCATTTCACACATTCTCAGTTATCTTTTATTTCATTTGCTTTAATGGTACAAAGTTTGTTCTTGATAGAAGTGTTTTATTTACTAATTACATCTTTCAGGTTTAACCACCCATACATAGAATCTATATGCTTTTCACTTTGAGCATGTTTTTCTAGTAATTCTGAACTATTCTTGCATTTTCAAAATCCTACATCAATAAATGTTCACTTACCATAAACCACACCTTCCTTACTATTTTACTGCCAAAATGTCTACATGCAATACAAAAGACACTATCCTGTTGTTGTGAATATTCAACCCACTCATACTTTTTGTAGTATCCTACATTGAACTTTGTTATTCCTTAGAGGAAAAACCTTAAGATGGGGCTGGACGGGATTTTCAATTGCTGAGTACTGATGTCCAGACCATAAGTATAACTATCAGGGTCACATGCAGGAGGTAGAAGAGGCTTCCTGCAACAGAAGTAGAAGTTTGCAGATTACCAGTAGAGCTCATATTTAAAATAAACAACACTGCGATTTCCACAAAGTTTCATGAAAATCGGCCCTTTCATTTACAAGATAATTTGTACACACACAGCCCTGCCTGCCCAACAGTCAGTTTTAGTCAGTTGGGGAAATAATAACTGTACTCTTGGTTTTCCCCCACCTCAATAGTAACTATTGTATCAAGAACTAGGCCTATTGATTTATGTTAAAAAAGTAAATAACAAAACTGGGAATAACTTAAATTCACCATATATCTATTTATCTCTGCCTAGCTATTTGTTTATAATCCTCTCTCTCTATTTATATTACAGTATATAAGTAGAATTACTCTACTAATAATTATAAACTTACTGAACCTTATGTCTCACTCTTCCTGGCTATCCCTGATGTTGATGGAGTAGCCGCAGTAGCTAGGACCTCTAATATTTGCTCCTCCTTAGGCTTAGAGTGAAGCTGGTTGATACTTTCTTTTTTGGGATCCTGCTGAACTTTTTTCACAATCTCAGACTCAGAACTTTCAGATTCTTTCTTATTTTTGGTAAAAAAGCTAGCAATACTTTGCTGTGATCGCTTCATGATGGTAGGCCAGTGTACAGTGCTCTATACACAACCAGACCTGCCAGAGAAGTGCACTTGTGACAAGCAGGAACATGATCAAGTCTTGTTCATTTCAACCAGAGGCCTCTCCCCCAATACACACACACACACCTTAGAGTAAATATTCCTGTTTTATTATTTTTATTATTATTATTAATTCAAAGGCTTGGAGAGGGGGTATCATCAGTGTCTTGAGGGGGAGCAAATGCCCGCCCTAGCATCCCCCCCCTCAATGATGCCCTTGGTGCCAAACGATCCCTATCTCAAAAGCTGTTTGATGGATAACAGCTGTGATGTCACATCCATTTTTTGGATAATGTTAAAAATTGCACTAACCTATTTCAATCACAGCCTTTCCCTTTTGAATTTTGAACTGAGAAAAGTTATTAATGGGTTGGAAAAGGCTGAGATCCGGCACAATTTGTGTCTTTTCTTAAACTGTGCCTTTAAGCAATAAAAATGGAAATATTCCAATTTATTGATCAAAGAAAAGTGAAAGTGTGCTACCAGATAGCAAATAAAAAAAGGAGAAAAAAACAAAGGGTTTTGTCCCCAATGTACTAACAAATATGAATCTTGGCAAATTTTTTTTGTAGAGGGGGAATGCTGATGTGCTAGTTCCTGTCATGTAATATATTTAAAAAAACATAGTAATTAAAAATTAAGAATGTTAGAACATATATTATTTGATATTATATAGGTTTGAGCATTATTTATTGTAGAATGTCAAAGAAACTGCATTACCATCTGATCTTGTTGATGAAAAGAAACCTGTTATTTCATCAATTTAGCTCTGGATATTTGCTTCTGGAGCTTCCAGCGCCATGCTGTTCCTGAATTTTTTAAAAAATATCATTATAATTGGTATTAATCGAAAGCTTATTCAATTTCCAACAATTTAAACACCTGATTGATACTGTAGCTGTAGAAACTTCAGAATTAAATGTGTAATATATATATATATATATATATATATATATATATATATATATATATATATATATATATATATATATATATATATATATATATATATATATATATATATATATATATATATATATATATATATATATATATATATACAGCCTTGGCCAAATTTATGGGGCGGGTATCAAAAAATAGAGAATACGAATGAAACTCATTCGCATAATAATTGAAAACAATATAATAAAGTCAAGTATATCCCATCTATAATTAGTATTTTGTTTTTTTGCTTTTATTACTGCTTTAATGTGTTTTTGCATATTGTGCATAAGTGGTTGGGACAAACTTCTGCCATTGGTTTGAAAAGAAAGTGGTGACATTGATGGAATGTCCCCCTCAATATCCAGACCTCAACCCCATTGAACATTTGTGGTCACATTTGGGCACAAGAGTGAGGGTGCACAAATGTTGCTCAAAAAGTGAATTAACAGCCCAAATTCATGAAGAGTGGCAGAATATTGAGCCAACCACTTGTGCCAACTTAGTCTCAAGTATGCAAAAATGCATAAAAGCAAAAGGATGACACATCAAATATTAATTATTGATAGAATATATGCAAAAATGTTTATTTGCATTATGTCAAGTATGAAATTCATGATTTTCCATCATATTCACTTTTTCATACCTGCCCTATAATTTTGGCCAAAGCTGTGCATATATATATATATATATATATATATATATATATATATATTATATTATATTATATATTTACTTATAAACCACAGAAGTTCACCTCATCACCAACATCATGCTTCCACTCTGAGCCAAGAATGACAGACTCCCAACCTTATTGTGTATCGCTCATCTTTTTACCAATAGTCATTTTGTGTGGATATAGTTCATGATATAGTTTAGTAGGATAAAAGTATCTTCCTCAATCCTGATTATCTCTAATTGCACTGATATAGTTTTATTGTACATTGTAGTTGTGATTTGATAGAGCTGTGAAACAAAGTGGATGGACATCAACCCCACAACAATAAGGATAGCATGAGTAATTCATGATTAATTTATGTTGTTTTTTTTTAGATGTGAAGATGCAGAGAAAGCCCAGGCTGTAGATAGGGCATTTTGTTTTCCTGTCTTTGTTATTGTTTGTACCAAATTTAAATTGATGGATAATTTTAAATCAGTAAGTATACATTGAATATTTCATTATTCTATATTAACTTTATCATTGTTTTAGTTACTAGACTTGTATACAAATTTAATCCATCCTTTAGCTCAATTTAAAATAGTTAATTCATTGTTTGATCAACTTTCTTTTATACCTTTCTGAAAAAGACAAAAATCTTCTTTTTTTTCTGTGGAAAAGAGGCAATCTCAAGGTACTTGAATCTAAATTTTATGTTATTTTCTACGTCCATTTTAGTTGCGGTCATGTTGCTCATTTTAAACTGCTGTTTCTTCCCCACTAATACATCACACCATTCCTCTTTTGACACTTCATAAACGTGGTCATAATTTATCTCACTTGAGCATGAATTGAAATTTAGGGCTTAGTTTTTTATTAATTGGCATTTTTTTTAAGAACTTTTTGAAGACCTCTTGTATATCTGTAGCTTGTAGCATAATGAGTGTGAAGGGAGCAACTTATAAGCTCAATTTGAATTAAGTCTTTTTATGCAAGGATAGCTGAGTAGGTTAAAGCACAGGTATAATGGTCTTCCTGACAAAAAGTCAATAGTTTCAAATTCATCACTACTTTGATGCTTTCTTTTCCGATTGAGCCTTTTCCTTTCTACACCTTTCTGCTTTAGTTTACTTGGCCTATCTACTTTTCCACTCTTCACTTGCTCCACATCACCACCACAACCTTTGGCAGGAAAGTGCTTGTTGGTTTCCACTTAATAAATGCCCTGGATTATGTATTGAATGTCTTGAAATAATTTATACCCAAATAAAGTATTGGCATGGTTTATTTGAATATATATGAAGTCATATAAAATCATTCAAAATTCTAGATAAAAAAAATGTTAAAAATAATATACAATGTTCTTGGCAACTGCAAATTTCTGACATCATTGCACCCATTCTGGGCCTGCCATGTTAGTCATCAGGAAAAAGGTTCCAAAGATGTAAGCAAACCTCAAAGGCTTTATGCCTCACTCAAGGAGATTTCCATTTTTGTTTACCTATTTCCATACATACGAGTGTCACATTAACTTTATCGCAATGTTCTAAAGCAATAGGTTATGTATAATTTTGTCCAACTTATTCTTAAGCATACCGATATGCTTGTACTTTCCCCAACATGTTTGAGCATTTGATTCCATGTTTGTTAACTATCTGATATAAAAAGTAATTTCTACTAGCATTTGCTGAGAATCTTTTAGCCTCTTAATTAAATGAGTTATCAAGAAAATATAGATTTTTTTGTGTATGTTAATGTAAACAATTTTGGGGGGGTGCCCTCTGACCTAATTAAGGACATTTAATATACTTTTTGAGATTATTATATGAGAGAAGATTGTAAAGTTAAAATCTCTATGAATTTCATGTATGATGAATATATGGTAGCATTATTCTTATTTTTACCCCCCAAATATTTAAGTAAGGGTTTTACCACTGTTCTCCATTCTTTTTTGAGGCCCTTTATTTCTCAATCCGGAACTACACTTTAGCATTGGATCTGAACTGCAGGTGTCTACTGCGTATGTCACTTGTTGTGGAGACCCGAATCGGGAATCCTTGCAGAAACTAACCACTAGTGATGTTGCTTAACTTCACTTAATCTTAGTGGTGGTTCCACTCATCTAGGCTCTACTGTTGCCACATCACAAAGAATTATTATTATTAAGGATCAAGTTTATCCCTGTGTTTTGAGAGTAAAACTCCAAGCATTGTGGTGCCATCTGCATCTTGCAGTTCACTAATATGACTGGATTCCTGTGTAACCTCATTGAAGGGTTATTCACTCCTGGCTTCCCCTTTAGGTGGTCTATTCAATCTTCACTTTCCTTTTAACAAATTGTATCCTTTTTTCCTCTTTTATCCTATCTGGTTGATCTTTAGCCACGCCCTGGGAAATGTGGTTAAGCTGAAGAAGAAACAATTTTATATTATGGCATATCATTTTGATTTAATTTAAAAGGTGATTGAATTGAATCTTCATGAAGGAAAGCCAGAAAGAGTTGGTGTAGAGGAAGTTCGTGAAGCTGTACTGTCCTGTCAACAGTTTGCCCTCTTGCGACACAACTTAAGTACAAAAGTCAGTATTTTTATAATTTGTGGCATAATTTTGGTTTTAATACTGATTGCGTGTTAGAATTTTTCTAATCAAGTCCTTTTCTTCAGTCAGTATCAGAAGAAGAAGTTGTTGTAGATTTATATGATCAGAAGACTGGTTTGAAACGTTATACTCTATTCATTGTTGATGCCCCCAGAATAAAGAACCAACGACCATTTGCTGTATTCATTGTACCCCATGGACGGTAATTATGGATATATGTTTTAATCTTGCTGGGTGTTGATCCCATCTATTTCCTTCAGGCAGTTGAGGGGTAATTTTTTTCCTTACATATGTATCCTCTACATTAAAGTAGGGTTTTTTGCTAACTTCATATATGGGTGCAACCCATTTATTGCCTTATATCATGTGCAGCTGTCACTACAGTGATATTCCTGTAATAATCTTCAAGGTATTTGAACCATTACTAACCATCAGGTAATTAAAAGTTGATTGCACTCTAAACCACTCTACCTTATAGTTGATAGTTAAAAAAAAACCTCACTCCTTTTGCTAATTCCTTCTGAAGATTCCTTGAATTTATTATCCACATTCCTTCTGCATTCCTGCTTTTCTGACTTAAATCGATCCATGCTTAATATCCTCTCCTACTGGCTCTTTTTCTCTCTCTTTCATCTTTATGCATTTGCTCACATTTTGTTCATTTCAAAGTAAAATTGACAATTTTGAGCCTTAATTCGACCACCCCTCTTCCAGTTCTCTCTCTTTTGCAGCATTGTCAACTTTCAAGGCCTTCCTTAATTTAGGATTGGGAGGAAGTATTGTTTCACTTTAGACAGTTATGAGGAATTAAATGAGAATGAGATTACCACAGAATGCCTCCTGAATGACAATAGTGAGGTTGTGCTACTATGTCATGAAATTTCATAACTCATTTCACTTTGCCTTTATCTGATTGTGAAGTGAAGTCAATCAGTGGAACATTTTTAAATTTGTAAGGGAAGAGGTTTGAAATTGAATGCATAAATGAGCAAGTTATATGTAGTTAATGGAGCAGGTATTGAACCTTCTAATGTACAGTCGCTGCAACGGAAATCTGGACCCTCGCTATTTTATGTTATTTTTATATTATTTACCTCCATTAGGTTAGGTTAATATAATTAAAAACACTTTTGTTGATACTTTTAATATTTTATGATCTCCCCCCTGGCCTTGATGACATCCTGCATCCTTTTGGTCATACTTGCAACAAGATTTTTGAAGTAACTCAAGTCCATGTTGGTGCACCACACCTTCTTGATGACCTCCTGAAGGTCCTGCACTGATGACATATTGGCCCCATTAACCTTGTCTTTGATGACTTTCCATGCATTTTCAATGGGGTTGAGATCGGGACTGTTCCCAGGTCAGTCCAACACGTTGATGCACTTTCTCTGTAGCAATTGCTTGATCAAATTAGCCTTGTGACAAGGAGCTGAATCATGCATAAAGATGGATGTTCCATGAAGTTCCATATGATTAAATAGATGACCTTCCAAAACTTCCTTGTAGCGCTGCGCACTCATGGTCACATTCTTGGTCAGGAAATATAAACCACCTCTCCCTAACTTGGCACTGAAACAACCCCAAACCATAATTGAGGGACTGTGTTTTACAGTCTTCACTGTGTATTGGGGGCTGTACCTGTTTGACCCAACTGGCCTCCTCACCTTTACTCTTTGTGACCTTATGACCTGAAATGGGCTTTCATCTGCCACATGACCTCTGACCACTGTTCCAGTGTCCAGCCCTTGTGCTGATTTGCAAAATGAAGCCTCTTCTTCCTCATGCGGTCATTCAACAGCAGTTTGAGCACGGCTGTACGGCTGGGTAGTTTCAATTCTTTCAGAAGACAGTGCTGTACGGTCCGTTCCGAGACATTTTGGAGGAGGTTAGGGTACATTTCCTTGAGTTGCCTGGGTGTTATCCTAGTGTTCTTTATAACAGCCTTCTTTAGCAAGCGATCTGTCCCTAGTGTAGTCTTTTTCTCTGGTCCCTGGCACCATTATGGTAGATTTTGCCCACCCTGTTCGCAGGCATATTTCATTTATCTTAACATTTTCTTCCCTCAAAGTGATAATATGGAGCTTTTCCTCATTTGTGAGAGGCTTGGGACCCATGGTTGGAGTGATAGTTAAAAAATATATGATCAGCCAAATATCTTAAAGAAACCACCAAAATGAAAGTCATATCACAAAAAATGAGGATCCCCTCACGACCAAGTCTGAGCACATACTGAATAATACAGCGGACACAATGTGCATATATACCTAACAGATGTTGCCAGAAACCGCAATAAAATATTAATCTATTATAGCATTTTCCCCGCAACGATTATTGGACCTATATCAATGCATATAATATGACCAAAAGTCTAGACCTCCATTGTGGCGACTATAGTTCTAAGATAAGTGCTATGGAACTGGATTGTGTGAATGAAATTTGGTATCTTGGAAATCGGGTAAATTATGTAGGAACAGATGAAGCTGAAAATTGACTCTACAGTACAAGAAGTTGGAAAATTACAGGAATTCTCCTATCACTTAAAAATGGTAAGGACTCAGGATTTAGTGTTAGTGTTCTTCATAATGTATCTTGATGGCATTTTTAGATAATTGGATCAAGAGTTTTTCAGAAGAAGAAAGAGGGAGAGCTGTTCAAATGGATACTTTGCTCATGGTAACTAAAGTGGCTAGAATAAGGAATGAAGAAGTAAAAGAAACATGAAAAATAATAAAGATATCTGTGAAGTGCTCTTGTTAATATAGTGAATAATGTGCTGAATTTCCACTCCATCCTAGAGTACTTAAGTTGGAGTCTCAGTGAGAGCAGATCCAAGAAATTTTGGTGCAGGTAGGAAGCTTCTACCCATCATGGTGGAGTGATGAGTCTGAGGCTTGCACCTGGATTTCTCTGGCTAGTATCGTCCCAGATTCTTGGTGAATGGCTACTTTGCTCGCTTTTCATTCAGTTTCTCACCAATCTCTCTAACCTCCTATGTGTGCAAGTTGATGGAGAAATTGGTAAATGGTAGACTAGTCTTTTTCCTGGACAGCAGAGGCTACTATCTTCTGCACAATGCGGCTTCTGCAAGTTCCACTTCACATCGGATGCTCTGCTCCAACTGGATAATGCTGTCTGTTGTGCCTTCCTTTGTAGACAGCACTATGCCATGGTGTTTTATAATCTGGAGAAAGCCTATGATACTGCATGGCAATATGGTATCATGGAGACTCTCCACCTGATATGGGTGAGGGGAGGCCACAGGTTTCAGTTTTCCTTGGCCAAGACTAGTGATGTACTGATTACACATTTTGGCCGATGCCAATTTATTAAAAAGAGACTGGTGCCGATGTCAAGCTTTGGTAAATTTTTAAATCATTAGGTAAAGGTTAACTATTATAGTCCCTTCTAATGCTCTTAGGACTGTCAAGGGTTCAAGACTATAAGGCTAATCACCTTACTTTGCAATATGATTTCCAACCTTGCCTGTCTATCATCATGGATAATGCATAGACAAAGTGATTCTCATTTAGGTTGGTCAAGCAAATTAGCAGAAAATATTTATATTATGTTTTTTGCATGCTATATATAATATAAAAAAAACAACTTTTTTGACTGCTTCAGGAATGTAAAAGATGATAAAAGGTCATAAATTTTGCAATAATAACCTCAATGCACGAAACATAGAACTCGTTCAATTTACGATACAAGTGCAGCTGACCACAAATTTTTATACAATGATTGGTGAACGTGGGAAAAAAGTGTGTGAAATTTTTTTACTTGTATACTAATTGTAGGAAGGGATAAACTGTACCCACCATTTTACTTGTACACATTTTAGTGACTCAACATTTTCTGGAATGGTCACGAACTTAGGAAGTCCACTACCTTTCTTTATTCCAGTTGATCTAGTTTTCTCAAGCTTTTATCCTAATCACACTAATAACATATTCACTTTAATTGCTGGAAATTCTTCTAACACTTTTTTCACCAACCATTATAAAAAAATTTAATAGAAAAAATAGTAAGTTAGAGTTGATGAAACTTTTATAATAATATGAAAATAAATGTAGGCACTGATGATAACATCTCATAACATGTTAATCGGCATAAAGGCTTGGCAAATCACAAAAAATATGCTGATGTGATCAGAAAAATATATGCCAATCGATCGGTATATCACTAGCCAAGACTAAGGTGGTGTACTTCTGCCAGCATCTATGGCTCTACCCTGACCTGGATTTTTTCCTAAATAGGGTAAGCCTAGAAGTGGTGGATTTGCAGTATTTACTTGGTGTTGTTTTCGACCAACGCCTCACCTAGGAGGTTCATATTTGTAGCCTTACGAGTCTCTTGTACCTGTGCCATGTACATTCTTCATTAAGTTTGACACCTGGGGCTGCTGATAGGGCTACTGCCTTGCTTTTCTGCCAATCTTTTGTTCATTCAAAGCTTGACTCTGGATGTGAGTTTATGCATCTGCAGCCATGTGTATATTGCAGGTGAACTCGACTGGTGACATCCGTATGTCCCCCATTGAGAGCCTACTTGTCAATGCTGCAGAGATTCCATTCACTCTGCAGCATTCACAGTGCACTCAGTATTCGCCTGTAAGTGCAAATCCAATGGCTCTCACTGCATGCATAGCCGATCTTGACAGTGCCTATATCGCTGAGAGGTGTCAGTTATATCCTAAGCCCTTTGGGTTTATGGCTAGGAAATTCATTTGAGAGCTCTTAATTCAGTGGCGCCTCTGGTTGTGCCCTGGAGAGTACCACCTTTGAAGCCAGGCTGCCCCCCTGGGTGCAGAGTCCCTGACAAAGACCAAAGGTGCAAGTGTGCAGAGCGAGCCTCGATTATGTTGGGGCCCCGCATTCAGAGAATACCCGGCGTTTTCGAGCCCGCTGGCTTCAAACGCTTACTTGTTATTTGCTCCACTGATGGCAGCATGTTGGCTAAGGGCAACATGATATATCAGGGAAGAGCTTTAGCTAGTGTGATTGGTACAGAGCCGAAGGTGACTCGTTTCTCAGACGGGAGCCTTCTGGCAAATGCGTTGGATCCATCCGAAGCGGCCAAGATTAGTGCCCTGAGTGTGACGCCACACTCTACCATGAACTTCATGAAAGGAGTAGTTTATGCGAGGGAACTCATGGACTACTCCATAGATGACATCACCCTACAGCTGGCCAACCACGGGGTGGTCAAGGTCGAACATGTGATGAGAAAACAGGGAGGGGCCTCGAGAGCCCCTATACACTCTTCATCACGTTTGATTGTGACAAACTCTCTGAGTCGGTGTGTTCCGGTTGGTACCGCTACTGCATGAAGGTATTTGTGCCACTGCCACAGAGGTGCTATTACTGTCACCGCTGCGGTCATGTTAATCGCTCAGGTAGACGTGCAAAGTCGAGGTTACCCAAAGTCTGTGTGAATTGCTCCAAGGCCGCACATGATGAGTCCAAATTGTGTGTGGCTAAGTGTGTCAATTGCAGAGAGCCGCATCCCGCTTCTTCGAAGCAATGTGGTGCATATCTCCTTGAGAAAGAAATCCTGGCCATTCAGGCACAGGATCATTTCTCCTTCCGAGAGGCTAAGGACTTAGTCCTGTCATGCCTGGCGCTGCCTGTAACATCCTATGCCTCAATAGCAAGAAAGACACCCTCTGCTCGTGGCCCCCCCAGGCCTCCAAGCATTATCATTTCGGCGCCAATTCAGAACCCTTCTGTGGGTTCTACCCACCCCAGGCGCTCCCCTGGTAAAGCTGGTGGCACAAAAGGTCCACACCCAGCCACTGCTAAAACCAGGGCCTCCCTTCATTTTCCCAGCGTGATTGTTTTCCGTAAGGCGTAATGGCCACACGCCTCCGAGTCGTTAGACTCACAGGAGGCAACACCCCTGAAGTTGGTCGCCAGGCAATCTTCTTGGGTTCCTAAAGTTGCTCCCCGAAAGGAGGACAGCACCAAATAAGCCTAGGCTCCTTCGCCCACACCCAGTGGTAAGCTCGGTGGCTCGGAGACTGCGGGTCCTTTAAAGGAGGGACCACCACCTCAGAAGCCCCCCTGCTCGCCTAAGGTTTCGAGGCAGAGAGATAAAAAGACTTACATGGCGAACCCAACATATTCCCCGGCCAATAGCGCCCGGAGTTCTGCCTCCGGAAAGCGTACGGCCATTTCCGTGAAGGTGTTCTTTTTAAAGAGGGCCCATACATCTCTTCTGATTTAGGCCTGGAAGGCATATTCCTTCAATAGAATTGCCATGGACTCCGGGCCAACTTAAAGGAGCTGCGGAGGTTCGTCTCGTCTCGTCCTGTTTCCCGTTAGCTATCTTTTTGCAGGAGACCATATTGGGTGCGTGCCCCCTGCCTACTCTCCCGGGCTATAAGAGCTTTGCGACCCAACCACCACGGGATGGGGGCCAGGCAAGAGGATGCGCGATTTACACCCAGCATGATGTCTCCATTCTTCTCTTTGCTTTAGATACCTCCTTTCAGGCAGTGGCTATGCAGCTACACCTGGATAGGAGGTATACTGTTATTTCTGCGTACATTCCACCGAGTCCCTTTCTTTTGCTCGGAGATCTAAACGTTAGAAACCGCAATCTCGGACCCCGCGTCCTTGGCGGAATCCTTCGCGACCGCATTCTCTAGCCGGGATGCTGCTCCGCCAGCATTCAATGCACGTCGTGATGTCGCGGAAGGCCGCCGGCTGGACTTTACCAACGGAGACGGAGAACCCTTCAACGACGGGTTTACTCTGAGTGAGTTGCGTTCCGCTCTTGGTTCGTGCGCGAACACCGCCCATGGTCCGGACGATGTCCCGTACGTCATGCTTCGACACCTGGGTGAGCGAGGCATGGTTGCTGAGGCACTTTCTCTTGCTTGGAGATCTGAATGGCAGACATCCTCTCTGGGGAGACTACTCAATAAATCCCAGGAGACAAGTCCTTGCCGATCTGATCGAAGAGCTTGAGATAGGCGTCCTAAATGTGGATGAGTTTACGCATCACTGCCCGAGAACCGCTTGATTTTCTTGCCTTGACCTATCTCTGTGCTCTCCGGATGCACAGCTTGATTTTGATTGGGGGAGCTGCCGCCTGAGAGCCCACCTCGGTGGTGCTTGGCGCGTGTGCTGTGGCCTACATTTCAGGAAATGAGTGAATTCTCTATCTCAGTCGAGGAGTTTAGGTCGGTAGATGAGGCCGTTGAGTTCTTCTCCGGCAACCTCATCGCCGCCGGCGTGACTACTATTTCCAGAACGTCTGGCCGTTTTGCACGCCGACCACTCTCGTGGTGGTCGACCGATTGTGAGACGGCCCTCAAACAGAAGCGTTATGCCTACATGCGCTATAAGTGCCGCCAAAACGATTTCACTTCGGTGAATTTCGTTGGGCTAGAGCTAGGTTCCGGTATATTTCGAAGCACACCCCCCGCTCTTCTTGGCCAGTATACGTGTCTTCACTTAACGGGAAGACCCCGCTAGCAGAGGTGTGGAAGCGAATCAAAAGGATTTGGGGCAGGTTCTCACAGGGTTCCCCCTCCCATTCTCCAGGAGAATGGGACCGTAATCTCGGACCCCGCGTCCGTGGGGGAATCCTTCGCGACCGCTTTCTCCGCATTCTCTAGCCGGGATGCTGCTCCGCCAGCATTTAAAGCACGTCGTGATGTCGCGGAAGGCCACCGACTGGACTTTACCTCCAGAGGGGGAGAACCGTTCAATGACAGGTTTACTGTGAGTGAGTTGCGTTCCGCTCTTGGTTCGTGCGCGAACACCGCCCATGGTCCGGACGATGTCCCGTACGCCATGCTTCTACACCTGGGTGAGCGAGGCATGGCCTTTCTGTTAGATTTGTTCAACAGGATCTGGGTGGAATGTCTCTTCCCAGATTCCTGGCGAATCGCCTTTCGCAAACCGGGGAGAGATCACTCTACTCCGGCTGGCTTCCGCCCAATCTCTCTAACCTCTTGCCTGTGCAAGTTAATGGAGAAATTGGTAAATGTTAGATTAGCCTTTTTTCTGGACAGCGGAGGCCATCTGTATTCTGCACAGTGCGGCTTGCACAAGTTCCACTCCACATCAGATGCTCTGCTCCGACTGAAAAATGCCGTCTGCGAGGCCTTCCTTCGTAGACTGCACTACGCCACGGTCTTTTTCGATCTGGAGAAGGCCTATGATACCGCATGGCGATACCGTATCATGCAGACTCTCTACACGATGGGGGCGAGGGGACGCCTCCCAATGCTTATATCTGAATTTTTGCGAGATTGTCAATTCCGCGTATGAGTGGGGGAGCCCTCTCTGGTCCAATGGAGCAGGGGCGAGGGGACGCCTCCCAATCTTTATATCTGAATTTTTGCGAGATCGTCGATTCCGCGTACGGGTAGGGGGAGCCCTCTCCAGCCCAATGGAGCAGGAAGAGGGTGTCCCCCAGGGAAGTGTCCTCAGGAGCACACTCTTTGCCCTGAGCATCAACGGCATCACCTCGGTGCTGCGGAAGATGTTCTCGCTACGCTCTACGTGGGCGACCTTTCGATCTCTTTTGGCGCGGCCCAGATGCCAACTCCTGAGCGTCGACTCCAACAGGCATTGAACCGCGTCTCTCGCTATGCTGAAGCACACAGGTTTTGGTTTTCTTTGGCCAAGACTAAGGTGGTGCACTTCTGCCGCCATCCACGGCTCCACCCTGACCCAGACTTGTTTCTTAATGGGGTACGCCTGGAAGTGGTTGAATCGTACCGTTTCTTTGGTCTTGTATTTGACCGACGCCTCAACTGGGAGGCTCATATTCGCAGCCTTAGGGTCTCTTTTACCCGTGCAATGGATATTCTCCATTTCGTGTCGTTCAGCGCTTGGGGCGCTGATAGGGCTACTACCTTAGTTTTTTATCGATCCTTTGTTCGTTCGAAGCTCGACTACGGATGCGAGTTTTATGCATCCGCAGCCGAGCGTTTATTGCGGAAGGTGGATTCGATCCACCACACCGGCCTTCGCCTTGCGACCGGTGCCTTCCGCACTTCCCCTATTGAGAGCCTGTTCGTCGATGCTGGGGAGATGCCACTCGATCTGCGCCGCGTGCAGTGCATCACCCGCCTGTACGCGCGACCCCGGCGCCTCCCTCAGTCGCCAACAGCTCTCACTGCTTCCGCAGCTGATCTCGATGGTGCCTATGCCACCGAGAGACGCCAGTCATACCCTAAACACTTTGGGTTTAGGGCCAGGAAACTCCTTCGAGATGTAGATATAGCTCTCGGGCCGGTGGTGCCCCTGGTTCTGCCCAGGACGCCACCCTAGAGGGTACCACATTTGGCTATTTGTCGCCACGCCTCTGCTCCCAAAGCTTGTACGGCGCCGAGAGTATTGCGTTCGACCTTTTTGGAGCACACATCGTGTCACGCTGGAACCGTGCCAGTGTATACGGATGGCTCCAAGTCCGAAGAGGGGGTCGGCTTCCACGCCGTATTACCTCTGTTTGAAGTCAGCGGGGCTCTACCAGGCGCTGCGTCTGTCTTCACGGCCGAGCTGGTGGCAATACACCACTCGGTACGGGAGATTACGCGACGTGCCCGGTTCGGAGGCGGATTGTGATCTATTACGACTCACAAAGCGCCCTGAGTGCTCTCGGGGCATTGGAATCTCCGCATCGCCTGGTTCGCGATATCCGTGATGCCACGGTTTTGGCGAGTCGGGCAGATGTCGAGATTATCTTCTGCTGGGTTCCTGGACATGTAGGAATTGCGGGGAATGAGCGCGCCAAAGAGTCCGCGAGGACTCTACGACCGGACCAGCGTTTCACTCTTCCTCACGCTGACTACATGGCAGGAATACGGGCAGCTCTTCGGACTGCTTGGCAAAGAAGATGAGAGGCGGTCGAAGGGAACTTAAAGTTGCGTGCCATTGCGCCGCGACTGTTTCCATAGACCTATCCCCCAATGCTGCGACGGCTGCAGGTCGCTTTCTGTCGTCTCCGAATCGGACACACTCGTGTGATGCGTCGCTATTTGATAGAGCGCTCGCCTGCACCGTATTGCGACGACTGCGTTGTCCCCCAGACTGTTCGGCACATTCTTGTTGAATGTCCCAGTCTGGGTGATCTTCGCGCACGTTACCTGTCCCGGTACCGGGATGGGCGGGGTTGCTACCGCCTGTCCTTTGTACTCAGGACGAGTGCGTGCACATTGACTGGTGGACTTGTTGACTTTTGGGGGGAGGCCGGCCTTCTCCCTTTCATTTAACCAGGTTTAATTGTTTTTTCTTATTGTTTTGTTATTGTTATTTCTTTTTATTGTTGTTTCCTGTTCAAATTTTTTAAAGTAGCCTAGAACTAGGCTGTTTGTTTACGGCGACTTATGCCTAAGTCGGCAGTCGCCAGATAGCCCCTTAAAAAAAAAAAAACCTCTAAGCCTTTTGGGTTTAAGGCAAGGAAACTCCTTCGAGAGCTAGGTATAGCTCTCGGGCTGGTTTTGCCCCTGGTTCTACTTAGGACGCTACCCTGGAGGGTACCACATTTGGCTATTTGTCGCCACGCCTCTTCTCCCAAAGCTTGTACAGCGCCGGGAGTATTGTGTTTGACCTTTTTGGAGCACACCTCATGTCATGCTGGAACTGTGCCAGTGTATATGGATGGCTCCAAGTCCCAAGAGGGGGTCGGCTTCCATGCCATATCCCCTCTATGCGGAGATTCCAATGCCCCGAGAGTACTCAGGGCATTGGAATCTCCGCATCCCCTTGTTCATGATATCCGTGACGCCAGGTTTTTCGCGAATCGGGCAGATGTCGAGATTATCTTCTGCTGGGTTTCTGGACATGTAGGAATTTTGGGGGCTGAGAGCGCCAAAGACTCTGCAAGGACTGGGCGACCAAACCATCGTTTCGCTCTTACTCACACCTATTACATGGCAGGAATACGGGCAGCTCTCTGGGCTGCTTGGCAAAGAAGATGGGAGAGGCTCTGGGGGAACTTAAAGTTGCATGCCATTGCGCGGCAACTGTTCCCATGGACCTATCCCCCAATGCCACGACAGCGAATTGGACACACCTTCGGAAACACTTTTGGCTATATTTCGCTTCCATACCACCAGGAGTATTGCATTCAGACTTTTTTTTTACCACACTGTTTCTGTGTCAGTGTATATGGATGGCTCCAAGTTCCTGGAGGGGATCTCTTTCCATGCTGTATGCCCTCTATTTGAAGTCAGTGGGGCTCTACCAGGTGCTGCATCCATCTTCATGGCCTAGCTAGTTGCAATACACCACTCAGTATGGGAAACTATAAAAAAGTGCCCTGATTGCTTGGGGCCATTTTAATCTCTACACACCCTTGCCTGGTTCATGTTATCCATGATTCCATGGATTCTGCGAACCTGCTAGGTGATTATCTTCTGTTGGTTTCCTTGACATTTAAGAATTCCCTGGCTCTTCCTTACATCGAAAATGAGAGATGGCCAAGGGAAACTTAAATTTGCATGCCATTACGCTACAACTTCCCATGGACCCATCCCACCAATCGTGCAGTTGCATTCCAGTCACTTCCTTTTGTCTTTGAATTTGGTGCATTTCTAGGACACACTGCCATGCCATTTGATGGAGCGATTGCCTACACTTTATTGCATTGACTGCGTCCCCCAGACTGTCGCCACATTCTTATTGAATGTTCCAGTCTACGCGATCTTTGCGCACGTTAACTGTCCTATTATCAGGATGAGTGGGGTCGCAACCATTTGTCCCTTGTCCTCTGGATGGGTTCATTTACACAGACTTGTGGACTATCTAACCCTTAGTAAGAGCCTGGTTTCCTCCATTTTTTTTACTCTGTTGTAGGTCGCACTTTCCTGCACCATGGGGAGGCAGGCCTCACACTAGCTAGAGTGTTATTCCTTCTTGTTCTTTCTTATTTTGTTTGTTGTTTTTTTCCTTTTTTTTGTTGTTTTTATTTGTATTGTTTTTTTAATCTAGCCTAGCATATTCAATTTTTCCCTTCTGCTTCTTCTTACTGATAATTGGTTTGGTTCTGAAGAATAATCTTTGAAGCCAGATGCATTGAGGCAATGAGACACTATGAAACAGCTCACTTCTTTGCTACTATTGGTCTTAATTTTTCAAAGAATTTCTGCTGCCGTCTCATAGAAAAGCTCCTGATAGCTCTGTATTCTCAGACAGTGGTTATGCAGAGTTGACCAACTTTTGCAGGAGATTTATAGGTTTTGTTTCTATTGTATAACTTCAGAATATGTGAAATCACACTCTTGGACCCCTTCCTACCTTAAAGCATCCTCCCGGAAGTCTTCACATGAACAATTCTTTGACAGGGCTCAGGACTCACTTTTATGTATGGTGGTATCTTTGTAGAGTGAGTACGACAAATAGCGCTATGTCTGTTCCTGGGGAAGGGACATATGTCTCAATGGTAGTAAGTCATTTTTTGCTGCCTCTGATTGGACCAATTCGCTAGATGCATTTATCAGATGATACACACTCCCATGATTCTTTTTCTCAAGATGGCGAGGTTGCCTCGATAGTGACATATTTGGGTTGAATGTCCTAGTCAGGGAGAGCTTTTTGAGCAGTACCTGTCCCAGTAACTAGTACCTGTTCTGAGTCCTTGGTAGGGTCTGGACTGTGATTTGAGGGGGGGGAGGTGTGCCTTCCACACCTGAGCATACTATGTAGATATTTGTTTTATATTGATGCTGTTGTCTTTTTTGTGTGTTTTTATTTGCAATTTCTGTAGCTGGGTGCCCTCACTAGTGTCCACCAGAAGAGTTCCTAGAATTAAAAAAAAATTGGCTCAACTTTTGCCTATAAGTACCACTCACAAACCTCATTCTGGCCCTATATAACAGGTTTTATTTTCATATTCTTATGACATACAACTAGTATTCACAAACTTTAATAACAGGCACTAATCAAAATTTTAATGGCAGATCTGCACACAATTTAGATGCCTTTATTTTTTAGTGGAGACCTGCTAATTATGTGTGATCTGAACCATGATTCCATCCAGCTACTAACTACCTCTGATATGGCTTAACCTCACTAAAATCAGGAGCAGTGTTTCCTTTCGGCTAAGCCATAGCCTGCACCAGTTGAATCACAAGTTTATATTTCTTATATGAATATATTTGATTAGGAAAAATATTGCCTTTAGAGATGTCATCTAAATTATCTATACTAGCAAAAATTCCCCATCAACCATTTTTAGTCAGGCTTGCAGCACTTGTTTGCTTTGCTCACAAAATTAAGAAAATGTGAGAGAGAGAAAGGTTTTTTATTTTACAACACATTCATAATTTGTGTGCATGAAAAAAAATCATTTCACAATAGTTCAATTCCCATTCTCAATTTTTTTTCAAAATGCACAGATAGACACGCAGACATGCTAGGATCATTATAATATATTCAAAATTAGATTTTCTTATAGGTTTTACTTAACATTTTCTCAAAACGTTAACTTCTCATAGTTGTTCCTGAAGATTTTTAATGCCCCCAAACTGACTAGCTAGTCTTGTAATTTTTACTGTTGTTAATTTTTTTGCAGTGAAATTGAATGGTTGTTTAAAACAAAGAATGGTCAGATACAGTTGGCTGAAAGTGCCAGTTCAAATCGACTCGTGGTGGTGCATTTGATCCGGTACCAGGTTTATGGTGGGATGCAAGATGTTAAGGATGATCTCGCCGCCAAAGTGCTTGACCTTGCACCTTCAAAATTACCCCCAAATTACAAAGTTAGTAACTTGTTTAGTAGCACTTGAAAATAATTTAGAAATTTAGCCTCATCTAATTTTCTAGTTGTATAATAATAATAATAGTAATAGGTATTTATAATGCACCCTTCAGGGCTGTTAGCCTTCCCAGAGCACAGGTTGTATAGCGAGTGTAAAGAAAGTTTACAGGGGAGAGAAGGCAATTCTGAAGAGATGAGTCTTCAGGAGACGTTTAAAAGTAGCAAGGGAGGGAGAGGATCGGACTTGGGCAGGAATAGCATTCCAGAGTCTAGGAGCACAAACTGAGAAGGGACGGTCACCCATCGAGCAGAGGACAGAACGAGGAGTGGTCAGGAGGGGAGCGAGGTTAGATCGGAGTGCCCGAGGAGTTTGACGACGGGAGAGGGCAGACGAGAGATAAGGTGAACCCTCGAGGTTTAGGGCCTTGTAGGTGATAAGGACTTTATAGTGGGTATGGAAGCGAATAGGTAACCAGTATAGCTCCTGTAACAGAGGCATCGAAGTAGAGAACCTGGGGCGGCGAAGGAGGAGCCGGGCAGCATAGTTTTGAACTAGTTGTAGGGGGCGAAGTGACGAAGAAGGGAGATTCACTAGAAGAGAATTGCAGTAGTCAAAGCGTGAGGTGACGAAAGCATGAATAGCAGTCTCAAGGCTTCGTCGATCAAAATGGGATCGAACACGTGAAAAGTTGCGGAGGAAACCGATGGAAGAGTTACAGATACGATGGATGTGCGGTTTAAACGAGAGTTGCTCGTCGAAAATAACACCAAGATTACTGACGGTATCAAAGAAGGCGACATTGGTTTCCCCAAGGTTAAGGGAGGAAAAGAGAGCTTTAGATTTCTCCACCATCGAAGCGGTACCAACAAGGAGAACTTCAGTTTTATCGTGGTTAAGTTTGAGAAGGTTGGGAGACAGCCATTCGTTTATGGAGGTGTAGGCTGAAAGGAGCTTGGTAATTGATTGAGAGAAGGACACAGGGGATGCGGAAAGGTATATCTGAGTGTCATCAACATAGAGGTCGAAGGACAGGCCCAAATCGTGAAGAAGGGAGCCAAGAGGAAGTAAGTAGATGCGAAAGAGGAGGGGACCCAGGATTGAGCCCTGAGGCACCCCAAAATGAATGGGCGCCGCCTCGGAGGAGAGGTTATCGAGTGCGACCGACTGACTGAGTGCAGGATGAGAGGTATGAGCGGGACCAATCAAGTGCAGTACCTGAGAGACCAAGGGAAGTGTGAAGACGATCAATGAGGACAGTCTGGTCGATGGTGTTGAAAGCAGAGGAGAGGTCAAGGAGGACTAGAATGGATGTACAACCCCTATCAGCTGCTCTGCTTAAACCGTTTGAAACATTAAGAAGAGCGGTTTCATCAGAGTACTTTGCTTTGAACCCTGACTGGTACATTTCATCGATATTGCAATTAGAAATATGGTCATTAAGGCGAGAGAAAACCACTCTCTCGAGGACCTGAGAGAGGAATGGAAGCTGAGAGATAGAGCGATAGCTAGATGGTTCAGAGGGGTTAAGGTGTGTGTTTTTTAAGGATAGGACGAATTGAGGCATGTTTGAAGGAAGAGGGAACCACCCCTGTGGCAAGTGGTGTTAATGAGATGAAGAATGAGTGGGAGGACAGCAGGGAGAATTTGATGGAGGAGTTTGGGTGGAAAGACGTCATTAGGGGATCCAGATTTGTTAGAGCGTGAAATCAGGGCAGTTACTTCCTCAGAGGATCCCCGAGTGAGGACGTTAAGAGGCAATGGAGTATGGTCAGGGAGAACAGCATGGGCTTGTTCAGACGACTGAGGTAGTACAGCGCGAAGGTTAATAACTTTATCAGAGAAAAATTTAGAAAGAGTAGACGAGAGAGGAGACGAAAGATAGTCCGAGGGTCATTCTTGCTCTCAGACAAAAGTTTGCGTGAATGAGCCTCACGTGCTGATTTTAATTTGGAAGAATAAGTCGAAGTAGCAAGGCGATAGGCAAGTGAGAAGGAGGTCGTGTCCTGTCCACGGGAGCGTGCTCTACGAAGGGCTCGTTCTTGGGCACGTAAGGACCTCCTTGAACGAAGGAGTTCCATGATGAACCAAGGGGCGCGGTGATGGCGGTTTGAAGAAGGAGTGATAAGGGGGGCGTGCGCGTCAAGGCAGGTGACTAATGATTGGTGCAGAGAGTTTAAGGTTTAGTCAGGTGAAGCAGTAATATCAATAGGAGGTAGAGCAGAAACAACGTCGTTAAAGAGAGTAGTATCAATTGACGATAGTCGCCGGAAAAGAGTAGGATCTCGGGACGAGAGAGGAGGTAAATGGTAGGGAATATAGAATTTAAAATTCACCAAGAAGTGGTTGGAAATCTTATTACAAAGGTTAGTTACTGTTAGATTATAGATATGGAGGTTCGAGATGACTAATTCCAGGGTATTACCATGTATGTGTGTTGGGGATGACACATGTTGCATAAGAGAGAAGAGGTCGATGATGTCAATGAATGCACAAAAAGTCTCATTGTGGCTAGTAAGATTGAAGTCACTGCAAATGGGTTGTTATTCATATGTGAGTCACTTGCGCCATGTAACAGTGACCAAGGTAAGGACACCTAGCTTACCCATTTCAACCTCCATCTGCTCACATTTCATACTCACACATGGATGCAGATTAACTAGATGAGTTCATGACTGTCTTGTTTATTACTGTCTTTTCTTATTTCCCCCTGAGGAACAAGAATTTTAAGTCCACACTTCCCTGGCAATTGCATGATATCTGGGCTTTGCCGCCTTTACCACACATGCCAGAAGATAGTATGACTAATCTGTAAGACTGACAAAATGCAAATCTCACTGGCCTTTTGCCATGTTATTATTTTCCTTTGTGCCCCTCATTCTTGCACTGTCGCATAGTGGGGTATATTTCTGAGAAGTCAGATTTACACTGCTCTCATCCTTGTCTTTGAAAGCCCTGCAAAGGTGGACCCTTTGTAGACTGTTACACCTAGTACCTGGAAGAGCGATATGTCCTTCTTCTGACCCTTTGTCCCTGGCAGTCTCTAGGTTGACTAACTAGGCTTTATTCCATCTAGACATTTCCATTTTAGCCTCTTTCTTTTTTTCTACTTTACAAGCTTCTTGTCATCTAATTTTGTCTAGTGGCTAATATAGCAGGTTAGTGGCCAACTAGTTTTGTGGCGATTGAAAGAGGACTGGTTCATCCCTCCCTCTTGGCTCTGATTGAGGTGGGAGGTTGTAACATTTTTTTCTTCCCTCCCCCCTCCATCTTTTCCTTATCTATCCTTTTATGTCAGGTGAGATCTGGATAGTTGTGTTCCCTCCCAGCTCCAACATTTGGGGGGATACTCTCCCTACCTGTAGGAGGATTTGTGGTTCATCCCTCCCTCTTGGCTCTGATTGAGGTGGGAGGTTGTAACATTTTTTTCTCCCCCTCTCCCCCTCCATCTTTTCCTTATCTATCCTTTTATGTCAGGTGAGATCTGGATAGTTGTGTTCCCTCCCAGCTCCAACATTTGGGGGGGATACTCTCCCTACCTGTAGGAGGATTTGTGGTTCATCCCTCCCTCGTGACTCTGATTGAGGTGGTAGGTTGTAACATTTTTTCTCCCCCTCTCCCCCTCCATCTTTTCCTTATCTATCCTTTTATGTCAGGT
The DNA here is from genome assembly GCA_963969495.1 of Ceratothoa steindachneri. NCBI lineage: Eukaryota > Metazoa > Arthropoda > Malacostraca > Isopoda > Cymothoidae > Ceratothoa > Ceratothoa steindachneri. Next base: position 142,710,391 of record OZ018331.1, on the reverse strand, counting down.
GAGATCTGGATAGTTGTGTTCCCTCCCAGCTCCAACATTTGGGGGGATACTCTCCCTACCTGTAGGAGGATTTGTGGTTCATCCCTCCCTCGTGGCTCTGATTGAGGTGGTAGGTTGTAACATTTTTTCTCCCCCTCTCCCCCTCCATCTTTTCCTTATCTATCCTTTTATGTCAGGTGAGATCTGGATAGTTGTGTTCCCTCCCAGCTCCAACATTTGGGGGGATACTCTCCCTACCTGTAGGAGGATTTGTGACTATATATCTTACACATTTTCACTTCCTCTAGTTTTACTTTACAGATTTCTCCTTACAAACTTTCTGCCTGATATGGCCTTGTTGCTCTTGTACTTTAAATTTAAGAAGAAAAAAAATAGATGCCAAAGAGGTCAATGCAGCTCAATTTTTTCTATGTTAAATAACTGAAATTTGAAATTAAGTTCATATCCATTGAAGGTAATTTACCAATGGGTTGGGTTACCTCTTGTTTTATTAACTTAGTAAATAAAGTGAATGACTGCTCGGCTTTGTGATGGTTTCCAGTCTCCACTCTCCTGCCTCCTAAATCAAGTGGTTAAAGACAACTTGCCTGTCTGTTTGAAACTGTTTAAATTAGCTCTTTGCTCTACAAGAGTCAAAAAGCCCCTTTAAAATAAATACCTATATGCTGATTTTATTGATATAGGTTGGATGTATGTATGTGTGACAAGAAGAATTCCAATTCTGTCTTCTGAGGCTTCTCATAAGAGGAAACTAAGCCTAGATTGAGGGTCCTGCCATTGGAACCTGCATACCCTATTTTGTTCCTACTAGTGCAATTTTGCAATGGCCATAGGTGGTTGGGCTGTTGTAAATCTCATCCAATCATAACAGTTAATCTAAGTCAATTTGTGTGGAATGTACAAGGTAAATGTGATGAGGGAGAGAGAGGGGAGAGTTAGTAAATTTATGGAAAAAAGGGAGATCACAGATGTTCACATATGAAATGAACATGAAAGGGAAAGATAATTTTGTGTAGGAGGTAGTGAATGGATGCAATCCAGTGTAAATCATGGTAGTAGAGGTAAAAATTGTGTTGTACTGCTTTTGAGTGAGTGGCATGATGCAATAGTTGTGAATGTGTGTTTGAGCTCAAGAATTATGTGAGTACTCTTTGCTTGGTTGTAGTATATGGACCGTGTAATCTGAGAGCAGTGACGCTAAGAAAGGGAGGGTCTGGAATTACTTAGGACCAGTGTTAAATTGAATGGGTATCAGTTGATGGTTGTATTAGATATGGATGGACAAATAGTGACATGATGTGAAATGCTATGTCTGGAGCCTTTGGGACTTAGAGAGGGATTGCAAATAATCAGCGGTAGGTTTTGTGCTGAAATAAACTTTGTGTGGCAAATACAAAAAAACTTGTGTGGCAAATACATTCTTTCAGCTGGAGAATGTGCATATGGGTTGGGGAAAGTATAGAGTGAGAAAGAATGTGCTGCCGGATGTGTTTGATGTAAAAGCTGCGAGAGTTATGAATATGGGACTGATGATTAACCTTACAGTAACATTTTGGGACTTTCTGATCTGACCACATGATTCTCTTGCATAAGGTTAAATTAATTGATTGTGTGGATGAGAAGGTATGAGGAAGGTAGAAAGGGAAGAAGAATTAAAAGTGAAAGAGATGGGTAAGACAGAGAGAGAAGAGAAGTGCTGCAGCAAATGTACAAATTTAAGGTGATAGTGTGTAGTGCAAGACTCTATGTGGATGTGGTAGAATATAATGATAAATGGTGGTATTATGATGTGAAACATAAAATGGAACACAAAATGTAGCTGAGCGTGGCAGAGAGATGCAGTTAAATTTATATAAGGAATCAAAAAGAAGAGTGGACTGAGTGAGCAAGAAAGAGTCCTTGACAGGACTCCATCAATTGCGTTGTCCCCCAGACTGTTCTGCACATTCTTGTTGAATGTTCCAGTTTGGGTGATCTTCCACTCAGGTTAACTGCTTGTCCCTGGTACTCGGGACTGGTTCGTGCACACAGACTTGCAAACTATGACTTTTTGGAGGAGGCTGGCCTCCTCCACTTTTTTGATTCTTTGTTATAGGTTGCATGTTCCTACGCCTGGGGGAGGCGGGCCTACCCCTAATGCCCAAGTGTGCTTCCTTCTTGTTGCCATTTGTTTTATTTTTTAGTTGTTTTAGCTTGTGTCTTAGCCTTTGTTCCTTTTATTTATCCTTATTTGTTACATGTTGCTTTGTTTTTTTAATCTAGCCTAGTATTAGGCTCTAACATGAGTGCGGCAACTTTTGCCCTAGTAGACTGTCGCCAGATGGGCTCTAGGAATTTTTTCTTTTTAAATTTCATGGGGCTCCTCAAACCCACTTTTACAGGAGAGGAGACTTACTCCTCTTCTAGTCCTATGGGTGTGGAGGTCCCCCCCCCCCCCTCACCTCCTTCTGTGGAGTTGCCCATGGATGACTCCATCTTTCAACCAATGGCACTCCACCCTTTTCTATCACAGGAGACTGCCAAGAGAGCAGACAGGTGGCCTAAAATCGACCATTCCCGGGGGAATGACTCGATAGGGTTAACCCCCTTCTGGGCGCATGGGAAAGCGAAGCCCATCAAGCTGTCCCCCCTGCAGTCCAGCAGTCATGTATTTTGACATTACAGGGAGTTGGTATGCCTGCCCCCCTCTCTTCCCCGATGGAGGTTGGTTTGCCGACCCAAGAATTGACTCTGACTGAAAGTACCTTGACTTGGGATCCATGATGCCTTGGGGGTGGGAGGGGGCTAGTCACATGGGGGTAAACCTGGTCTCGATTCCAAACAACGATCCTAGATCCACCCTCTCAAGCTTCTCTTCACATGGCTTGGGCCCCCGAGGACTCACAAAAAGAGGAAGGAACTCCTTTCCCGGCTGTGGCCCCTTTGAGAGATAAGACCTTATCCTTTTCGGAGAAAGAGCTTGCTGAGGCCAGTTCATTTAGCCTAGGGGCTTATTTTGGCAGTGGTGAGAAGCGGATTCATTCCCCACTCTCCTTTCCCCAAAAGAAAAAGAACAGAAAGACAAAGAGGACTAAATGTTCCTCTCTCTCTCTGCAAGGTCTCTGGGGACGGACGGGTCCGCTACCATTTCGGCAAGAGAGCAGCCAAAAAGATAAGAATATCCTGCCCCGAGGTGCCCTTGGGTGGGAAGCCAAAAGACAAAAACCAAAGTCGCAGTGCGTTGAGCGAAGTCTCATTACGTCGGGGCCCCTTATTAGAGACTACATGGGTTTTCGAGCTCGCTAGCTTCAAACATTTTCTGATTATTCACTCAATTGATGGCAGCTTGTTGGCCAAAGGCAACATGATCCATCAGAGCAGAGCATTAGCTAGCTTGATTGGTAGAGAGCTGAACCTCACCCGTTTCTCAGATGATTGTCTTCTGTCAAATCTCTTGCAGGCCCTGAGGCGGTCAACTTCAAATGTATAATGAGAAAACAAGGAGGGTACTCGAAACCCACCCCTACACGCTTTGTCACATTAAAACGTGACAGGCTTCATGAGTCTGTTGCATGCCGGTTGGTATCGCTACCGTGTGAAACCATTCGTGCCACTGCCGTGGAGGTGTGACTACTGTCACCGGTTCCGCCATATGAATTGCTGCTGTAGATATGCAAAGTCAGATTTATTCAGTCTGTGTAGGTTGCTCCAATGCTGCTGCGCATGAAAAGTTCCTATCTTGTAAGTGCAGTGTGTCAATTACGAAGAGCCGCACCCCGCTTCTTCGAAGCAATGTGGTGCGTATCTACTTAAGAAGGAAATCCCGGACGTTCAGGCCCAGGATCGTCTCTCATTTCGCGAGGCTAAGGAATTTGTCCTGGCGCGCCCAGCGCTGCCTGGGCACTCTTATGCTTAAATGTTGAGAAAGACACCCTCTGCTCCTGGCCCCTCCAGGCCTATGCTCTCGGTTGTTTCCGCGCCTAATCGGAACCCTTCTGCGGGTTCTACTCACCCCGAGCGCTCCTCTGGTAGAGCTGGTGGCACAAAGGGTTCACACCCAGCCCCGGCTAAAGCTAGGGCTACTTTCCTTTCCCTTCCCTCCCCCACCGTGACTTTTTTGTGTAAGGCGAAACGGCCGCGCGCCTCCACCGAGTTGTTAGACTCACAGGAGGCAACACCCCTGGAGAGGGTCGTGAGGCTATCTTCTGGGGTTCCTAAAGCTACCCCCCGAAAGGAGAACAGCACTAAAGGTGCTTCGGTTCCTTCGCCCAAACCCAGTTGTAGGGCTGGGTGGCTCGGAGACGGTGGATCCTCCAAAAGAGGGACCCCCGCCTAAGGTTTCGAGACGGAGGGAGGAAAAGACTTGCATGGCGAGCCCAACCTTTCCCGATAAGTCCTCGAAGACGACAGCGCCTTCAGCGCATTGTCCGGCCAACAGCCTCCGGGAAGCGTACTGCCATTCCCGTGAGGGTCTTCTCTTCGAAGAGGGCCCCCGCATCTCCTCCAAACTAGGCCTGGAGGGCATATTCCTTCAATGGAATTACCGCAGACTCCGGGACAACTGGGAGGAGCTGCGGAGGCTCGTCTCCTCTCGTTCCCCGTTAGCTATCGTTTTGCAGGAGACCATGCTGGGCGTACCCCCCTACCCACCCTCCCGAGATATAAGGGTTTTGCAACCCCACCACCACAGCATGGGGGCTGGGCGGGAGGATACCTGATTGACATTGGCATGATGTCTCCGTTCTTCTCTTCGCTTTAGATACCTCCTTTCATACAGTAGCTGTGCAGCTACACCTGGAGAGGAAGTATACTGTTATTTCCGCGTAAATTCCACCGGCAGCCAACTTGGACGTGGAGGACCTGTGCCGCGTCGTGGCACGGTTGCCGAGCCCCCTTCTCTTGCTCAGAGATTTGAACGGTAGACCCCCCTCTAGAGAGACTAATCGATTAATCCTGGGGGTCAAGTCCTTGCCGACCTGATCGACGAGCTGGAGATGGGTGTCCTAAATGTGGATGAATTTACGTATCACTGCCCGAGAAACGCTTCATTTTCCTGTCTCGACCTATCTTTGTGCTCTCTGGATGCACAGCCTGATTTTGGGTGGGGGGTGGTCGATGACCTCCATGGTAGTGATCACTTTCCCATTCAAATATTTTCTGGGCCGCTGCTGCCCGAGAGCTGGCGTGGTGGTCCGCATTTCAGGAAATGACTGATTGCTGTGTCTCAGTCCAGGCAAAGAGTTTAGGTCGGTAGATGAGGCCGTTTAGTTCTTCAGCAACCTCATCGCCGTGGGCCGAACTACTATTCCTAGAAGGAATGGCCGTTTTGCACGCTGACCACTCCCATCGTGGTCAGCCGAGTATGAGACGGCCCTCAAACAGAAGCGTTATGCCTACATGCGCTATAAGCACCGCCCAAACTATTTCACTCTCGCTGAATTTCGTCAAGCTAGGGCTAGGTTCCGGTATATTTCTAAGCACGCCCGCCGCTCTTCTTGGCGAGCATACATGTCTTCACTTAACGGGAAGATCCCCTCTAGCAGAGGTGTGGAAGTGAGTTAAAAGGATTCGGGGCAAGTTCCAGCAGGACGCCCCTCCCGTTCTTCAGGAGAATGGGACCGCACTCTCGGATCCCGCGTCCGTGGCGGAATCCTTCGTGACCGATTTCTCCGCATTCTCTAGCCGTGCATAGTGCATTATTCGCCTGTACGCGCGAGCCCGGCGCCTCCCTCTTTGCCAACATCTCTCACTGCATCCGCAGCTGATCTCGACGGTGCCTATGTCGCCGAGAGACTCCATTCATACCCTAACTTCTTTGGGTTTAAGGCTAGGAAACTCCTTCGAAAGCTAGGTATAGCTCTCGGGCTCGTGGCGTTCCTGGTTCTGCCCAGGATGCCACCCTGGAGGGTACACCTTTGACTATTTGTCGCCATGTCTCTGCTCCCAAAACTTCTACAGCACCGGGAGCATTGCTTTCGGCCTTTTTGGAGCACACTTCGTGTCACGCTGGAACCGTGCCAATGTATGCGGATGGCTTCAAGTCCCCAAGAGGGGGTCGGTTTCCATTCTGTATCCCCTCTGTTTGAAGTCAGCGGGGCTCTGCCAGGCGTTACGTTGTTTTCACGGCCGAGCTGGTTGCAATACACCGCTCGGTGCGGGAGATAACGCGACGTGCCCTGTTCCGAGACGGGATTGTGATTTATAGCGTCTCCGCATCCTCTGGTTCGCGATATCCATGACGCCACGGTTTTGGCGAACCGGGTGGATATCGAGATTATCTTCTGCTGGGTTCCTAGACATGTAGGAATTGCGGGAATGAGGGCACCGCAGAGTCCACGAGTACTGGGCGACTAGACCAGTGTTTCGCTCTTCCTCACACCAATTACATGGCAGGAATACAGGCTGCTTGAAAAGATCGGAGACGGTCGAGGGGAACTTAAAGTTGTGTTCTATTCCGCCGCGACCGTTCCCATCGACCTACCCCCAATGCCACGACGGCTTCAGGTTGTTTTCTGTCGTCTCCGAATTGGACTCATCGCCATTTGATGGAGCGCTCGCCTGTGCCTTATTGTGAAGACTGCATTGTTCCCCAGACTGTTTGGCACATTCTTGTTGAATGTCGTAGTCTGGGTGATCTGCGCGCACGTTACCTGTCCTGGTACGTGGACGAGCGGGGTCGCTACCGCTCGTCTCCTGTACTCGGGATGGGTTCGTGTACACTGACTTGTGGACTTTACGACTTTTTGTGAGGCTCTGCTTTATTTGACTGTTTGTTGTGGGTCGCATGTTCCCCCGCCGGGAGGAAGCGGGCCTACCACCGACGCCGGAGCACGCTTCCTTCTTGCCCTTTTACTTTGTAAAAATTTTTTTTTTACTTTGGCCTTTATCGTTGTTATTTACATATTTGTTTTTTAATATAGCCTAGTAATCGCCTGGGTCGAGTACGGCGACTTATGCCCAAATAGGCAGTCGCCAGATGGGCTCCTACCCCCCCCCCATCCCAATGTAGTTTTTGTCTCTTATGGTTCAAGGTTTATGCATGTTGATAGAAAGTATTCATGTTTTCTGAAGGGTGGTTATAGTTTGGACAATGTTGGTTGTCTGTTTGGTTTGTGGTGTTTGTAGTATCTTAGGTTTGGGTGGTGGCTTAGTCTAAGTCTGGAGAGAGTCAGTCTTGTTTCTGTTTATAGGGTAGGGTAAATTCTTCCTTTGCTATGTCTCTGAGTTGCTTGAGAGGTTGTGTAAGGAGTGGCTGAGTGTAGATTTTATTTTATTTTTGGCATGGGGTCTGATTGGGTACTCTTTTGTGTGTGTAGAACTGTGTGTATTTATTGGGAGAATTTTGGTTCCTGATTGTGAGTTGTGGGGGTTGTTTGGGTGTAGCTGATAATTTTCATAGGGGCTTTGTTTTGTGCTCTTTTGAGTTTGTGTGTTTTAGATTTAGCAATGGTGGGCTGCCAAACTGGTGATGCATAATTATGTGTTACATTTAAATTGTTTGTATAGTGTGGTAGTGTTTCCTTATTTTATTCAAATGGGGTGCCTCTTAGTGCATCGAGAATTGATCTTTTTGTAAGGTTTGGTTGTATTATTTTGATGTGGTGTGTGAAGGCCATGTGCTGTATCATAGGTGATGTCTAATATTGTTTTATTTAGTGTGATGTTAGGATGGTGGTTTCATGTTCTTGCGAAGTGACTAAGATTACTATGTTTTTTTACGGTGAGTGTGTCATTCTGTTATTTTGGAGCTAGAGTTCTAGTTGTGCTCAAAGCAAGGTATATAAAAATTCTGCTTGTGTCTTTAAGAAAGATAACTAAGAATTGATAGGGGATGAGCAAGGTTGGTTTAAGGCTGGTATGGTGTATATATTAGGTTGAGGAATAAGTTCTTGCATTTTTTTTAATGTTGTGTTGATTTAAGTTTTGTTGATGTGATTTGTTCACATATTAAGAAACAATAATAAATAATGAGAGCAAAATTTGCAAAGGTTAGGCTACGTCTCTTAACAATGTAGACTATTAGGCTTTTGCTTAGGCTACGTCTTGAAGTTGAGTAATAATTCATTGCGGTTTATTTAAAAGTTGTGCTAATTTAATTTTTGTTCTGTACCCTCAAAATGGAATTTCAAGTTGAAACAAAGGCGCATTTTTGACACTTGTTGTTATTCATTTTCAATTGAGACGGTAACAATGCAAATGCAGCCAAAGCTCGTTGCGATATTTTATGCTGTTTACGGAGAAATTACTTTATCAGAAAGGACAGCTCAATGGTGGTTTTCACCTTTCAAAAACGGTAATTTCAATCTTAATGACGAAGAATGTCTGGTCGCCTCATTAAGTTGGATGAAGATCGATTGAACGACCTTCTTCATGAAAATCCTCGTCAACTGACTAGAGAATTGGCTGTACAATTGGCGTGTGATCAGAAAACTGTAGTGAATCACCTTCATTCGATGGGGAAAGTTCAAAAACTCGGTTCATGGCTTCCGCACACTTTGAGTGAAAGCAACAAACTTCAATGCTCCACGATTGCCGCAGGTTTGATTGCTTATCACAAGGCTACTCATGGATATAACGACAGATTTCTTTACCGCATCATCATTGCGATGAAAAGTGGTGTGTTTATGTCAATATGAACCATCAAAAACAATGGCTTAGCCCTAATAAAAAACTACTTCCGCAATTAAAGCAAGGACTTCATCCATGAAAGACGATGCTGTGTGTGTGGTGGGCTTGTGAAGGCATCATTCTTTATGAGCTCCTTGCGAACAACAAGATTGTCAAGGCAGAACTCTACATTCAACAAATGCAGCGACTCGCCAAAGCTATTCATAAAAAGCGACCTCATCGATGTTATGGAGTCCTTCTGCAACATGACAATGCTCGTCCTCACATTGCCAAAAGACGCCATCCAAACGCTTAATTGGGAAATCCTGCCGCATCCTCCATATTCGCCAAACTTGGCTCCATCGGATTTCCATCTGTTCCGATCGCTCTCCAACAATTTGCACGGCGTTTCGTTCAATACTAAGGTGGAATTAAGAACCTGGTTAGTCGAATTCTTCAAATCAAAATCCAAAGATTTTTATTGCAGAGGCATTGAAAAACTAGTTGAACGATGGGAAGAAGTCGTAAATAACAACTGAGAATACATTATTGATTAAATTGCATATTGTTATCAATTAAAAATGAAGTTTTTCTAAAATTGTTAATGGTAATGAATAAATTTGATAAAACCACAAGAACTTATTCCTCAACCCAATAGATCAAGTATTTGCATTGATCTATCTAGCTGGGAAGACAAGGGGTAGGAGTTATGTTTATGGTGAATCTGGATAAAGCATATGCTCTTGTTGGTTGGGCCGTATTAGGGCAGGTCCTAAAAATCTATGGAGTGGATGATAAGCATTGGTGTTGTGAAGGGTGTAAGTCAAGGGTGTTATCTCTTTTAATATCTTTATTGTTGGTGTACTAAGAGAAGTACAAATGAGAATAAAGGTAAGTGGTTTGAGAATGATGAGAAATATTAAGCTAGGCTCTGTTGTGATATGCTGATGACCAGGTGTTAGTGGTTAAGTGTGAGAGATTTTGGAATGTTGATCAAAGTGTTTGGCAGGATATGTGTGGAATGGCCCTGTGCTACTCTTGAATAAGTGTGATATGATTTATCTTGAGTGATAGTGGCACAGGTTAAGCAGATTATGGCCATAAAGTTTTGAATTATAAGAAAAGATTAGGTTAGCATTAGCCAATGCTAAGAGCTTGAGTGTAGAATGTATCATGGAGCTGTATGAGACTTTGCTGGGACCTACTATACAGCACCAGCATGACACCCAACCACAGATAAGTCACTTACATGCTGAAACAAAAATACTCCTAATTAAACTACACCTGGACATGATTGTAACCCAACACTTCAGCAAAGCAATGACCCATCCCCACCCCGACCATCTGACAGCAAAGCCCTCACTTCCCAGACTCAAGAAAAAAAAAAAAACAACTCCTGCACACTACTTCTAACATCTCTATGATAACTCCCCCCTCCCCCACCAAACTCGTAAATTAATCAAACCCATATGTTAAGAATGTCCATGCACACTTAGCTCTGAACAATGACTGCAGAGGAGCAGGCACCCAGCTGCCATCACACCCCTGGCTGTGACATCACACTCACCAGCCGCACGCCTATGACATTATGCTATGCCACAAACAGTTGCACTGCACGCCATTATTACTCTGCCAGATATTATGACATCTACATTTCCCTTATCCAAAGATACTTGAACACTACCAACAAACATCCTAAATACAAAAATTCACCACACACAATACCTCCTCTCTTAGGGACCTGTGGACCTACCCAGGCAGTGTGGTGACGTTCCTAAAGGCCACCCATCACACAGAAGAAAGGTAGGGGGTCTGACAAGTAAGTTAGTAGTGAGATTTGGGTATGGAAGGGAAGGAAAGATTTTAGAGCCAGAGCAGTACAAATGGACAATTTGAGATAGGTTCTTGGTGTGCAAAGGGGAAGAATGATGTTATGAGGAAGGGTGCGAATGAGGTTTGGACTGAGAGTTTTCTGAGGTGGTTTGGGTATGTTAAAAGAATGGATTGAAATAAACTTGCAAAGAAAATGTCCTAGAGTGCGGTGGTTATGGGTACAAAAGGTCGAAAGATTGCATAAAAGGTGGGTTGATTGTGTGAATGAGTGTTTGAGAAAGGGCTAATCGAGGAACAGTTGGAGGAGATTGTGTATGGAGGGGGTTTGTGAGGGAGCTTTCTACCTATGTATGAACCCAGTGGATGAGATGCTATGGCATATATCACACCATGCTGGAGGGACTCAGCTCCCGTCTGGGCCCAGCTTAGCCTCTTCTCCTTCTTTCTTTCAGCACACTGAGCCTAAATAAGGACTGTGCTTAAAAACTATTAAATAAAAAAAAGGGTCAATATGGCAACAAAATTATAGGTTGTTTTGTGTTCTTGAAGGGTTTTGGAGGCAGGGGGAGTTGTCATTTTTAGTTGCGTTGGTGCGCAATTGCAAAGGGATTTATGTTATAACTTATAATTTGTCTCTGTCCCTCCAGCTTTGTATTTTTATTTGCTCAGATTCCTTTCCTTTCTGTTGGGGATGGAATTGGAGAAAGGAAAGAAGTGTTTAGAGGAAAGAGTCACTTCTCTGGCGAGTTTATTGTGGAGGATGTGAAGGATGAGGTCATCAATTGCGTCCTCAGGAGACTCATTTTCCTACAAAATCAAAATTTAATCCAGTCTGAAGCAAAGTTTCTCTACAGTAAGAATTTGTTCTTTTCCTTTAGTCAAATCTTAGACCAGAAATATGGGCAAGAATTTTTTGGCTTGAACAGGATTGTTTGTACACTTTAGTCCCGTACTCATTTCACTTGCACATATTTATTCCTGGATACTCTGAAATACATCTTAATTCCATTTAAATTCATATTGGCTAAAAAGGGGACTAACTACCTTTGTGGGGGGAGAGTGGGTACAGGAAAGTTGCTTGCCCTAGGTTATTTCCGATGTACCTTCCATACATGCTATTGAGTTTCCTGTCCTTGTTTTGTTTGCCCTTGGACATTTCAATTCTTATCTGAAATTTGGAACTTATACTTCTTTTTTTATTATAGAAGATTAATACTGTATTAATTTGACTAACTAGTAAAAGAATAGTATTGTTTATCATAATAATCCAACATCATCAGCATCCATTTTTCCCATCACAAAGCGGGGTTGTCTCGTATCAACGACCTGCATCCAACTCCTTTGTGCTCATAGATATAATTTTTTTTTTTTACTTTTGTTATATAGCGTTGACCACCGTTTTATCTCGTCCATCCAGTTAGGGTTCATTGAATGCCCCTACACAATGCCCTCCATACCCACATCTCTCTGTTGGTCTAATTTCTCATACACTCCCATTAATAATCGATCTTTCACATGGTGTTCCTGAGGATTAGTGTTATTTCCGTACCTAATGGTTTTTTTTTTTGCTGACCATCCCTGATAAATGAAAATGAGCTTCTTTACTGCAGATCAGAATAGCTGTTGAGGAAACACTGGAGAAATTCCCCACACAAAGTTGTATGGGTTTCATAATTTCCCTCCCTAAACTGCCACATGATCATCATTTTGTTGTGATGCATGTGGAGTGCCCTGTATAAAATTCTGCGGACATTTCAATCAGAGATGTGTAAGGCAGTCATGTGTTTTTGTGCAGAATGCCTGGGAGACTGCTGTATCAAAGCTTTCACAGCTGCCACATTTTCGAGTCCTGTTGCGGTCCTAGGTCAGCCAGGACTTTTTCCTTTTAAAGTTGATGGTGTTCGTCTAAAGTTTGAAACCCAATAAAGAATTGTTTTTCCATCTGGAATAGGATCATGTCTCCCAAGCATATCTGGAAGGCACATTGCATCATCACAGATGCAGAATCTCTACAGATACTCACAGATAGTCTTCAACAAAAGCACGATGCTCTCCACTCCATGCTATGTTGGTAACTGAGGCTGCATGATCCCATGGACCTGAAGTGACCATGCCCACTGCTGTACCTTCCCCACAAGCCGAGTAATGCTCCTCCCAAATTGGGGAGGTCTTATTGCTGCAGCCTGTAGTACAGCCACTCTATCCATTTCTATGCACATTACTACTGTTTTAGCATCTTGGCTACTATATCATTTATTCCAACTGCATTCCTATTTTTTCAACCTTTCACACTACTAATTACTTCTTATATGCTTACTGGTTGCATACACTGACGCAGCTCCTGAACCAATTGCATTCGCTCTCAATCCCTGCTCCTATACATAAATTCATACAATATATTACATACTTATAAAACTACTCAAACACCAGCATCATACACATTTACAAAAGAGTCATAAAAAAAACATGCCTAAACCAAAGCCAAACTTTTCTATTCACCTTCATAAAACATTGTTTTTAACTAAGCCCAACTCAGGGTGTCTAGACTAGGTGTGGGGAACCTTGTGGCCCTTGGGCCACATGTGACCTTCTTGGTCATTTAATGTGGCCTGAATAAATTCAAATTTTGCAGAACAATTCATTTTATTGCCTTCCTTCAAAGAGTACTTACTACAAAGTCATTAAAAGGCTAGTTAACTTTAGAATTGGTTTTTTTTTCCGTTTTAGTCTTATTTCAAAATGATGTGCAACTTGCAGTACAGTAATCCCCCGATTAACATGACTTTGATTAACACAATGCTTTAATTAATGCAAGTAATAAATTGACACCTAACCTCGATTAGCACGAGCTAATATTTTATTTAATGCTACGAGTATCTTCCAAAGAGAAGCTAAAACAAAAATTACTTATGAAAATGTCACAAAATTGATCTAAGTCTGTCACAAGTCAGAACTCACAATTTTGACAATCATTCATACATAAATTGCTTGAATCCCATGCAGAAGACCAGAGTGACAATGATCTCAATATGGGGCAACAGCATGCATATAAATGACCAGTAGAAAAGGAATTGTCTTTAAAAGAGTTAGATGCAATCTTTCACGCCATGAAAACTTTTAAACAACAGATCATGGATGCTGACCCTGATATCAAGCGAAGCATGCAAGTTCGCCAAAAATTGGACAATGCCATTATATGCTATCAATGATTTTATGAGAAGAAAAAATAATGAAAATACTTTTCAAACCTCCCTATTGAAATAAATAGATATGAAATTCAATGTTTCTAATAAAAAATAAATATGAAATTTAATGTTTCTAATCAATTTTTGATTAATAAAAACTTAATTATCTTTCATGTTATGGTGTGTTGTACCATTTAGTGCTGTATACAAATGAATGAAACTCATTTTTTATAAATTACAAATATTTTGAAGACTATACATGATTAGCCAATTTTATATGGAACACTATTTCTGATTAGCTTAATTTTGATTGAAATGGCAGTTTCATGGAACCAAATCCTCACACTAATCTGAGGATTACTGTATTTTAAATTAAAATTTTATGAATTTAACCTACAGCTAACTGTTGTTGAACAGGTTGGAGGTGGATGTATTTCTGTGAGCTATATGTTTAAAGGAATCAGACAAAAGGTATATATTAAATAATGGTTTAACAGAATCACCATCACCTTTTTTTTATATTTCAGAAATCGCTTAATTTAATCACTCTCTTGTTTACATTTTTCCTGATTAGTTACTTAAAGGGTTTTGGAAAGTTTTCTCTAGTCACTTAAATTAAATTACAAATAAAGGATTTAAGGTCTGTTTTGTATTTTTGCTTGAATTAGTTAATAATTCTTTTGTGGTTGTTGTTAGAGTTACAGTATGGAGTGTATGTAGGATGGTTGTGTGAATGTTGATGGTGGAATGTAATAGGAATAGCGGTTTTACTTTTCACTTATTCCTAGATTAAGTTATCCATCTTTGTATATTCTATATTAGTTTAAGGAAATTGATAGAAAATTACGCTAGGTAGGAAGCACATCATATTGATGACGTCTCTCATAAAGTGAGCAGAGATATGCGCATTTGATTTGGTATTCAGTAAGTTAACGGATGCAGTGAGGTTGATGTTCTTTTGAGAGGGAGCTCCCATGTTTTCTGGGGTTTTTGCTATTGTCATTTAGGAGTTTTCATTTGGTTATGGTAAGGTTGTTGATTCCTTTATGTAGTTATTGGTTAACCAGTTATTATTTGGTGAAGTATTTTTATTTTAATCTGATTTTAAAGAAGCTAAGCTCATGAAAGTTACCGGCATCGAGAGTTGGAAGCAGCAGGTGGAGCAATTTGAACTTCTACGAAGTATAAAGTAGTATAGTCATTAAATTTGACAATTTTTGGTACCAGAGCATGGTTCCAATTCTGATTTAGGTTTAGGTTTTTTAAGCTAAGGAATAGCTATAGTAAATATTCAAGGAGTTGGTCAACCTAGGCTCGATGATAGGCATATTTTTTGTATCGCATTATTTTGTGTATCAAGATTGGCAATTTCGTGACATCAGGTATTTTTTTTCTTGCAATTGATGTTTTTTATAATTTGCATAGGTTTTTTTTTTTTTGATTGATCACGTATGGCATCATTGGTGACAAAAAATCCACCTCTATTGGATAATCTAGAAAACTATGAGCAATGGAAAGAGGATGTGCTAATGTGGAACGAAATTACAGATTTAAGTAGGAATAAGCAAGTGTTAGCAGTGCATCTCACTCTCAAGGGGCAGGTGAAAGAAGTAGCAAACCAGCTACCAACAGCAGATAAAAAGGTAGATGGTGCATTAGAAACATTGTTAGATAAGCTAGATGAGGCATTTTTGAAAGAACCTGAGATAAGAAAATTTATGGCCTATCAAGATTTTGAAGAGTGCGTAAGAAAAGAAGGGATGCCAATATGTGAATTTATGAGAGAATTTGACACAAAATATTTTTAAATGAAGCGAAAAGGAATGGAGTTACCTGACGAAGTATTAGCCTTTAGTTTAGTTAAGAATTGCAAATTAACTGAAGTACAAAGGGATCAGGTGATGGCTTCAACTAAACAATTAATGTTTAAAGAAGTGAGAGTAACACTGAAGAGAATATTTGAATCTAGCAAGAGTGTTGAGGCTGAAATTAGTGAAGGGATAAAGGTAAAAGAAGAGCCTTTATATGCCACAAAAATAAACTAGGCCTAAATGAGATTCTAAGGTAATGTGGAGTACAAATTACGGAAATCAAAGCCGATTTTCAAGAACAGGGAATGGTAGATATGGTAGAATTAGATTTGATAGATATTTTTGGAGGAATTGGGAGGGAGTAAGATACGACAGCGCCTGTTTTGAATGCAGTTCAAGAGACCTCTGGGCTAGGAATTGTGATCAGAAGAAAGAGATAGACAATAAAGATGCAGATTTATGACTAGATAGTTATTTTGAGGACCACAGCAATACAAGAATGTTGAGAAGAGAGACAATTGGTAGTGTGGTATTGGACACAGGTTGTAATTTAAATGTGTGTGGGAAAAAGTGGTTGGAGGAATATAGGAGATGTTAGATAGAGAAGATAGAGAACTGGTGAAAGGGTTTCACAGATATATTTGGGGTTTGGCGATGGTAAGTCTGTAAAAGCAAACAAAAGAGTAAAATTTTCTGGATATATAGGTAAAGAGAGAATAGAAATTGAAACTAATGTTATAGAATCAGATATACCCCTGCTGTTAAGCAAGATATTTGTGAAATCTCTGGGCATGGTAATTTATGAAATGCCCGGTTACATTGGATGAAGGATGAAGTTAAAGATTTGAAAATTACTAGCACAGGTCATTATGCTATTTCTATAAATACGTATCAGAATTTTAGTGACAAAAGAAAATTCATGGAATATGTCCTGTATAGTTATGGGGAGAAGGACTTTAAAGTGATGGCTCTAAAACTGCACAAGCAATTTGCATATCCACGAAAGGATAAACTGATTAAACTGATAAGGGAATCTGGTATAAAGGATGAAAAGTTAGAAGAAGTCAAGAAAATTGAAGATAATTGGGAGACGTATTAAATTTAGGAGAACTCTGAGTAGACCATTGGTGAGCATACCAATGGCAAGGAAGTTTAATGATATTATGAGTATGGATCTCAAATCTTGGGAAGATAAATATTTTCTAGTCATGATAGACATGGCTACAAGGTATTGTAATGCCTGTGTGATCAGAAGGAAAAATGCTAGTGTCATTGTGGAGGCAGTAATGAGATATTGGATAGCATTTGTTTGGAGCTCTAAAGAAATTTTTGACATACAACGGAGGGGAATTTAATGATTATGAATTCAGGAGTATGGGTGAGAATTTTAATATAGAAATGTGTATGGCAGCTGAGAGTTCGTGGAACAATGGTCTGTGTGAAAGGCTGAATGCCATATTGAAAGACACTGTGCAGAAGGTGCTAGGGGAGAAAGAATGTAATATTGAGACAGCACTCACTTGGACAGTGGCAACAAGAAACTCCCTACACAATAATCATGGTTTCTCTCCAAATCAGCTTGTTTTTAACCAAGTTTACCAAATATAGTGGATGACAGGCCTCCAGCATTAGCAAATGTGACATCTTCACAGACTGTTGCTCGGAATTTAATGGCTTTGAGAAAGTCAAGAGAAGAATGTATAAAGTCTGATGCCAATGAAAGGATCAGGAGAGCCTTAGCAAAAAATGTTAGAAGAACAGCAGATAGAATTAGGCAAGTGTTATGTGTATTACAAGAGAGATGGTGCTGACAGATGGAGGGCTCCAGCAAGAGTTATAGGTATAGATGGGAAGGTTCATGTAGTAAACCATGGTGGACAAATATTAAGGGCTCACATATGTAGAATAAAAGGAATTGAGGATAAATATTCTGTTGTAAATAGAGAAGACAAAACATTCAGTTGTGTAGATAAATGGAAAGATCATTGTGAAAATTTAAAATGTAGCAAATGAGGACAATGATGATGAAGAGGACTCAGAGATGAATGAAAATGAAGGTTTAAAAGGTACTGTTGAGAATGATCAAGATGATCATAATAGTATAGCAGGATTCAAACAAGATGAAAATGATACGAGGGGCGGTCAATAAGTTTTGCAATTCAGATATAAGGAAACGAGATATGAGGAAAAGTGTTTATTATTTTTAAATATAACTACCCTCGACTTCAATGCACTTGCGCCACTTGTCCCTGAGGCTTCGAATTCCCGAAAACCAGAAATCTCCTGACTGCTGTTCAATCCACTCCTGGACGACGAGCTGGACATCTTCATCGTCCCCAAACCGGCATCCACGCAGTGCAGCCTTGAACTGGCGGAATAAAAAATAGTCGCTAGGGGCTAGATCTGGACTGTAGGGGGAATGGTTGAGATCCTTGAATCCGCACTCGCGCAGGGCAGCTTGTACAACTCTGGCCTTGTGGAAAGGGGCATTGTCGTGGAGGAGCAGGACACCGTGTGTCAACTTGCCGCGCCGCTTCTGACGGATGCACTTCTTCAACCCAGCCAGTTCCTCGGCGTAATATTGGCCTGTGATAGTCCTTCCACGAGGCGCATAGTCCACCATCAACACTCCCTCAGAATCCCAGAAGATGGTGGCCATGATCTTCCCGGCTGAGGGTTGGGTCCGAACCTTGATGGGGGTCAGAGAGCCCCTGTGTTTCCAGGCCATGCTTTCGAGCTTGGTCTCGGGATCCCAGTGATGGACCCACGTTTCATCACCTTTCACTATGCGTGACTCGAATCTCGTCGGGTCTTGGTTGTTCAGGAGCAGCAGCTCCTCCGAACTTTGACGACGTTAAAGTCGATCATGGGGCGTGAGGCTTCTAGGGACCCAACGGGCAGAGACCTTGCTAATGGCCAAATTGTTGTGGATGATGTTGATAACACTTCTATGTGATATTCCAAGTTCTCGCTCGATTTCTTCAACCTTCACCCGTCGATTTTCGAGGATCATTCTCTCCACACGGGACACATTGTCCTCGTTGGTCACGTCTGATGGGCGTCCTGGACGGGGTTCATCTTCAAGGACTCATGACTATGGCGGAACTCCCTATTCCAGCGAGCAATGGTTGCATAGGAAGGGGCGGTGTCGGTGTACACTGCAACCATGCGTTCATGGATCTCTTTTGCATTTTTGACTTCCTTGGTCAAAAATTTGATCACTGCGGTGTGCTCAACCTTCTCCATTGTTGAAAAATTTGTGACTGACGATCTGCGATCAGCTACTGCTTCTTAAATATACGAGGCAGGAGCGTGCGGCTGCAGGTCCTGACTAGTCATAAGTTGCCCTAACACCCCCACAAACAGCCATCATCCTTCCTCTGTTTTGCCCTACCGATTCGCAAAACATATTGACGGCCCCGCGTAGGAGTGCCCCATAATGTGGAAATCTAAAAAGTTAAGGAGAGTAGTGCATTCAACTTTAGCAGCTGAAACTTTAGCTTTGCTGGAGGCAGCAGAAAATGCTTATTATATTGTAAAGATCTTAGAAGATGTAGGGATTGCAGGAGAGGTTCTTGTGAAGTGTTTTGTGAATAAAAAAAATCTCTAATAGATGCGCTGAGGTCAATGAAACAGGTAAATAACAAATATCTCAGAATTAGTATAGCTAGCCTGAAGGAAATGATAGCAAAACAAGAAATCTCTTCTGTGGAGTGGACAACTACCAAGCAGCAGTTGCAAATTGTTTAGCCAAGAAGGGAGGATTTCCTGTGTCATTGCTTGAGGCTATTATTCATTAATAAAAAAAAAGGGATGGGAATGTTGTTATAGTTGAGGTATGGAGTGTATGTAGGATAGTTGTGTGAATGTTGGTGGTGGAATGTAAATAGGAATAGGGGTTTTACTTTTCACTTATTCCTAGATTAAGTTATCCATATTTGTATATTTTATATTAGTTGTTTAAGGCAATTGTTAGAAAATTACAGTAGGTAGGAAGGACATCATATTGATGACGTCTCTCATAAAGTGAGTAGCGATATGCGCATTTGTTTGGGTTTTCAATCAGTTGTATTGAGAGGGAGCTCTCATGTTTCTGGGTTTTTGCTATTGTCATTTAGGAGGTTTCAATTGGTAATGGTAAGGTTGTTGATTCCTTTATGTAGTTATTGGTTAACCAGTTATTATTTGTTGAAGTATTTTTATTTTAATTTGATTTTAAAGAAGCTAAGCTGACAAAAGTTACCAGCGCCGAGAGTTGGAAGCAACAGCTAGGAGCGATTCAAACTTCTACGAAGTATAAAGTAGTATAATCATTGAGTTTGACAGTTGCGATTACACATGTAGGAGTGAATGATAATAATAGAGTGGGTGCATGTGAGGTACATGAGAGATATAAGAGGTTGATAGAAAAGGTGAAAATTGGATGTTGTGACAGGTGTGCTTTCAAGAAGAGATTTTGAGTTGGAATGGATGTCTCATTCAATTGGGCTGATGAATATGTAAGAAGTATATGTGAGATGGAAAGTGTGATATTTGTGGATATGTCGGATAGGTTTTATAGAAAGAAAGTAATGGATGGACTGCATTTGAGAAATGATTGAGTAAATGCATTGTGGACAGAGTATGATTGTGTTATCAGGTCTTTGCCGGCAGCAAACCAAGTAATGATAATGGTCATGGAAATATAAAAGGACAAAATTGTACCAAAGTTAGACAGGGTGAGGTAGGGAAATAGAAGAGATGTGAAGGTATTCAGGCTAAAAGAGGTATTGCAGGGATGGGAGTGCTCAGTTGTATCTATACCAATGCTTTTAGTTTTAGAAATAAGAAGAATGAGATATTTAGCTATGTTATTGATGAAGACATGACACAGTATGAGTAACAGAATCATGGGTTAGTGAAATTAAATTTAATGACACAATGGGTGAATTTGATCTACAAGTTTATATGTAAATAAGTCAAAGGAGAGGTAGGACTGGCATTGGGATAATTATTTATATAAGAAATAGCATTGCTTCAAATCTAAATAATTCTATAAAGCAAGGAGAAGTTTAGTCACTGTGTATAGATATTAGGGTCAGTAAAAATATGATACTACGCTCTGGGAGGGCTAACAGCCCTGAAGGGCACATTATAAATACCTATTATTATTATTATTATTTGGCAGCCTTTTACACATCACTTGGGCAGACTGATGATATTGATGAGCTAATGATAAGGGATATAAATATATCAACAAAGGGTACCAATATATTAGATCAAGTACTTTCAAATGATAATTTGGTTCAGAGAAGCATTAGGAAATAGGGATCATCAGATAGTTTGTTTTAGCTTGGGAATAGGGAAAGGTAGAACATCAACAAACACTACTAAAACTCCAAATTTCCTTAGGGGGGGCTTATGAAAAACTTAGAAACTTGTTGAATTCAGTGGTAAGAATACTTGCGAGATGTGGAACACTTATAAGCCTATATTAAATGTAGTCCAAGAGCAGTGTATTCCAATGAAGATCATTGCGAAGAAATGTAGGAAGACTTTATGGTGGAATCATAAGATAGCTATGGTAATTTTTGAGAAGAAAAGAGTGTACCAAAGATACAAGGGGAAGGTACTGCTGAAAATCTGAATCATTATAGGTTAGCTAGTGATGAATTAAATATATAAGAAAAAAAAAGGGTAACAGAAATTCATTTAGCTCAAAATTAAAAAATCCTAGAAAATTCTTTAGCTATTATAAAATTAATAACATCTAGCAGAAATAAAATAGGGACTATTAACCCTTAAACAGCTGAATGAATTTGCCTGAAATCGCTGTCAATGAATTTAGCCATGGTACATTGTTAAAGGAAAATATTTAAATCATTTTAATTGAAAGAATTCTTCTATTGATCTAAATTATGATTGGATTATTCTCCATTGGGCCTCAAAAATCTTTGTTCCACCTCAATAAAAATTCATTTTATTAATTTAAGTTAGGGCTTAAAACTAGTTCTACTTTATAGAAAATTGCTTCTATTTATAGGAAACATTTCTATATTTGAAAACGCTTGAAATTTATTTTTTCAACTTATTTCCTCCCCCCCCTCCGCTCCAATTTTGTTGCTGCCTGTGCAATGACTTAAATAAGTTATTAGATTAAGCACAAAAGTGGCAGATGAATTTTAACCTTATAAAATGTAGTAAATTTATTACATGGGAAGAGATAATAGAAAATTTAGATATCAAATGGATGGGCATTGGCTGAATGAAGTAAAGGATAACAAGGACTTAGGAGTAGTAGTAGTGTATTAGGGCAAAAATAATGCAAATAGAGTGTTGGGCTTCATTAATAGGAATATTACTTACAAAAGTACGGAGCTTATCTTTAAACTATATAACTCATATGTCAGGCCACAGTTAGCGACTGCATATAATCCTGGTCCCAATACTTTAGATATACCAACCTGCTAGAATCAGTACAAAGGAGGGCAACAAAGATGATAGCTTCCTAGAAGCATCTTGAATATGTATGTAGATAGGTTGAGGGTGCTAAATATGTTCTCATTTGAAAAGTGTGTGAGAGGGGATATGAATGAACTTTTTAAAATTTGTTCAAGGGTTGATAAGTTGGATTTTAGATAGTTCTTTCTATTGGAAGGTAGTAATAGGACTAGAGGCTACCACTTGAAAATTGAAATGCAGCGGTGTAGGTTGGGTGAGAAAGTATTTTTTCACCAATAGATTAGTGGGATGGTTTACCACAGAAGACCATAAGCAGTCCAAATTTAAATGTTTTCAAGCACAAATTAGATGAGTATATGATGATGGTAGGTTATTATGTTTTCTTAGTTGTATTGGGGCAAATTACATTTATAATATAAATTTGTATATATATTATATTATTGATATGTGTATTGCATGATTTAGTTTTTGACCAGCCATGATGGTGATGACTTTTTTTATAAGCAGTTCAGACACAACCTTGTAGATGCAATTTATGGGGTGTGTTGACTCGGATAACCTCTGATAGGTCCTTGTGGCTTTTTCATCCATTGAATTATGTTGATGTGGCTTTCAACACAAGAAAGTTACCCACCCCTAGTCTAGACTTCCACTTAAACCTCAACTTATGGGCTCTTTTGGCCCTTGTCATGGACTCATCTTCCATTTTCCAAAAATTCAAGCACAGAATAAAATTTGCCCCAACATCAACCAACATACATCAGATGTAACAAAGACCAAGCTGACACTAAACACCTTGTCCTTGACTGCCCAAGCCTCAAACAAACCAGACACTCCATCACCTCATTTAGGCAGCTGTGGACACACCTGGGGATTTGGTGAGATTTTCATGGCCTGTTCTCCTCACTGAAAAAAGGAAGTTCACAAAGTAAATACCTACATTATAAAGCTCATCAAACTACTCTGGCCATCTACTTTTGATTTTATTTCTCGCAAGTACCCTCCCTTTCTTATTCTTAAGGTTCACACAGCTAGTTTTCTCTTAGTCTATCTTTTCTCAACTACTTCCAAAATATCTCCATTCTAATTTGGGATCCTCATTCACATTCCCCCAATGCCCTGATGGCTTCAGGTTGCCTTCAAATTGGGCACAGTCACAGGGCGCGCCTCCATTTGACAGAGCGCTCCCCTGCACCTTATTGAAATGACTGCATTGTCCCCTAGACTGTTTAGCACATTCTTGTTGAATGTCCCAGTCTGGGTGGTCTTTGCGTATACTAACACTTGTCCCTTGTACTTAGGACTGAATTATGCACACACATTTGTGGACTGTTTGACTTCTTGGGAGGAAGCTGACCACCCCCATTTTATTTGATTTCTTTGGCATTGATTGAGTGCTCCTGCAACGGGATGAGGTGGGCCTCCACCAATGCTGGAGCGTGTTTCTTTCTTCTTGCTTTTTTGTTTTGCATTTGTTTGTTTTTTTGTTTGGTTTGGTTTTAATCTAGTCTAACATTTCACTGTAAGCTAATTATGGCAACTTTATACTCTTGTAGGCAGTCACTCAATGGGTCCTTTAAAGAAATTCATTCACCTTCCTTTTGAATGACTCATTTTTTTTTCTCTTACTTAATCTCTTGCTATATTGCCTATTTTGCCTCCTTGCATGCTTTCATACCCACCTCCCTGACATATTCCTTGGTTCTCTGAATCGTCTGCAACAATGCCTTCCTCTTCACCAATCCATGCTTCACATAATTCAACTATTTGGCACCACACTTTCCAGTTCTAACACATAAAAAAACCCAAGGTCAACAGACCTTAGTCACATGCTCCCAATTATTTTTAGAATTTTTTTTTTAAAAAAGGTAAAGATATTATCAATTAACAAACATATCATCTGACCTTATGACCTCCAAAACTCATTTAGAAGTAAAATTGGTTACCATCAGACATAATAACATAGTCACCTGCATGCTACTAAAAATCATTTGACCTACATATTACCATTTCTTTATGCTTGATCAACATTTGCTATATTCCCATTTCATGGTTCCTCTCTCCTTTCATGAGGTCTCACATACCCTTTCCTCTCTCACTGATCCAACATCCTTTCTTTTCTGATTCTCCTTTCCTTCCCAACTTCCTCATTTCTTCTCATCCATAATGCCAACCAATTTTACCTGACATAATACAATTATAGACAGTTACGCCCATACTCATTCCTCACAGATTTCAAATCAAAATCATCCATCAGCATATATTCACTCTTACCAGGAGCAGATCATATTCTTACATTCACGCTTTCTACATATCTTTGTGCTGAATGAACTTCTTTGCCATATATAAGTTTCTCTTGGTACAGAAATTTAAAATTCTCTCCTTATTATTACACCTTATCCTGTTACCTCTATGGTCCATCATATATCTACATCCATCAACTGATGCTCATTCCCAGTTTAATTCATTACTCATCACCTGTTATTCCCAAATCTCTTCTCATCAGACTCACTTTCATTATAGGGATTATATATTGCAACCACAAGTTTTCACCTTTGCAAATCTCAACTCCACTTATTCATAACCAACCATAGGATCATTCCTTATTCAATGACAGACACTCCATTTTTTACCCTTACTGCCACGAATCTTATCTGATCCCACTCTATTTACTCCACCCTCCCCAAATTCATCATTGCTTATCATATTTATGTCACATGTCTTGTTACCTCCCTCTTTTAAACATCCACCACCTCCATATATGATGCTGATGTTCTATACATCTACTTGATGCAGATTAACCGGGCAAGATCTGCAACAAACTCTCCATTTACTAACAAAATGCTTTAATCTGAGGTAACTACTAATACATTTAAGGAGCAATTCCATTGCTGATTAGTATTGGTTTTTCCTATCCCTTTACATTTTTTCCCCATCAAGTTTTCCACTTTGGCCCAAATTCCCCCAATAAAGCAGGGCCTGCCTCTCTCCCTCTCTCTACTCAATTCAAGCTTCTTCTGTAGTAAAATTGTTGGCATTTTTACTATGCTGATTCTCTTTACCAGAAATGACCAAAACACCTTATCTTTCAGCCCTTGTCATGGAGTACTGACCTTTAAACAAAACGGAGGTCTAGACTTCCCTTTGCACCTCATCTTATAGCCTCTTTTGGTCCTTGTCATGGACCAATATTCCACTCTCTTCTTGATAAAAATATAGTTTTTGTTCTTGTTGCCCTCTTAAGGCAGTGGGGCCTTGCAAGGAATCCTACTTTTCGTTACTGAAGAGGGAGCTGCAGGTTAAAGAGTTGTGCACTCTTGTCATTCCTAACACCCTGAAGAGTCTCCATTTAGTATTTGCACTGAGACAGCTAAAACAAAGGATAAGAGGTGTACAGTGAATGCTGGGTTCAGTTCAAGGATCTGGAGAAAGCTATGGACATCCTGCCCTGGGACGAACCCTGAGTTGATGAGAAACTACAGCACATAGTACCACATTGCTATGAAGGTCCAACTTAGCATGAATGAATAAGATGGGTTGCCTTATCTTTAATAAGGCAGTATAAAGTGGGTGAGAAGGAGGGTAGTTTTAGTGGCATTGACCCACAGGGGTATGTCATTTGTAGCATAGACAACCATCCTTCGTATGCATCTGGATAATTGCATGCCTCCTGTCCCCAACACTTGATATTCGCCCTCGGGGGGCCCTTATGCCTGTTGGAAGATTTTTTATTAGTGTTGCATTGATTCCCAAGGGCAGATGGCATCTCTGCTCCCCCGCCCGCAAGTGAGATCCTACAGCTTGTGCTGTAGAATTAAGGGGGGCCGCACCCGCTGTGAGGCTGTCCTGAGGGACCAGGTTAGAGTGGAGGGAGGCTGTTGCATGCTACAGGAATTTTCTAGCACCCCCTTCCCCTGTGCTAGTGATCAATGCAACAGCTAGGAAGTGGGAGTTCAATTGCAACTTAACCTCCATCAGGATTGCCTCCAAATGCCGTGGTCCCACACTAGGATTGCATCCAGGATGGGTGGTCAGGGCAGCTAGAGTTTTAAAAACAAAGTCATACCTCTTGGGTGAGCCTATAGGAGGATCTGTGGCTATTTATCTTCCACAAATTTTCACTTCTTTCATCTTCACCCCTTTCTCTACAGATCTCTCCTTGCTAACTTTCTGAGTGATGCCGCCTCGTTGCTTTTGCTCAGTTGGTTTCGCTTTTTTGCCTTAAATAATAATAATTCATTCTCAAAGATCAGCAGAGAAAGAAGAAGGGTGGAAAGGCATCAGCCAGACAGCAAGAGCTCATCCTCGATCGATCTTACTTGGCCTGCGCGCATCATACAGTGATGGTCGCATCATTGGAACTGGTTTGCCCCCGCCCCTCTTCATTACTCCTGGTAGGACTCGGAGGTGGTGCCCTCGCTTCCTACATTCACAAGTACTTTCCTAAGGTATGTTTTTGCTTTAAAAAATTATTTACTGTGGTATTTAAAGGTGATTTTAGTCTCTTGTCTGTACTCGAGTGATGTGGTTGTAGCAGTTCTCCACTTCCTCTATCAGGCATGAATTAGAATCTGACATGGTTCATCCAGTAGTCTCATTTCCTCACCCATTATTGGTCCACATGTTGAAAAATTTAATATGTGTTCTGAGCCCTATGGCTTAGGGTTGAGGTCCTGTTATGGTCAAGGCACTGCTTTCCTTGACTACAGAAGGCTTCGAGTGAAAAACATTATAGCACAGTTAAGATTTGTAGCTCCTGCCTGTTGTTGAATGAGGGAAGGGAGTTGTGTCCCCTCAGGTCTACAGCATCCCAAAGCTATGTACAGGACTTCCAGTTTGGCATAAATTTGAATTAAAATAGTCAAGCATAAATAAACTACTAAAAGGAAAAAAATCATAATTTTCATAATATTTCCTTGTAAATGATGGAAATGAGTCAAATGGTGAGTACAAATTTATAAAATTTATATATCCTCCTTGAAAGGTGTACAGCTTGGTATGTACTCTGCCATTTGACCTCGAGGTGGCTAACTCTAAAGTCATTAGTACTTAAAATCTTGGAGCAATGAAGGTGGGGGATTCTACAGGAATAATTGCTTTGCTTATTACTAAAGCAACAATGTTATGAGTATGGGTTGAGCTGTCTGGTGGCTAGCATAGATGTCACCGTCAGGCAGGGTGGAGCAGTGTTTACATGGCCCCTGCATTTAAACCTTGCCCATGCCACCTGTATATGATTTGGAAGAATGTTTTTTTCTTGTAAGATGTGTGGTGAGATGATGTATCTGGATTTCTTTCTGTGTTATGGGTGATGGGATCTCATTACAGGATTCCTTGGATAATCTCAGTCTATTGTGCCACTAAAAATCTCGTGGAGGGTGGTGTGAGACTTGCACAAGTTGTCATAGGGGGCATTTTATGGACAAAAGTCTTGCTTAGGACTAGGGTGGTTGACAAGTGGTATGAATGCATCCTATGTTAAGGTGTAGTGCTTTGGCTTTGTTGTAGTGAATGGACCATATTAGCATAGAGGAGTGTGGGGTGGGTGTAGTCTTTGTAATTATAGGTGATTTATTTCTTGGATTGCTCTAAGGGGGTTTCTGTGAGTCATCATAGTGTTTATTTTTATGTTAGCCTTGTTCATTATGTTGTCAGAAATTTCATCCTGTATAGTGCGATATTGAGCAATGTTGTTCTGTTTGAGAGGAGTTTGGTGTTTGACAACGTGATGCATGAGTGCCTATTGTACTCCAGTTTGGTAGTTGCCAAGAGACACAGTATTTTGAAGGGCAGACAGTTATTTGATTTACTTTTGCAACCAGTGTTTGAGTCTTGCGATGTAGATGGATTGAGGAAGTATGTGAGGAGAAGATGTCTCTTCAGGAGAATCGTGTTTCTAGGCCTTTGGACAGTTGTCTACTAGGATTCGTATGGCTCAGAGGATGAGGACCCCTTACACGATATGGCGCCTATTCCTTAGTTACATTAACCACCAAATCTTTGAAAGGAATGACATTTTGTCCTTACCCAGCTCTGTAAGCGGGCTATGGGGGGGGGGGTTAAGGCTGATTTTATGATTCCATTCACTTTCTCTTTCATCTCATGGCATTGAAGACTGACTGTCTTCACAATTATTTTGTACTCTGTTTGTTGATGATGGTTGCCAACTTTATGGGAAGTACACTTCCATCAAACTTTCATGGGATTGGACAATGTGTATTAGTGTAATTCCCCTTCCATCTTGTGTGATTAGTAAAGTAAAACTGATTTGGGATTTATTTTTTTATTTTTTTTCCAAAAAGTAAAGCTCAAACCATCGATGGCATATGTGCAAAGATATTACTGAAAAGAAAAATCGTTAAGTGACCAGGTTAGGGGAAATGTCTCTAGCATGTGTCACCCAAATAGAGAGCTTTGGCTCCTAAAGAGGGGGAAGGTGCACGACTCTCCCAAGCCAGCCTCTATTCAGCACCAAAGGCAGGTCCTCTTGTGGAGCCCTTGTTTTAGAAGACCTACTTTACTTTGTTGCCCCCAGAGTTCTCTTCAAACCTGGTAGCGCTCAGGACACATACCATAGTATGTAGTCTACAGAGGTCTTTGCAAGAGGTTATATTGAAAATGGTTCTAAATTGTCTCAAGATGCGAGCAGGATAGGGTTTTCAGGTTGTTGGAGGTTGCAGCAGGGACAAGGAGGGGGTCTAATCTATTTTGGTATTGTAGGGAGAGGTGGTATCCTGATCACAAAACTAGTTCTGCGATCTAAGGTTGCTTAGGATTGGTTAATTTATTGGAAGAGACTATCTTTGGCAGCTGGTTTTAAGGTGCTATGCAGCAAAAGTGTGTTTTACATTGTTGTGGTTCAGTGTGGTTGGGAGAGGCTTAACTTCTTACTCTAATGCAGTTATTCAACAAAATAATGGGATAAAGTATCTAGTCTCCAGCATATTTGAAGTCCAAAGATTTGATGCTGAATATTTCCTTAAATTCTTTATTTTGGTATAAAATAAGATTATTTCACTCTCGTTCAGTGTTTGTGGGCTACTAAAGACTCAAGTTGGTGGGCGAGCTATATATACTGTCTGAAAGTGTTAATAACCTATTAGGTGCAGGTTAAATGGGTGTTTGAAGTGTAACATGTTATGAATTGGGAGAAATGGTTAATTAGGAATTCCTAGAGCTGTTGGTTGTTTCATTCCTCTAGCAGCGACGGATGCGGAACAACATTTATAAAATGAATTGTGAAGCCTATTTTGCCCATTGCAGCAGAACTTCTCTAACAGGGAAAATAACTCATTTCTAGCTGCTTTTCTGCTTACACTTTCCTATATGATTCTGAGAGTGGTGAATGAATAACCAGTTTGCCAAAAAATGGTGGAAGCTGAAATAGAATAAAAATAACAGATAGTGGAATGATTGATGGTTAGATAAAAAGGTGATTGAGAATAATTGTAATTTTTAAGGATATTTAAAGACACTTTTTGTATTTTTTAACCACCGATTTCCATCTGGAGTCCGATCTGTATTTATGTGGAGATTTACAATTTTACATGATTCCCAACCACATCTGTCAACCCTTGCAAAGTTGAATTAAATAGGCTTTCTTCCTGTCCGACCACTAATTATAGCGAATGAACGATGATTTCAGAAGGCTACACAAAACCCCCATCCCCATCCATACTTTATTATATATTTATAAATGGGATTTTTGTAGATCTTGTAGTTCTAAAATCAAGATATTCACAGGTGAGTGTGACGGCTGTAGACATTGATGAAGAGATTGTTGATGTTGCCAAAAAGTGGTTTTTGTTTGAACCTGATTCCAGATTAAAATGTGAAGTTGAAGATGGACTTAGCTTTATTAAGGATGCTCTCCATAAGGGTAAGTTAGAGGAGGAATCAGACAGCTGAGCACATTCACAGTAGGCCCAACACTCACCCACCTCAGACAAACCTACAAATACACAGAGTACTGGATCTTTAGAAGGATCGTGTCAGGTCGCTGACTTCATTAAAGCAGCTTTCATAGGGGCAGTATGATAAGCCCTTGCTAATTTATTTAGTCTGCAGCATTGTATCATTCTTTCCCTGCAGGGGGTAGCTTGTTACATGTAGTACATGGAGGTACATCCTCCTAGCCTGAGTGCAAATTTGGAAAACCCTGTCACTGGGTTGACATGAAATCTCTGATGGGGCTGGGAAATTTGTTGCTGCATTTCTCCCTCATTTCCTCTCAGACAATTCTCACCTGGACAGAGTTCGGTTCCCAAGACATGGTACCTGGGTGGACTGCACACCATCCCAGGATCACTTAGCGCCCTGGTATGATAATAACACTGGTCTGCAACATTTTTGCTGTCAAGGTTTTTTCAATTCACTCTTATGTATTTCAATGTGCCAAATTCAAATCTGGCATTGTTTTTTTAATCAGGTCAATTTCTTTTTTGCTGGGCCCTTTTTTCTCTAAATATTTTCTGAAGTATATTCATTATAATTAGGGTATGTCATAGCCCCTGATCATATAATTACAAATTTTGACTAGCATTTGATGTTATTTCTATAGAATGCAACCATCATGATTTATTGCATCATATTTGTTAATTCTAGAACTTTCTGGATGTAGTGTGACATCACAAATGTGTTTGTATATAAAGAGCACATCTCTCTTTGAGAAACAAAGCTACAAAGCAGTATTTAATTCATTAGCATTGTCTATCATAATTTGATTCCAAATTGCCATTGATATGGTTGCTATCAATTGTTGTTTTTTTTTCCTGAGCCTTGTGATTGGTGATTTGATGTGAAATATGTTAATACTGTGTGATTTTTATACATATGTTTTTGATCAAATCCTACCCCTAGATGTAAATAAAAATATATACTAGCTCAAACCCGTACGCCGTGTGTGTAAATGATCACATTCTGGAATTTTCTGATCCTATGGAGACTTTTCTCTTAACCTCCCCACTCTTAGGGAGGTCATAGTATCTACTTTCGTCTAAAGCCAGGGCTCCGCCTCCCTCCCTTCCACCAGCGTGACCGTTTCTCGTTAGGCGAAATACCGCGCGCCTCCACCGAGTTGGTCCTCAGGCCGTCTTCCAGGGTTTCCAAAGTTGGCTCCCGAAATGAGGACATTGACAAATTAGTTTCGGCTCCTATGCCCCCACCCAAGGCTGGACGGCTCGGAGACGGTGTATTATCCAAAGGAGGGCCTCCTGCCTCTGAAGCGCCTCTTCCGCCAAAGGTTTCGAGGTGGGGGGGAGGAAAAGAATCGCATGGCGAGCCCAACCTCCCCCGATAAGTCCTCGAAGGCGACAGCGCCTTGTTCGACCAACAGGGCCCGGAGTTCTTCCTCTGGGAAGCGTACGGCCATTCCCGTGAGGGTCTTCTCTTCGAAGGGGGCCCCCGCATCTCCTCCGAGCTCGGCCTGGAGCGTATATTCCTTCAATGGAATTGCCGCGGACTCCGGGCCAACTGGGAGGAGCTACGGGACTCGTCTCCTCCCCTTCACGTTAGCTATTTTTTGCAGGAGATCATCCTGGGCGCGTGGCCACCCTCTCGGGGTATAAGGGTTTTGCAAGCCCACCCACCACCACGGGATGGTGGCTGGACAGGAGGATGCGCGATTTACACCCCACATGATGTCTGTTTTTCTCTTTACTTTAAATACATCCTTTCAGACCGTGGCAGTGCAACTACACCTGGTTAGGAGGTATACTTTTATTTTTTAGTACATTCCACCGTCAGTCTAATTCGACGCGGGGCACTTCCGCGGCGTCTTGGCACGGTTGACGAGGCCCTTTCTACTGCTCTGGGATTTGAACAGTAGACACCCCTTCTGGGAAGAGTACTCGATCAATCCCACGAGTCCTTTTGCTGGCCTGTTCGACAAGCTAGAGATAGGTGTCCAAAATATGGATTTAATTTACGCATCACCCTCTGAGAAGAGCGTCATTTTCGAAAATGCTTTGATGCACAGCCTAATTTGGGTGGGTGGGGGTCGATGACCTCCATGGTAGTTATCGCTTTCCCATTCAACTATCATTTACTGGGCCGCTGCTGCGGTGGTCCGAATTTCGCAAAACTATAGATTTCTCTATCCCAATCGAGGATTTTGGTCGGTGGATGAAGCCGTTGAGTTTTTCTCCGGCAACCTTAGCGCCGTGGGCCTAATTACTACTCCTGGAACATCTAGTCGTTTTGCACGCTGTTCGATTCCTTGGTGGTCGGCCGAGTGTGAGACGGCCCTCAGACAAGCGATATGCCCTCATCCGCTATAAGCGTCGCCCGAACGACTTCACTCAGTGAATTTCGTCGACTAAGGCTAGGTTCCGGTATATTTCGAATACGTACGCCCGTCGCTCTTCCTGGCGGTCATATCTGTCTTCACTTAATGGGAAGACCCCTCCCGTTCTCTAGGAGAATGGGACCTCAATCTCGGAATCCGCGTCCATGACGGAGAACCATTGAAGGACAGGTTTACATCGAGTGAATTGCCATGCTTCGACACCTAGGTGAGTGAGGCATGTCCTTTCTGTTAGATTTATTCAACAGGATCTGGACAGAGCGTATCCTCCCAGACTACTGTACTCGCTTTTCGCAAACCGGCTAGAGATCACACTACCCCGCCTCGTTTCCGCTTAATCTCTCAACTCCTGTGCATGCAAGTTGATGAAAAAATTGGTGAATGTTCGACTAGCCTTTTTCCTGGACAGCAGAGGCCACCTGTCTTCTGCACAGTACTTCAAGTTCTTCTCCACGTCAGATGCTCTGCTCCGACCTGAAATGCTGTCTGCGAAAGCTTCCTTCATCAGTAGCACTACGCCATGGTGCTTTTCGACATTGAGAAGGCCTATGATACCTCATGGCGACACGGTATCATACACTCTCCACATGATGGCGATGGGACGCCTCTCAATCGGCTCTCACTGCATCCGCTACCGCTCTCGACGGTGCCTATGTCGCCCAGAGAGGCCAGTCATATTCTAAACCCTTTGGCTTTAGGACTAGGAAACTCTTAGAGACCTTGGTGTAGCTCTCAGGTCTGTGGCGCGTCTGCTTCTCCCCATGACCCCACCCTGATGGCTACTACCTTTGACTATTTATCGCCACGCCTCTGCTCCCAAAGCTTCCACAGTGCCGGCATTATT
This sequence comes from Ceratothoa steindachneri, assembly GCA_963969495.1. Lineage (NCBI taxonomy): Eukaryota > Metazoa > Arthropoda > Malacostraca > Isopoda > Cymothoidae > Ceratothoa > Ceratothoa steindachneri. The sequence goes on along the minus strand of OZ018331.1, from coordinate 142,677,388 downwards.
GCGTTAGACCTTTTCGGAGCAAACTTCGTGCTACGCTGGATCCGTATCATTGTACACAGATGACTCCAAGTCCCAGGAGGGGACGGTTTCCACGATGTTATCCTCTCTGTTTGAAGTCAACGTGACTACCAGGCGCTGCTTCCGTCTTCACACCCGAGCTGGTTGCAATACACCGTTTAGTATGGGAAATAACGTGTTGTGTCCGGTTCTAAGTCCGGTTTATTATCTTTAGCGACTCAAAGCGCCCTGAGTGCTCTCGGAGCATTGGAATCTCCACACACACTGGTTCGCTTTATCAGTGACGCAATGTTTAACGCTAGCCGGGCGGATGCTGGATTTCTGGACATGTGGGAAAGAGTCAACGAGGGCTGTGCGACTGACCAGGAATTCACTTTTCCTCGCACCGACTACATGGCAGGCATAAGAGCAACTCTCCAGGCTGCTTGGCATATAAAATAGGAGACGGCCGAGGTAAACCTAAATTTGCGTGCCATTGCACCGCGACTGTTTCATTGGACATAACTCCCAATACCCCAACAGCTTCAGGTCGCTTTCTGTCGTCTTTGAATTGGGCAAACTCGCATTACACATCACCCATTTGATGGAGCGCTCGCCTGCACCTTATTCCGATGACTGGTTGTCCTCAAGACTGTTCGGCATATTCTTGTTGAATGTCCCACTACGTGGTCATTACCGCTTGTCCCTCCTACTTGGGACGAGTTCGTGTACATAGACTCTTGGACTATATGACTTTTTGGAGGAGGCTGGCCTCCATTTTATTTGTCTCTCTTAAGTGTTTGTCACTTAATCCCGAGCCGAAGGGGTGCTGCCCTCCTCTTTCCTTCTTTCTTTTATTTTGGGTGTCTTTTGTACCTTTTTTTTTTACTGTAGTCTAGCATTAGGCTATGGATGATTATGGCAACTTATGCCCAAGTAGGCAGTCTCTAGATTAGCGCTGGAATAAAATGTATCATTCTTTGATATTTACAATACAGGTAAAGCTGTATTTTAAACTCTAGCCACCCTGTAGGATAAGAAAGTGTTCCTCCACTCTAACCTGGTCCTTCAGGACAGTCTAATAGAAGGCGCGGTCCCACTTTATTGTGGTAATGTTAGTGGGGTCTCAGATCACAGGCGGTCGGAGGGAGCTAATATTCATCTGCTACTGGATAGCAAAACAACAACAATTCCGACTAATCTCGTCGATCTATGAAGCGCTATTCATCTTGGCCAAAACGATAGATAGCTTTTGTGCAGGGTAGGATATAAGAGGGAAATATTAGTTGATGTTGAAGATATAATTTGGTCTATGTTTAGTTGCCGAATTCCTCCCAATTTCTATTTAGTTATCTAAGGATTGGATCATAATCTCTTCTAAGTTTGGTTGGTGTGTATCCTTTTTTATGGGATAAATACTAATAGATCTTGCATCGATACCTGTCAGCACCCATTGATGTGTAAAGTGTTTCGAAATTTGATTGTCTTATTTTCCGGGGAGAAGCAATGTTTTGAACGTGTTTAGAGCATCCCTTTTGTCTCGCAGGTATCAAATACGACATTATTTTGTTTGATGTCGATTCAAAAGAAGTTTCCGAAGGCCTGAGTTGTCCACCGAAGGACTTTTTAGAGAAGTCATTTTTGGACCAGGTGTTGCAATGCCTTACGGAAGAAGGTGAGTATGAGAAAAGATAATAATAATAAAAAAAGCTTTTGGTTACGCTGTATATCTACACAGAATTTTTCAATGCTTTTATCGCTTTTTATCCCTGGTTTTTGGTTTTCCCATGCATGGAAAACTAGGCAGGACAGACATAATACCACTAGTGAACTTTGTCGCTCCGGATTTTATTCAATGAAATTCGGCAGCGCTCAGGAAGGATACTAATATATGGTCTTCTCCAGATGTGAGGTTGCAGAGGGGGCAGTTCGGGTCAAATCTATTTTTCTAGGTGGGAGGGGCAGTGTCGCATTTCCAAGGGGTGCAGTGAAACTCTAGTTCGGCGATCAAAGGCTGCTTCGTATTGGTGAATATCGAGGAATGTAGGGCGTTTGGGGGCTGGTTTTCAGCTATTCCAGTAAAGTGGGTTTGTTTTTTAATGGGATCTTCACTCATTTATGATGCCTTTATTTCTCACTTTGAGACATACTGATTAACGTAGATTCCGAACCACGGGTATATACAGCGTATGACATCGACCGTGAAGTCGATTAAATCGTGACTTCATCCGGTGTAAATTGTGTGTTGTATAGTATTCTAGTTTGGTAAGGTTGCGGTGAGATTAGCTAATACAGATGGATATCCATGTCAGATATCGAGACCCAAGCTCCATGTAACACATGGAGCTCTAAAAACTGGACATGCTAGCGTAAATTGGAGTATTCTTGACTATTTAAGATGTACATTTTATCTTTTTTATGATTTTCCCTCGTGAAAAGGGTCATTTATATAACTGGCATACAGCAATTCCCAGCCAAATTTTGTGTTCACACGTTGGACTGAGAATGAAAAAGCAGTTTCCACCGCAATCTACTTACTCCCTCACATTCGGAAGTATCTAAATGTGCTAGGAAATATGAGAAATTCAAAGGTGTTTGAGAAAGTAAAGAACTTCCTTCAGGTTCAGGATAATCTATTGGGGCAAAGTTAGGGTTTTTTCAAGGTGTATTGCTCGTTAACTTGAAAGGTTTTTGTTAAGATTTCAAAAAGAAACTCCTCTAGCTTCATTCATTTTCGATGAGTTGCACGTTCTTCTAAAATCATTAATGAAGCATATATTAAAAAAAAGTAAAAATATGAAGAAATTTGTCAAAATACCACTCTTTACTGAAAATTGATCTTCTAAGGCAGACAGTTTTATGTTACCCTCAGAAATAGATTTGTACTACTCTGCTAAATATGGACTGCGTAATGCCGAAAGGAAAGTGCCAAATTTGGAGATAAAAGCTTTTAAAGTGAATGTCTGCAGTTTATTAAATCACTAGTATCGAAAATAATGGAACGTTAGATATCCCATTACCAAAGGTTTAATTGTAATTTGCCACAAGTTGTGTTATCTAAAAATACACGCCTTGATTTTTGTATACCTCATTTGATTGGTCTTAATTGGTTTGATGGATTGCAAGGAGATATCATAAAAGAGTGTAATGAGAAAATAGAGGATAAAAAATCGCAAGAAATTTTATGCAGCTTTGATTATGAGACTGATCGTTTAGATGAATTATATCAATCAATCTTCAAAACTGACGCTCAGTAAAGTTTACGGAAATTTTGTGGCCTTGATTCTTTCACTATTCCATGGTAATGCTGCAGTGGAAAGAGGATTTTCGTCTAACAAATACTGCCTTGATGACAATCTTCAAGAGCAGTTGTTGGTAGCCAGGCGCATTATCTGCGATGAAGTAAACGCAGTGGGTGGCCCTGAGTTTATTGGTATTTCAAAGGATTTGCTTCTGAGTTGTCGAAATGCCAAGGGGTATTACAACGACGTCCTGAATCGTCAAAAGGAGTTAGGAATACTTAAAGAAGACGAATCAGCTAAAAAAAGAAAAGCGACACCAAAAATAAAAATCATTGAAGAAAAGAAGAGAGAAATTGATGAAAAAACAGAAAAAGAAAAAGAATTATTAGATGACCAAATCGCTTCTATAAGGAATAATTGATTGAAAGTTGGAGTATAATTGATAGTTTAGGTTTCATTTTATTTTTTAGTCTTTTTGTATAAAAATACATGCAATTATTTTGTGAAAATTGTTTATTTTAATAATGTAAAAAAAAGGAAAGAAATATGAAAGCAGTGCAGGGATCTAGTAACATGAACGTTGGATGTAACATTAGCTTTATCCAATATATTTTAGGCATGATTTTCCATAACTATATTAATTTTTAAAATTGATGATTTAATTTATATTACATTAAATAATCATTGAAATTATAGGATGTGCTTATTTGAATGTCAATTTTTAAAATTTTATTTATCAAGTTCATGTTACTAGGCTGGCTTGGCGAGGGCCCTGGTGGGCTTTTATACATTTTTTCCTATTCTAAGTCAATTTAAATTTACCATTTAATGGGTTGCATTCGATTCTGGAAAAGTCGGGGAAATTTATAAGCCCTTTATAGCAGCCACCCTCTTTACAGACTCCTCATCTGTTGACATTTGGAGAACTGTGCCCGACCCCAACATATCTTTAACATTACTCATTATCAGTTTCCCCTTTTCATTCTCACAAATTATTTCTAAGTGACTTGCCTTAGCCTTGCATTTATGGCTTGTTTGTTTATAGCTCCCAAGGAGCAGATGACATCTATGTTTTCCTCCGACCGGTGGAAGAAAAGTTATGATCCTACAGGCTGTAGGACTGCTTTCTGAGGCTGTCCTGAGGAAACAGGTTATAGTCGGGGAAGTTTTGCATGCTGTGGGGATTTGTGCTATCTGTCCATGCCACAGCTAGGAAGTAGAGGTTCTATTGCAACTTAACTCACGTGAAATAGATCTAAGTGGGTTGGATGTGTCGTATCCGCCGGGAAATGTCTGATCACTATTGGTCTACAGGGTGGATATTTTAAAGGGCACAGCCTTGCCTGCCTCTGAAATGTTTTCGATATTTCTTTCACAGGTCTTTTTACGTTAAATCTAGTATGTCGAGACAAAATTCTTCGGAAAGAGATCCAGCAAGAACTCAAGAAGGTTTTCCCCACTGTCATTTCGGTCAGTATTCCCGAAGAAGTGAATGTGGTTCTTTTCTGCCGAAGAACCGCTTCAATGATATCCAAGGAGACGTTCGAGCAGAAAATGATCTCCCTCAATAAATATCTCCAGTCAAGAGTCAACACCAAACAGGACGTCTTAGATTTAAGCGATATGGTGAAGAATTTTCAAGTGTTATAACATTTGTTTATTTTCTTAATTAAAAGCGCTTCATCTAAAAGTATTTTTTCCTTAGGAAATGGGATGGTTTTCTTGTTGAGTACAGGTACGCATTATTAGAGGATTCAGATTCAGGCTAAAGTAACCATGTTGTTTGGTGCCTTCTTCGAACACCTACAATAACCTTCCTCTCCCACTACTAAACCTTAACACGTCCACACTACCTTCACCTAGACACTTGAATACTACCACCAAACAACATCCTAAAAGAGCCTCCCCCTTAATAAACCAGAGAACTTGTTACATAGAACACACAGAATAATCCTTTCTCAACTCAGGTCAGCCACTCCACTCCACTATACTCCAACAATACAACCACAGAATAAACCTCGCCCCGACGCCAACGTGCACCAGATGCAACCGAACCCCGGATAACGTCAAATACCTACCCATAGATTGCCCAAACCTCTCAGAAACGCGCACTACACACAATATCTCTCTTAGCGACCTGTGGGCCCACCCAGCAGAAAAGAGGTATGAGGGCCGGCCAGTAAGTTCACCCTTAACTGGTCTCGAGGCATGAGAAAGAACCCATTTACAGAAAATGGTTAACGTCCGGATGGGGTGGTTTTTAGAAGTTAATAACCTGCTTTCGACCTTTCAATGTGGTTTTCGTAAGCACCATAGTGCAACTGAACTCCCGCTTTGAGATCACAATACGTGAATTTTTTCAACGAGACGCCTTTTGTTATCTTCTTAGACATTGAGAAAGCTTGCGACACAGCATCCTACAACAACTGTATGCTCGGGGAAGGTCGTCCTTTTATCTTCCTGTATTCTTAAAGTCCGCATTGAGGAAACATTCGGATACGAGACAGTAATGAGGTGTCTCGTAAGGAATTGTGTTAAACGTCACCTGTTTTGCCATAGCTATTAATAGCTTTGTCTCAACTCTCCCAGGAGCAGCTTTGGCTACATTCTTTGTAGACGACCTGCCGTTATTTTGCGTCTCCTCTCATTTCTTCGTTTTCTCCCGCCTACAGTTCGCTGCTGACACGATATCCCAAAGAGCATTTTCCAAAGGCTTTCGCTTTTCTGAAACAAAAACCAGTCTATTTTTGTAAGAGAAGGGGTGCACAACTTCCCCCGCCTCTTTTCCTGCATAGCACCGAAATAGAATTCGTAGCCAAGTTTTAAGTTTTGGGGTACGATTCTTGACTAAAAATTAACCTGGCTACCCCATTACGTCGCCTAGAACCCCCTGCATGAAAACATTAAATCTTTGGAAGGTCTTGTCTCATACTTGATAGGGTAGCGACAGACGTACACTATGGAAATTATACACCACCCTTGTTCAATCCAAATTGGATTACGGGTGTCTGTGTATTCTTCCGCATCATTAACGACCCTTAGATTGTTGGACCCCGCTGCAGCATGGGTGTTACACTTTCCAGCAGTGCCTCCTTTGTCAAGAACCTATATGCTGGATGTGGCGTTTTGCATCTCCTCTCACCGATTACAGGTCCATCTGCAATATATCTTCTGCATCCAACAAGGGCCATCTTCCGAAGTACATCAATACATCTTCACTGCCTCATTAGGGCGGGACATACTCTAGAATTTTATGAAACTGGTGATGAGGGATATTAAAATGATGAATATTGGGGAAAAAAACATACTTTTAGAAGAAAAGTTAAATTCCGATTGATATAACTTACATCAATTTGATGTTGAAATATTGTTAGTTCTGGGTCATTTACTATATTTTACTATTACTTTAGTTACCCATAAAAAATCAAATTTACCGTTTTCTATCATCAATACATTTATGCAGCCTGAAAGATATTTGTCTAAAAAAATGTATCAGAGAGACATGAGAATTAGGAAACCTGTTAAAAATGACCCTTAATTTAGTTTGGTCTAACTCCAAAATTGCAAGTATCCAGTACTCAGTAGAAGGCAATATTCCAGTAGTGTTGCCAGTTCTCGTAACTATTGTAACTTTATAGAGCATTTACATTTTACTTGAATGCTATTAAAGGCTGTGCATCATTTTAGAATAACATATAATTATTTGGTAGAGATTATTTCTTAATCTAAGTGCCATCTTTTCATTTGCAGCTATACCTGCGATTAGTGTAACGATGGCGAAAATCAAGACAAGGTCCAAATCAAGTTCTCATCTGACTAATTTTGTTAGGACTGGGCCAGAGCTGATGATGTCTGAGTTACCAACAATGAGATATTTTGAGGTACGGCATCTACCTGAGGAAGCAAAGTGAAGATGACCGGAGAAATTATGAAGTGGACCAGCTGGTAAAAGATATGTATCACGGCTTGATTAATCAGTGGACAAAAGATAATGCTCTCTTCAAACCACCTGTTGTAAATCAAAGGTCACAATAATATCAAAGCTTAAGGAGGTGTGGAAGGAGGCAGTAAAAGTTTCCCTTGGTAAAGGAAAAATTGAAGTAAAAGAGAGGTTCATTGCAAAACTAGATAAGTTATTTGATATATTGACATGCAAATGTCAAATTTCCAGTTGTGGGGAAGTAGGTTGTAATGACTGTGAGACTGAAACCCACATTAACTGCTGTTGTAGTAAAGAGAAAAGGATACCTACTAGGGAACTGGCCTTTATTAAAGGACAAAAGGAGAAGGTTGGAAGTAAAGGTACCTTTCAAATTGGAGGTCCTGATATTCCAGAGCATAATAGACAATTAATAGCTTCAGAAAGGATAGCAGAAAGAAAGAGAAAAAGTAAGGAGGAAAGCGTAGTTTTAGCAGGAAAAGCAGCAAGAAAAGAAATCGACCATTTTTTGGCAGAAGGTGAAGATCTGGAGGCAGAAAATTCTGATGGTGACAACAGTTTGGGTGATGAAGTAACTTTTGAAGCTGTCCAAGAGCCGGAATCTTCCACCAGGAATAGAAAGAATTATGATGAAATTCCAAATATTGCTCTTGCTAGTATAAGGCATGGTGTCGGATTGAGACCAACAGCAGCTTTAATAGATGCTGGATTCATTACTGAGGAAGATAGAAGTAAAGTAATTGATAAGAATAAAGTTAATAGAGCACAGAAAAAGCTAATGACAGTTATTGAACATGAGTTTGAGGAGAACTTAAGGAAGGATGAGGGAATTTGTTGTGTTCTCTTTGATGGATGAATTGATGTGACAAATTTTATGATGAAGGCAGAGGGAAGTGAAAAATTGTTTCTAGCAAAAACAAAATAGGATCATTACACTCATCAGTGAGCCTGGGAGCAATTACCTCTTCCACTTTGTCCCAGAAAGGGCTACAAAAGAAGAATCACATGCAGAAAAGATCGCTATGACCATGTTTGGATGGCTGAGGGAAAGGGTTTGGATAAAAGCTTAATGGCCATTGGAGGAGACCACGAATATAGACACAGGTGTAAAAAATGGAGCTCCATTTGAGCAGAAAGCTTGTTTGGTTGGTCTGTAACCTGCACCCTGGGGAACTCCCTCTCCGTCATCTAATTATCAACCTGTATGGCCCAACACTATCTGAGAACAGATATTCCGGACCAATAGGAAAGCTCCTTGACTCTGTTACAGACTTGGATATCAACCCAAATTTCACTCAAATATCTTTAGGTCCTCCTCTTACGAAGATACCTCAGAAAGTGGTGCAAGATCTTTCCACTGATCAACACTACGGCTATAGAATTGTATCGGCAATCAGAGATGGAGGGCTTTCTCAATTGGAGATAGGACCAGTAAACCACAGTCGCTGGCTGACCACAGCTAACAGACTTCTTCGGCCGTGGGTGTCAAAGCATGAGCTCAAAGGAAAAGCCTTTAAGAATCTACGACTGATTGTTGAGTTCACCATTGGTGTATATTACCCATGCTGGTTTAACGTTAAGATTAAGCACTCTTGGACCGAGGGACCTAGACACATTCTTTATCAACTTCACTGCCTTAAGTATTAGAGGAAGGAGGTGTTGGATATTGTTTTGCCAACTGTTAAGAGATCAGCTTGGTATGCATACAGTGAAGCCATCCTCCAAACCCTCCTATGCTCTGAAGATCAGGCGGAGAGAACTGAAGGGGTGAAAAGAATCCAAACCATCAGGAAAGAAGGGGACCCAGATACTCAACAGCGAGACTCCTTTGTAAGGCTTAGAAGGACACCAGACATCAATTGTGATGCTACCAGGATTGGAGATCTGATCAATTGGTCAGAGGATGTCTCTGAGCCACCTCTCACTTGCTCTTTAAGTACTTCTAAATTGAAAAACTTCATTGACTCCTATGAAAGTACCTGACCTGCCTTGTCACACACAGAGCATTGAGAGGGTTGTAAGAATGGTGACTGAGGCTTCTTCCAAGTATTTCTCACATGAAAAGACGGATGGAGGAATCAGGGCACAAGAGACAAGTAGTCGTCTGATGTCCAGGAATGAGTCAAAGCAAGATTTCTGTGCTCTGGTCAAGTTTAACTTTTGAATATGAGCCAAAGTGACCCATGCAGCTATATGTGGAGCTTTGCATACACTTTTCTCAATCAATAAACATGTAACTTTGAGGTTACTTTGTGTTTGTATGTACTTGGATTAAATAAAAATAGGTTACATAAGCTCGTGACAAAAGGTAAAAAAATTTACTTTTATTTAAATGGAAATTGAAGTAGGTAGGAGCAATTGTATAACAAAATAAAGTTCTTTTTCAAAATCTACACCGGAAAATCTATCATTTAAGCACCCCTCATTAAAGGATTTAATGAAAATATATGGTTGTCCCAAAGTATGACCCGCCCTACTGCCTCATCGGTAGCACCCTTCGACAGACTGCCATATATGCCAAGACCATTGTCCTCAGATTTGTACCCAGATGTGCTTCCTATTCTTTTCCCCTCTCTCTCTCTGGGTCCTTTTTTTTGGTCCTAGAGAGGCTCTGGCCATCTCTTAGCGAGGGGAGTTAGCTCTGGGGCCCTTTGGTGTCCCCTGGCGCTGCAGACCAGACTTTTATTACACCCCTCTTTCCCCTCCCCAATTATTTCCTTTTACTGCCCTTTATTTTCACCATTCTTTCTCCTATGTATTGGCTCTGACGGTTACCTGACCTCTGCTTGTTTTTTTCGGACTAATTCTGAATTTTTATTTCATGAAAGTCGGAGGTTGGACATCTCCGTCGCCTTCGTTTGCCGGTTCCCAAGGCGACACCCATCATTGGCCTCTTTTCTCCGTGCTTAGAACTCGATCAGCCTCTTTGGTCTATAAAGATGGTGTGGTAGATCCGTATCCATTCTCCGAGAGAACATAACAGACGCAACCAAATCGAGAGTTGCAGTAGCGGCGGGCCTTGCTAGGCTGCCGTGATGGGGAGTCCTCAGGAAGAATTTGAAATCAATTTTGTTTGCTATAACTTGTTCTCGTAAGGGTTCTCGTGTCAAACGTTCTTCAGTTCCCTTTCAGCCTTCCCTCGCTCGTTGGATCCCTATGCCAACGATGTGGATCTAGATTATCCACGCTTTTTGGTCTCGAGTTCCTCATCTGAAACCCTGCTTGCAAAGGGGGTTGACGTCAACGAATCGTTTGAGTCTCGCTGGATTTGATCAAAGAGGTTGTGGTGATATTGTGGTTGAAGTGTCATCTCCGAAATCTGTCTTCGATTGACGAAGTTCAGATAACCGTTTCGTTAAAGGTGTCGTCCATTCGAATAAATTAAGGGATTACCATCTCTCTCCCCCCTCCGTCTCCAGAATAAGCTTAATATCCAACGCTTCACACGTACGGAGGGTGACTACAATTGTGGGGTCTGCTCGAGTCCCAACTGCCACATTGATTTTAACGTTTGAACGCTAGGAACTGCCCATTTATTAAAATTGGCTACCTTCGTCTCCCGGTAAGCACCTATGTCGAACTACCCAGCAGTTGCTTCAACTGCAACCCATTTGGACATGGTGATGCCTGTCGGTACCCCCGTTCCTGTGTGAATTGTGGTTCTGATTACCATGCCCTGAATGCGCCCGAACACCTCGCTGTGCCAATTGCGGTGGTCCTCATAACGCTGCGTCGAAATTCTGCCCAATCTTCTTATACGAAAAGGAGGTACTCGCTTTGCGCCTCTGCGTCTGGACGTAAGGGATGCTCGGGTACGCGCTCGAGCACAAACTTCGCCTTTTGGCCGTCTTTTCTCGGATGTTTTGCGCGACTGGACGAAACCGACCATTACGTTCGAGGTCCGACACACCTGTAGCATCTCATCACCCATCTACAGCTAACGTCAGAAGTATTCCCGATACTTCAGGTTGCATTCTGTCGTCTGTGAATTGGACACACTCGCGCAACGCCCCGCCATTTGATGGAGCACTCGTCGGTACCTTATTGCGACGAATGCGTTGTGCCCCTGAATGTTCGGCACATTCTTGTTTTGTTTTTTTAATCTAGCCTAGTATTAGGCTGTAACGTGAGTACGGCGACTTTTGCCCTAGTAGACTGTCGCCAGATGCGCTCTTAAAATTAAAAAAAAAAAGTATTCCCGATACACCTTCGAAGCAACGCTCTCACACTTGAGATACGTAGCGTTGCTTCCCTCTCCCCGGTAGCTCTAGCCGGGACCGCCGTTCAGAGCGAGACCCTTGATGACATTAGACGTTATTTGAAAGAATCTTCTGATGTTTCTTCTACCCGGCCCCGTGGTAAAAGGAAAGATTCTTCACCTGGGTTGTCGGCCGCCAATAAGGGGGCTGCTTCTGGAACTGACTTGGCTGAGCCTCGAGAGTCTTCACTGGACCCTTCGCCTGCTGCTCAATATTCTTTGTCCTAAAGCCCGTCCCGTTCTTCACAGGACCTAGGTCCCTTAGCATTCCAAACGGTAGCAGAAATCCATCCAGTACCTCACACTTTGCCCAGATCGCCTGCTCCACACACTCACCCTCCTACTCATGATCCGACGGAAACCAATGATATTCCAACATCGCCAGCCCCGGTTGTTGGATCAACCCCTCCGACATCGAAAGTGTCCTCGGCTCACGATTCTGGATCTACTGTCCCCAAATCTCCTCGACCTTCCGTTTCCGCCGGGCTGTGCGCCCCAGTTACAGTCAGGGGCCCTCGGAAATATCCACCGTCACCGCGCTTTCCAGGATCTTTTCACCTGCTACAGTAGGCTCTTCGAATGCCCTACCAGCTCTTTGAGGCGCACTTCAAACTCAACCTTAGCCACAAAGGATAAAAAGATATCTACTGTGCTATTTAACCGACCCACATAATATCCTCCATTTTACAATGGAATTGTCAAGGTGTTCTTCCCAAAAAGAACTCAAAGTCCTTTTGACGACTCTCCACCCCGCTGTTGTTTGTCTTCAGAACAAACTGGGTACCTGCCCTTTTCCGGCGGTGCCTGGTTTTCGTATTTTCAAGTCTATTGCTCCTCTCGTGGGCTCGTTTCATGGTGAGGTGTAGGTTATGGTTATGTCATCCCACCAAGTATCTCCCCCCTCCCTTCACACTATAACCTCAAGCTGTTGCCTTGATGTTTTTTCTTACAAGGCCTTTTACTCTTCTCTATTTACCTCGCTGTTTTTTTTTACCAGTGGCAAGACCCGACCTTTGAGAACTTGTAGATGAATTATCTGCCTTGTTTTTATAACTCGGAGATTTTAATGCCCGTCACCCATATTGGGGCGACGTTAATGCCAAAGGTAGTATTTTAGTTTTTTTTATTATCCGACTTTGCGTTTCAAACACTGGTGACTTAATATCTTATCATCTCCAGACGGACACTCTTAATTGTGTTGATTTCTCTCTCTATTCTCCGGATTATTTCACCGATTTTTGGTGGTCAGTCTTTGAAGATCTCCATGGGAGTGACCACCTCCCTATTTTCTTGTTGGCCATACCTCTCAAGTGGGACTTAGGCCATGCTGATTGGGAAGGCTTTCGAGAGGCGACTTTCACAACTGCCTCCTTGGGGACCTTCAATGGTGCGGCCGCGGCGGTGTCGTCCTTCACATCGATTTTTTACAACGCGGCCACACAGACAATTCCCGAAGGCAGCCCGTAACGGGTGGGTTGCTCAACTGTGCCCTGGTGGACCTCGGAGTGCGCGACAGTCGTCAAAAACAAGTTAGCTCATGCCCGGTTCCGGCGGAACCCAAACTTGCGCAATAAGGTTGCCTGAAACCGATCTCGACCGCTTCGTGAGAGCCCTTAGTCATGCTCGCTGAAATTCATGGTGTCGCTAGGAGGGGCGGTCAATAAGTTTTGCGAATCGGTAGGGCAAAACAGAGGAAGGGGGATGGCTGTTTGCGGGGGTGTTATGACAAGTCAGGACCTGTAGCCGCACGCTCCTGCCTCGTCTATTTAAGAAGCAGTAGCTGATCGCAGATCGTCAGTCACAAATTTTTCAACAATGGAGAATGTTGAGCACCGCGCAGTGATCAAATTTTTGACCAAGGAAGGCAAGAATGCAAAAGAGATCCATGAACACATGGTTGCAGTGTACCCCGACACCCCCCCCCCTTCCTATCCAACCATTGCAGGCTGGAATAGGGCGTTCCGCCATGGTCGTGAGTTCCTTGAAGATGACCCCCGTCCAGGACGCCCGTCAGACGTGACCAACGAGGACAATGTAGCCCGTGTGGAGAGGGTGATCCTCGAAAATCGACGGGTGAAGGTCGAAGAAATCGAGCGAGAACTTGGAATATTACATGGAAGTGCTATCAACATCATCCACGACAATTTGTCCATGACCAAGGTCTCTGCCCGTTGGGTCCATAGAAACCTCACGCCCCATGATCGACTTTAACGTCGTCAAAGTTCGGAGGAGCTGCTGCTCCTGTACAATCAAGACCCGGCGGTATTCGAGTCACGCATAGTAACAGGTGATGAAACGTGAATCCATCACTGGGATCCCGAGATCAAGCTCGAAAGCATGGCCTGGAAGCACAGGGGGTCTCCGACCCCCATCAAGTTCCAGATATAAGGTCACCTTTTGTCGGAGCCAGAGTCACAAGGGAATTCCTGAAAACGAAAAGGCTGACCTAGCTGTTCGGTTGGCCGCCCTCCATATCCCAGCAAATTCGGGACTACTATAGAGATTACCTTCCCGTTGACCGTAAATATGTTTGAGATTTAGGTAGAGTGGAACTAGTGTAGCGATTTTAAACTGTAGCGACACCCGAATTGCAAGGTGAAGTAGGCTCAACGAGGATCCTCACAAATGAGCACCCTGTTGGAAATATGAAATCTTGAAATTGGGCACACGTATTAACTACTGAAATAATATGCCATGTAGTAGCAATGAACTAATGTAGAATAAAGCGAAATACTTATATATAATGTTAAATCACAATTGGACATGTGTAAGATCGCAAGCGAATAGTTGGAGTCTCCCGCACGAATGCATAAACAAACACACGTGAGGAAACAGCTGCGAGCCGAAAGGTCTCGATACAAGATAACGAGGCAGCCGGAATTGAGTCGGGTTTGACCATCTAAAGTTGACGTGGACCTGGGAAACGACTATATCAACCTTGATCAGAGGTTGGCATTAAATACATTTAAATATTAAATACATAAAAAAATGTATTTAGATTCTAAATACATTTTGAAAATATATTTAGTATTTAAATACTAAATACATTAAATGTATTTAGGTACATTTTAAATACATGATATATAATGACAATCGATAAGGACCATTGGTATCATAAAAAAATATCCATTAAAATGAAATTGTATATTATAATTACTAATGTAGGATTTGATGACGATTGAACTTGAGTACTACAAAAAAATAGAAGGTTCCATAGAATGAAGTTTCAGTTAGCTATTTATATCAGCATTACATTTAAGTAATATAAGTTGCTGAAATGTTTTGTTAGATAAAGAACTCCGTTTTGGAGATAAGGTCAATACTCTTAAAGAGAGGAGCCGTTCCACAGCAGCTGACGACGGAAGGGTGGTGTATTATTTAATAAATAACTTTGGGGGGGTGGTGGATATCTATCTAAACTTTGGAGTGTTTTATTTAAATCCTGAAAGTAACTGAACAATTCTAAATGTGCGGTTGGTCGTGTTTGAGTGGGTTTTGTAAATCCAAAATAATTGTCACTGTCCGATACACCATTTGCTGATTCAGCTTCGGGTCCCTCTGCTAAATTCTCAATCACTTGAATCATAATAATTTTAACATAGGCTTATTGGCTTGAACTGTCCCATGAAATGCTGATTCTAACCAGCGGAGTTTGATGAATGGATGGCTTGTTGATGCAATAATGGCATCTGTAACGCTAGTTTCATTTACAAAGTTCAAATAAGATTGGTAGCGCTTTCCAAAGCCCTTAGTGACTGGCAAAGTTTCAGAGAACGTGACTAGAGGCTCTTCAGCTTTTTCTCCACAGTGAGCAATTCTCCATAAAAAACAGTTTTGTTCTCCCTGTAGACGATCAATTGCCACCAATAGGAGCCAAAACAGAGACATACTCCTCAAGAAATTCAATTTTGTGACTTATGAACACTGGAAGATCATGGGACGTCATGAGTTGATGTAATTTGTCCATGTGTTTTAAAAGTAATGACAATGCATCAAACAGAGAGTTCCACTTTGCAATGCAAGGCACCTTTAATGAGAGGTTGATAAGTTTTGATAATCTCTGCTGATTTCGACGACCACCTTTGTTCCATAATGCTGAGCATTTTCCCATCGCAGCATGATTGATATTTGCAATTTCAGTGCCTGTTTTGCATCAATTAGGGCGACGAGACTGAGTGTGTGTGAAGCACAGCGCACATGCTTAGGTAGGGTGAAGCTGCATGGGTAAGACGAAAGGTCTTCTTCCTGATCTAAGGCACTTCTCATTAAGAAACTATCATCCAGCTCGTGCTCACCCTGATCTCCTTCACCTACCTGGATTCCATCGCCTGAATCTGTGGAGACGCAGCAGTGACTGCAAATTCCTTAAACGCTTTAACAAAATTAGAGCCGTTATCAGTGACCGTGCTTGTGATTTTCTGCAGGGGGATATCATATTCATTGATTATATTTCTCCATATGTTCAGCAATCTTGATGTAGTTATGTTCTCCTTTGAAGCGACAGCATGCCAATACTCCACTGCGACAGACAAGAGCAGCTTCCTCAAGCTGAAAAGAAATGAAATAATAGTCCAATGTTGTCTTATAAATGTTTCCATAAATTATACATATTAATATAATCGAGATAAATTCCACCAACAAATAGGTCTGCTTTCAGCCAAGAGCTGATAACTTCCTAAATGTAAAGACATTTTCAATTTCATATTTCATAAAAAGCAAAATCTTAACATACCCAATGAACTGTAACGCCCAAAAACCTACGATGACAATTTGACCAAATATCTGCAGTAAGACAAATAAGTAAGAGGTGCTGTCTAGTTTATTGTTCAGTAGAGCTTTTGTCACTTCCTCTTCTATGAGATTTAAGCCTAGCGTCCGCCTTGAAATGACGTCAACGGAAGAATTTATACCTGTGGTAGTAGAATGTGTGATTATTGTGAGTGAAATGAGAATATATGGTATGCATATAAAATTTTATATATAAAATGTAGCTATATGAATATCCTATAGCTATATAGGACTGGTACATTAATTCATAAATATATTATTAGTCCTTCATATTCAGAATTACATAGTAAAATATTGACTTTCAGTATTGTTAGTAATATATACATTATCAAGCTTTATTTCCTACATTTTTGACGGGCGGGCATGCTAGTTTTGACAATGATATACAGGTATTGCTACTATAATAAAATACATCGTTATAGAAATTCATCTGATAACTACAGATAATCGATCAAAAATTATACTAATTATTCCTGAAAAATTTGTATTCAATAATATCTTATAGCGTACGAGAAATGCAGGCGAGCGGCTTAAAAGATTCGTTTGAATTATCTTTTTTGAGAATCAGGATGGCAGAGTGGATTCGCCGCTAGCTAATAGTGGTCCAGCGACCCGGGAAGCTGTTCGCAACTCGCCTACGCTATTATTTTTTTCTTTACCCCCCTTACCTACTCCCATCTACCTACAATCTTCAAGTAAATTAGAGCGCGCTTTAAGAATATATGTATGTGGATTCTCATGAAGTTATTGCAATATATTAACCTGTTGTTTGTATATATCTTCCTTTATTTAACTTAGTTATATAGCCTACGTAGTAACCAATGATCCGAACGTTTCAGTATTCAGTCGTTATAAGAGCTTAACCTGTACTACTAATACTATAATTGTAAACAACATTTGCAACTCAGAACTCACCTTTAATTAATCTCACAAAGGCTGGTTGCCCCATGGTTAATAGGGAATGCACACCTTGTATGATAAAATCTGCAATCAGCTTATTAACAACAGATTGTTTGACCTTCTAGTATTGACCAGAAAACACTCAGATAATGCCTTTACTTTAACACCGCTGCATGAAGGACCATCGTCTAATACTGAACATTTTCTTTTAGAATCTTTTCTTTGAGCTGTCACGTAGTTATCCGCGTTTTGCACCAAAGCAGGGTGGTTTCTCTGTTGATACATGTAGTACATTTGTTTCACGTTGCAATAATTCACGTTAAATTCAATCAGCATATACTATAAATAAAGGTTTTGCAAAAGGAAGCAGGTAGGTTCATGCATGGTAAAGCTACGCTACTTAACATTATCGTTCGCTACCTGCAATTTTGCCATTTAAAAAAAATAAGAAATAGTGAAACTTGTCAATTCAATTATCATAAAATTAGCTTTAATAAATTCTTACCTTCAAATGAATGCGTAGATTGGAAGTAGCATTGCTCGCCGCAGAGATTTCGCCATTGCATGATGTACATACACACTTCACTTTTTTTCCGTCGGAAGTTTTCACTCTAAAAACTTACCATCTAGTAAAAGGTGACTATAATTACATGATTTTTTATCTTCCTCTTTATTATTGTTTAATCTCTCCATTTCATACTCTTTCGAAGTTGAATTCGCCATGGAGCAGTTGAAATAACGCTGAGCGCTCTCACTATACAACCGAACACAACTGTGACATCTGTTAACTGAATTTAACCTGATGCAAGCAATCTTCTCTCACCGGCTCACGCAGTCAACCGTTTGTCATACAAGTTGCGACATGCTAAAACATGCATTACACATTTTTAACAGCTATATAAACCTATTATCAGTAAAGTATTTAAATACTGCCCATCTCTGAGCTTGCTATCGATGTCAGTCGGGATGCAGCTAAATGTGTCTACATTGAAACACACATACACCCTTTGAGTCCGCCCAGCAGTCTCAAGAAACGAACAAATGAACATACTTTGACCTACGAGGCTCTGATTAGATAGCTAAGTGACGCCCCCTTAATGGAGGTGCGTATAAATAAGACAGGCAGATAATTCCCATAGGAGTAACATCACTATTATTAGTAAGATACATTCATCCCTCTTGATTCCGGATTCACATTCTTCTTATCGGCGTCACGACTCCGTTCCTCATCCTTAAATCCAACTATCTAACGTAGAGGGAAACTTACAACAAAGGCGCGTAAGACTACCATCTCGCTAGCCCAGTGATAACCATGTAACCTTTCGAACCCAGCCTATAAATGGATTCCCCGTAAGAACTTTTGGAGTCGGAGCCAACTCGACGGTGAGACCTCGAACGACTTCGTCCAACATCCATTTACGGGTTAGCCAGGCTCACCCCAAAGTTATTCCTCCTCTAAACTGGTACTTGCCCGGCATCTCATAAGCTAAGCGACCCATTATAAACTTAGTGACCACCATACACTGGCGACGCTCTATAAAACTATGGACCATTACCATGTCGGTACGCATAGGTGGGCGTTATCGCGATAAGGATATCGGTTATCCGATTTTTTTCCCCCGCGTTATGGATTCATCGGTATCGCCGATACTTTTGGTTTCACACTAGCGATAATCGATAATTTCAGTTTTTGGTTC
This sequence comes from Ceratothoa steindachneri, assembly GCA_963969495.1. Taxonomy (NCBI): domain Eukaryota; kingdom Metazoa; phylum Arthropoda; class Malacostraca; order Isopoda; family Cymothoidae; genus Ceratothoa; species Ceratothoa steindachneri. The sequence goes on along the minus strand of OZ018331.1, from coordinate 142,658,566 downwards.
CAGTTTAGCACAGGGGCGAGCCGGGCGTGCCTTGGAGGAAGAAATAAGTAGGTCCGAGCTGGGAGAAGGATCCTCAAAACCTATGAGGAGATGAAGGAGAGCATCACCAGGTAAGAAACTCAGTAACAGTATTTAAATATTCTTAATATTGTATTATAAAATAAGGCTATATATAGTCAATAATCAATATTGTATTATAATTTTGGATTTATCGGTTATCACCTTATCTGGCGATAAATTGATCGATTATCGCCGATGTTATCATTACCGATTTATCGGTTATCGTGATACATTTTTTTTTTTTCGTTATTGCGCCCATCCTTCGATGTTTCTTTGTGGCCTACGAATTGTTCATACTAAATTGTCCTCGGTGATTTGCCCACTTTCCATTCCAAAGTTCGCTTGCTATAAGTTGGTCCGGATATTACTTGTTGCCCCTCCCTCGCAAATCTCTGAACATTGTGCTAGTCTTTATAAGAGTAGAATAGAGCTCGCCCCATCTGCCTTAGTCTTGTAGCAGGAGTCCATTTGTGCATTCTTCCATTTGGTTTTATCTAAGCCAAGAAGGTTTCTATTGTAATTTTACGGTTTTAGCCTAATTTTTTTACTTTTTATTGTGCGACCTCATTTGAATAGTCCTTTTCTTTGCCTTGATAGTTACCGGCGAAAGTCTATTGGGAGTGGGTGGCTGCCCCAAAGGTTTCTAAATTAAATTAGAAATCTCTAATTTACTCTGGGCAACAAAATACTACATTTCCTACTGGAGTTGTGGTAGTATTGCCATTCCCTAAGCCGAACAAAGATCCCTTGGACCCCAATAATTATCATCCTGATGCCTTGACTAAGTACCTCACTAAATTGAAGTACTTATTTTAAGGATTTATAGCCCCCCCGTCCCCTTTTGCCCTATAGGGTCATCCGGCCTATATTCAAGTAGAAATAATGGTGAATGTTCGACTAAATTGGTTTTTGGAGACTAAGGGTCTGCTGTCGACTTTTCCACGTGGGTTCCGGAAGTGCCATAGACTAACTTGCTCGTTTCGAAAAGAAGTTTGTATGGGGAGTGAGGGGGCTTTGCGAAGAAACCACGTTCTGCGGTCGAGTAGAAAAGACCTTTGATACCACTTCGCAACGAAGTTTGGCGCAGAGTTCATAGCATGACGGGTAGCGGGTCGACGCGCCCACCTATCCTAAGAGATATCCCATTTTCGAAACCACTCTGCTATACAGAATAGCTCCGCCATGTCCTCTCGTTGTGACTCACTCCCTGGGCTTGAAGAATTCCTTGCGGACTCTTTCAAAGCTAGGTCTCGGTGCTCTACTTCCTGCCAGATCTGGCTGGAGAGCAGTCCTCCCCTCGGTCTGGCGTAAGGAAACCACTGTGGTTGTGCTCAAGCTACACTCCGAACCCTCTGACGTTTTATCCCAGTCCCATAGCTTAGGCAAAATCATAGAGGATTGTGGCTTTTCGCAGTGTTCTGGATCCCTTTTAGTTATAATGTCCAGGCCTATTTGCGCTGTAGAGCCACGCTGTCTTAGTTAACCCGTAAAGCTTACGACACCACTCCCCACTCCGCTATTATCAATTGTTTTTTCCCTGGACTTCGTGGTTTCCTACCCACTTGCATTTTCCAGTTTCGTATAGGAATTCTCTTATTTATGGAGGGCGGCTTCTGGGTTCGGTCCTAAGTGTCGTCTTCTTCGTAGCGATAGAGACGGCCACTTCCTCTCTTCCGCCTAATTAGCAGCATACTGCGTTGACGACCTTGTAATATACTACGATAGGGGGTGGAGGTAGGGTTGGGCGCCTTTCCCAAGGGCGTCAATCCTGCCAAACGAGTCATCATTGCGGTCGTTGAGTGGCCTGACCTGAGTTGAGATAGAACTAATGTGTGTTTTATGTTGTGATTTTTCTGATTGGTTTATTAATGGAGGGGAGGGGGGGGGGTCGTTTAGGATGTTTGGTGAGAGTTTGTTCAAGTACGGGTATCTTTGGGTGAAGGTTGGGTCGACGTGTTTGATTAAGTTATGGTTTGATGGTGGTGAAAGGTTATTGCAAGTGTTGGAAGTAGTGCATGGGACTTTTTTTTGCTGTGTCTGGGTGGTGGGGGGGATTTTTTGTCAGGTGATGGTCGGAGTGGGGATGGGTTCATTATCTGCTAAATTGTTGGTTCCATCATGTCTAGGTGTATTTTTGTTTCGGCACGTAGATTTGCTGCGTATACATCCTGTCATTATTCTGTATGGTTAGGAGTTTGTTCGCGATTTGGCTGTGGTTTTGCGAATGAATTGTTTGTATAGAGTGACGAGAGGCTTTTTCTGTCGCCCAAATATAATGTTTGATAGTACTTTGAGAGCGTCGATTTTCTTTGTAGACTTGTTTGTGTGAGTTTTGTCACAGTAGCGGCTCATAGCTAAAATTAGTGGGGGGATGCGCCATAAATCTTTTACCATTGTTTTAATATTGTGTAAAAGGAAATCACCTAAAAAAATTTATAAACTAGATAAAATCCTAAACAGGACAAAATAAAAAAAAATTTACTTACTAATAGCTTAAATTGTTACAGTTCAAGCATGATCTATTCACTTAAAAACGAAATCCATTCTTCGTTTTAATTTGCGCGAAAAGATTTTTTCCTTGATCTCTGGATGATTACTGAAAATTTTTTTCTCCATTGAAAGCACTGCAAGTGCATTTAATCTTTTCAGAATTCATAATGCTCCTTCGAAAAGTTCTTATTCTTTTAAGGGTTGAAAAGCAGTGCTCTGCCTCTGATGTAGTCATGGGAATTGTCAAGAGGATTTTTATCAGTTTCGTAATTTCACTAATATCATCTAGATTATTTTCCAACACAAATTGCAACAGCTCAATTAATTAATAAAACAAAAAATATGAATTAAGTACAACACACGCAGTCCAAAGAAACACTACTTTCCACCAGCACACCGGGGTCAGCACTGCGTGAGCCACAATGCTCTTACCCTAGCGTGCAGTTTCCTATCTCGAACATGTGAGCATGCGCAAAAGAGCCAAACACCGCGTCGCTGCAACTATGAAGCGCAGTTCTATACAAGGATTTTTGTATTTTTTTCATAAACTAGGGGATGGCTACTGGCATTAAGCTTAAGGATTATATAATGTAAAAATATAAGAAAAAAAGACTCATTATATTGAATGTTATCGATAATATCGAGTGGAAATAGGGGGTGCTACAGTGCCTATATACGAACCGCCACTGGGACTCACTTTTGAATATTATGTGGGGTGTCTAGTGTGTGTGAGGTAGATGGAGGACGAACTCAAGGGGTTGCTGACTGAAAACTAGGTTGCTTCTTTGTAGACACGATTCAGAAAGAAAAAAAAAACAAGTGCGAACTACCAAGCTGAGGTAAGTCAGTGAGTGATCCATTCGCAAATAACTGCAGACATGTCAACATTTCCGTATTTCTCAACTTCCTTCACCCAAAGGGGTGATAAATGGACATCTTAATATCTACCCTAACTGGGTATTCATATGACTCAGTGGAATTTGGATGAAAATAAAGCCACCTAAAAGACAGGTCGACCAGCCAATCTCCCAACCCAGTCCAATGTCCAAAATGTAACTGGTTTATAACTAGTGTCTCCGCTCATTACATGTACGGGCTGGTTATATTGTCTTCTACATGAGACAAAGTGAAGGGATAAATTAAACAGCAATTAACATTTTAAAGCTATAAACTCCAAAACTTTCTAGTACAGTAAAAAAATAATTACAATCTCCATTTAGGCAATTCTTTCACACAGTTTGGTGAAAATCTCAAAGCATTTAGTGACTACAAAACTAAATGGAGCCCGAAAATGGTGACTCGCATCGGAATTTCTAAGACATCGCGAGTAAGCCTTTAAGGGACAATTCTACACTTCTTTAGAACTTCGAGACTGGAGCTCTCGTAGCCTAGTGGATACAGCGTTGGATTTCTGACGTTGAGGCACGGTTTCTATCTTCGGACTTGCCAACGATTGACATTCTGATCTTTATGTGCATTTCATCCGATCGAGGGGACCTCGTCCACGATGAGAGATGAATAAAAGAACATAGTTGTTTTAAAGTGGGCAATAATAACACCGGTGTAATTAGAGTATTAAATTTGGAGCCTGAACTCATTCTAACCATGTTTGGCACATAAAGAATTCTACAATTGTGCTTTCGAGGTTTTTTTATTCTTTAAACTTTATCTGTATTCTATCGGTTTTAGGGAAATGAAGGTTGAGAAAGCAGTTTGGTTTAACTGCGTTCATTCAATTTATCTACTTAATATTGTAAGGTGTGTAAGATGAGAAAAAGTATTAAATGCCAAAAAAAAATATTTTATAACACCCCCTGTACTAGCGATCGACGCAAGATAGGAAGTTCCCGACCCTTTTAACAATCCCTCACCTGCCCCACCCTCGTTTCATTATGGCAGGGGAATCTTTTAAACCATTTAAAATAAAAATTATCAGTGGTCTTCTTCTTCTTTTATAACTAATTTGCCTCGTTCTATTTGCGCTGCCATTTAGAATTCACTTGGATTTGGGCAGCTGCCCAACTGGTTCCTTATCTTAAGATAGGAAGTAGGAGTGCGATTGCAGCTTAACCTTACGCAGATTGCATCCATGTGAAGTCATCGTGTCATATCCACTCGGAACAATATCCATCACACAACCTACCAACGTCATAATTCTCCCAGCTAGATCCTTCCATCCCCTGAGTCTACCGTGGCATTGCCTCACTCACCTCCCGTTCCCTGAAGCGAGAGCCTCTAATCTTCGAAGAGGCTCAAGGCGTCTCAGAGCTATTATATTTAGACTTGCACCAAAGATACAAAGGGGTGCAGACGCTTGAAAGGGGAGGGGCATTTTGTATGACTACCTTCGAATAAGTCCACCCACCACTTTTCGTGGTTACATTTGGAACGGTGGAATTTTATCTTGACTGGTTTCACCATTTTGAGAGTTAATAGGAGATGAATTATTTTTAAGGTAAAGATATTAAGGAAGTGAAAAGGAAAAAAATAAGTATTAAATATATAAACGATGCAGGATAGATATGTACGATGAGGCGGAACTCGGCCTTATCGAACCGAGTGAGGTATATACGAGTAGAGGTGAAAGAAGAACGGAAAGATGACCGTGAGGAAATTATGCGCCCGCAGGACGCCTATTCCGTGGTGGGTTAAGAAACCTTAAGGAGTGTGTACACTCTCTATTTGAAGGTGTGATAGAACAGTCTGAGGCCGCTTAATTTCAACCACTATCACATGTTGTTTAGAAACACGTTGCTACCCACGTGCATCTTCGCGTCGAAGCCGGGCGCCTTATCGCCACCTGAGTCAATATTTAACCAAGGAGGTTCACCCCCCCCCCCCCCGTTTCGCCCCATGCGTCGATCTTGCCAGATTGAGTTAGGCTTATGGGCAGATAAGGTATGTTCTTAGGCGCGGCTGGGCATTCCCTCGAAGCCCCCACTCCATTGTCCCCTACGCCAAGGGGATGGCTCCGACTATTTATATGGAAACTTTACCGATTAGAGCAGATCAGATCCAGATTATCTTCGCGAGACATCACGCCGATCCGGTCTCACCTTGTGCACCATGGGCCCTCTACCTCGAGATCCACCATTTTTTCCAGAAGAGTGCCAAGGTCCAAGCCTTCAAGACGCCAAGTCCACAAGGCATCCCTGTTGTTCAGAAAGAGAACAACGCTTGAACAGCCATTGTTCTTTGAGCCCGTTGACAAGAGACGGTTCTCACCCTCCCCCCCCTGTTGTTCAGAAAGAGAACAACGTTAGAACAGCCATTGTTCTTTGAGCCCGTTGACAAGAAACGGTTCTCACCCTCCCCCCCTGTTGTTCAGAAAGAGAACAACGTTAGAACAGCCATTGTTCCTTGAGCCCGTAGACAAGAGACGGTTCTCACCCCTCCTGTTGTTCAGAAGAGAACGTTAGAACAGCCATTGTTCTTCAAGCACGTTCGTCAAGAAACGGTTCTCATTCCCAAGACGTCACATCAGGATAATTTAATCCCCCCCCCCCTTCGGCTGGAATTCGCCAGCGGACCGAAGATTCCTTCGCGTCGCCTTCCTCTGCACAACAAATTGTAATTACGTAAGCTGAGCATTACCTTTGAGTATTTAACCTTTCGTCAACCCTACCCTGTGCTTTAAATGGTTTAGCGATCCATCCCATGCCTTTAATTTTTATTTGTTTTACCTTTTTAAATCTCTCCCAAATCTTAATCCTCAGATTAGCCAGATATTCCCACGATCCTTTCCATTCTCTGTTTATGTAAACATTTTCCGTTTTGTGTGTTGTTGATAGTTTATTTAATAAAACTCTATTTTACTAATGATAGCCATATTATTATCCTTGAGCTCAGTTCCACTTCTTAAGCATATTGAAGATAAATAAAATCGGTCAACCAGATAACCACGCACTCGAAATATAATTGAATCATTCCCACAACGAATAGTTATATATGGTATATCGTCGAGAGGCAATTCTACGACAGAAGGGAAGATGTAATTTCGCCAGAAGAAAAAGTGGAGGATGTTTTCCATAAGGATGCGAAAAGAATTGTTCAAAATACTGTTGTCGGTTCAGGCCGTTTCACCTACTCCACCAACGCGCCCAAATAGTTCACAGGATGTTGGTAGCCCTCGTTAAAATGTTGTATACCCGCCTGCCACCACTCACTACACTCCGAGCAAAATATACTTAATTAAAGGTACCAATGTTGCTGCACTTCTGTCATCCTCACCACTAACAAGCAGAAGTAGGGACATTTGGGAGGAAAATTCTCAATTGCCAGCTGCGGGTGCGCTTTGGCTGGGCGAAGAACTCATCACTTTCAACAATGCCGATCGCCCAGGAGGCGAGGTTACGGTTTTTCTTTTAACTCTAGCCACTCTGTAGGGCAGGGGAAAGAGTGTTGCCACCCTGTAGGGCAGGGGAAAGAGAGTTGTAGAGTGGTCAGCCATTTCTCCGTGGATATAACACGACCACACCAGCTGGTGTTGGACCACCACATTTGGAGGCAATCCTGGTGTGGGGCCCAGCCACTTGGATGCAATCTGCAATTCAACTCACACTCCCTAACTGTTGTATGATCCGCTAGCACGGGTGGGGAAGGGGGGGTGCAATAAAATTCCTATATAATGCAACAGCCTCCATACACTCTAACCTGGTCCCTCAGAAGGCGTGGCCCCACTTAATTATGGTACTGTTGACGGTTGATTGAAAGGTGCCTCCTTGGCGCACAATGCACCGTGATCGCGCCGTGTAATGTCGACACGGGGGGCTAACAGCACAGGCTGTACGACCCAAAGGCTTTCTCCCTTAATCTTTCAAGCGGTTGGAGAGAGCAGAGGTCTTCTGCCCCTTGGAAACAATGCAACAACAACAACAAGCACGTTTCTATAGTCTCCAGTTCTAAATCTTTTTAATCCTTTCTCTCTTTCTCTCACACAGCCTAAAACAACAATTAAGCAAGTTTGGACCCTGGCTCTGTCCACAATTGTTCCCTTAAAACCAGTCACTCTCAATGTGAGCAGGTTCCACTTCATGATCTGACCATATAATTTACAACGGACACTACACCAGGTGCTCGTCCCCACGGTAGGACCCCGGCACGGTCATTAAAACGCCGTGCTCAAGTAAAAGACCCCCCCCCCCCCACCCCACACACTAATTTCTCATAAAAGTAAATAAATAAATAAATATCGTTTAAATTACGTAGTCTCCTTACACAAGAGTGACGGTTGTCCAGTGGTCATTTTCTATAGGTCAAGAGGATCAACGTTCAATGGTCAAGAATATCAAGGAATAAAGTAATCCAAGTGTAAAATAGTCATTAAATTCCTATTCTCATGGGGAAGTTCTTTAAAAAATGTCGAATTCGATTGCAACAAAACAAAAAATACTTTATACTTATTAATTACTCAACAAATGATAAAGGGTGACTCGCAAGTCTCTCTCTGCATTAAGAAAACTTGTTGAAAAGTGCAATAACTGTCCGCAGTGAAAAGTAGAAAAGCATAGAAATCGTTATAAGGTCTTAGCCAATAAATTAAGAAGGATCAATCTCTACGTTCGAGCCCAAGTAGGACATTTTCAACACTTCTAATTGTCACACATTAAATTTTCTTACTGCAGAGAGACTTTTAGATACCCTGTATAACATTACACAAAATCTTTACTTAAATAGTCTATATTTAAAATATAATAAAGGTGTTAGCAAAATCTTGAGTTATAATATTTAGAATAAAAAATAAAATAAGGGGATATTTGGGGGCCCGAGCGTCGTAAACTGCTATACACAAAGTGGAGGGGACGTAAAATTTAGGTACGACCAAAAATCCGAACCGCAACCAGTATTGGAATGCTTAAGTAGATGGGAATGGGAGAGGAAGGCCCCGTGGTATTTAACTCCGAATCCCTAAGAGAGCCAAGGATGGTGGGGGTGCAGGGAACCCTTATTCTTAACTGACCCCATCACCCAGAATCGGGTGTGAATAGGCTGAGAAAAGAGGAGAGAGAAGAAACATGAACAAAAACAGTGAATAAAGGACAAAGATAAAAAGGAAAACTATACCAAACCTCACTGCAGGGCCGCCAAGAAGACACATCCCAAACTTCCAGGAACAAGCGTATACAAACCATCCTCACAGTAAAAAAAAAAAAAATTACAGCATTGTAATAGTAGATGGCATGGGCCTTGGCAGAGCGCGTCTACCCACTATGAAGAGGCTTGAGATAAGAGGTGGGTAAGCATATGCAGCAGGCAGAACATTCCACATTCTAGGAGCAAAATCGAGAAAATACGAGGAACAAACAGTAAAGTGAGAGAGCCAGAGCATAGGTTCGGAGGCTGGGATAAGATCGAGTATGACAGGTAGGAGGAGGAGGCGTTGTTTAAGATCATATAGGTAAAGAGGACCTTGAAGTCATTTTGGATCGAATGGGCAGTCAGTGCAGCTCAGGTAACAACGGAGGTGCACGAGAAACGTTTACAAAGGCAAAGAACATGGACTGCAAAATTTTGAATAATCTGAGGGGGTCGAAGAATGGAGCCATGCAGGGATCCATAGAGAAGGGGGGTTACAAAGCTCAAGGCTTGGAGGTTACACGAGCGTGGGTGATCTTGAAACTATTGTAATAAAAGTAGGAGCGGATACGGCTGAGATTACGGGGAAAAAAGAGGCATTTAGCGAATATTAACATCGGCTTTGAGAATTAAATGACTATCAGAGGTGACGCCCAGATCTTTAGCAGCGTCAGAGAAGGAAACCAAGCAGCCAACAGGGTTAATAAAAGAAGCAATAATTTTACACACACACATCCGATAAGACAACCCAACAAGTACTACCTCAGTTCTCTCATATTTTGAGTTTCAGAAAGTTGTTCAAGGGTTCTTCAGTAATGGTGTCATATGAGGATAGATTTCTTAGAATCTCCGCAAAGGATGATGGAGATGAAAAATAGATTTGGCGCCATCGGCCTAGAAACGGGGCGATAATCCAAGATAACGAAACAAGAGTGGACCAAGAACTGAGACTTGGGGAACAAGATACGAAACAAGCGCGAACCAAGAACCGAGACTTGGGTTAGATGATACGAAACAAGAGCGGACTAAGAACCGAGACTTCAGGAACACCAAAACGCACTTCTATTGACATACATATATCAATGCAGATATGAATAGACTGAATGCAAGTTGATGGATACAATCGGAAACAGTCAAGGACGGTTCCAGACACATCCTGGAATTCACGAAAGCGATGACAGACACTAAAAAATTCTGCCGAGAGATCGAGAAGTGCTAGAAATGGAAAGCAGAACAACAGCGGCGTCACGAAGAAGGCGGTCTTACATGAATGAGCTAATTGTGTACCGTGTCGTGGCTTATGCCCTTAAAGTCAGTCGCCAGATGTGCGGTTTTAAAAAAGCGTGCTATGTCCTGCTCTGAATCAAGAATGGAAGAGCTCATCAATTTTGGGAGGGCAAGTAGGCGAGGATCGGGTTTGTGACATGTGAGATTGTTGAAATTCAGGCTAGGTTTATTGAGGCAAACAACCTATTTCAACCTCAGCACTTTCCCACTCAAAATAGTGGTGTCCCCTCCTCTAAGCCACTAAAATTACCCTCCTATTCCTATTATGTGCTTGTCTATTAAGCAAAAATCCTTCCTCTCTTTTGACGGCAATGGGCCGCCATGTGCCGTTGCATCTCATTTCATCTTGACTCATCCCTGCACAGAATGCCCCAAGTAAGCTCCCTCACAAACATTCCCAACATGCACAACTATCCTACATAATCATATATTATTAAATTTCCCCTCCTATCGGCCCCCATTCTATTAAATACTTCATAACATGGTCTTCTAACCATTTGCACATCATCACACACACAAATTCTCTTGACAAGTTTATTCCCCTCCATTCTTCTTAATGCCGGTATAACCTGATAACTTTCTCATTCACATCTTGTTCACACTATATATACATACCTCTTACCCATTGATTCCTCACTTTACTTATCATTCTCATATTCAACATCTCTATCAAATTGTATATTTATACTGCTTTCAACCTCGATCTTTAGTTTTACTTCCACAGGCTCTCCTTGTAATAGCACTGAGACTGGCAACTTTCTTCCACATTAGCACATTCAACTCCTTGATATTCACTAATGCTCTGATGACAACCTGAAATTTCCCTCTTGGTCATAATCTTATTAACATAATCTGCCCTCCCCTCGAACACCTCGGAGCCTACTATCCTGTCACCTCACTCGGAGATCTCTGGAGAAGATCGCTCGCCCTGGCGGCATTCCTGAGTGCTGTCCGGTTTGACTGAAAGGAACACGAGAGCCACAAAGAAAGTACTTGGTCAAGGCGCGCATCATAGATTCTGATCACATTCCACCCACAAACCGTATCACTTTCTTTACCGCCTTTAATTAGCCAGAGGTAAAAGTCATGGCAACGCAACTTTGTTTCATTTCGAAATTCTATAAAAGAATCTGAAGACCATTTCAAGCAACCACATGCCGATTCCTTTTGGGGGCAAAGTCTGGACCAAAGTACCTAAGAAGAAAGGGGCAGCGGCTATCTTGCAAGAATTAACGGTTCTATTTATGACTCACTGAGAGAAAGGTAGGCAAAGTTCGGAAAGCCTCTAAAACGAAACAACTCCAAATCAAATATCAAGAATCTTGAGTTGAAATCGTATCTTTTCCAGATATTTCTGATTCAATTCAGTGAATAGAATTTGCTTTACAATCTCTAAATTCCACTTGTCATGAATTGTTTCCTATTTGCATCTGTGGAGACGAGAAGTTCCTGGAGGATTATAATCTGCCCTTCAGCCCCTGCATTGGGGAAAGTTAAGGCTTTCTATACTGGTCATTCACATCCCTTAATTGCCATTTTAGATTATTTCTCCTTCTCTAACATGAATGTATCCGACTGCAGGCGAAAGGTGACGTTAAGCCACTTAATAATCCCATCCATTCCATACCAACACAGAGAACATTTTATCATTTCTGCCCTGCAACCCTGCATTTTTATCAAATACATATACTCTATTATAAAAATATAAAGTGCTCTGTAAATTGCTACATCTACTATGAGACAAAAAACCTTAAAGAATAATATTATAAAGCTGAAATGACTTAGACAAATAACTAATATATTAAAAACAAGGGTCATCATATTTTCACTAATCTGCCACTAAAAATAAAAAAATAAAACCCTGCTCTATGGAGTCCAACATCTTTACCTCTGATAAACTCTTGATTCTAAAACGAGACAACAGACTCGTCAACCATGAGTGGATGAACAGCAAATTTGGTCGGGGGGGGGGGGGAGAAGGTTTCAACCCAATTAGTGTCTAGGAACTGAAGAACAGCAAAAAGGGGAAGGGATCAAAACATTTTTCAAACCCACAGCCACCGAAGACCTAAACAATAAACAGTGGTCAAAACGGTTGCAATTTTTAAGTTACGGTCTTAAAACTAAAAATGTCAGATTCCAGATTAAGAAGCTATGAATTTGGTGTTTGTGACAAACAATGAACCAATTTTATCTACGTAAATCGACAACTTTAATACTCAAATGAGGGTCGAGTTGTACGTGATCGGCCGCCTGAAACAGAGGTGGTTCGCTCGGATGTGGATGAAATCCATTTTGCCGGCAGTTGGCGATATAGGAGAGGCCGTGGGTCTGCGTCAGCGTGAAGTACCCCGTCTCTTGAAACTTAGGGGCACAAACGATAGCCAAAGCTTCCGGCATCATTAGCTGGTAGGAGCAGTGAGTGTGAAGGTCCACACTCGACAGAAACGCCGTCTGGGTTGGGTGTGTCTACAAAAAGAAAGAAAAAAGAAACCTTCCTAAATGATTAAAAAAAAATCAAAAGTATAACCAAGACATTTTCACCTATTTTTTAAAAAAAAATCGTGGAGCAGCTGCTTGCGTGGGTTTTTTCTTTTTCAAAAATAAAAACGGAAACAGAAGTTTGGGGAAATTTTTAGCCCCCACCCCCTCAAAAAAGAAAATCAACAAAGCATCTCTAGAAAATTTGTGAAAGTATTTTAGAGTAGAATGTAGCACAAAGTTATATAAAAGTATGATACATGTGTATGTGAGTGAGGCGATGGTGAAAGAAAGAGTGGGAACAGTGCAAATGAATAATATGAGGGAAATGTTGGATGTGAGAAGGGTGCAGTGAGTGAGGATGAATAGGTAAGAGGAATATGTATATGGTGTAAAAGAGAAAGTGAAGGAGAATGTAACCGAGAATAGTAATTGCAAAGGGAATCTTTGAGTGTGTGAAGGGAGAAAGATCACACAAAAAATAGATTGATTATATGCAAGGTTTAAGAGAAAGGGGACAAGTGGACGATATTGTGTATGGTAAGAGTACATGGAGGCAGTTAGTGAGGGGGATGAACCCTACTTGAGTGAGAGGATGTAGCACAGAGCTTTGTGTTTAATAGGGCAAATAAAGAGTGGGATAGGGAGGGTTGTACTGTGTTAATGTGCAAACACCATACCAGTTTGTAGGAAAGTGATAATGATGGTTTATTAAGCAAACAATAAAGTTTTTGTAAAGTATTTTCACCAGCAAATGTCAAAAGCAGTTTAATAAAGAAAGCAATACCCAAACCTTGAACTCCACAAACACATACTACAAAACATATCTTAGGTGGATGGGTCCAGCCATCCACAGTGGCAACTTTCCTTGCGGACACGGGGTGGCCATAATAACCAGTGAGGGACTAACAAAGTGTGTGGTAGCATAAGCTATTACCATATTAAAAAGAGTAAGGGAATAAAATGTCCTGAGCTTCCCCAAAATTCCTGATACATGAAGAAACCCAATGAAAGAGTATCTTCAAAATAGAGAATCCAGTAACAAAAATTGCCCTGGCACACAAAATTACAGTGATCTTGGTTACCCTGCTTTTTCCTAGATGGTTGCCTTTTTGGAGGCTCTATGATTCAATATTTATCATAATTTTGAAGTGCTGTTTGATTTGGCTATGTAGTTTTATGCAAATAGTACATTTGAGTTTACTAATTTTTCATGTGTGTGAATATAAAAGCATGTTTACTGTTCTTTTGTTGTGATACTGTGCAGTTGTTTATGATCAGTGCTCGCCTTGCTAGATACCCAAGTTAATTCATATAGTGAATTAGTGCTTCTTTTCACCTCTTTAAATAAATTGTTAATTAGTGTGCTCCTCTTTTGTTTTCATGAGTGTATTCATTCTTTTTTTATATATGTCAAGGAATTTAAAAAAAAGGTAAAAATGGATGAGTGTGAATTGAATTGACAAGAGGGTAAGCATAATGATGAAAATGAGCATGAATCTTGGAGTGTTTGTACTGAATATGAAATGATAGTAAGGACGAGGTTGTGTTGTATGTGGGCTTTTGAGAGTAGTGAAATTTGAGGAGGGAAGCGTGCAGGATTTCAGACCTAGGTCTAAGGAGAGTTCTAGGGATCGTTCAGTTCAGTATCGGGAGTCTTGCCATTTGCAGCAGGAGTTACTCGCGTTGCAGGTAAATTCTTCTCTTAATCATTTTGTCATATTTTGGTTGTTCTATATTTCCACATTTTGTGCATTATTTCTTTTGTGTTTTCAATTTTATCTTCTTGAAAGAGCAGTTTCCCAAGAATTTAAGTTAGCTAGTAGGGTTAGTGGAGATATTAGCGAGTGGAGGGTGTAAAAGGGAAGAAGGAAACAGGTAGCTAGTGAGGCATTTCGTGTTCTCGATGGAAGTAGGGCTGCGAGTGTTAAGGATGTGGGGATAGTAGACCTAGGTATAGTGCAAGTTCAAGTCTATTACTTGTAGTAACAGATTCAGTGTTTTCAGAGACTTGGGAGAAGGGGGGTGGAGGTATAGGTACTTTTAAAGCAAATGAAGTGCTTGTGGTGGCTGATTCAGACATTAGGTAGTTAGATAGGACTTTTGTGAATGCAAGCGCAAGAGAATGAGGGTTTGTTGCCAGGCGCACATGTAGCAGATGCGAGTGAGAGAATCAATACAATAGTGAATGGAGCTGAAAGGAAAACAGTTGTTGTTTCACATGTGGGAGTGAATGACATAAGCAAAACTAGGTGCTTTTTGTGGGTGGGTTTTGACGGATGCGGATGACCTTTGATAGGACACGGTGAAGAGGTCTTAAGAGACTGCCGAGGTCAGGCCATGCGGACCTATATATACCATTCTGCGAAGCGCTTCGCAGAATGGTATATATAGGTCCGCATGGCCTGACCTCGGCAGTCTCTTAAGACCTCTTCACCGTGTCAGACATAAAAAACCCAAGGGCGGATTACTAGAAGTTAACTATAGTGAAGTGTATGTGATGTCAGAACTCATCGACCTCACCTTATCCGACGATGGAATGGACACAGAAGAAAGTAAGTAACGATAAAATAACTTTTTTATTTTTACAAGGTACGATTTACACCTTACATAACATATTCAAAAAAACTACAACAAACATTCCTTATCTCCTTACAGTGCCAGCATGTCAATGTGCAGCGGCAGGTTGGGAATGTCGGTGCATCTACCCAATGTACGAACAAGAATATAAAGAGAAACACACACAGAAACCAATCAGTTTCAAAACAGAGCCCGAAGAACATGGACCATTTATGGCCAATCCCAGAAACGAAATCGAGAGTCCAAATATTGCCAAGAACGTACCATATACACCTAAAAGCGAGAACCAACCTAATAGAACACTTCACGAGTTGGATACACCAACTCAATCATTCACCGGAATTCTTAGAAAATTTCAACCCAACACTCCTACTATGGAAAACCAAGACATATCACAATCAATACTTAGTCCAACTCCAAAACATATCATCGAAAGCAATCCGGAAGGATCTGTGGAACTTCATAAAAACATTATGCCATCAGAAATTAATACAACTAACAGTAGGATGGATAACGTGGAAAAGAACAGAGAAACCAACACTCCTAACGAACCTATCAGACCAGGAGAACTTACACCCACTACTCCTCGGAAGCCACAAAGAATTAGAAAACGTCTCTTCGCAAGAAGAACCCCCAACAATGGAAATGGAAGAAATAGTCCAATTGAAAATTCCTTTTCTCCACTCAATGGAAAACCCGCGTAGCGGGAACGGTCATATGATGACCATGCTGAGGAGAATTTCCCCTCAGCATGGTCATCATATAGGCCCTTGTGGCTTTTGTCATCCGTGAAATTATGTTATGTTATGTTATGTTATGATTTTTAGCTTCTTTTTTTGCTACTTTTGGCCATTGCTAGTTTTTTATACTTTTGTTTATAAACTTCATTTATATAAGTTTAATATACTTACGTTGCTCTATTTTTGTGGGTGCTTTGCTATAAATATCTCTATTTTTAAAAAAATATGCAAATGCTATAGTGTAAATCGAAGATATACGTTAATTAAGGTGGGCAAATTTATAATTATGATATGATAAAAAAAAGATTGGCAATCATCTTGTCATTAATATCTTGTTTTAACCCACCAAAAGAATGGGTTCTGTTGGGTTTAGGTGTCATTTATTTATTTTTTTTTTAAAACACTTAAAACTAAATGAGCTTAAATAACCTAATACCCCTAGCCTATTTTGTATTTAAATTTGTATGATTATTTTACAATGTCTATTTCTTGAATCGGTACAATGAAACATTCTTTCATAAGGTTTCAATTTAAACATGCAATGTGTATTAGTTCTGTGAAAAAATTACTGGAAAGAATAAAAATAGGTATGCTATATGCTTCAAAAAGATAAAAAAAAAACAATTATAACATCGTTTTTCGGCACATACCCACACAATTGATGACAAAAAACTGTATTTTAGGAAACTAAAATAATAACAAACATCTGAAGCACTATAATATGTATATGTAATATTGGGATACTTGATTTAAGATACATATGTAATAGACTTTAGAAAGAACTCAAAAGTAATAGAGTTATATTTTTTCGTATTTCAAATCACAATGGGACAAATTGAAAAAAAAAAAAGAAAACCAACATGATTGGTCAATTTTGGTGATGGATGAACATCTGTGATTGGTCAATGGATAAGTTGAAAAACTCTTTAAAAAAGCTAGAAATAGCCAAAAAGTAGGGTTGTGGATACATGGAGCGAGTTTCATGGAAGGGAAGGTTTGTATACAATGGATGGGTTGGACTTGAGTCACAAGGGTCTGAAAGTGTTAAGTGACTGTCTCAAGAGGAGTATAGGTAGCGATGATGGCATTCAGCTAAATGTAGGGAGCAACAAGCAGGAAAATAACCCGAGGGCTAAGAAGGTAGTAATGGTAAGACCATAAAGAATGATACATTGAAAATATACTACACAAATAGTAGGAGCATAAGGAATAAGATGGATTTATTAAGAGCTAGTGTGTGTAAATAATTTTGATGTTATTGAAGTAACAGTCATAGCTTGATTTATCAGAAAAGAACTATAGACCAGAGGTCCAGATTGATGGTTATAATGTGTTTCATGGATATAAGAACAGGAAGAGCGGTGATTATTTATATTATGGATAATCTCCAGTATTGTGAAAACACTACAATTAAAACGGATACTGTTCAGCACATTTGGATTAAATTTTCCAGTCTTGTCAATCTTCGCGCAGGTTACCTGTCCCTGTACCGGCACAAGCGGAGTCGCTATCACTTGTTCCTATTTCTCGGAATGTATTCACGCACACAGGCTTGAGAAACTAGTATGTTTTACAAAGGAAATAGAATTATATCTAGTAGAGCACCAGGCCCTGACAAGCTTTTTCTTAAGATTTTGAAGGAATGTAAAGATGTGTTAAGACAGCCTGTAGCATGCATATTTAGAACATCGTTAGAGACTAGCATTGCACATACAGTGTGGAAGAAAGCTAAGGTGATAACGTGTTTTTTTAATTGTCCATCCGGCAACTACCACCGAGGGAATAAATCCCGGTAATTTAAATTTCAGCCTAATACTAGGCTACTTTAAAATTCACAAACTAGACCAAACAAAAAAAAGATACAAAACAAAAGCACGAAGAAGAGGGGAGGCCCACCTCCTATCCAGTGCGGGAGCATGTGAGCAACACCTAAGAGAGTCGAATAAAATGGAGGCCGACCTCCTCCAAAAAGTCATATAGCCCACAAGCCTGTGTGCATGAATACGTCCCGAGGAAAAGGAACAAGCGGTAGCCACTCTGCATGTGCGGGTACAAGGACAGGTAACGAGCGCGAAGATCGACAAGACTGGAAAATTCAACACAAATGTGCTGAACAGTCTCGGGGAGAACGTACTTGTCGCTGTAAGGCGCAGGCGAGTTTGCCCAATTCGAAGACGACAGAAAGCGACCTGAAGCCGTCGCGGTATTGTGGGGTAGGTCCAAGGAAATGGTCGCGGCGCAATGGCACTAGAGTTTAAGTTCCCCTCGGCCGTCTCTCATCTTCTATGTCATGGAGCCTGGAGGACTGACCTGATTCCTGCTATCTAGTCAGTGTAAGAGCGAAACACTGGTCCGATCGCCCAATCCTCGGGGACTCTTTGGTGCCTTCATCAGTGCGCTCATTCCCCGCAATTCCCAAATGTCCAGGAACCCAGTAAAAGGTAATCTCGAGACATCTTCTCAGCTCGCAGTAACCGTAGGGTCAGGGATACCAAGAACCAGGGGGTGCAGAGATTTCAATGCCCGGAGAGCACTTTGTGAGTCGCTAAAGATCACAATACAGTTTCCAAACCGAGCACGAGGCGTTATCTCCCGTAACGAGCAGTGTAATGCAACCAGCTCGGCCATGAAGACAGATGCAGAGCCTGGTAGAGCCCAGCTAATTTCAAACAAAGGGGATACTGCGTGGAAATCGACCCCTTCCTGGGATTTGGAGCCATCAGTGTACACTAGCACGGATCCCTTGTGAAACTAAGTGTGCTCCAAAAAGGATAAACACAATACTCCCGGCGCTGGAGAAGCTTTGGGAGCAGAGGCGAGGCGAAAAATAGTCAAATGTGGTACCTTCCAGGGTGGCGTCATGGGCAGAACCAGAAGAGCCACCTGCCAAAGAGATACACCCGAACTCTCGAAGGAGTTTCTTTTCACTAAACCCAAAAAGGACCAAGTTATCACTGGAGTCTCTCACGGACGCTAGACATGCGCAGTTTCCTCGCATAAACCACTCTTTTCACCAATTTCTTGGTAGAGTGCGAAATCACAGTTACCGGCGAGGCATAGAGTATCTGAAAGGCACTAATAATGGCCGCCTCGGAAGGGTCCTACATTGGCCAGAAGGCTTCCATCCAAGATATCGTACATCGTCGAATCTCTACCAATCAAGCGAGCTAATTCTCTCCTCATGGATCACATTGCCCGTGGCCAACTTGCTGCCATCAGTGGAGCGAATAACTAAAAAGCGCTTAAAGCCAGCAGGCTCCAAAACGCGAGGCTCCGCTTACTGAACTTGCGACTTTGGTCGCCTGGGCCTTCCCGGGGCCGGATGTGTCGGTCTTGGCCTGGTCGCTTACTGAAACGGCACCCGACCCTTCCGTTTCCGGAGCTTCCCGGAGTGGGAGAGGTGCCACTCGTCCTCTTTGATTTCTTCGTTGGATAGAGTGGCGAGTGAACCCGTTTCTAACCTCACCGGAAAGGGGCCCTCGAGGCTGGATGGACCAGCCTCGGCCAGATCTTTCTCCGAGATGGTTTAGATCTTGGCTCTCAAGGGGCACCAGGCGGGGGTAGGGGGTCCCTGAGTCTTCGGGGGCCTGTGACAGAGCATCTCTAATTTGCACTGAGGCCGGAAGGGCGTGCAGCCCCTCCAGGTACCAAGTGTAATGGCTAAACAGGGTACTCCCCTGTGGGATAAGGTGATAAATATCTTTAATAAAGGGGATAAAACGATTATCTAATTACCGGCCAGTGAGTTCGACATTAATGGTAGGGAAAAATGATGGAATCTGTAGTAAGGAGATCTATTAGGGATCACTAACATAAGTTTATTAAAGAATCTCAACGTGGCTTTACGAGAGGCAAATCGTGTTTGAATAATTTACTTTTTATAGAAAGTTGTACGATGCTGCTGATAGAGATAAGAATCACGATATTGCTTATTTGGATTTTAGTAAAGCTTTTGATAGGATGCTACATTTACGACTTTTGAATAAAGAAAGCCCATGATGACACTAAGTTGGGTAGGATTATATCTTTAGATCTTGGCTCTCAAGGGGCACCAGGCGGGGGTAGGGGGTCCCTGAGTCTTCGGGGGCCTGTGACAGAGCATCTCTAATTTGCACTGAGGCCGGAAGGGCGTGCAGCCCCTCCAGGTACCAAGTGTAATGGCTAAACAGGGTACTCCCCTGTGGGATAAGGTGATAAATATCTTTAATAAAGGGGATAAAACGATTATCTAATTACCGGCCAGTGAGTTCGACATTAATGGTAGGGAAAAATGATGGAATCTGTAGTAAGGAGATCTATTAGGGATCACTAACATAAGTTTATTAAAGAATCTCAACGTGGCTTTACGAGAGGCAAATCGTGTTTGAATAATTTACTTTTTATAGAAAGTTGTACGATGCTGCTGATAGAGATAAGAATCACGATATTGCTTATTTGGATTTTAGTAAAGCTTTTGATAGGATGCTACATTTACGACTTTTGAATAAAGAAAGCCCATGATGACACTAAGTTGGGTAGGATTATAAAGTCCGAGTCCGATGCTGATGTATTACAAGATAAATTGACCAAACTATTCTAATGGGCGGGAAAATAGCAAATGGAATTTAACATAAGTGTAGTGTACTTAGTATAGGTAGGCATATTTCATAGAATAATGATAAATTGAATGGGACAGTTTCAGGAAGGTCAGAATGCCAAAGAGACTTGGGTGCCTTGTAATTTTCTTCCACCGGCCTAGAAAGCAGTGCTTAAGTGCTAGGAATAAAGCTAATTGAGTATTAGATTTTATTGAGACGAGCGCAAGAAATAAGAGTGCTGATGTTATTATAAAACTGTACCTGGCATTAATTAGACCTTATCTTGACAATAGTGCAATTTTGGTCACTGTATTATAGGATGGATATAGGTTTGCTCGAGTCTGTACAAAGAATGATGACTAAGATGATTCATGGACAAAGGCGTAGAAGGCTAAATCTACACATGTTAGAAAGGAGAAGAGTTCGAGGGGGACTTGATTGAAGTCTTCAATTGGGTAAAAGGTTATAATAGGGAAGACATAGGTAAGGTTCTTATTTTTATTGAATAGGATATGACACATTGTAGTAGTTAGGTTGTCCGCCTCCCACCCCATATGTCTAATCCCTTTCTTCCTTTTTCAGAATGTGTGGATCGCGTGATACATCATCATCGCTTTGTGTGTGGGGGGGGGGAGGGGGACCCAAGAGACCTCTATCGTGCTGCCCCATTCAATCTCATTTTTTTATTAGGCAGATTCTTTCAGCTTTGATAATATTTGGAACCGATTGTTATTTCATAATTGAATGATCTAAAGAATCAGAGGAAGAGCCGACTGGACGGAAAATAGGTGAGTGTTATTCCGGCGTGGTCTACTTCGGAGGCCGGTCGAGGACGAATGGAAGGGACCTGCCACCGAAACAATCGATCACAAACAGCCCCACTGAAGGCTTCTTGGAATGACAGAGCCCAGGGATCCACAACAAGAACGGCGTGAAAGTGTGGTTGAGTGTGTTAGATGTAGGGATGATTGTGTGTGGCAGTGAGTCGGTGACTAAAAATGCCTTCTCTTTTCCAGCTCTGTGTTTTTTTGTTTTTTTTTATTATAAGAGCCTATCTGGCGACTGCCCGCCCACTTGGGCATAAGTCGCCGGAATCACGACAGCCTAGCACTAGGCTACTTTAAAATAAGAATATGAAAACACAAAAACGATCAAAAGGGAAGATGGCAACAATTAGGAAGCAAGCTCTGGCGTTGGGGGGAGGGGGACCTCCCCCCCGGCGCAGGAACGTGCGACGTACAAAGAAAACAACAATAAAAAACCCTAGTTAAATAAAGGGAAGAAGGCCGCCCCCCCACCAATAGGTCCACCAATCAATGTGCACGAACTCATCCCAAGTACAAGGGACAGGCGGTAGAAACCCAGCCCATCCCGGTAGTGGGACAGGTAACGTGCGCGGAGATCGCCCAGACTGGGACATTCAACAAGAATATGCCGAACAGTCTGGGGTACAACGCAGTCTTGACAGTAGGGAGTTGGCGAGCGCTCCATCGAATGGCGGTGCGTCCCGCGAGTGTGCCCAATTGGGAGACGACAGAAAGCAACCTGAAGCCTTCGCGGCATTGAGGGGGTAGGTCCATGGAAAGAGTCGCGGCGGAATAGAACACAACTTTAAGTTCACTTCGACCGTCTCCCATCTTCTTTGCGAAGCAGCCCGAAGAACTGCCCGTATTCCTGCCATGTAGTCGGTGTGAGGAAGAACGAAACGCTGGTCCGGTCGCAGAGTCCTCGTGGACTCTTTGGCGCCCTCATTACCCGCAATTCCTACATGTCCAGGAACCCAGCAGAAGATAATCTCGACATCCGCCCGGCTTGCCAAAACCGTGGCGTCATGGATATCGCGAACCAGGGGATACGGAGATTCCAATGCCCCGAGAGCACTCAGGGCGCCTTGTGAGTTGCTATGGATCACAATCCGGTCTCCGAACCGGGCACGTCGCGTAATCTCCCGTAGAGTGGTGTATTGCCACCAGCTCGGCTGCTGACTTCAAACAGAGGGGATACGGCGTGGAAGCCGACCCCCTCTTGGGACTTGGAGCCATCCGTATACACTGGCACGGTTCCAGCGTGACACGAGGTGTGCTCCAAAAAGGTCGAACGCAATACTCCCGGCGCTGTACAAGCTTTGGGAGCAGAGGCGTGGCGACAAATAGCCAAATGTCGTACCCTCCAGGGTGGCGTCCTGGGCAGAACCAGGGGCACCACCGGCCCGAGAGCTATACCTAGCTCTCGAAGGAGTTTCCTGGCCCTAAACCCATAGAGCTTAGAGTATGACTGGCGTCTCTCGGCGGCATAGGCACCGTCGAAATGAGCTGCGGATGCAGTGAAAGCTGTTGGCGACTGAGGGAGGCGCCGGGCTCGTGCGTATAGGCGAATAATGCACTGTACACGGCTTAGAGCGAGTGGCATCTCCCCAGCATCGACTAGTAGGCTCTCAATGGATGAAGTGTGGAAGGCACCGGTTGCCAGGCGAAGGCCGGAGTGATGGATAAAGTCCACCTTCTGCAATACACGCTCGACTGCGGATGCATAAAACTCGCATCCGTAGTCGAGCTTCGAAAGAACAAATGATAGATAAAAAAGTAAGGCAATAACCCTAACAGCGCCCCAAGCGCTGAACGTCACGGAACGAAGAATATCGGTGGCGCGGGTACAAGAGACCATAAGGCTGCGAATATGAGCCTCCCAGGTGAGGCGTCACTCAAATCAAGACCAAGGAAAGGGTGTGATTCAACCACTTCCAGGTGTATGCCATTAAGAAACAAGTCTGGGTCAGGGTGGAGCTGTGGATGGCGGCAGAAGTGCACCACCTTAGTCTTGGCCAAGGAAAACCGAAACCTGTGCGCTTCGGCATAGCGAGAGACGCGGTTCAATGCATGTTGGAGTTGACGCTTCAGAGTTGGCATCTGTGCCGCGCCAAAAGAGATCGAAAGGTCGTCCACGTAGAGCGTAGCGAGAACATCTTCCGGCAGCACCGAGGTGATTCCGTTGATGCTCTGGGCAAAGAGTGTGCCACTGACGACACTTCCCTGCGGGACACCCTCTTCCTGCTCAATTAGGCCGGAGAGGGCTTCCCCCACCCGTACGCGGAATCGACGATCTCGCAAAAATTCAGATATAAACATTGGGAGGCGTCCTCTCGCCCCCATCGTGTGGAGAGTCTCCATGATACCGTATGGCCATGCGGTATCATAGGCCTTCTCCAGATCGAAAAACACATGGCATAGTGCAGTCTACGAAGGAAGGCCTCGCAGACGGCATTTTCAAGTCGGAGCAGAACATCCGACGTGGAGTGGAACTTGCGGAAGTCGCACTGTGCAGAACACAGATGGCCTATACTGTCCAGAAAAAAGGCTAATCTAACATTTACCAATTTTTCGATTAATTTGCACACGCAAGAGGTTAGAGAGATTGGGCGGAAACCAGCCGGAGTAGTGATCTCTTCCCGGTTTGCGAAAGGCGAGCACAGTAGCGTTTCGCCAGGAATCTGGGAGGAGACCCACCACCCAGATCCTGTTGAACAAATCTAACAGAAAGACCATGCCTCGCTCACCCAGGTGTCGAAGCATGGCGTACGGGACATCGCCCGGACCATGGGCGGTGTCCGCGCACGAAGCAAGAGCAGAACGCAACTCACTCATAGTAAACCTGTCGTTGAAGGGTTCTCTGCCTCTGGAGGTAAAGTTCAGTCGGCGGCCTTGCGCGACATCACGACGTGCATTGAATAATGGCGGAGCAGCATCCCGGCTGGAGAAAGCGGTCGCGAAGGATTCCGCTACGGACGCAGGGTCCGAGATTCCGGTCCCATTCTCCTGGAGAACGGGAGGGAGGGGGGGGGGGTGTCCTGTGAGAACTTGCACCAACCCTTTTGACTCGCTTCCACACCTCTGCTAGAGGGGTCTTTCCCGTTAAGTGAAGACACGAATGCCCGCTAAGAAGAGCGGCGGGCGTGCTTCGAAATATACCGGAACCTAGCACTAGGCCGACGAAATTCAGCGACAGTGAAATCGTTCGGGCAGCGCTTATAGGGCATGTAGGCATAATACTTCTGTTTGAGGGCCGTCTCACACTCAGCCGACCACCACGTAAGTGGCCGGCGTGCAAAACGGCCAGACGTTCTAGGAATAGTAGTCAGGCCCGCGGCGATGAGGTTGCCGGAGAAGAACTCAACGGCCTCATCTACCGACCTAAACTCATCGACTGAGATAGAGAATTCTGTCATTTCCTGAAATGCAGGCCACCGCGCCCACGCCAAGCACCACCGAGGTGGGCTCTCAGGCGGCAGCCGCCCTGAAAATGATATTTGAATGGAAAAGTGATCACTACCATGGAGGTCATCGACCACCTCCCGATCAAAATCAGGCTGTGCATCCGGAGAGCACAGAGACAGATCAAGCCAAGAAAATGAAGCGGTTCTCGGGCAGTGATGCGTAAACTCATCCACATTTAGGACACCTATCTCAAGCTCGTCGATCAGATGGGCAAGGACTTGTTCCCTGGGATTTATTGAATAGTCTTTCCTGAGAGGATGTCTGCCGTTCAGATTTCCAAGCGAAAGGGCCTCGGCAACCGTGCCACGGCGCGGCGGAAGTTCCCCGCGTCGAAGTCAGCTGACGGTGGAATGTACGCAGAAATAACAGTATACCTCCTATCCAGGCGAAGCTGCACAGCCACTGCCTGAAAGGAGGTATCTAAAGTGAAAAGAACGGAGACATCATGCCGGGTGTAAACCGCGCATCCCCCAGCCTGGCACCCATCTCGTAGTGGTGGGGTCGCAATAAAAAGTAAATTTCCTCTTCCGTAACTCCACCTGCGTAATAGGTTTAACTAAGACCTTATTCAAAACTCTCCTTGAACTTGCTGTTTGTTATTCATTCTTTTTGTCAAATGGGATTTTGTATTAACAACTTGATGGGTTTGGAATGGGACTTCCTCTAGGTCCCTCGTTGGTAAATGTTTTCATGTGTTATTATGAAACACTTTGGCTTGATGATTGCCCCATTAATATTCGTCCGGTTTTATATAGGCGCTATGTAGAAGACACTTTTTTATTATTTAGGCATAAGTCACATTGTACACTTTTCCTCAATTATATAAATTCTAAACATGCAAATATTAAATTTTCCTGTGAGCTCGAAAAAAATAATAGCATATCGTTTCTTGTCGTGAAGATTAGCCGAATGGACAATCAATTAACGTCAAATGTTTACCGAAAACCCACTTTTTCAAACCTTGGTTTAAGTTTTTTTAGCTTCTGTGATTTTAAATTCAAAATTAATGCCATTCTTTATCTCCTCCATAGAGCATATAACTTGTGTTCAACTTTTCCAGCCCTACATTTAGAATTTGAATTCTTAACAAAATTCTTTACCTCCAATGGCTATCCTAAATCACTATTTCAGAGACAAATTAGTCTGTTTCTCAATAAAAAAATACCCGACTCTGCCTCCACTAAAAAACTGTTAATAAATTTAGATCTTCCTTTTCTTACCATACTTTGGTTACCAAATCCGAAAAACTTAAAAAAGAGTTGTTAAAACTGTTGAATTCAGCCTATCCTCAATTATTACCATCTATTGTTCTCATTAATGACTTCAGAATGGGATCATTATTTAAGTTCAAAGATCAACCACCCACCAATATGCAATCTAAAATTATATACGTTTTTCGTTGTACGTGAAGTAGCACTGTATCATAAGTGAGGACAAGAAGGCGTACGCTTTACTCCCGCTTCAAGCAGCATATGGGTAGATCTGAAAGAATTGGACTACACCTCTCATAACCTGATCCATCCACAATTCGAAACCATCTGTCACAATGTGGCTCTAGGGCTACACTCGAGAACTTCACGATACTTAATGCGGTAAGAAACATCTCGGACCTTACCTGCTAGAGTCAATTTATATTACAAAACTTCAACCCAATCTAAATAATAACTCATTATCTGTCCCATTAAATATAGTGACTCATTAAAAAAACATGCTAATTATAAAAGCAGATCAGATGGGTACACGAGGTTTGATCAACCATTTCCAACAAGAACATGTGGTAACATTCCAACTTACATGAATCCAGCCCAAGGTGATGAGGTCTAGTTTATCCTGTTGATCAAAGAGCTCCTCTTCGTGCTTCGTTGTGCAGGAATCCGCAGTACCCACTTGCTGAGGCAGCAGAAGATATGTGATCAAAAACTTATTGGATGCCTGTACCAGAAAACAGAGCTTTATTCACTTCACCGGAGAAAGCATATATACCACATGAATAAAAAAGTATAGTAATTAGAAAGGTCGAGGGTGAGAAGGGATGTTAAAGCAAGCCACCAACCGGAACAGTTCCATGGAAAAGACAAGTAACAACCAATTTGGTACTTCAAAGAAAAAATGGTGACTAGAGATGTTACTTCTTCTCAAAATGAGGGTAAATGTAGCAGTAGATAAAAAAAAAGCAAGCAATCGGGCTTCCACTTTGAGTATTTATCTTATATAAACAAACCAGATCAAACAAACAGGTGAAATACTCATAATCTTCGGAAGGCCTATTAATAAAAAATAATTCAGTGCGTTTTCAAAGCAACTAAATAGCCTAGTTATGTTCCCTGCGTAGTTTGAAATCTTTTTCTAAATAGTCTCTCTTGGACCAGTGAAGGGAAGGAAATTTTCGCTAAAAGGTTACCATTAAATCTGAGCACCTCTAGCTAAAAAACAAACAAACCCTGGGGTGCAATAAAACCCTATGGAACAGAGACTGCAGGAGAAAGGAACACAAGGAAGTCACAAAAAGGTTATATTCTCTGCAACGATCTGTGTTTACTTGTCTAGCCGAGTGGAGACACTACTTCGGATTTCAGCGAGGTTAAGCCACACTGGGTGTAGTTAGTCGTCGAATAGCGACCCAATTCAGGTCGACTTCCTCATGGCAGCCATACGCTGTAGATACCCGTCGTTCGGATCACACATTAAACTGTGGGTCCTTAGTTCGAAATAAAAGACAGATTCGTGGTAAAAGGGGTCGACCTATTTTTTCGTAAGATGGAAATGACCGCAGATTGGCGGATATACGTCAAACTCAACGCGCACTTATCAGTATCGATGGGTAGGAAAAGAGCAAGTGTGTGTGTGAGGCAGGGGGAGGGGGTGCGACAGGAGAACAAATGCAATTATTATAAAAAGAAAGCCTGTGGGAAAGAGAAAGATTAATTATTTACAGAGAACTAAGGGGAAATTTAAAGCGCAATAACAACGAAGACTTATCACTCAAAGTTAGTAATGAGAGATCTGTAAAGAAGGGAGTAAAGATAAAGAAAGTTAAGAAAATGTGAAAGATATTTAGCGCAGGTCCTGCAAATAACGCTGCAGGTAATTGGAGCAGGAGGGTGGACAACTGAACGCACTGATTATTATTTATTTTTTTTGGGGGGGGGGATTCGGGCAACTGCCACCAAGGTCATATGTCACCGTAAGCAAATTTTAGCCTACTACTGGCCCACATTAAAAACCCCAACACACGATAAAAAAGCAAGAAGGAATCAAGGTCCAGTGGAGCAACAAACACCAAAAGGAGTCGATTAAAATGGAGGGATGAGGGGGGGGGGGGCAATACTCAAAGAAGTGATAGCGACCTCGCTCGTCCGAGTCCCGGGACATTCTACAAGACTGGGCCAAAGTTAGGGGGACAAGGCAGTCGTCGCAATAAGGCGCAGGCGAGCGCTCCATCAAATAACGCTGCGTCCCTCGAGTTTGCCCAATTCGAAGACACCAGAAAGCGACTTGAAGCATTCGGGGCATTAGGGGGTAGGGGCGAGGCGCGATGGCAAGCCGTCTCGCATTTTCTTCGCCAAGCAGACCGGAGGGCTGACTTGATTCCTGCCATGTAGTTAGTGTGAAGAGCGAAACAATGTACTGTTCACCTAGTCTTCACGGACTTTTTGTCGCCCTCATTCCCCGCAATCCCTATATTTCCAGGAACCCAGCTCGAGCGTGACGACAAAGGCAGCGCCTGTTAGAGCTACGCTGACTTCAAACAGAGGGGATAGGGTGTGGAAGCCGACTCCCTCCTTGGACTTGGAGTCATCCGTATAATCACGGACCTATCGTGACACGCAGTGTGCTCCAAAAAAGGCCGAACGCAATAGTCCCTGGGCTCTGTAAGATCGGGAGCAGAGTTTGTTTTTTTTTAAAGGGACTATCTGGCAACTGCCGACTTGGGCATAAGTCGCCGCAAACAAACAGCCCAGTTCTAGGCTACTTTAAAATAAAAATTTTAACAGAAACAACAATAAAAAGGGATAACAATCAGGGAGCAAGCTCCGGCGTCGGGGGGAGGTCCCCATCCCCCCGGCGCAGGAGCCTGCGACCTACAAAAAAACAAACAAACAACAATAAAAAACAACAACAAGATAAATACAAGGGAGAAGGCCGGTCTCCCCCCCAAAAGTCTATCAGTCCACTAGTCATGGTGCACGCACTCGACCCGAGTACAAGGGACAGGCGGTAGCGAACCCGCCCATCCCGGTACCGGGACAGGTAACGTGCGCGAGGATCACCCAGACTGGGACATTCGACAAGAATGTGCCGAACAGTCTGGGGAACGACGCAGTCGTCGCAATAGGGCGCAGGCGAGCGCTCCATCAAATAGTGATGCTTCACACGAGTGTGTCCGATTCGGAGACGACAGAAAGCGATCTGAAGCCGTCGCGGCATTGAGGGATAGGTCCAAGGGAAAAGTCGCGGCGCAATGGCATGCAACT
The DNA here is from genome assembly GCA_963969495.1 of Ceratothoa steindachneri. Classification (NCBI taxonomy): domain Eukaryota; kingdom Metazoa; phylum Arthropoda; class Malacostraca; order Isopoda; family Cymothoidae; genus Ceratothoa; species Ceratothoa steindachneri. The sequence goes on along the minus strand of OZ018331.1, from coordinate 142,629,530 downwards.
TTAAGTTCCCTTCAACCGTCCCCCATCTTCTTTGCCAAGCAGTCAGAAGAGTTGCCCGTATTCCTGCCATGTAGTCGGTGTGAGGAAGAGCGAAACGCTGGTCCGGTCGCAGAGTCCTCGCGGACTCTTTGGCGCGCTCATTCCCCGCAATTCCTACATGTCCAGGAACCCAGCAGAAGATAATCTCGACATCTGCCCGACTCTCCATAACCGTGGCGTCACGGATATCGCGAACCAGGGGATGCGGAGATTCCAATGCCCCGAGACAACTCAGGGCGCTTTGTGAGTCGCTATAGATCACAATCCGGTCTCCGAACCGGGCACGTCACGTAATCTCCCGTACCGAGTGGTGTATTGCCACTAGCTCGGCCGTGAAGACAGACGCAGCGCCTGGCAGAGCCCCGCTGACTTCAAACAGAAGGGATACAGCGTGGAAGCGGACCCCCTCTTGGAACTTGGAGCCATCCATATACACTGGCACGGTTCCAGCGTGACACGATGTGTGCTCCAGAAAGGTCAAACGCAATACTCCCGGCGCCGTACAAGCTTTGGGAGCAGAGGCGTGGCGACAAATAGCCAAATGTGGTACCCTCCAGGGTGGCGTCCTGGGCAGAACCAGGGGCGCCACCGGCCCGGATCGGGAGCAGAGGCGTGAGGACAAATAGTCAAATGTGGTACTGTCCAGGGTGACGTCCTTGGTAGAACTGGAGGCGCCACCGGCACCGAGTTCTCGAAGGAGTTTCTTAGCCCTAAATCTAAAAGGCTTAGGTCTTGACTGCCGTCTCTCGGCGACAAAGGCACCGTCGATATCGGCCACGGATGCAGTGAGAGCTATTGGCGACTGAAGGTAACGCCCTCAGATGCCGCTGGGCACGCCAGGATCAAGTCCTTAACCTCTCGAAAGGACCTCTGCAGCAGTGGCATGAATGCCTTCACGCGGTAGCAATACCAACAGGCAGGCCATCACCGATTCAGGAATCCTGTAATGATCGAACGTAATGAAGAGTGTAAGGGTGGGTCTCGAAGTCCCTCCCTGTTTTCTCATCACACGCTCGACCTTGACTGCTCCTTGGTCAGCCAGCTCTTCGATGATGTCTTCTAAGGAGTAGTCTACTAGTTCCCCCGCATAAACCACTCCTTTCATGAAATTCATGGTAGAGTGCGGCATCACACTTATCGGCCAGCCATCGAGTATCCGAAGGGCACTAATAATGGCCGCCTCGGAAGGGTCTACCGCATTCGCCAGAAGGCTCCCGTCCGAGAAACGGGTCATCTTCAGCTCTCTACCTAAAGCTCCCCTTTAATGGAGCATGTGGCCTTTAGCCAATTTTCTACCATCAGTGGAGCAAATAAATAAAAAGTGAGCCATCGAGTGTCCGAAGGGCACTAATAATGGCCACCTTGGAAGGGTGCGCCGCATTCGCCAAGGCTCCCTTCCGAGAAAGGGGTCACCATCTCTCTACCTAAAGCTCTCCTTTGATGGAGCCTTTGGCCAACGTGTTGCCACCAGTAGAGCGAATAAATAAAAAGCGCTTGATGCCAGCGGACTCAAAAACGCCTGGTAATATCTGAATGAGGGTCCCCGAAGTAATCGAGGCTCTGCTCACCACACTTGCGACTTTGGCCTTCGTCTGGGCTTTCCCGCCTGAAGGTAGGCACTAAGGGAGGGTGGGACTTGCCAGTCTTGGCCTGGTCTGTTGCTGAGGGGAAAGTGCACCAATAATTTTCCCAGGCCCTACCAGAGAGTTCATGGCCACTAACAGGGATCCAGCAAGACACGGTGTGCTCCAAAAATGAAGAAGACGATACTGAATCATTCCAGAGATTCTGGAATGAGTGAAACTCTATTCAAAACCACCGGAATAAAATTCTTACACACATTTTAATATACGAAATTCTTCACCCTTTGCGGGGTAGGTACGAGTCTACATAACTCAAAAATACGAACAGGACGTCGTCGATGGGGGTACAACTGTCATGAAGATCCAAACTATTTGCCTTTGCTTACCAATTTCCCAGCGAGGATCCCACAGGTCTCGATGTTCCTGGAGGTGTTCGAGAGAGCCAACTTCAAGAAGATCTCCATGAGGCGCTCAGGAACTACCACCGTGCGAAGCTTCCCTCCTTTTTGGTCGTGGTGAGCGGACATGAGCGACAAAGGCTTCGTCCCTCGGTTTACGCTAGGAGCACTGCAAGTGCACGAAGGGGAAAGGGGGCTCAGAATTAAACGAAAGGGCAAGGGGGTCGATCATTTGGGCCAAGGTGATTCTTCAATGACCCTTTTGTTCCCACAACCTCCCCCCCATAACACCCTGGAGAGTGGTCAAAACCCTCAGTTCTAACCACCAAGACAAGAAACACCCCAGCTGGCCACAGACACAGAGACACAAATTAAAAAAGTGCTAACTGGGAAGCCTTGACAAATGAAACGGAACATTTAGAAACACTAAACAGTACTCCCATTACAGACATAAACACCAGTGTACACATTAACAACACCAATATACAGAAAAAACATCCCTAAAGTCAACTGAAAAACACAACCACAACCTTACAACAGAAATTGAAGACCTTACCAGACAACGCGATACACTGAAGTATAACTCACCCCCCCCCCCACCCACACACAGCACAGTACACTCCAAATACAAGCGCTGAGCACGCACACAAACAAGAAAATAGTAGAGCAAAAAACATTAAACTGGCACAATTACATCAAAACTCTTGAACACAAAACAAAGAGCAAACTCTACAAAACACCAAACAGCATCACGCTCTCCAATAGTAACATTACACAATTACATACAGTCATCACCACAGCAGACAACATATCCTCAAATAAACACCCTCATCAATCACTTCGCGCACGTCAGTCACCTTAAAACCCACAATGACGGTCGTTAAGTCATTCGACGCAGGCAACTCTTTCCCACTGAACCACTATGCATCCATCACAAACCGTCAGACGAACGGCATCACCCATAACCTAAAACACCTAAACTTGTGACCCAGATATCAGCAACATACACCTCGGACGACAAAGCATATAAGGACTCACTAACATAGCAAACTACAACTACTCACACAACACAATACCCAACATCTGGAAGCATGGTAAAATCATCACAATCCACAAACTCAACAAAGACCTCTCACTTCCTTCTTCATATCGACCCATCAGGCTCCTCTTTTGAACGCCTCATTCTAAACTTAGTGATACCACACATTTCCTTAGCATTCCCACAACATGGTTTCAGACTAGTACACTAAAAAAACACTCTCCTCACAGACTTCACGCATAGAATATTTGAAGGCATCAACTCGACTAGACCCCCCGCACAAAAGAGTCCTCACTGACCTAAATATCAGCAAAGCCTTTGATGCCATTCCCTGCCACAACCTCACAAACAAAATATACAACACGAACATGCATAACAAACAAAGATGCCTGGCCAAATATCTGGCAGGTAGATACGCCCACGTGTCGTTTGCTGACAGTCATCACACATTAGAAATTTCACAAATGGTGTGTGTACCACACGGATCCGTACTCTCACCAACTCTATTTAACCTCTACATGCAAGACATACCCACATTAACGCTCCCCAGATAAACAGCTTATGCAGATGACATAATTACATGTCCACACCAAAATGCAGACATAGCCACCCAAATTCTTCAACCCTTCCTAAACACATTTCACACCTGGGTCACCAGCCAAATCTACAGGTACCCTTCTCGCTAAGTGGGTAGCAAAACATAACTATACACCTTCACCATAAAGAACATTCCCATACCCCACACACAGAAAATACTTTGCGCAACATACAATACATCAATATCATTCAAACACATATCGCAAACATACAAAACAAATGCCACCATGACTAAACGCTCTCACATCTCTTGCCAGTACAAAATTCGGAAAAAAAAATACAACCACAATATACAAACAATATATACGCTGGGCCTCTAACCTCTTTGAGACACACCACAACACAATACAAAGCAAGGCCCTAAAAATTATCACACGCTGCACAGCTACTAGACCCACAGACCAGCTACATCATGAAACCAAAGTCCTCAAGGGTCAAGGATAACCTGGACATGAGCATAAAAAAACTTGCTGCAGCCTCCACAAACCCACAACACTACATGTCAGAACACCGACACACTCCCATGAACAGCAAAATAAAATCTAGTACACGTTATCAAACACAAATACTCTCATCACTCCCACCTTGCCCATTACAAACGCATCGCCCATCCAACTTCTAACCCAGACCCGGCGTCCACTACATTGGGTGACCTAAAGGGAATACCTCCGCGGCGGTTGAGGTTTCGTATCCCTCGATGGGACAGGGCAGGGTCGTGCCACCTCGGGTTCATGCGATGGCACAATAGCTCCTCCTGTTTCTGCTCTTGGAGTTAGTTGGGGATCTCTGGACAGATACTCGATTGGGTAAGACAAATCTCCGAGTGATCGATCTCTGAGAACATAAACACATCAAATGAGGGGGCGAACCAGCCCCAAATTCGGGTCAAATTCTTGTTGTTCGTAAGTCTTTGTTTCTATTATTGTTCTTGTTTAAGTATGGCTGACTGTTTGGATGTAGAGAGTATGCCTTTTGAAAGTAGTGTGTATGTAGTGTGCGATGTCTGTGGTGTAGAGAGGAGAGTGAATGTGTCTGAGTGCCGTGTATGTGCTTTGACTGAGGAGGTGAGTCGATTACGTGCGGAATGCTTGAGACTGAACGATTTAGTGTCTGAAGTGAGAAGAGATGCTAGTGTACATTTGAAGAGTCAGATTAGGACCAGGAGGGAGGACGTTAGGCCTAGAAGAGGGACTGGAGAGAAAGCAGTAAGTGAAGTAAGTGATGATGAGTGGTGGGTGAAAGTGAACAGAATAGATAAGTTAGGACAGGTTAGGTGTGTGAATGAGAGGGACATAGAACCTGTTAGGCTAACTAACAGATTTGATACCCTGAGAGAGGAAGAATTTGAAAGAGATTTGTCTGGTGTGGCCGTGCCTGAAAGTAGAATAGGAGGTCGAGTGAGTGAGAGCAGGAGGGAGGGTAATACTAGGCCTAGAGAGAATAGGAGAATGACTGAGGTGATTGTGATGGGTGACTCTCAGATTAAGTATTTAGATAGGAAGTTGAGTGAAAGTAAATGAAATGGAGTGAGAGTTTGTCTGCCAGGTGCTGGTGTAAATGATGTGTGTGAGAGGTATGATAGGTTGGTGTCTGGGTGTGAGAGGGAAGCAGTTGTGATTACACATGTCGGAGTAAACGATGTAAAGAAGGTGGGTACTTGTGAGTTACGACAGCGGTATAAAAGGCTGATTGAAAGGATGTGTGAAAGTAGAGTAAAAGGCGTTGTTTCAGGTGTGCTTCCGAGAATGGCTGTGGGGATGGAATGGTTGTGAGTTACGACAGCGGTATAAAAGGCTGATTGAAAAGATGTGTGAAAGTAGAGTAAAAGGCCTTGTTTCAGGTGTGCTTTCGAGAATGGATGTGGGGATGGAATCGTTGTCTCGTGCAATGGGGTTGAATGAATATGTGAAAGGTTTGTGTGCGGGGTCAGGATTGGTGTTTGTAGATGTTTGGAGTGGGTTTTATGGGAATAAGGGTTTGTATGGGATGGATGGACTCCATCTGAGCCGAGATGGGGTTGAGGTTTTGTGGCGGGAATTAGATAGTGTTTTAGGTCTTTAGAGGCGGGAAACTAGGTTTTGATAGTGGTCAGGGAAATTTAATGGCTCAAAGTGAGGCAGGGAAAGGAAGCAAACACAGATTTGTAGAAGGTAGGATTTTTTTTTTATTTTTTAAGAGCTCATCTGGCGACTGCCTACTTGGGCATTAGTCGCCGTATTAAAACTGGCCTAGTTCTAGGCTACTTTAAAATTAAATTAAAGAGACACAAAAAAAACACACCAAAAAGGGGGAAAGGAAGCAAGCTAGTGCGTCGGGGGAGGTCCCCCTGGCGCAGGAGCGTGCAACCTAAAGGGAAAAAACAAACAAATGCAAACAAAAACAAAAACAAAAAAACAAACCCTGCTTAAATAATAGGGAGAAGGCCGGCCTCCCCCAAGAAGTCAACAAGTCCACCACTCAATGTGCACGCACTCGTCCCGAGTACAAGGGACAGGCGGTAGCGACCCCACCCATCCCGGTACCGGGACAGGCAACGTGCGCGAAGATCACCCAGACTGGGACATTCGACAAGAATGTGCCGAACAGTCTGGGGCACGGCGCAGTCGTCGCAATAGGGCGCAGGCGAGCGCTCCATCAAATAGCGATGCGTCACACGAGTGTGTCCGATTCGGAGACGACAGAAAGCGACCTGAAGCCATCGCGGCATTGGGGGATAGGTCCATGGGAACAGTCGCGGCGCAATGGCACGCAACTTTAAGTTCCCTTCGACCGTCTCCCATCTTCTTTGCCAAGCAGTCCGAAGAGCTGCCCGTATTCCTGCCATGTAGTCGGTGTGAGGAAGAGCGAAACGCTGGTCCGGACGCGGACTCTTTGGCGCCCTCAGTCCCCGCAATTCCTACATGTCCAGGAACCCAGCAGAAGATAATCTCGACATCTGCCCGGCTCGCCAAAACCCTGGCGTCACGGATATCGCGAACCAGGGGATGCGGAGATTCCAATGCCCCGAGACAACTCAGGGCGCTTAGTGAGTCGCAATAGATCACAATCCGGTCTCCGAACCGGGCACGTCGCGTAATCTCCCGTACCGAGTGGTGTATTGCCACCAGCTCGGCCGTGAAGACAGACGCAGCGCCTGGCAGAGCCCCGCTGACTTCAAACAGAGGGGATACGGCGTGGAAGCCGACCCCCTCTTCGGACTTGGAGCCATCCGTATACACTGGCACGGTTCCAGCGTGACACGAGGTGTGCTCCAAAAAGGTCGAACGCAATACTCCCGGCGCCGTACAAGCTTTAGGAGCAGAGGCGTGGCGACAAATAGCCAAATTTGGTACCCTCCAGGGTTGCGTTCTGGGCAGAATCAGAGGCGCCACCGGCCCGAGAGCTATATCTAGCTCTCGAAGAAGTTTCCTGACCCTAAACCCAAAGGGCTTAGGGTATGACTGGCGTCTCTCGGCGGCATAGGCACCGTCGAGATCAGCTGCGGATGCAGTGAAAGCTGTTGGCGACTGAGGGAGGCGCCGTGCTCGCGCGTACAGGCGAGTGATGCACTGCACGCGGCGCAGAGCGAGTGACATCTCCCCAGCATTCGACCAACAGGCAATCAATGGGGGAAGTGCGGAAGGCACCGGTCGCAAGGCGGAGGCCGGTGTGGTGGATCGAATCTACCTTCCGCAATAAACGCTCGGCTGCGGATGCATAAAACTCGCATCCGTAGTCGAGCTTCGAACGAACAAAGGATCGATAAAAAAGTAGGGCAGTAGCCCTATGAGCGCCCCAAGCGCTGAACGTCACGGAACGGAGAATATCCATGGCGCGGGTACAAGAGACCCTAAGGCTGCGAATATGAGCCTCCCAGGTGAGGCGTCGGTTGAATACAAGACCAAGGAAACGGTGCAACTCAACCACATCCAGGCGCACCCCATTAAGAAACAAATCTGGGTCGGGGTGGAGCCGTGGATGGCGGCAGAAATGCACCACCTTAGTCTTGGCCAAAGAAAACCGAAACCTGTGCGCTTCGGCATAGCGAGAGACGCGGTTCAATGCCTGTTGGAGTCAACGCTCCAGAGTTGGCATCTGGGCCGCGCCAAAAGAGATCGAAAGGTCGTCCACGTAGAGCGTAGCGAGAACATCTCCGGCAGCACCGAGGTGATGCCGTTGATGCTCAGGGCAAAGAGTGTGCCACTGACGACACTTCCCTGCGGGACACCCTCTTCCTGCTCCTTTGGGCCGGAGAGAGCTCCCCCACCCGTACGCGGAATCGACGATCTCGCAGAAATTCAGATATAAAGACTGGGAGGAGTCCCCTCGCCCCCATCGTGTGGAGAGTCTCCATGCGGTATCATAGGCCTTCTCCAGATCGAAAAACACCGAGGCGTAGTGCTGTCTACGAAGGAAAGCCTCGCAGACGGCATTTTCCAGTCAGAGCAGAGCATCCGACGTGGAGTAGAACTTGCGGAAGCCGCACTGTGCAGAACACAGATGGCCTCCGCTGTCCAGGAAAAAGGCTAGTCTAACATTTACCAATTTCTCCATCAACTTGCACACGCAAGAGGTTAGAGATATTGGGCGGAAACCGGTCGGAGTAGAGTGATCTCTTCCCGGTTTGCGAAAGGCGAGCACAGTAGCGATTCGCCAGGAATCTGGGAGAAGACCCTCCAACCATATCCTGTTGAACAAATCTAAGAGAAAGGCCATGCCTCGCTCACCCAGGTGTCGAAGCATGGCGTACGGGACATCGTCCGGACCATGGGCGGTGTCCGCGCACGAAGCGAGAGCGGAGCGCAACTCGCTCCCAGTAAACCTGTCGTTGAAGGGTTCTCCGCCTCGAGGGGGAAAGTCCAGCCGGCGGCCTTCCGCGACATCACCACGTGCATTGAATGCTGGCGGAGCAGCATCCCGGGTAGAGAATGCAGAAAAAGCGGTCGCTAAGGATTCCGCCACGGACGCCGGGTCCGAGATTGCGGTTCCATTCTCCTGGAGAACGGGAGGGGGGTCCTGCGAGAACTTGCCCCGAATCCTTTTGACTCGCTTCCACACCTCTGCTAAAGGGGTCTTCCCATTAAGTGAAGACACGTATGCCCGCCAAGAAGAGCGGCGGGCGTGCTTCGAAATATACCGGAACCTAGCCCTAGCCCGACGAAATTCAGCGACAGTGAAATCGTTCGGGCGGCGCTTATAGCGCATGTAGGCAAAACGCTTCTGTTTGAGGGCCGTCTCACACTCGGCCGACCAAAACGGCGTGGAAGCCAGACGTTGTAGGAATAGTAGTCAGGCCCGCGGCGATGAGGTTGCCGGAGAAGAACTCAACGGCCTCATCTACCGACCTAAACTCCTCAACTGAGATAAAGAATTCAGTCATTTCCTGAAATGCAGGCCACCGCGCCCGCGCCAAGCACCACCAAGGTGGTCTCTCAGGCAGCAGTTGCCCTGAAAATGATATTTGAATGGGAAAGTGATAACTACCATGGAGGTCATCAACCACCCCCCAATCAAAATCAGGCTGTGCATCTGAAGAGCACAAAGATAGGTCAAGGCAAGAAAATGAAGCGGTTCTCGGACAGTGATGCGTAAACTCATCCACGTTTAGGACACCCATCTCAAGCTGTTCAATCAGATCGGCAAGGACTTGTCCCCTGGGATTTATGGAGTAATCTCCCCAGAGAGGATGCCTGCTGTTCAGATCTCCAAGCAAGAGAAAGGGCCTCGGCAACCGTGCCACGACGCGGCGGAACTCCTCCGGGTCGAAGTCAGCTGACGGTGGAATGTACGCAGAAATGATAGTATACCTCCTATCCAGGTGCAGCTGCACAGTCACTGCCTTAAAGGAGGTATCTAAAGAGAAAGAAAGAACTGAGACATCATGCCGGGTGTAAACCGCGCATCCCCCAGCCCGGCCATCCCGCGGTGGTGGGGTCGCGAGACCCTTATATCCCGGGAGGGCGGGCAGGGGGCACGCGCCTAGCATGGTCTCCTGCAAAAAGATAGCTAACGGGGAACGGGACGAGACGAGCCTCCGCAGCTCCTCCCAGTTGGCCCGGAGTCCACGGCAATTCCATTGAAGGAATATGCCCTCCAGGCCTAGCTCGGAGGAGACGCGGGGGCCCTCCTCCAACAGAAGACCCTCACGGGAATGGCCGTACACTTCCCGGGCGCTGTTAGCCGGACAAAGCGCTGAAGGCGCTGTCGCCTTCGAGGACTTATTGGGGGAGGTTGGGTTCGCCATGCGAGTCTTTTCCTCCCTCCGCCTCGAAACCTTAGGCGGGCGTTGCGGCTTGGGAGGCGGGGGGCCCTCTTTTCGAGGAACCACCGTCTCCGAGCCACTCGCTCCACCACTAGGCGTGGGCGAAGGAGCCGAAGCTCCTTTGTTGCTGTCCTCCTTTCGGGGGACAGCTTTAGGAACCCCGGAAGATGGCCTAGCGACCAACTTTAGGGGTGTTGCCTCCTGTGAGTCTAACGACTCGGTGGAGGCGCGTGGCCGTTTCGCCTTACGGGAAACGGTCACGCTGGGGGAAGAGGGGAAAGCCCTGGTTTTAGCCCAGGCTGGGTATAAACCCTTTTTGTCGCCAGCTTTACCAGGGGAGCGCCCGGGTTGGGTAGACCCCACAGAAGGGCTCCGAATGGGCGCGGAAAAAACCGTGCTCGTTGGCCTGGATGGGCCAGGAGCAGAGGGTGCCATTCTAACTATTGAGGCATATGACGTCCCAGGCAGAGCCGGGCGCGCCAGGCCCAAGTCCTTAGCCTCGCGGAATGAGAGTCGATCCTGGGCCTGAACGGCCAGGATTTCTTTCTCAAGGAGATATGCACCACATTGCTTCGAAGAAGCAGGGTGCGGCTCTCCGCAATCGACACACTTGGCCACACACGATTTGGACTTATTGTGTGCGACCTTGGAGCAATTTACACAAACTTCGGGTGACCCCGACTTTGCACGTCTACATGAGCGATTCGTATGGCCGAAGCGGTGACAGTAATAGCACCGCCGCGGCAGTGGCACGAATGCCTTCACTCGGTAGCGGTACCAACCGGCACGCACCGACTCAGGGAGCTTGTCACAGTCGAACGTGACGAAGAGTGTAGGGGTGGGTCTCGAGGCCCCTCCCTGTTTTCTCATCACACGTTCGACCTTGACCTCCCATGGTCGGCCAGCTCTAGGGTGATGTCTTCATTGGAGTAGTCAACGAGTTCCCTCGCATAGACTACTCCTTTCCCAAAGTTCATGGTAGAGTGCGGCGTCACACTCACCGGGGTGCCATGAAGTGTCCGAAGAGCACTTATCTTGGCCGCCTCGGCTGGATTCGCCGCATTCGCCAGAAGGCTCCCGTCCGAGAAACGGGTCACCTTCGGTTCTCTACCAATTGCACTAGCTAATCCTCTCCTCTGATGGATCATGTTGCCCCTGGACAACATGGTGCCATCAGTGGAGCGAATAACGAGGAAGCGCTTGAAGCCAGCGGGCTCGAAAACGCCAGGTAACCTCTGAATGAGGGGCCCCGATGTCATCGAGGCTCTGCCCTGTGCACTCTTGGTCTTAGTCAGGGGCTCCGCATACGGGGGGTAGAGGGGCCGGATGTGCCGATCTTGGCTTGGTCGCCTACCAAAGTGGCAGCAGACCCATCCGTGTCCCCGCAGCCCCCACGGATGGAGAGGAGCCCCGAGTCTTCTTGGTCTTCTTAGTCTTTTTCTTTTTTGGAGAGGAGGGCGGGGAATGAACCCGCTTCTCACCTCCGCCGGCAGAAGTCCCCAGGCCAGATGGACCGGCCTCAGCCAGGTCCTTCTCCGAAATGGAGAAGGTCCTGGTAGTCGTAGGGGCCTCTGTCGGAGGAGATCCTTCCCCTCCTTGTACTGCCTCAGAGACCCCATCAGTTTGAGGAGGACCTTGCATAGGGGCGGATTCGGGTTCGGTGTTTGGCGCCGAGCCCGGATTCCCCCCCATGGAAGGCCCTACCGTCTGAGGCTGGGGTTCCTCAAGGACCATCTGTGTCACAGGAGGGGCCTCCAGTTGGCCATCCCCTCCCAAGACATCGCAGGTCCCGTTGGCTGTATTGTCACTAGTCTTGTGTGGGGAGGCACAGGCCTTGACCCCGGCAAGATTCAATATTCTTGCCAGCAGGTCTTTTGAGGGAAGCGACCGAAGGGGCCTGGCTTCCCTCTCCCCTCCTAAGGGGGTTTGCCCTACCGAGCCGCTTACACGAGGGCGGTCGGCAATGGGCTGCCTGCTGGCTTTCTTGGCAGTCCCCTTGGAAAGAAAAGAGGGGACTGCCGCTGGAAAAAGGGAGGTGCCCGAAAGCACCTCCAGAGAAGGGGGTGAGGGGGAGTCCCCTGCACCCGTAGGCGAAGGAGAGGAGTAAGCCTCCTCTCCGGTTAGAGAAATATGGAGGGTCCCCTGCGCAAGCACAGGGGAGGGGACCTCCATTTTTTCGGTGGAGCTGCCCGAGGGCGGCTCCGTCGTTGTTATAGGGGAAATTAAGGGGAGATGTGTTTTTTTTGCATCATTGGGCATGGTGACCCTCTTTGTTTTACGGGACGCAATCGCTCACCACTCTCGCAGTAGCCCGCACTGCAAGAGGTGCTTACAGGCCCGGCAGAGCCAGGCGCCGCCATTTGGGACCACCCCTCCCGCCTGGTGGCCTGGCAGTCCATCGGCATGGCGGCTCCACCTTGAACACGGCGTAAAAAAGATAGATTTTGAAGACGAGAGGAAAAGGGATGTGAGGAAGGTATGGGTGGGGATGAAGCAGGTTGTTAAAAACCAACCACCCCAGACCGGAGCTCAGGGGTTAGGGAACATTGTCCCCTCCCCCCCTCAGCCCCGATCCGGGACGGTTGGCTGAGAAGAAGGTCAGCATCTACCCTGTGAAATTAGAGGCTGACCAGAGAAAGCTGTGGGAGAGGTTGTTTGAAAAGCGACGAAGTAGGGGAGAAATACAGGCTATCTGAAGGAAGGAAGAGTGGCTAAGCTAGGGCCAGACGGAGCGCTGGATCCCGTCAGCACGGCGGCCAGGATGGCAAATCGCCGCGCCCCTTACGGGGTAGAAGGTAGGCAGGCTAATGGAAGTGCTTTAGGGTTAAATTACTTGAGTAGTGATAGTGGTCAGGAAAATACAAGAATACAGGGTCGGGGAAGGAGAGAAAAGAGATGCAGAGGAGATAGGCCTTCAGGTGCTTCAGGGATAGGTGGGCTGAGTTGTCTTTACACAAATGCTCGTAGTCTTAGAAATAAGAGGGATGAGTTATTTAGTTATATCATTCATGAAGATATAGATATAATATGTATAGTTGAATCATGGGTTAATGAAAATATATTTAATGATAATGTGAGTGAATTTGAACTAGAGGGTTATACTATGTACATTAGTCAAAGGAGAGATAGGACTGGTGGTGGGTTGATTATTTATATCAGAAATAGCACTTCTTCAAATCTAAATAACTATAAAGCAAGGAGAAGGTGAATCATTATGGATAGATATTAAGGTTGGTAAAAATAGGAAAATACACTTGGGAGCTTTTTATAGACCACCATGACATACAGATTGTATCGATGAGTTAATGATTGGGGAAATAAGTAAAGGATGCAAAGAAGATACAGTTATTCTTGGTGACTTTAATTTAACTTTTGTGGACTGGGAAAATATGATAGGAAGAGATAGAGCAAGTTGTAAGTTTATGGAGTGTTTTGAGGATAACTTTTTGACCCAATTTGTTAATAAGCCAACAAGGGCTGCCAATATATTAGATCTAATTCTTTCAAATGATGATCACTTGGTTCAAGGATTGAGTGTAGGGAAATCATTGGGAAACAGTGATCATCAGATGGTTCGGTTTAATTTGCAAATAGTTAAGGGTAGAACAACGACAAACTCCATAAAAATTCCAAATTTTTATAGGGGAGATTACGAAAAATTATGCAACATGCTAAATCAGATTAGGTGGGATATAGAATTCCATGGAAAGAATACTTATGAGATGTGGGATATTTTTAAGACTATATTAAACATGGTTCAGGAACAGTGAATTCCAATGAAGTCTATTAGGAAGAAATGTAGGAGATAGCTAATAAAGTTTCAGAGAAAAAAAGGGCATACTAGAGATTACAAAGTGAGAGTAGTTTAGATAATTTAAACCATTATACGTCAACCAGAAATGAACTAAATAAGATTATTAGGAAGATCAAAAGGACACCAGAAATTAATTTAGCTAAAAATAATAATAAAGATAAAAAAAATTCTTTAGCTATTATAGAATCAATCTAACAGTGATAAAATAGGGCCTATTAAATATGAAGGAGTTTTGAAAGAATCTGATGAGGAAATAGTAGAGGTCCTTAATGATCTTTTTGCTTCAGTATTCACTGAAGAGAAACCAGTTAGATTAATTGATGATAATTCTAGGTCAAGGGAAGTAGTGATAAATTCTATTAATGTAGACAAAGAAGAAATTAAAGAGCTTATAATGGAGTTAAATACTAGTAAGGCATCATTCATTCTAGGATACTCAAAAAAGATGTAGAAAGTATTGTGGTAGCTCTTGAGAAGATATTTATTAGTGAGAAGATATTTATTAGATCACTAGAGTCTGGAGAAATACCAAATGATTGGAAATTGGCAAATGTAGTGCCAATTTTTAAAAAGGGAAGCAAAGAGGACCCAAATAACTTAAGACCGGTAAGCTTAACTTCTATAGTCTGTAAAATTCTTGAGAAGATGGTTAAGAAGGGAATTTCTGATCATCTAGAGAGTAGCAGGTTAATTAATGATGCTCAGCATGGTTTTAGAAAAGGTAGATCGTGTTTAACTAATTTACTGGATTTTATGGATTATGTAACTAAAGAATTAGATAGGGGTGAGAAAGTTGATGTGATCTACTTAGATTTCAGCAAAGCTTTTGATAAGGTTCCACATAGAAGACTAGTTCATAAATAAAAGCTACATGGGATATGTGGGAAGGTTTTAAATTGGATAAATGAATAGCTGAAAAATAGGAAACAGAGTTGTACTGAATGGAGTGAGGTCAGAGTGGAGGAATGTTATTAGTGGCGTACCTCAGGGATCAGTTTTAGGCCCTTTGTTATTTATAATCTATGTAAATGATCTTGGGCAAGTTGTAAATAGCAAAGTGTCAATTTTTGCTGATGACACTAAATTGGCAGCTGTAGTCAAAAAGGTTGAGGGTAGCTTTAAAGTGCAGGGTGACTTAAATAAGTTATTAGCTTGGGCTCAGAAGTGGCAGATGACTTTTAACCTTAATAAATGCAAAGTTATTAACATGGGAAGAGATAATAGGGAATTTAGCTATGAGATGGATGGGTATTGGCTTAATTCAGTTAAAGATGAGAAGGACTTAGGAGTAGTAGTAGATAGGTCACTGAGGTTTTCAAAGCAGTGTATTGAGGCAAAAAATAGAGCAAATAGGGTGCTAGGTTACATTAAAAGGAATGTTAGCTACAAGAGTAAGGAGGTTATCCTTAAACTATATAATTCTTATGTCAGGCCACATTTAGAGTACTGTATACAAGCATGGTCACCACATTTTAGACATGATATAAACTTGTTAGAATCAGTACAAAGGAGGGCAACAAAAATAATACCATCCCTGAAGCACCTTGAATATGAAGATAGACTGAGGGTATTAAATATGTTCTCATTTGAAAGAAGGTGTGTGAGGGGAGATATGATTGAGCTTTTTAAAATCTTTTCTGGGATGGATAAATTGGATTTCAGCAAGTTATTTGAGTTAGAAGGTAGTAATAGAACTAGAGGTCACCACTTAAAGATTAAAAAACAGAGGTGCAGACTAGATGTTAGAAAATATTTTTTCACTAACAGAGTGGTGGACTATTGGAATAGATGGCCACCTGAGACTGTAGACAGCCCAAACTTTAATGTTTTCAAGCGCAGATTGGATGATTATATGGAGATGGAGGGTTAACTTCTTACTTTTTGGTATGGGGGTATGTTTCTTGACTCATTCCTGTGGATGCAGTTTCTTTTTATTGTATATTTTGGGGGACTTTGATTTTGTTTTTGACAGACTCCTATGGAGGCTTTAAATTATATATTGTAGATGCATGATCTGACATAATCCTATGGATTGTTTAAATTGTATATTGTAGATGCATGATCTGACAAAATCCTATGGATGCATTATGTGGGTGGGATTTGATGGATACGGATGACCTTTAATAGGCCCTTGTGGCTTTTGTCATCTGTGAAATTATGTTATGTTATGTTATATAATCAACCTAGACAGTAACTCTAAAACACCAGATGGGATCACCCTGACCAATGATTCATTAGTAGCTTTCCTCGCGTCTTCCTCTCACCTCTAGCGACACGAATCATCAACACAAACGAGAATTGAAGTCGCCTCAGCGAGAGGCCAAAAACCATTCAACCAATGGGATGAACACCGAAACAGGGACGTAGAAAGAGTTTCGACTCACTCAGTGGCGTGTCCATCATAGGGAGTCACGTGGCGATTAGTCCATCCATCTTCGCTGCGACCGATACCGTCCTCGTGGTGGCTGCTGACCTCCACGGCCTTATTTGCTACGCGCACGCGCATTTTCTCCTCTTCCTCCATGCGCCATCTCTCTTCGAGGAGTTTCTGTGGAAAAAAATATTATCAGCCAATGGCAGAGAAAGAAAGCCACACCAATCACCATAGTCAAGGCAAAATCCACAAAATTAATACAGGCGCAACGAGAACCACGCATTTTTAAAATTAGAGAAGTTTCCCTAAAAAAGTGGAGCCCTTAGCAACGACTCTATACAAAAAGAATGTAAATTATAATTCATCTACCGAAAGGAACCGTGAAAATTCACCTGTTCTGCCACCATCTCATTGTACTCTTGTTGATACTTTTCCTTGAGTCGTTCTTTGATAATCTCTGCTTTGGGAAGGACTTCCTGAAACAAGGCATTGATTACAGTTTACGGGAAGCTAAGGCGACTTACAATTGTTAAAACAAGCAGAAGCCCTCCCATATATGAGGGGTTTTCAATGCCTAAGTGAAAGTTAATGGGGACAAAACACTAAAGCATTATTGATTTCACCCAAGCTTGACCAAAATTTTGCCTTTGTTTTTGTTTTGATTACAAGAGGTAATGTTGTTCAAATGCGGGTTCATTTTAAACTGCTGTTGATACTTTTGTAATCCAGAATCATTTCCTCTGTGCACATCATAACATGAACAAATTTGCATTTGCCTGGAACTTTTTAAAGACCTTTTATATATATATAAAAATACAAAATAGAAAACCTTGAATGACAATCATTTATAATCAAGACACATGTAACCAACGAAGGAATTTTCACTTTGATGGGAGGAACAGCTAAATTAAAAAAAAAAAAGACTACAGTACCAAACCTGATCAACCTTAAGTACTGAGGCACAAAAATCTTTTTATCTTCTAAGAAGAAGTTCCTACAAAGAGGGCAGACACCCAAGAGTGGGGTGAGAAAGAAGGGCAGGACGATCCTGACAGGCTAATCTAGCAGATAGGCGGACTTCTAGGTGTTGCCTTCGATTTGCTTTAAACGTTTCAACTTCGCTCTTCAGCTTCCATCTTCATGAGTTTCTGCTGCCCATGTTTTGTAATCTATTCGACATACTTTTAGGTTAACTTCGAGTCTTTATACTTATTCCTTTGTCTACCTTTCCTTCTATCTCCCAAGCTGAATTCTGAGTAAAATATCTGCTTCGGTAGACGTTCGTTCGGCATTCTGACCACATGGCCAGACCATCTCAACTGTTTTTTTATTATGATGGATTCAATACTTGTACTGTTTGCTCCGTCCAGTACACTCAGGTTGGCGCGACGGTCTTCTCAGGTTAATTTGAATATACTGCGCAAGAAACGTTGGTGAAATATTTCCAGAGCTTTGATGTTCCGACGATAAGTAGTTCAGGTTTCTGATCCATATAATAGTGAGGGCAAAATTATGGCCTTGTAAACTTTCGTTTCTAGACGTAGGTCTCGGTTGTCAAGAACGTGCTTTCGTAATTTACCAAACGTAGCCTATATTGAATTTTATCATCGATACACTCGTCGGCTGACAAGTGGCTATCCAAGTAAACAAATTTTTCAACACATACACTATATGAAAAGCAAAATGAGACATCCATTTTCAATACCCAAATTGACAAGCACAGGGATGGCAGCTAAAAGGAAAATATTAAGGAATAAGAAACAGACATTCCAATCAGATCCACTTCATTACAGCAAGAGAGGTATGAGATGACACAAATTGACTTTGCACATCTTTTGCTATCAATTCACACATTCCATATTCACCTTAATTACAAACCCCTCTTCAGAGACATTTTAGGGACTTTGCTAGTTTCTTTACTAAAAAAAACATATGCATAAGCAAGGGAATCAGGGAGGGACGTGGTGTCAGGAAATGTTCAAAAGTATCTAAATTTGTATTCTACCTCTCTTGAGAGCTATTTAGTATATAAATTATGAAGGCTTTCATTCCAAATAATCCTGTATTCTCTATGGGACAAATAGTAGACCACTGGCTTTGAGACTGAATGACCTTTCTTAGACCAATTGGCATGGTGTATTCATTGAGCCACCACATACTGGCCACACTTGTCCTGGTTATTCTCATTCCCCCCTCTGATCACTCAATTTAATGGGGGTAAGGAGGAGAGGTGCCTTTTGCTATGTTGAACTCACCTTTAGCTTTTTGTTGATGGTGCCCTTGTCTGCAGAGGAGTAATTGCGGTAGTCAGGATGATTTCGGATCTTCTCGAGAAACAACCTGAAGTAGAGAAAGTACTGGCATAACCAACCAGGAAATTTGAGGGTAGGCTAAAGATGAAAGGAAAAGGTGGATAATGAGAAAGAACAAAAAGGGTAAAGAATGTTAAGGATGACAAAGACTAGGATAGGCCCAAGGCATATGAATCTTAAAAAATCCCCACCCATGCATAATACACTGCTACTAACTTACGTCATGTATCTGATATAGAGGATGAATGCACTTTCCAAGTTTCCTTCTTCTTCATATACTGCAGCCATTTTTACCAATTCCATTCCTGAACGAAAATATCTGGAATTCAAAAGTATCAAAGGTATTAATTACGCAAAAAAAAGAAAAGAAAAAGAGTTTCACGCTAAAATTTAATACCATAAATGGCTCGATAATTTTGAATTATCAAATCAGTAGAGTTTTTTTTTAACAGAATTATGGACCAACAAAGAGCCTAAAGTCCACTCAAGGCCAGTCCAAAAGAGGATTTTTTTTTTAAAGCACCCATCTGGTACAAGGGCATAAAGTCAGTGTAATACTTATTTACCCGATTACAGGTTATATTAAAAAGAAGCAAAAGAGCAAAGCAAAACAAAAAACAAACCAATAAAAAATAAACTAAAATGAAAACCAAAGAACAAATAAAAAACAAGCAAAAATAAACAACAAAACAAATGAAAGAAAAGAAAGTCAAAAGAGAAAAGGGAGGGGAGAATGGATGGATGGCTTCAAAAAGTATATAGACTCATTGAGATGTTCCTGTATCCACAGAAATCTTTAACATAACATAATTTCATGGATGACAAAAGCCACAAGGTCCTATCAAAGGTCATCTACATCCGTCAAAACCCTCCCACAAACTGCATTCATAAGATTATGTCAGATCATGTATCTACAATATACAATTTAAACCATTCACACAAAAAGCATCATCATAAGGCTAGTCAAAATCCAAATCCCCCATTAATATACAATAATAAAAAACTGCATCCAGAGGATCAAATCCAGAATACAACCAGCCGCCCCTCACAAAATTAACCCTTTGAGTAACCTAGAATGAATGTTGTCTGGGCCAGACACAAAACAGAGGAAAAAGGTCCTTAATCAGGAGGGGTGAGTCTAAGATCCCAAAAGGAGATCCTTTTGGGAACAATAAGCTTCTTTTTCAAATGTCTTAATTACAGCTTACAGGTGCTTAGAGGTCTCCTACGGTCTGATCTTTCTACAAGTGCTTAGACTGATTTTTGTTTCTGAATGATTAGTTTCAATTCCTTCCACAGATTTTTTATGAGATTCAGTTCCTAAGATTGACACTTGGTTTTCCAAAACATTAATTCTACCTGCATTCAGCCAATTCTTAGTTTGTTTTGCTGTATGCTTGGAGTCAGTGTCATGTTGAAATGCCAATTATGGTTTGAAGTTCAGAAAGCTAACGCTAGATGATAAATTTCTTTCCAAATTTCCCTGTTCATTCTTCCCTTGACTACCTCCATTCTTCCAGCCCCTGATGAATAAAAACAACCCCATACCATGATTGATCCACCACCGAATTTGACTCTAGTGATCGTATTCTTTGGCGCATAGGCTTCACTTATTTTCAAACCATGCTGATTGAATTTAAGGAGAAAAGGTTTATTTTTCTGACCAAAGGATTTGTTCTGAGAACATTGCCAATTTACTTAAGTGTTCATTTGCAAACAACAAACGAGCTTTGCAGAGTTTTCTTAAGCAGTCTGATCTTTTATGGAGTACGAGAAAAGAGAAAATTACAATGTAGCATTCTAGTTATTGTATCCTTGCTAACTACAACTCCAATTGTTTCCAGGTCTTCCTGCTGCTCTCTAAGAGTATTCAGTGGTTTATAACATACTGTTCTAGCAGGTTTTTGAGCTGCACATTCCATTAACATCCAAGGGTGATTTGAATGATCCAAGGATGAATTTAATTATGAGACTTCCAGTTGCATATTATGGTGCCAATTGAATTTAGAGGTACTTTAAGCTATACAGAGATCTTCCTGGACCCAAAGTCACTCTTATGAAGGGTTACAATGCAATAACCTTTGCATTGCCAAAATTTCATTATTGTCCTTAAGTTTTTCCTGAAAATTTCCCAAATTAACTGCCTGTATGTGAAACAGGAAAAATATCCATCTTGTCCTCTGGTATGCATCATAAAAGGAAAATAAACCCAGAATGACATCTATATGTGAGGCAGGGAGAATACCCTTACTACCCTCCAGTGAATAAGGTAAAAGAAAAATAAGCCACGATAGGAGGACTCTGACCTGGAAAGCTGCACCACTCAAGGAATTATCACACAAGTACAATGATATAAATGGGTAGGGCCATCTTGGACCCAGTCAAGCTAGCTAAGCAGTGTCAATATGTGAACCGAGAGGGGGGGAGGTATGCATGTGAGAGAGAGGGGAGTGATAGTCAATGTCCTTAAAACAAGCCAAGGGTGGATGCTTGCTCTATGTGAGAAAGCACAAAAAGAAATAAAGAGTGAGCGGGATGTAGTGAATAGAGTGCAATTAGGGTGATATAGGTAAGAAGACTGTGGCAGCGATTTTGAGCGAGGATGGAATGCTGCAATAGTTGGATATGGGTGTGTGAGCTCAAAAATGATGTGAGTAGTTGAGATATACAAGGGTAAAAATATGCATGGACCCTAATGGCTATCAGTTGATGGTTGTAAGAGATATGAATAGATGACAGAATGAAAGTGGGGATAAATGTAGCTTTTGGTATACCCAGAAACAAAATGGACAAAGGGTGGTAAGGTTCTTGCTGAAAGAAACGTTGTAGAATTGAAAAAATAAGTGTAAGCATGGAGATATAGCAAATGTGGAACAAATAAATTTAAAGAAATGGTAGTCAGAACTAGAAAGAGGACTGATAACATAAAGCATGAAATGGAAAGCAAAATAACGCATACTTGCAAATGCTTAATAGTGTGTATCAATCTCAGGGAGATATGGTTGAGTGCATATAAGGAGATAAAAAGGAAAGTGAAACAAGTATTAACAGAGTGGGAAAGAAGCCAATGAAGCTTTGAAAAGAAGATTAATGATGATCCCAATGGGAACAGGAAGCTACATCTGGAAGGAAGCCTATGTGGAGGCACATCAAGATTTTATGTTTAATATTTTTTGTTTATCTTTTTAGGTATAGAAATGTCATTCAGTGGAAAAGAAAAGGCGTTTTGTCTGTTAAAGTGTGGTTGAACACAATCTAACAGCACTGAATTTGTGAGAATTTTCTAAAAATGCACTGGCAGCGCTGCTGATTTGGGCATGAGACTAAAATTTCAAAGAGGAAGGCTGTCTGTGCAGGACAAAAGGATCTGGATGACCACTAGCATATTCAAAGAGGTGGTAGAGTGGATTCGCACAAAACTCTTGCTATGTGCTGTTTCAGGTGGTGCACATATTTAAAATTTGTGAAACCATTTATGGAATGCATATCCTTTGAATTTCTCATTCAAATTTTGAGGAATAAATCTTATTTTATTCAACTATGCAGTTTCGCTCCGCCCTCGTCCTCACTGGAATCTCTTTGGGGACTCATCTTCCGAATACAGTGACCCTTGTGCTCCCCGTGGCCCATTGATTCCCCCTGTGTCCTCACCCGTACCAGAAATTGTGGAACTCTTCGACCCTGTGATATCCCTTCTCCTCCTGCCCACCGATCCCTTAAGGGGCTTCTTTGAAGAGGCCGCCCTGGAACTCGGCGCCCTTGATATCTCCAACCCCCCTCCTCAGCCGGTAACCGTCATTCCCCTTCCGGGTTTGACGGTTCCTACGGCTCTCAATGCCTTCTTCCCTCCGTCCGCCTCCTCGAATCACCCGTCAGAAATGGGTGACGTCTTGCGGGATTTTATGAGCGGACCCTGCGGCAATGACAATAACAACACGGGCAACGGCAACCGGAATAACAATGATGGCAATAACCCCCACCAGGAGGGCAACGAAGACCAACAATGGGTCAGCCTGGGACTGGACCCTCTTGTCCAGAAGGAGGCGACTCTCTCGCCGAAGCCCGCCTCGACATACGACCTCCCAGCTCTTTGGGCTCTATCCCCGCGAACTCACACATATTAAAGGCCAACAAGCACCTCGGCGTCAAGATCTTCAAACCCACTTATCAACCCTGCCGCCCGTTTTCTCATAGAATCTGCCCTCTGGTGTATCAACTCTTTGCCCATGAAATTGTGGAACTGGGCAGCATTACTAAGGCACACAGGATTTTCGGCTCCCAAAATCAAATGGCACAGCACGTATTGTCTATGACATGTCCGCCGCAAGAGACGCTTTTGACTCGCCCTCCTTCCGTCTCCCCTGAATTAAGGTGTTCAGCTCTTCCTTGCCTACCGATTTCGCGAAAAAACTCGACCTAATGGACAGGTTTTATCACGTTCGTTTGCATCCCTCGGCAAGGCACCATTTCAGCTTCATCATTGATCAGCAGCGCTTCAGATTTAACTCCCAATGGGGTTCTCCGGCACCCATTTCCTTATGCAAATGGCCCTCTCATCTGTCATCAACCAATGAGACAAGGAAGCGGGTGTTGTCACCCATACCTATTTGGACGACATTCTCGCGGTGGGATCCAAACCCGCACTTAGGCATTTCCTTACCTTGGCCAAGAATAGCTTGGTCAACCTCAACCTCGAGAAATGCATTCTGCATCCCAAGAAGCAAATCAGATATCGGGGAATCGACATCGACCGCACCCGCATCACCATGGAATTAAAATAAAAAACTACAAGGGCACTCAACTGGATTTCAGACAACCTGGTACCCAGACAATCCTGGCTGAGACTAGCAGGCCTCCTGAATTTCATCAGCCCCATCATCAGGCTCCCCTTTGTGTGGTGTCAGCTGTGCTTTGAGCAGCTTTCCAATCACAGGGCGCCCCTCTTCCAACCTCTGGTCTGCTTCATTATCCACAAATGGGTTAGATGGAAGTTCTCCCAGGCCCCGGGTGGCTGTAGATGCCTCCCCTTGGTGGATGGGCATGGTTTGCCACTGTCGATGTTGGCCATTTAACATCTTTGAGCTGGAGTCCACCGTGCTCATAATGGCCTTAATCATCTCAAAAAAAATCCAACTCTTCTCTGACAACATTCCAGCCATCCTCAATACTTTTTGAGCAAAGATATCTTCCTCCCTCCTTCCAACCCTCTCCCTTCACTCCTTCAGGATAAGCTGCATCACCTTTCTTATGTCTGCAGCAAATTTTTTTCTTTCTTTTAGGAGCCTATCTGGCGACTAACCATTTGGGCACAAGTCGCCGCACTCAAGACAGCCTAGCACTTGGCTACTTTAAAATATGAATATGAAAAACAACAACAAAGTCTAAAAGTCTACCAGTCAATGTGCACGAACTCATCCCGATTACAAGGGACAGGCAGTAGCGACCGCGCCCATCCCAGTACCGCGACAGGTAACGTGCGCGGAGATTGCCGACACTGGGACATTCAACAAGAATGTGCCCAACAGTCTGGTGGACAACGCAGTCTTCACAGTAGGGAGCTGGCAAGCGCTCCATCAAATGGCGGTCCGTTCCGCGAGTGTGTCCAATTCGGAGACGACAGAAAGCAATCTGAAGCCTTTGTGGCATTGGGGGGTAGGTCAATGGGAGCAGTTGCGGCGCAATGGTACAAAACTTAAAGTTCCCTTCGACCGTCTCCCATCTTCTTTACCAAGCACTCTGAAGAGTTGCCTGTATTCCTGCCATGCAGTCGGTGTGAAGAGCGAAACGCTGGTCCGGTCGCAGAGTTCTCACGGACTCTTTGGCGCAATAATTCCCCGCAATTCCTACATGTCCAGGAACCCAGCCAGAAGATAATCTCGACATCTGTCCGGCTTGCCAAAACCGCGGCGTCACGGATATCGCGAACCAGGGGATGCGGAGATTCCAATGCCCCGAAAGCACTCAGGGTGTTTTGTGAGTCGCTATAGATCATAATCCGGTCCCTGAACCGGCCAAGTCGCATAATCTCCCGTACCGAGTAGTGTATTGCCATCAGCTCGGCCGTGAAGACAGACGCACTGCCTGGCAGAGCCTCGCTAACTTCAAACAGAGGGAATACGGCGTGGAAGCCATCGGTATACACTGGCACGGTTCCAGCGTGACACGGTGTGCGCTCCCAAAATGTCGAACGCAATACTACCACAAACGCTGTAGATGCTTTGGAAGCAGAGGCGTGGCAACAAATAGCCAAATGTGGTACCTTCCAGGGTGGCGTCCTGGGCAGAACCAGGGGCGCCAATGGCCCGAGAGCTATACCTAGCTCTCGAAGGAGTTTCCTAGCCCTAAACCCAAAGGGCTTAGGGTATGACTGGCGTCTCTCGGCGGCATAGGCACCGTCGAAATCAGCTGCGGATGCAGTGAGAGCTGTTGGTGACTGAGGGATTTTTTTTTAAGGGGCTATCTGGCAACTGCCAGGTGACTGAGGGAGGTGCCGGGCTCGCGCGTACAGGCGAATAATGCAGTGTGCACGGCGTAGAGCGAGTAGCACGTCCCGGCCGGTGTGGTGGATCGCGTCCACCTTCCGCAATTCCCGCTCGACTGCGGATGCATAAAACGGGCATCTGTAGTCGAGCTTTGAACGAACAAAGGATTGATAAAAAAGTAAGGCAGTAGCCCTATCAGCGCCCCAAGCGCTGAACGTCACAGAACGGAGAATATCCATGGGGCGGGTACAAGAGACCCTAAGGCTGAGAATATGAGCCTCCCAGGTGAGGCGTCGGTCAAATACAAGACCAAGGAAACGGTGCGATTCAACCACTTCCAACTCGCTCTGCGCCTCGTGCAGTGCATCACTCGACTGTACGCGCGAGCCCCGCGCCTCCCTTAGTCGCCAACAGCTCTCACTGCATCCGCAGCTGATCTCGATGGTGCCTATGCAGCCGAAAGACGCCAGTCATACCCTAAGCCCTTTGGGTTTAGGGCCAGGAAACTCCTTCGAGAGCTAGATATAGCTCTCGGGCCGGGGGCGCCCCTGGTTCTGTCCAGGACGCCAGCCTGGAGGGTACCACATTTGGCTATTTGTCGCCACGCCTCTACTCCCAAAGCTTGTACGGCGCCGGGAGTATTGCGTTCGACCTTTCTGGAGCACACCTATGTGTCACGCTGGAACCGTGCCAGTGTATACGGATAGCTCCAAGTCCCAAGAGGGGGTCGGCTTCCATGCTGTATCCCCTCTGTTTGAAGTCAGCGGGGCTCTGCCAGGCGCTGCGTCTGTCTTCACGGCCGAGCTGGTGGCAATACACCACTCGGTACGGGAGATTACGCGACGTGCCCGGTTCGGAGACCGGATTGTGATCTATAGCGACTCACAAAGCGCCCTGAGTGCTCTCGGGGCATTGGAATCTCCGCATCCCCTGGTTCACGATATCCGTGACGCCACGGTTTTGGCGAGCCGGGCAGATGTCGAGATTATCTTCTGCTGGGTTGCTGGACATGTAGGAATTGCGGGGAATGAGCGCGCCGATGAGGGCGCCAAAGAGTCCTCATCGACCAGACCAGCGTTTCGCTCTTCCTCACACCGACTACATGGCAGGAATACGGGCAGCTCTTCAGACTGCTTGGCAAAGAAGATGGGAGAGGGTCGAAGGGAACTTAAAGTTGCGTGCCATTGCGCCCCAACTGTTCCCATGGACCTATCCCCCAATGCCGCGACGGCTTCAGGTCGCTTTCTGTCGTCTCCGAATCGGACACACTCGTGTGACGCATCGCTATTTGATGGAGCGCTCGCCTGTGCCCTATTGCAACGACTGCGTTGTCCCCCAGACTGTTCAGCACATTCTTGTTGAATGTCCCAGTCTGGGTGATCTTCGCGCACGTTACCTGTCCCGGTACCGGGATGGGCGGGGTCGCTACCGCCTGTCCCTTGTACTCGGGACGAGTGCGTGCACCATGACTGGTGGACTTGTTGACTTTTGGGGGGGATGCCGGCCTTCTCCCTTGTATTTAACTTGTTTTTTTGTTATTGTTGTTTGTTTTGTTTTGTTTTTTGTAGGTCGCAGGCTCCTGCGCCTGGGGGAGGGGGACCTCCCCCCAATGCTGGAGCTTGCTCCCTGATTGTTATCCCCTTTTTATTGTTGTTTCTGTTAAAAAATTTATTTTAAAGTAGCCTAGAACTGCGCTGTTTGTTTGCGGCGACTTATGCCCAAGTGGGCAGTCGCCAGATAGCCCCTTGAAAAAAAAATTATAAAATCAACCACTTCCAGGCGTACCCCATTAAGAAACAAGTCTGGGTCAGGGTGGAGCCGTGGATGGCAGCAGAAGTGCACCACATTAGTCTTGGCCAAGCAAAACCGAAACCTGTGCACTTCGGCATAGCAAGAGACGCAGTTCAATGCTTGTTGGAGGCGACACTCCAGAGTTGGCATCTGGGCCACGCCAAAAGAGATTGAAAGGTCGTCCATGTAGAGTGTAGCGAGAACATCTTCCGGCAGCACCGAGGTGATGCCGTTGATGCTCAGGGCAAAGTGTAACACTGAGGACACTCCCCTATGGGACACCCTCTTACTGCTCCTGTCTGCAGCAAAAGGAACCCAGCTACGATGACTCAACCTTTCAAGAACTTTAATTTTGCCTAGGGACATCCCCTTATAGCATGGAGTGTCCCCGCCGTGAGGCATCACTGCTGTTTAGGGCTCATTCCTACTCGCACTTCCGTCGGCTCCCCACACTTCCTGAATGACCTGCTTTATATAGCTTTTCTCGGCTTTCCGCCTTGCCTCGTGTCTCTTTCTTGTTCTGGAAGC
The DNA here is from genome assembly GCA_963969495.1 of Ceratothoa steindachneri. Classification (NCBI taxonomy): domain Eukaryota; kingdom Metazoa; phylum Arthropoda; class Malacostraca; order Isopoda; family Cymothoidae; genus Ceratothoa; species Ceratothoa steindachneri. Next base: position 142,602,332 of record OZ018331.1, on the reverse strand, counting down.
TCCTGCTTCCCTTCTTGTCTCCATAACTTTGTTAGCAGAAAGTTTTCCGACTTTCAAATTTGTACAAATTATTTCTCTTGTTTGTTTGCCGAAGTTTCCCCAACTTCCACTTTGTACTTTTGAATAAAGGAAGGGTCCTCCTCCTTGCGAGGGAAGGACTAAACTAAACTATGCAGTTTCTGCAATATTTACATATCAAATGATACCAATTTTTTTAGAAACACCCTGTACTTTGAAAAGAATAGACCCCAATTGATTTTTTACAAAGTCTGTATAGAAATATGAGTTGAGGGTATTCTAGATTTTTACTGGATGTTTCAGACAGCATCCACAATGTGGGTCACTGCCACTGGAGATCTGTAGCAGGTGCATCTGAATGTAAACACAATTATCATTTCAAAACGAAGACAATTATTTTATTTATGGAATGAAACTGGTGGAAAGAAAAGATTTTAAGACACACTGTAACCCCTTTCACACAAACTTGACATTCATCAATACCAGTAAAATCTACCCAGTCCTTTGATTTGTCAAAAAAGCTAGCATTTCTACCAGAAAAAGTTTTGAAATAAAAAATCCAGAAGTAATGAAGTTAGGGAAAGTGAAAATGCTTGAAACATACACAGTCCATATACATTAGATTTTAGGGATAAGGAGCAAGTGAAAAAAGTAATAACAAAAATCAATAGTTTAACATGGGATCAAAATCAAGGAGTATCTAGTGTATAATAGCCATAATGAAGACAACTTAAATCATGACTATCCAGCAATTTACCACACCAATGTTGCTTGACTTCATTTTGATCAAAGCAGTGTTTCCACTTGACAGTAAGGTGAGTGAGAATAATGATATAGTATAAAATTTGAGTATAAAGTTGAGTTCCCCATTCAGATGTATGAACCATGACTTACTCTTGTGGTGGGGTAGAAAAAAGAATGGCAAGATCCATGGCACTCAAAATTTCCAGCATCACTAAATCTTTGTTTATATCAAACAATTTAAGTCTATTTTCAAATTTTAACATACATACATTAGGACATACCTTTTTACGGGAATGTTTGCTTCCATTTCAACTGAATTTCCCTGTTCTGATAAGGATTTGATCCGAGTTTGAGGATCCATAATTAATAAAATCAACTTTAAAGATCAATACTGGTAAATATTTGCAAGCTTTGAGTAATAGATTTTTAAATGTTAATATATCTTTTTACAATGTGGAAGTACTTTTTATACACAGTATATAATCATATGACTTAATAACTATATGAATTCATAATACTGAAAATAAGAAGCAATGATACAATTTGTTAAGGGTCTTGAGACGCTCAAGACAAACATTATATCATAAAAGGGTTCATACCATTTCCAGTTCTAACCTATGTAGATGACTGGTGTTTTGGTAGGAGTTTTATCATCATTTCCCATTGTCTACTGCTTGTCTCAGTGGAAACAGTTTAACATAGTATCCAAACCACTAGGGAAGGTCATACTTAGGTGCCAACATGAATCTGAAAGAAATCTTACCATGATGGGTGTCTAAATTATGTGGTCTTAAATATAAAATTCAAATATGAGCTAATTTTTTGGATAGGTTATCTCAAAGCTGCGTCATTTTGTATTTCTAAAATATTAGAAGATATAAAGCAAATCATGGTATTGACAAAGCCTAATCAAATTTACATACTTATTAACAGGTATAAGAGGGATAAGGAAGTAAAATGAGAAAGGGCAGGAAGAATACAGGTATGTTAAAAACCATCCCCCCAATTGGAGCTGAGGAGGGAAGTGAACCAGCCTGCCCCTTCTGAGCCACCAAGGAATGAATGGATGAAAGATGGTCACCAACTAACCTATAAAATTATCCACCAACGAAGAAAATAAGCGAGAAAGGATTGTAAAGAGGTGCAAAAGGGTAGACTCTATCGAGTTTGAGACTTCAGGGAGAACTGGGTCTAGGAGGATATGGCATACATCCAGGTACCAGGTGTAAGTCTATACAGGGCACCCGCCCTTGTGGGGGAAGCAAGGGCAAACATCAAATTCTTGGTGGAACTGCGTGTGTGCAATGTGTCCATAAACATCCACTCATCTTTTACTAGGTCTCCACCAAGAATTTAAGGTTTGTCCTTGCTTCCATTTTACCATAAGTCACGCTGCTCAAATGGAGGCACCTTTTAACCTCCTTTTTCTTCCCTGCCAACCCATCAAATTACTTTTTAATATTCATAAAAAGGTCATTGGCATTAAGTGTGCCAGGACAAGAATTGAAAATTGCAGCTTAGTGTTCTGTTCATTCTCATTTTACAGGAACTTTGGGGGATTCTTCCCACATATAAAACTTTAGTGAACGATGCAAATTATATTCCTTGTCATTTTAGGATAATGTGACAGGAGATGAGCATGGTTGCTAATAATATCCTTAAAGTTCCCTTTTTATAAAGTCTTCTGGCAGCTACCAACAAAGGCACAGCTGCCCAAATTACAAACAAACCTCTTTCTAAGTTAAAACAAAAATGGTAAACCAATACCAAAAACAAGAGGAAAAGGAATGCTCAGGTACCACGTGGAGACCCTCTCCCTAATGGGCCTTGACATACAGAAAACACCCAAACAAATAAATACCTTGTAGGCTTACCTCCTCCCATAACTATACAATGCCATAGTTGAGTGTCCAAGAATCTGTCCCTAGTACAAGAGCCAAGGATGGTGAGTACCGCAAGTGTGCCCAATTTAATGAACTTCTCTCATGCTCAATATTCATTTTTTTTTTTAATTTTCCTTAGGAAAGTTTGCAGCATAATTATTGGACATTAAAGACATTTATAAGTAAAAGATTGTTAAATTTAGTTGGCCAGTTTGAATAAAAGAAGAAATGGTGCTGGTGAGGTTACCAGGGGAGAATTTTGTCTGCCTGTGTGTCTGTGATTGGTGTGGATGTTTGAGAGTAGTTTGATTGCAAGTGATTGAAAACATCTTCTCCTTGCCAGTTTCTTAGGGCCTGTGAGTGCTGCCACGCTGTTGTGACTGCACATAGTCCTCCCAGTTCAGACTGCTTTGCCAAGAACAGCAATTTCTTTATGAGAGTGGGCCCCCCTCTAATGAAAACTAAAGACCAGGGATGGAACACAGCCAAGAAGAGATTGTGCACATCGCTATGAGCACATAAGTGATCTATCATATTGAGTGTAGCCACACTGACTTATATCTATTATTATTATATAAAGATATTGTATCTAGCAGGGGCTATCACAGAGATACTGTAGGTAGACCAGTGGGTATGAAGATTCCAATACCTCAAGGGTACTCACTGCACTCTTGAGTTGCTATAAATCACAATTCAGCTGCTGAACCAGGAACAGTGCATCTCTGGTACCAAGTATGTATAATAACTTGGTGCCTGTAAAAACTAATACAATACTAGGAAAAGGAACACCAGCTTCAAACAGGGGAGGGGGTGGGGCAAAGTATGTAAGCTACCCCCCCCCCCTAGATTTAGAGCACAGCTCCAATTCAAAGGATGACAAAAGCTACAAGGGTCTATCAGAGGTCATCGGAGTCAATCAAAGAGCCTCTGCAAGAAGCACCAATCATACCTATAAACTGCTCAGGGGTTATTCCATATCAAATAACCCAGTTTCAGAAAAGTTTACCAGATCACCCCTTCAGATCCATCTGAAAAATTTCATACTAGCTCCTGTACCTATATGATGGAAAAGTATCAAGTATTAGGTATCTTGGATATTTTTGAAATTGTAGGTCTTTAAAATATTAATTTTGCAAATCAAGTGAATCTTGTATACTTTTCAATCTACAGGGCTCTGAAAATTGCCAAGAATTAAACGTACAGCAAATGTATGTCTTTTTTAGGTATTTTTATCACAATAGGTATAATAGATAAAGTAACCACAATTTTTTTCCTGTCAGTTAGCATATAGTAGACCATTTCTGAGCAGTAACCATGTTAATTACTATTATAGGAGTGTCAGAATAATTTTTAAGAAAAAGTTTGGGTCTGGGTGGAGACATGGATTGTGGCAGAAATGCACCACCTTAGTCTTGTGAAGAAAAACTGAAACCTGTGCACTTCGGCATATCAAGAGGGGCTTGTTGGAATCGATGCTTGAGTTGGCATCTGGGCCACACCAAAAGAAAATGAAAGGTCATCCACATAGAGAGCAGTGAGAACATCTTGTGACAGCACCAAGGTGATGCTACAGGACACCCTTTTCCTACTCAGTTGGGCCAGAGAGGGCTTCCACACACCTGTATGCAGAGTCAACAATCTCGCAAAAACTCTGAAATAAAGATTGGGAGGGGAGGAGTCCCCATCATGTGGAGTATCCATGACACCATATCGCCATACAGCATCAGAGGGCTTCTCTAGATCAAAAAAACACTATCTACAAGTAAGTCCTCGCGGTCGGCATTTTCCACTCAGAAAAGAGCATATGAACTGGAGTGGAACTTACAGAAGACAGGTGGCCCGCACTGTTCAGGAAAAAGGCTAGTCTAACAAGTACCAATTTCTACATCAACTTTCACATGCAGGAAGTTGGAGAGATTGGGCAGAAACCAGTCAGGGTAGAGTGATGCCTCCCCTGTTTGCAAAAAGTGAGTGCAGTAGCCATTCATCAGGAGTCGGCGAGGATACCCTCTGTCCAGATCCTGTTGAACAAATCTAACAGAAAAGCCCTATCTCGCTCACCTAGGTGTCGAAGCATGGCATACGGGACATTTTGTGGACCTGGGGCAGTGTCCACACATGAAGCGAGAGTGGAATGCAACTCACTCAATATAAACATGTCATTGAAGGGTTCTCCGCCTCAGGAGGTAAAGTCCAATAGGCGGCCTTCAGCTATATCACAACGTGCATTAAATGCTGGGGGAGCAGCATCCTGGCTAGAGAATGTGGAGAAAGCAGTCGCAAAAGTGACACAGATACAGGGTCCAAGATTGTGGTCTCATTTTCCTGGAGAATGGGAGGGGGAGTCCTGTGAGAACTTGCCCTGAATCCTTTTGACTCGCTTCCACATCTATGCTAGAGGGGTCTTTCCTGTTAAGTGAAGACACATATGGGCGCCAGAAAGAGCAGCAGGCATGTTTCAAAACATACCAAGAAATAGAAAGGGCCTCAGCAACTGTGCCACGATGCAGCGGAACTCCTCCACATCGAAGTCAGCTGACTGTGGAATGTACACAGAAATAACTATACCTTCTCTCTAGGTGCAACTGCACTGCTACTGACTGAAAAGAGGTATTTAAAGCAAAGAGAAGAACAACCTCCTGCCCATCCCTCATCTTGTGGTTGTGGGGTTGTAGCAGGCCGAAAAATTTAGACTAACCCCAATCGATCCAACCCGCTTCCTATACTAATCCGGATGTGAGAAATCGAAGGAGAATGAAATGGATTGTATGTACAGTTCTTTACTAACAGAAAAAAAGTACAATGATAATTACAGCTTATATTTACAACAATTTTATATTTACAAGGGAAGTGTGCACACTTCAAAATGAGGCTAAATTCCCCAATCCAAATACGATACCAAAAGAGAATTTTATAACCGGCGAATACAACAATTTACTTATATATCTACACAAAACATAAAAAAACACAACAACAACCGAACGAAAAAGGGGCACGCGCTATCACTTGTGTGCTGGAGGTGGGTGGTAGTAGGCTAACTTAGAAGGAGGCAGAATTGTCAACGAAGGCGGGTATGGCGGTTCAGGTGGTTAGAGAGGCACGAAAGCCCTCCGTCTCAGGGCTGGGCGGAGCACTCGTCTAGAGAACCCCTCTTGCTGTCAGTCCACACTTCCACTCTCTCTTTCCAGAATATGATGCTTTGATAAAAGTTTATTTTAAGCAAAGTACAATATTCTTTTAATTATAGTGATATCTCAAAACTAGCTACTATCTTTCCAGAATATGACGCTTCGAGATATTACTTTTTGAGAGATAAAAGGAGTGTGACTGTTGCGTGTGTGGTTGAGCAGTTGTTTTTTCCTATGTGTGTATGGAAGCCTAGAAGATGTCTGAGTGATAATGGGCCTGAATTTGTAGGGGAAGTGTTTGAGCAAATGTTGAGAGAGAATGGTGTGGAGCATGTGAGAACAACTCCGTATGTACCGTCTTCAAATGGATTGGCTGAACGGACTATAAGAACCTTGTGTGAGATGTTGAGAATGATGAGTACGACAGTGAATGACTGGGATGTGTGTCTGGGGAGAGTGTTGTGGGCGTATAATTCAACTGTGCATAGTGCAACTGGAATGTCCCCATGTCAGTTTGTGATGAATTTTGAAAGGCGAGTGAAAGATAGGTTTCGTTTGAGTGAAAGTGAGCAGAGTGTATGGCGTGAGGCGCATGAAAGGTTCCGTTCATTTGAATTAGGTACAAAAGTATTGAAGGTGAAAGAAGTGAAGGGTAGGTTGAATGTATCAAAGATGAGTGAGAAGTTTGATGGACCTTATAGAGTTGTGAGAGTTTGGGAAAATGGGGTAACGTATGTTTTGGAGAGTTTGAATGATGGCATGACTGAGAGAGTGCGGGCTCATCAGAGTCAGTTAAGGAGATGGAGAGAACCTCCTGACTACCTGGTGAGCCATCCGGTGTATGGACTGTGTAGAGAGAGAGGTAAAGTGCATGATGATGAGATTGAATGTGATAGTATGGATCTGTCTGGGAAAGAGCTAGTCTTAGTCTCGAGGAGTAGAAAGCGTACAAAGAATGGTGAAAGGAAGAATGCAGTACGAATGAAAGTAAGTCTGAGCAGAATGTTTCTGGTATGGGGGATCTTGAAAGGGAGATTGAGTTTTTGCGTAAACATGTGAGTGATTTGGCTGGTATAAGTAGACGAGTGAGTGAGCTGCCTGTGCCTGATTTTTCTGGTTTTGGGAACAGTATGAATGATAGTGTGTTTGGGCAGAATGAACCTAGTGTGGCCGATTTTTCGGGTTTTATGAATGGTAATAGTAGGGGTGAGTTTGATGTAGTGAATGATGAAGTGGCTGATTTTTCAGGTTTCTGGTGGGAACCAGTCGAAGGGGATTCTGGTATGCCTGTTGAGAATACAGGGGATGTGAGTGACCTGTCTGTTTCGCAAGAATGTACCTTAAGTTGGATGAGAGCTGTGAGTGAGGAGCTGATGAATGGGGGTATGAAGAGTGAGGGTTCTGAACGGAAGAGTATGAAAGAATTCTGTCGTGAGATGGGAGAACTGGTAATGAGGGCTAAGAGTATGGTTGATGAGATGATAAATAGTGACGATGAGACTGACAGGACGACTGACGAACAACCCCGACTAATTGCTACGCATAGCCAGGGACCAGTAGAAGAGTGTGAATGGGTGCAGAAGGGTGCGATTGAGCACAAGTGGTACCGTGAAGAGTGATTGAAAGGGTTTAGTGAGTGGCTGGTCGAATGGCTTAAGGAAGGAGGGGGGGGGGGGGTGGAGCGAATGTGAGTGTGTGTAAAAGGGCCATTCTCCCACCCCTTTTCTCAGTACCCTCTCCCTCCCTCTGTAAGAATGTGTGTGAATGGGAATGGGTTTGTTTTATTTTTGTTTATTTTATGTATAAAATGATTACCCTTAAACCCCGGGAGAGTGGGCAGTGGGCATGCACCCAGCATGGTCCCTTGCAAAAAAAAATCGCTAATGGGAGACTAGCCTCTGCAGCTCCTCCTCCCAGTTGGCCTGGAGGCTGCAGCAATTCCATTAAAGGAATATGCCATTCAGGGAAAGACCCTCATGGGAATGGGCATGTGCTTCCCGGAGTTAGAACTCTGGGTGCTGTTGCTTCGAGGACTTGTCAGGCGAGGTTGGGCTCGCCATGTGTCTTTACCTCCCTCTGCCTCAAAATGTTAGGAGGGCAGGGTTCCCTCCTTTGGAAGACACACTGTCTCCAAGCCACCCAGGCGAGCCTTGGTGGAAGCGTAAGAGATCAAGTTAATTTGGTGCCATCCTCTTAGGGAGGGAGGGGCAACTTTAGGAACCCCGAAAGACTGCCTCGTGATCACCTTCAGAGGTGTGGCCTCCTGTTAGTCTTGCTGGAGGCGCACAGCCTTTTCACCTTACGGGAAACTGTCATGCTCAAGGATGGGGGGAAAGCTCTAGTTTGATCAGAGGCTGGGTGTGAGACCTTTGTGTCGGCAGGCTACCAGGGGCGCCCAAAGGATGACTAGAACCTGCAGAAGGGTCCAAATGGGCGCAGAAAGAACCTTCCTCATAGGCCTGGAGCAGAGGGTGCCTCTCTTAAAATTGAGGCATAAGACGTCCCAAGCAACACCGGCCACACCAAGACCATGTCCTTAGCCTTGCAAAACAACAGACGATCCGTAGCTTGAACAGCCAGAATTTCCTCTCTTGGGTCCTTATGGGCCTGAGCCATCTAAGGAGAAGCTTGAACAGGGGTGGACTCAGCTTCAGTGTTTGGCACCAAAACTAGGTTTGGCCCAATAAAAGATCCTGACATCTGGTGGGGTTGGGTCACCTCCAGGACCATGTCCATCTCAGGGGTGGGGGCAGCCGCTATATGACTATTCCCCCAATGCATCACAGATCCCATTCAAGTTGTCTTCCATCAGAGTCAATTCTCTGGCTGGTGAACTGACCTACATTGGGAAAGAGAGAGGGGCAGTCACATCTACTCCTGGCAATGTCAAGATACATGATTGCAGGACTGCATGGAGCATGGCCCAACACGCCCCACTTTCCCTTGCCCCTCTAAGGGGATTAGCCATAACTAAGAAGGGTTAAATTGGGGCCACCTGCCTACTCTCTCAGCAGCATTCCCCTGTGATAGAATAGGGGGGACTGCAATTGGTCTAAAAATGTAGTCACCCATTGGGCGACTCCACAGAAGGAGGTGAGGGGGAAACCCCTGAAGGCATAGGAAAGGAGTAAGCCTCCTTTACGGTAGAAGAGGATTGGAGGAGCCTCTAAAAAAGCACAGGGCAGGGGGGAGGGGACCTTTTCAGAGGTGGAGCAGCCAGAAAGCAGATCCAAGGATGGAAAAGGGCAAGCCCCTTTGCTGCATAGGGATACAGCAAATGGGCACCTCAATTTTCCTCATCCTCCCCGACATCTAGGAAGGCTGAGGCCTCGCTTGAAGGCGGCTCCCCATGCACCTTCCCATTATTGCCTTTAGTTGTCACCATCATCAGAGTAAAAAATAGGAAAGGGGCCTCATGGAAAGTAGATACTATGCCCTCCCTAAGAGTGGAGAGGTTAAGAGAAAAGTCTCCATAGAATCAGAAATTCCAGAATGTGATCATTTATACATTATTTGTCTCGGTCCAGTATTGATGGGCTTTGCCATCCTGGTCTGCCATTCAGGTGACAATGGCCTGGTGCTAGGTGATTCCAGGATGGTATGCAGTCCATCAAGACATGACTATCGGACTGAACCCTGTACAGGTGGAAACACTCCTCCTGGTATGAAGTAATTAGAGAAAAATTATTATAATAATAATAATTAATACTAATCATGATAAATAATTATAATACATAATATATCATAAATACTAAAAACAATATAAAAATCATCCTAATAATAAGAATGATAATAATAATGCTAATAATTATAATATAATAATAATAAAAAGGCAAAGTAGTGTTGAGTGAAGGAGAGGCAAATTGCACCAACACTTTCCCAGAACCTATCATAGAGTTCAAGACATCCCAGTGACAGGGCCTCCCTAATTTGCACTCAGGCCAGGAGCAAGTGCAACTCCTCTGAATACTAAGTGTAATAGGCTATCCCCCTATGTGGTACATACATAAAACTATAAATCATTAATTACATTTTGTTAATAATAGAACAGGTGTCGACATTCAGCATGTAGAATCCTAACAGAACAAACATTAAGCTTAAAAAAAGAAAGAAAAAAAAAGATAAATTTTGGTAAATGACTGGCCATTCCAAGGCATTTTCAGTTACATATTCTTAATCAACGACCTCAAATTAGCTTGTGATAAGCTCCCAAACCTTGGGAAAATGCTTATTCATACTATAATGTCATACATAAATCTTCCATCATGGAAGATGCCATGACTACTGCATAAATAAAGCATCAATCGTAAGGGAAGATAATATCATTCCAAGCTGTAGCCACTAGTTTTTCTGTCCAGGACATTCTGATCCAGTCTGACCCAAGGCAAAACAGTTTCCAAATTAAAGAAAAAACAACTTTATAAACAAAATTAAATATGAATTGAAACTAAATCAGTTAACACAATGGCTAGCGATTCATCAACTTGTGTGGACTGCTACTCCTATACTTTTAATGTTTAAACCCCCCCACACACTTTTTAAGATTTTGTCCAAGAAAAAACAGGCTCTAAATTAAAATAAAACTTTTTAAGCAAAATTAATTATGAATTATCCACAAAATAGAGGCTGGCCACTTTCTGAATAGGGTGAAGTGGACACGGGCCATACAAAAGGCCTTCTTGCCAAAATATGGGTTTAATTCAGTTTACCTTTGGCATAGAAAACAGGTCTGAATAACATCACCTCCTTCTTCCCACAGAGCTCTGACGCATGCCATTTTTGTTTGCTAGGTAAGTTTTTTGATATTTTGCGTGTCTGATGTAAGTTTGACGAGATACATTATAGTCCACAGTGTTCACAAATATTGCGTGATTCCACTGGTTATGGTTTCCATGGTGAATATATTCATTGTGAAGGAAAATGAGTGTGATTTCATAACAGTGACCAGCGTGGGGATTTCTGTCTTTATAGTTTACAAGATTACATAAAATGGAGCGTAGTACAGTGTCCATACAAAATTTGGAAATTTGTGAAAATTATACTAATGAAGGTTTCATTTTGAAACTACTGCAGGTTGATCACATAACATTGTTTTGTGTTTTAAATGTGAAAAAGCGAACCAAAAATGAATCAAAATACAAGATATCAAAGTGTAAAGTTAACTATTTTTATCAGTGTTAAATGATGTTATTTGTGCTATTATCTAACATTATTTTAAGTTAGATGCAAGATTTAACTATATACAGTGTTGTGCTAAGTGTATTAAGTAATAGAATAAGTGTTTATAGGCTATTTTGTATTCAATTTTCCAGTTACATTATTGCAGTAAAGATGGGGATTTTACATTGCCTAATGAGGTTATCAATATATTTATGCAATGATAAACAATGAGGGCTGTGCATTACTTGGTCAAAAATGTTCTATAAAATTAAGAAATTATTTTTTAGAACTATGTAAAAATGTTGTAAAATAACAATTCTAACCATTTTTTTTTATATTATATGTCTTTTCATAACATTTGTGTATCATTTAGTAGTAGTTGATCCTTTAATTTCAGTTGTAGCATATAAAAAAATTATAAAAAATAATACCAAAGGCGTACGGAGCATATCCTACATGGTCCTAATTCATACAAAAAACACTTCAAAAATAACAATAAATCTGAACTGGTAAACATATTTCAAAGTTCTGTATGTAGAAAATAAAGGTATTTATGTGAGTTACCTGTTGGGCACTTTGGATTTCTGTTAACTTTAAAACTTTAGTTTTGATAACCAAAAAAATACTAGAAGTATGATTTGTGTCCATCTGACCGTATTTACCAAAAAAGATAACATAACATAACATAATTACACACATGACAAAGGCCACAAGGGCCTATCAAAGGTCATCCGCCTCCGTCAAAACCCACCCACAAAAAGCACCATCACCAGGGAAAGACAAAATCAAAGTCCCCCACAATATAATATAACAGATGACAAAAGCCACAAGGGCTCATCATAGGTCATCCAAGTCAAACGGCCTCTTTTTTAAGGCACCCAAACTCCCAGGAAAACTACATCCAGAGGATTGCATCCAGAAACAAGGGTATCACCAAGATGTAGGCATAGAGATGCAAAAAAGAATTCTAACTTTCCTATTTACAAGAATTTATGTATCGTGAATGGCATCAGGAAAATTTATTTTACTATTTTTGTGCTGAAATTTTGAAAGAGTATTTGTGTAATTTTTAAGTTAATTTATGTAATAAAATATTTTCTTGTGTAGTTTTTAATGATTTACTTAATAAAGCATTAAATAATGTACTAATCCTTGTTATTTATTTTACCTTATATTTCTTAAAATCTTCATTGGCCCCCAAACTGAGGTCTCTATTTTTCAAAAGGATGAAAGTGGGACCCCTGTTTTTAAAATGGGTTATGTGGAACCGCTATCCTTCAAAAGATCCCATTTAAGGACATACTTGGATGTTCTTAATTTGGAGGATATTGGAATGGCTATTTTACAGGTTGGTTGGTTGTTAACCAAGGGTTTATTTTATTGGGTGTTTGGGGTTGCTGTAACTTTGGTTTTACTGTGCGAGAGGGGTCAGGTTGGGTTTCTTCATCTGTGTGAATAGAGGCGATTTTAGGTTGTTTTGATGGTTTGGTTAGAGGAGTTGTTTAGAGTTGAGGGGGAGGTATCTTGGGTAATTGGTGGTTTTGATTTGCAATCACCAGTGTGAAATTTATTTAAGATGCTCTTGTTTGGGATGGATTTGAAAAGTCCTCCTTTGTTGTGGTTCTGCTATGCCAGATTGAGTTGTCTCTATGGTGTTGCCCTTTGCTGGGCTTTTCAATTTTCTTTTTGGCATTGTGTGGCAGGCCACTAGGGTACCTTCTTTGAGGGGTGAACCCATTACCTCAGTCTTGAATGGGATTGTCTTTACACTCAAGGTGCTGTTTCTTCTGGTAGCTTTTTCCTCTTGAGTTTTAACAATAGATTGGATAGATATATGGATGGGGATGCTAGGTGGGACTAAACTGGGTTATAGGAACAGGAGATGCCTAGTATAGGCTATTGATTGTTTGTTTTTTCGCAGAAGCCTTTTTTTTTATATTCTTATTGAATGTGCTATGCTTGGGAAAATCTTATCTTGTATATTTTTCTATGGGAGCTCTTGATGGTTGTTGTTTGGAATGTTTGAGTATTCGGTATTTGGGTTGTACTAGTCAGACTGGGCTTATAGTTATCTGGTGCTGGCTTTGTCATAGTATCTCAGATTTGCTTGAGATTTGAGGTTGAGGGGCGGGTGACTATATTTATATAGCTTGGTGAATCTAGTTTTCTTCCCTTTTCTGCTAGAGCTTTGACACTTTTTTGGGGGGGAGGGGGGGCATTGTTGGTTGCTATGTACTTTCTCTCCACATCAAAACTATAGTTGCGGGTCCTATTTACAGTATTTCAGCAGATGTCCAAAATTTAGACAGGATTGGCAGTGTATTGCTACAGGTAGCACTTCATTAATGTGTATGATGGTTCCTACAAATTTGATGGTTTGGGGGATACTCTGCTGGTTGAAGGTTATTTTTACAATTTTTTGTGGGACTGGATGAGTTGGTGATTTTTTCTTAAGGATGGTGACAGATTTGGCATAATGACCATCCTCTTTGAATAATTTTGGGATAATATTTGTTTTCAGACATTAACGACTTTTAAATTTTCAAAGATATAAATGGTCTAAATTCTTAAAATGATGTTCACTGATGTCATTTTCACCTTCCGGAACTTAATAATAATGTAATATTCATTTTTCAAAAAAATATTATGTTGATAAATTTAAATCTTTCAGTATCATCTGCCTTAGTTCCTTCAACTTTTGGCCTGACTAGTTAGCCAATAGCATGCTACGTTATATCTACAGATAATCTGCATGTGATCTTCTGACTGATTAGCCAATACCATGTTTCATTATAGTTTGGATGGTTCATGCATGCTGTATCTTCAGTTGATATGTTAGGTGTGAGGTGGTTGTTGTAAGTCACAATACCAAATAATATGTGAAGACTGGCAGAATGTCAAAAGCTGCGTTCTTAGGGCGAGAAATAAAAAAGCACATTACATGCAATATTTCACCTGTTATTTAATAGGGCATGTCCCCCAAACAATTCCTACACGTTTCTTCTAGAAGGGCAGATCTGTACCAGCATGAATTTAAAGACAAATGAGGCGAGTTTTTTCCCAAATTTCTGTGATTTTATTACATTAGATTAGGGTTAAGTTAGGTTTGATCTGGTTCTGATTCTGGATCTTCTAAATGAATTTGAAAATGTGTTTTCTTAAGCAGTTTTATGTGTACTTTTCATATTTGAAATGCATTTTTGCTGGAAATACATACTTTTCCTATTATAGACCTTAGGTCGATTATGGGAAAATTATGCATTTCCAGGAAAAATGAGTGTCAGATCTAAAAAGTACACATAAACTACTTAAGAAAAACATATATTTTAATTCCTTTTTGTGATCACAATTACTTCATGACCATCTAAGGCAGTGAGGGCCTGTAATTTCTTACAGATGTATTTGTTTTTCGCTTTGACAGCAATTTCAGTTTATGATTGGGTTATTGAAGATTCTGGCTAGATTTCATCAGTTATGGTCTGTAATTGTTACCAGATGGATGGATATATTGATGCTGATCTCATTGTGCACACTTCACAGTGATCACACCAAATTGTTTCCAGAGTTACAGAGTGCAAAAAGGGGTTATTTAGAGTTATTTTTATACTAATATAGTGTGAGCAGCATGCTGGGCCAAATATTTGTTTGAAGTTGGTTAATTTGAATGTCTTCTTCTTCAAGGTTTTAGGGGGGCTGGTTAGGTCATGTAAACACAACTTCTTAAGCCCCTGCTGTGCTATTTGCTGTGATCTGTTAGCAGCGGGTTTCATCTTGTGGTTAGGGCTATATCGTGTTTATCTGGCCCCTGACTTCTTCAGGAAGATGGTTGTGTGCTTGAGAAGGCAATGTTAGGGTTGAGGTAATCATTGCCCAGATCTTCTAATGTTGGTCTAGGTATCCCCAACTTTCTCAGAGAGGCTTTGAAGGTGGTGCGGATACAGTTGAACCTGGGACACTGTAACAGGAAGTATTCTGGGGTATCATCCGTTTGGTTAGGATACCACAGGTAATGCAGATCTTGCATCATGTTTAGCCTATGGAGATGTGCATTGAGGTGGGTGTGGCCAATCCTAAGTCATGTGATGGCAGTGTCTGGGGTCTGGTGGAGGAATAGGTGTGCCAGCACTGGGTGGCTCTGTGTCTGTAATGTCCTAGATTGGTCTGTCTGAGAAAAACATTCCTTAAACAATAACTTGTATTAAATTAAATATCAATAGAGAAGCTTAAATCATTTATCTTTAAATAAGTAAAGTTTAGAAAATAAGAGATCCATCAAGATGTACAAGATGAACTGTGACTGAATGAAGCTGATTCATGGCAGCAGAGGAGAACCCACTGTCAGCTTATCAGTGAAGTATTGAGGCAGAGTAGGTTTTGTTTTTTGTCTTTTCCCCAATATATATATGGGTGCACTGGTCATATCTGTAGTGAATAAGCAGAAACATGTTTCATAGAACTACGACTGCAAGGTGCTTTAGAGGTAGGGGTGCTGCACAAGCACAGAGTCAGGCTGGGAGAATCCATACCCCATCATAGCAACAACAAAAGGAGACCAACTGGAGTATGTCCCCCAACAACACAAGGTCAGGGTGCTAGACAGAAATTATGGGACTAATTTGCCACCACACCAGCAAGAGAAACAGAGGAATATAAGAACACTTAACAGGGTTAGTAACAGGAATAGACCATAACCAGCACAACAACAAAGCAGGCCAGGTAGCAGGGCATCCAAGCTCTCTAACAACATTAAAATAAGAGGATCTGCACTAAGGGACAGGAAGGTACATGAAAGCATCACTAGTGATGATGAGGATTACCAATGTACAGGTGGAGCCAGTGGGTATATCTATCAACCAGATGAAGACAGAACCATGTAACTGGATTGGATGTGATGGACAGAAATATAAGAACACTTAACAGGGTTAGTAACAGGAATAGACCATAACCAGCACAACAACAAAGCAGGCCAGGTAGCAGGGCATCCAAGCTCTCTAACAACATTAAAATAAGAGGATCTGCACTAAGGGACAGGAAGGTAAATGAAAGCATCACTAGTGATGATGAGGATTACCAATATACAGGTGGAGCCAGTGGGTATATCTATCAACCAGATGAAGACAGAGAACCATGTAACTGGATTGGATGTGATGGATGCCCCAGGTGGTTTCACTGTGAATGTGTGGAAGTATCAAAGGAAGAAACCCTTTATATGTAATGTATGTTCAGAAGATGCGCAATGCCTCTTCAAGGCAAAAGATTTTTTGAAAGACCTGGGCACTAAGATGATTCAAATGGAGCAACAGATGGAAACCATGAATACCAGAGTGGATTTCCTGAAAGAAAATACAGACTACAAAGCTAATGAGTTCAGAGAGGCAGTGTGGGATCAGATAAAAGAGTTCCAAGCTGATGAGGAGGAAAAGGCCTACAGACGATCAAACCTTATAATCAAGGGAATGGAAGAGGCAAAGGCTGATGACCCAGATGAAAAAAAAGGAGGATATCCAGAAAGTGAAAGATGTCATCAGAGAATTGGGTGTCGAAGAAACAGTTGAGATTAGGCAACTGACCCCCGACTAAATCCACCACAGAATTGGAAGCCACAAGATACACAATGCAGGAAACCAAGACTTCTCAAAGTAGTGCTTGGGAATGAGCACTTGAAATGGAAGATACTAAAAAAGCACAAAGAAGTAGATGAAAGGACAACAACAGTATCAACCAAAAATGAAATACAAATATTACCTGATCATACATTTAAGGAGAGGCAAGACTGCACAAACTTAGCCAAGAAACACAATGAGAGAAATCAAATGCTCATTAAGACTGGGACCAGGGAAAAAAAGTGGAACATAGTCCAGGGAAAGCAGAGCACAGAAGCAACATGCGATCAACACACCAAGGAAACACACCCAAATACAAAGTCACTCCACAGGTGAAGCTGGATATGAAATGCCAAGAGGAAAATCCAATGCCAATAGCCCAAGCAAACCAGGTCAAAAGCCCACAGAACTAACAAAAAAATCCAGTAAGAAGAAAGTAGGATTAAGTGCCCTCAAATGTATATATACCAATGCGGACAGTATTAATTCTATTGGCAAAAGTCATCAATTAGCCTTAGTTATAAATAGTGAGAAACACATGTAATATTTATTATGAAACTAAGTTAAGGTCGTATGATTTATCTACTCAGTGCTTTGATTGTGACTCATATACAGTATATAGGAAGGACAGGAAAGACAGAAATGGGGGAGGTGTAGCTATACTCATAAAGAAGAATATTCAATCATCAGAAGTATTAAGTGAAGTTTGGGAAAACAATGAAACAGTTGCTTGCAAAATTGAAGTTAGGTATGAGAAAATACTTCTGCGATGTAGCTACAGACCACTTAATGCCTCGCATGAGTATAATGACAACTTCAGGAGAATACTAGATTAGGATTGGGAAATGTAAGTGCAAATCAAGTTCTAGTCTGTGGAGACTTTAATTTTAAGGAAATTGATTGGGAGCATCACTATGTGGTGGGTGGAGAGGAAAGTGAACAGGCCAAGTTTCATGTAGCAAGCAAAGATGCCTACTTCCACCAGCATGCCAAAGAATTCACCCAAGCAAGAGGGAGTGATGCCCCATCAGTGTTGGACTCATCTTTACCAAAGGAGAACTAGATATAGAGGATTTAGAATATAAGGGCACAATTGGAAGTAGTGACCATTGTGTGGAGGAAATACCTACAGAACCACAACAGAATCCCAAGAGAAGCTATTATAGAGGTGACTATACAATAGCCAGCAGCATGTTTAGTGATGTCAACTGGGAGGAGGAATTTGCAGAGAGAAGTGTCAAAGACATGCGGCAAGTATTTCTACACCAGTACAACCTAGTGATAGAGAACTGTGTAGCACTACAGAGAACCTGCCCAACTGGAACAAAACCCAAACCCAAATGGATGATGGAAAGAGTTACCATTAAAATCAATGAGAAAGAAGAGGCTTGGTTAAGATACTGACAGAGAAGATCAAGAGCAAGATACGCTAACTACTGTAAGAAGAGAAATTGTGCCACATAAACAGTCAGAGATGCAACAGGGAGAGGGCATACTGTTGGGGGAGAGGGCATACTGATGTTAGGGAAGAGGGCATACTGATGCGTTATAGGGGGACTAATGCACAAGTGAATGAGCAGATAACTAGGAATAAAAAAGCACAATGCAATGAAGATGGGAATAATAAAAAAAACTTAAAAATATACTACACAAATGGTCGGAGTATAAGGAATAAGATAGATCTCTTAAGAGCGTTAGCAAGTGAAGAGAATTTTGATATAATTGCGATAACAGAGTCATGGCTTGATTTGGCAGGTAATCACTTTAAACCTGAGGTTGAGATTGAGGGCTTTAACATGTTCCATACAGATAGGAATAAGAAGAGAGGAGGAGGGGTTATTATTTATATTAAAGATAATCTCCAGTGTTGTGTAAACAGTACAATTAAATTAGATGATAACACAGAGTCATTATGGCTAAATGTAAAGGAAGGTAAAAACAAGCTTGTCTTAGGATTATTATACAGACCACCAAATCTTAGTAAGAAAGCTTCAAATCTTCTGTGGCAGGAGATTGAACGGGCATGTAGAAGTAAGCATGTGTGTATAATGGGCGATTTTAATTACAGAAATATAGACTGGGAAGCTCTTGTGGGTGATCAGGAGGCTGAGGAATTTTTGAATGTTGTCCAAGATAATTTCCTGAGGCAGATTATTAACGAACCCACTAGAGGTAATAATATACTGGATTTAGTTCTGACAAATAGGGAAGAAGTTATTAAGGATACTGAGATTGGAGGAAATTTGGGTAATAGTGACCATTGTGAAATTAGATTCAAGATGAAATGGAATGGTATTGATAGTAGCATGAACAATGTTAAAATTCCTGACTTTAGAAGAGCAAATTATAATGGGCTCAGGACTTACCTGGAGGCAGTTGTACAGAAACCAGGCAATGAAATCAATTCAGGAATAGATTCAATGATATCAGTTAGTGGAGACAATAATCACCAGGAGGAAGAGATTACAATTGAAGAGGAGTATGAAAGAATAATTGAGCAATTAATTACAGGTCAGATGATTAACATTCCATATAAGGAGATTAGGACTAAAAATAATGACCCAAAATGGATGACAGATAAAATTAAGCATTATATTGGCATTAAAAAGGGCATTTATAGGAAAATAAAAAATGGGGAGGATCACTTAAGGCAGAGATATAATGAACTAGCAAGAGATGTTAAAAAGTTAGTTAGAGTAGCAAGGAGAAATTATGAAATTAAAGTGGCAAATAGGGCAAAGGAAGATCCTAAAAGTTTTTATCAATTATACAAAACTAAGGTTAGAGATAAAATAGGCCCACTTATAGATTCCAATGGAGAATTAGTGAGTGATAGGGACTCAATGGCTGGAATGCTAAATGAATTTTTTCTCTCAGTATTTACACAGGAGGATACTCTAAATATACCTGAGGTGTCAATGATCTTTCGGGGTAATGATGAAGAGAAATTAAAGGATATATTGATCACAAAGGAGATAGTGACAAAGGAAATTGATAAAATCAAAAGTAGTAAAGCACCCGGTCCTGATGAGCTCTTTCCTAGAATTTTGAAAGAATGTAAGGATGTGTTAAGTGAGCCCCTAGCATGCATCTTTAGAAAATCATTGGAGAGTGGCATTGTGCCAGTGGCATGGAAGAAAGCCAATGTGATACCTATATTTAAGAAAGGGGATAAAACAAATATGTCTAATTACAGACCAGTAAGTTTGACATCAGTGGTAGCGAAAATGATGGAATCTATTATAGCAAGGAATATTAGAGATCACTTGGATAAGCATAAGTTGATAAAAGAATCACAGCATGGCTTTAGTAAGGGTAAATCCTGTCTGACTAATTTGCTGTCTTTTTATAGTAAGGTGTATGAAGCAGCAGATAATGATGAAAACTATGATATTTTATACTTGGACTTTAGTAAGGCTTTTGATCGAGTGCCACACTTACGACTTCTGAGCAAAGTTAAAGCACACGGGATCGATGGCAGTATATTTAGGTGGATTCAGTCATGGCTTGGTGACAGACAGCAAAGAGTTAGTATAGATGGAGTTAAATCTGAGTGGGGGTGTGTTAGCAGTGGAGTTCCTCAAGGATCTGTTTTGGGTCCCTTGCTATTCTTAATTTATATTAATGATCTTGACATAGGTATAAGTAGTGATCTGAGTAAATTTGCTGATGATACTAAGCTAGGTAGGGCCATTAGGGCTGATTCTGATGCTGTTGTAATGCAGGAGGAATTGACCATTCTGTCCAATTGGGCCGAGAAATGGCAAATGAAGTTTAACATAGACAAATGTAGTGTACTTAGTATAGGTAGAAATAATCCATTGAATAGTTATAAATTAAATGGCAGAATTTTAGGGAGGACTGATTGTGAGAGAGACTTGGGTATTTTGGTAAGTTCAGACCTTCGTCCTAGAAAGCAATGTCTAAATGCTAAGAATAAAGCTAATAGGATATTGGGATTCATTAGGAGGAGTGTAAGCAATAAGAGTGCTGAAGTCATTCTAAAACTGTATCTGGCGCTAGTTAGGCCTCATCTAGACTATGCAGTACAATTTTGGTCACCATATTATAGGAAGGATATTGATTTGCTTGAGTCTGTGCAGAGAAGGATGACAAAGATGATTGGTGGGCTAAGGAACTTACCCTATGGTGAAAGGCTCAGAAAACTAAATCTACATACATTGGAAAGGAGAAGAGTCAGAGGGGAATTGATTGAAGTCTTCAAATGGGTAAAAGGATATAATAAAGGGGATCTGGGTAAGGTTCTTATACTTAGTGAACATGACAGGACACGTAGCAATGGGTTTAAGCTTGATAAGTATAGGTTTAGGAAGGAGATTGGGAGGAATTGGTTTACAAATCGTGTGGTAGATGAATGGAATAGGCTCACTAGGCATGTGATAGAAGCCTCCTCTCTGGGTAGTTTTAAGAATAGATTAGATAAATATATGGATGAAGCTGCTAGATGGGACTGACTTTTTTTTATGTACATATGTATATATTTTTCTAAGGAGTGGGAAGATTATATTTTGCGGTTGCATGAATGGACATAATCCTCTGGATGCATTTTATGTATATTGTAGATTAGATCTGACGAACTCCTGTTAAGGGTGACAATGTTGATGACTTTTCTCTGGTAAGAAATCTTTTGTGTGTTGAATGGAACAGGAGCTGCCAAGTGTAGGCCATGAATGGTCTTTTGCAGTCTCCTTCTTTTCTTATGTTCTTATGTTCTTATGAGAAGAAACTCTCCACTGAGGTCAAATCAAACCCTCAAGTTTTCTATGTGTATGCCCCAAGTAAATCCAGGATCAAGGAAGAAGTACCACAGCTTAAATATCCTGACGGCTCAATGACCTTCATGCTACCAGAAGCATGTTCCCTACTTAACAGAGAATTTTAAAAGGTATTCACCAGGGAAACTAGAATGACACTCCAGAATTAAGCAACGTTGTACAGGGAGAAGGTTTGCTGAATTGTAACTTCACAGTTAAAGATGTGAAGCTTATGATAGTGGGCCTCAAGGCAGAATCGGCATCTGGACCGACTGAGTACACCCAACTATGTTGAAGGAATGCGTTGCAGAACTATCATACCCAATTTGGATGATATACCAGGCTTCAATAGGCAGAGGGGAACTACCAGAAAAATGGACCAGAGCCAATATCAGCTCCATCTTCAAGAAAGTGGGGTGAGTTTTCAGAATGGCTGCAGGTGTGGAGTGGGGCCCCACAAGGAAGTGTCTTGGGTCCAGTGCTCTTCTTGGTTTATATTGACAATTTACTTGAGACTACACAGGCAAATGGTAAACTCTTTGCTGACGATGCTAAAATATACAAGAGGATCAAGGGTGCAGAAGATGACATGACACTGAAACAGGACCTGCATAAATTACAGGAATGGAGCCAGAAATGGCTACTCCAGTTTAATGAAAATAAATGCAAAGTCATGCATATTGGAAGGAATAACC
Source organism: Ceratothoa steindachneri (assembly GCA_963969495.1). Classification (NCBI taxonomy): domain Eukaryota; kingdom Metazoa; phylum Arthropoda; class Malacostraca; order Isopoda; family Cymothoidae; genus Ceratothoa; species Ceratothoa steindachneri. Next base: position 142,580,326 of record OZ018331.1, on the reverse strand, counting down.
CAGGATATGAATATTATCTGGGACAAACCGATTTAGAACAAAAAAATGAGGAAAAGGATCTTGGGATCATCATCACCACAATGACCTAAAACCCTAAAGGTAGGTAATCAAGGCTGCAGTGAATGCCAACTCAATGCTTGGACTCCTGAAAAAAACTATGACTTGTCTGGATTCGGAGATGCTGCTAGTCTTATACAAGAGCCTGATTATACCACGCTTTGAATATTGTATTCAGACATGCTCCCCATACACCAGAAGGGATATACAGAGACTGGAGCAAGTTCAGCGGAGCCACCAGGCTAATCCCAGTTAGTGGGCTACACATATGAAGAGACTAACACAACTAGGTCTCACTACCCTTGAAGCCTTTAAGATCCTGAAGGGCTTCGACAAGATTGGTGACGACAACTATCTACAGTTAGCTCCTAGAGACCAGCACCTTCAAACCAGAGGGGAACTACCAGAAAGATGGACCAGAGCCAATATCAGCTCCATCTTCAAGAAAGAGGAACAAGTTTTTCAGCTCTAGGGTGGTAAACAAATGGAACAGTCTCACTGAGTAAGTAGTCGGTAATACATGTATCAACATGTTTAAGAATAGATATAACCAGTTTGAGACTGAATATAAACTGAGAAGAGGCACACCTCATGAGCCCTGACTCTCTTGCATCGTTACTTTCACTATGGTAAGTATTCTTGTGTACCAGTGTCTGTTGCAGATCTTTTTAAGGTGGGTCAGTAGGTCACTGTGGTCAGTCAGGAACTATGGGTGTGATATGCGTGTGTACCAAGTTGGCTACTTGGTTCGCTACAATATTTCCCAAGATACCAATGTGCAAGGACACCTACTGGAGGTGAACACATCTGCCCCCAGAGGACAGACAGGCCAGCAGTAAGTGGATGTCAAATCAGAGGGTGTGGTGGGTGTAGGGGCGATGGGTAGAGATGAGTTGTAGAGCAGTGAGGGAGTCACTGAAGTGTGATGGGTTGCTGTTAGAGGGAGAGTGTTTGAGGCAGTCTCCAGTTGCTGGTGATATAGAGGGAGGGGAGAGGATATGTGAGCCATTTGTAAATATGAAAATAGTGTTGTTTGAGTGGGGAAGAGGAAGGGGGGAGATTGAGGTATCCATGACCATGGAATAAAGATTCACTACCCCTGCCTGTGATGGTCAATATTGACCCCGACAAGGGAATGCCACTACTGGGTACCATTTGATAGACCCTGGCCACTATCACTAGGCGAGATGGAATATGCCTTCTCTGCCACCCCTTTGGGGTTAGGGTCACCACATCTAACATTGGTTTGCAGTTCCTTTGGATCACTGGATAATGATCAAGACAGGGCATGGGTGAAGCGGCAGACAAAAGGGTAACGTGACAGGGACTAAAAAATGGTGGATAGAAGGAAGGGTGAAAGAGTTGGTATAAAAAGATGAGGGAGGGATTAGCAGAAGATGGATAGACTAAGCTGTGGTCAGAGAGGGCACAGACCTGTCACCATGACACCCAGAAAAACACATGGATGTGGCCCTTACAGGGCTAAATGGTAAAAGGGTAAGAGGAGAATGTCTAGATGGGAAAATGTCCAGATAGTTTCCATCTAGTTTGGGATTGCCGGGAACACCTGAGCCTTGTGGACGGCCCACAGGCTATGCTGTGGGGTCGGGGGGGGGGGGTGTAATTAAACACGAATTTTCTAATGTCTATCCATTTACTAGGCAAAAGGTTAATTCTTCTTCTTGGTGCTTTGTTGGGACCGTTCAGGCTGTGATATCACAGCCTCTGGTGCCTCAAAGGTGCGGTAGGGTTGTTTTAATCTAGATGCGGTAGAGTTGATTAGTTTTTTTAAGAAGGTCCTGGTAAGGTTAAGCTTCTCGAAAGCCAAGCTAGGATTATAGGAGCCACCTAGTAGATCAGCCAAAAAAAAAGGTTAATTCTCATCCAACTGATAGGAGCCACATCTAAAAACACAGGCAAGCCCTTTAAGGGAAAGAAACATGAGTCATGACAGGTTTACAGCTATGTATTATATTTCAAGTGATTATTAATTAGGTTAGTTGGGTGGTTTGTTAAACTTTGTTTAGAACATCGTACTAAAGTGGTTAAGAGCATTACAAATCGGTATGTATTACTGTTACTAATGATATTTGATTCTTCTAGTATCCATGAAAACAATGAATATATAAATTTGAATAGAGAAAAAATGACCTTGATCCGGCCACTTTATGTTTGCTCCTCTTAAGAATCTGCCATTACCTAGTTTCAAATAATCATTATCTCGTTTAATCAGTCTATTTTCGTATTACTCACGTTGGATTCTTAGATTTTCACGGGATTCAGATTTAGCATGGCTGTCAAGTTCTAGCTTCTGAAGCAGCTAAAATACAATTAATGTTTGAAAATCATCTATTACTAATGTTGTTAGAGTCAAAATAGATAAAGGCTTCTGTTTAGAATGAAAACTGACTCGCCAGATGCAACCATTGGAACCACTCTAAACTGTAGCCCGTGTCGAGATTGCAAGCGGTCGGCTTATAAAATCTGCTTGACTGTCCTTTTGGGGACTCACGATAGTAGAGTCGACTAAGCCACGTGTATACTTGTCCCAGGACGCGGAGAAGGTGTTCGCAACGAACTGGACGCTTCCTTTGCCCTTTAGTTTTCATCGCTCCTCCCCCTGCACCTTTCTATCTACAATGTTGGCCAGGCCCGGGATCAGGTTGAGCGTTACGCTTTAGATAACGTTTCTGAACGGCGTTTGACTGTATTTCACTATGATCCGCTTCTAGGGTGGAACTGTGTAGCATGGTAAAATTGCAAACGGGCCGCTTATAAGCTCTGTTTGACTGTCTTTGAGGGCGGGGGGGCACTTAAGATGGTAGGGTTGACTAGGCCGTGCTTACACTGGTCCCTACGGGAGAGGTGTTCGTCCCTCGCTGCATTCCCCGTTCGTTCCTAATTTTGCATTGCCTTTCTTCATACACTCCTCTATCTACTAGACCATAATGGATGACCAGGCGCCTTCTTTTCAAGACATTTGAATTCTACTGAAATAAATCAATGTTGTGTTGAGGATGTCTAGGCTATTCTCAATGCGGTTAAAAAGTAGCGACATTTTCTTCTCGATCAGGAGTTTACCTTGATTACAAATGAGAAGTCGGTGTCTTACATGTATAATTTGCGTCATAAGAGAAAAATAAATCAGAACAAGATTGCTAAGTGACTTTTAAAATTTATACCTTTTTCTATCGAGACTGTGCATTGCTCTGGGTCTCTTAATGCTACAGCTGATGCGTTATCAAGCCATTACTGCTCTACGATAACTTACAATCAGGGGCGCATTTAGGTATGGGCAATGTGGCTAACCACCCAGAGTGGCATCTTGCCAGGGGCGGCAAGGATTGCCGGAGGAGAAAAAAGATGAGGGGGTGGGGAGCGATCACCCAGTACCCTAGGGCATCCCTCCTTTTTCTATCCTTGTTACTTTATTTTTTTTATTTATGCTTGTTATTGTAAAAAAATGCTTATGACACCACATGAGGGAAGTTGTTTTCAAAAATTGATTTTACCATAAGCTAATTTAATACGAACACATTAATACCAATGAAAATTTTTTGAAGCTAAAATTAATGATTTTGTTATTTTTTCAAAAACGTCAGTTCTCGATCTGGGAGAGAGAGCCATTTCAAAAACGTCCGTCCTCTCTGCCTCACCTGATACTAACCTGTTTTGTTCACTTTTCCTATAGATAATTGCAAGTTAGAAATTTCGATTAAAATTGGTTGGTATAAATAAAGATCATAAATTTATTATAGATAAAATAGATGTCCTGAAGTTTCTCAAATAAGTGAAGTTCTAGGTCTGAAAAAGGACTTAAGAATAACAGTTATCTCCTATATGCTATATTTTATTTTTTAAATGTAAACTTAACATAGTAATTATTTATTTCAGCAAATCAAAGCCAATTTTAGTGAAATCTAATTTTAAGAGAAGTATGGTGAAGTACTATCAACTACCACAGGTGTCAGATCATTCCATTTCCATGCATTTAAAACATATTTATATACTAGAATATGGGCATTTATATATTAATTGCAGCCTTTGATGGATTGGATTGAATCATGTTTGTTTGATTCTGATTTCTGATGGAGGCTGGTAACTAGGTAAGTAAATAAATAGGATCCTACAAGTATAAACGGAGATATATGTACAGAAGGTTACTAGGGCAATAAAGGTATAAAGGTACAACGACATAAAAAAAATATCACAAGGGTGTCTTCGTTCCGACATACGCTATATATATATATATATATATATATATATATATATATATATATATATATATATATATATATATATATATACAGGGAATCAATTATGACACCACCGCCCCAAAGGGTCTCCTGTTTTACAATTAGCTTGGGTTAGGACCCACGGAATTTCGGCTGAGGATATCGGCTAGACAATTTTCCGACTCTTTTATATACATAATCTTATACTGATACTCCTGTAAGAGTAAAATCCAACGCATTATTCTTCCGTTGTTGTCCTTAACATTAAGTAAATATGCGAGAGGTCGATGATCCGTCTCAATCACGAACTCTTTTCCTACAAGGTATAATTTAAACTTCTCCACACCCAATACAATGCCAAGAGCTTCTCGCTCTATTACAGCATAGTTCTTTACGCGTGATAGGAGTTTGCGACTCGCGTACGCTACTGGGTGGCTTTCACCATCGTCTCCATATTGCAATAGGACACAGCCAATGCCCTCGTTGCTCGCATCAGTCCGGATTCCGAAAGGCTTACTGGGATTAGGTAACCTAGGAAGGAGAGCGGACGCCAATTTACCTTTTAGTTGGTGGAAGTGAAAAGTGGTTTTTGGAGTCCAAAAAATGCAGTCGGGAGATTTATTTTTCAGGAGGTTGCATAAGGGGGCGGAGAGAGACGCAATATTGGGAACGAACCGCCGATAAAACGAAGCAGATCCCATGAAAGATCTTAACCGCTTCTTATTACAGGGGAGAGGCATGTCCACGATGGCTCGGACTTTGTCTTCTTGGTGGCCAAGTTGGCCATTTTTGATGTGGAACCCGAGGAACTTGATGGTACCATATGCAAAATAGCATTTGCTGGGGCCGATCGTGAGGCCTTGTTCACGCAGCTGACGCAACAGGACTTGGAGGGCGACCAGATGCTGGTCCCAATCTCGAGTGGCGATGTAGATATTGACGAAGTAGAACGTTACGTTCGACAACCCATCCAGAATCCTGCGCATCATACGGTTGTAGTTGCTACAAGTTGTAACTAGGCCGAAGGGGAGCCGGCGAAACTGCATAAAGCCTTTATCCGTGGGAAAAGCCCTATATTTCCTTACATTTTCTTTCAGGGAAATTTGGGAGTAAGCCTTACAAAGGTCTAATTCTGTAATAAACTTGGCCTCTTCAAAAAGGAGGAGATCCTGATCGATTAAGGGGATAGGTTCGGAGTCAAACACCATCGCATAGTTGAGTTTACGAAAATCAACGCACATACGATATGAACCGTCTGATTTCTTTACCATTACTATGGGGGGAACAATAATTAGAATTGGAGGGCTCATTAATATTTAAACTAAGCAAATTATCTACTTCGGCGTTGAATGCTTATCTTAAGTTAATGAGAAAGGGGTACGGCTTTGAGCGTATTGGTTCTTGAGTGGTTAGAGCGATGTCGTGCTCGAACGGTGTAGCACATCCCACGACTTCAGAATGAACTCGGATTCGCCTGGGGCTTCGAGGGGAACGGGCGTCTCAGTTTCCTTTCTGGTTTGGCTCGTGTGACGATGGGTTGAACCACGGGGTTGGAATAAACCTGGGCGCACTGTCCTACTAGCACGGAACAAAATTTTATAGGGGCTGACACCACTTCAGCTAAGCCGGTGAAATATTGGCATTCCAGATGGCAATTTACTATGGGGAAGCGGTTCACACGTCCCAGGTAGTCATGAACTACCGCAAATTTTTCGTGGTTCGGGGCTACTGCGGGAAGCAGCTCGTTGGAAACAACTCTACAGGTGTATCCTGTATTTCAGACGAGGGTGGAGAATCGGCATCCATTTACTGCTCCGGTCTCGATCTTCAGACTTCCAGGAGAGCTTTTATTGAAAAGGAAATTGACATGATGTCTAGAGGAATTGGGAGCAGAGAGAGAAGCGGGGTAATCAGCTCACGACGATGGTGGCGCGGGGGCGGCACTCACTTGGTGTACCTGGTTGACAGAGGCACTACGGAGTTGGGAGTTCTGGGAGCAATTAAGACGTAAATGGACTTCTACGCCGCAGGTGAAACATACAATGGGCCCCCTGGGGAAGGATGACGCAGGGGAATTTGAAGCAAATGGTTTCATATCTCGGGGTTCTGATGGGGAGAAATTTATGGGTTTTGATGGGCCAGTCGTCTTAATGAATTTACCGGGCTTGTGTAGAGTAAATCTTGGGCTGTTACTTTTTTCCTTGGGGGACAATGGGGGAGTCTTCTTACATCTCTTCAGGTAACAATTATGGCTAGCCGCGTAAACATCAGCCTCTTCGATGCATTCTTTAAAGGTGTAGCATCTACGATCCATCACGAATGAACGAATTTCTGAAGGGAGCGAAGGCAAGAACTAGTCCTTCAGGACAAAGTCGACTAGGGACTCATAGTCATGGGCAATTTTAGATGAGTCCAACCAGAAGTTAAGATGCCTTTGGAGTGTGTACCCAGACTGGCGGGAAGTTTGATTGGGCTGGATTCGTGCGCGACGAAGCTTGGAGCGATAAAAATCCAGGGTCATGTTATACGTTGCCAGAAGCTCGGATTTCAAGGTGGAATAATCTATCGTAGCTTCAGACGGGAGGGAAATAAATATGTCCAGGAATTGCAAACTAAGTAAGGGGAGGAGCTTGGCGACACCGCCTGCCTCGATGTCACAATTATACATTTCAAAAATCTTTTTGAAGTGAGTTAAGTAGGATCCAAAATCCTCGCTTTCTTTAAAAACGGGGAGCTATACTGATGCTGACTACGGAATTTCAGCTCATGTTGGCGTATTTCTCTCCTTTCTTCACTCTCTCGTTGTTCTCTCGCTCTTTTTCTGCTCTTTCTTGTTCTTCTTGTTCTCTCCTCTCATCTCTTTCTTTCCTTTCCTCTTCCTGGATATACGATAGAAGATCCTTGCCTGTTAAGCCAAGAGACTCGCCTTGGGGCTTAAAACGCCCCAAAGACGACATATTGCGTAATATAACGGAATTAACGCTCCCCCCCCAAAAAAAAATAACGGCAAGCAATGCAACGGGGTTGACGACCTGATCTAACGTGGTACGCGAGCACGAGAAGAAAATGCCTCACAAAAGAAATAATTAATGCGAAAGCCTTGCCTTCCCAATTAAAACCCCCACAGAAAAAAATACACACAATCCTAAATGAGCCTTCACAATTCCGCTTAGAAATAAAATTGAGACTCACAGTCTTACAACAAAAATGAGCCGAGAAAATGTTTGCGGTCAAAAATGGACACACAAAGAGAAATGATGATGGGGTAGGATAATGAGTGGGCATAAATGGAGAGATACTGTTACCCGAGTACACAGACAAATATAAAAAGCGAGTGCAGATTGGCTGTTAATTACTAGCTATGGCTGAATGCTGTTCTGGGTTATTCAAAAGAGAAGTAGGAAAATAATATTTAATCTCACAACAAGAAATAAATAAATATTTACACAAATAAAATAAAATTGGATTATCCTGGACTTTGAAGGCTCAATAGTCGGGCAAAAGGGACAAGCTAATGAGTTTAAGGCAGGTAAATGACCAAACCCCGATTGACTCTTCAAAGGGCTGCGCTGAGCCAAAATACAAATAAATATTTAGGGTATGACCGAATTAAAGGGATCTGCAAGCGTCGACGTCTTGCAGAAGTTAATACTTGGACGACGAAGGGAAAGTGGTCGATTCGAGGAGGAGAATTGCAGAAGGTTGAGATTTACCTCGGAATACCTTGACGAGGAAGTACTTGCGCTGGTGAACGAGAAAGGCTGTTACTGGGAAATCGCCAATTGACTGGGGAGGAATTCTGACAGGACAACTTCTTGCTTTTGCGCTCGTGGAGACGAAAGCGGAACAAAATCGAGAAGAGATGTGTCTCGTGCTGGATTGCGAGCCTATACTACCTTGATCCGGCCAAGCCTGACGTTAAGTACCGGCTGACGCTGGGGTAAAATCCCCTCTGGTCGCGGAGGGGATTCTCCCAAGGTAAACATAATGTTGGGGGATGGACGTCTTCTAGCTAGGTATGTGCGATAACGGATGTCTTCCCTCACTCTCACATGCTTCCAGATGGTAGGCGGGAGGCAAGATTGCCTCAAGGCTTGGGGGAGAAACCTCCATAAGTAAATACATCTGCGTTCTGAAGCCTCTTCGCGTGGTTTTAGGCCCGTTCTCTCGTCCTTTGACCTCGTGTGTGATAGCCACGTGGGGTTTTTAGGGTCCACGTGAGGCTTCCTTGACTCTATTCTTTCACAGGAATTTTCTCTAATAAAAGAGGGGATGAAAGTATTTCTCAATGTTATTGTATTTCAAGGAATTACAGTATTTGCCAACATAAGCTGAACTTTATAGAGACTTGAACAATATAAATTTGTAAGAAATTTCTAGTAATTTGATATATTGAGATTACATCCTAATCAACAACAATGATTTTATAGCAACAGTAAACATAAAAAATGCAGTAATCTCACCAATATCCGGATAATGACAGTGTCTGAATAGTGACTCACCTTCCCAATAGCAAACCAGATAAATGTCTGGATAATGAATATTCCAGATACTGACACACCGGATATTGAAGAGATTGGTGTACTGCGGAAAAATGATTATTCAGCAGTCATGAGATTTTTGTAAATTTACTAACAATATAACTACATAATTAATTACTAAAATTAAAGGTCAGGAGATAGAATAATTTAGATCTAATAGTGCACTTTGAGGACCTTTTATGAATATGAAATATTCTGTTCTTAATTAACAGATCTTGAGTATCACAGAACTACCTGATGTGTCAAAATACAAAAATCTTTTTCTATCTCGGTGGGGAATCACATAGGGTTGGCAAAAACCCCCAAATTTAAAAAAAGCCCCCCAAAACGCGGGTTTTATACTGTTTGTTTTTTAAATCTCAGGGTTTTTCAAAAAACAAGCATTAGAATAATGTGAAAAAAGAATAGCTATCTCTATTTTTATAATATTAACCAGGCAATGGCTAGGCCACTCACCCCCCCACCCCTACGGGGGAGCTTGTGCTTCGCTACTAAGATTAAAATTTGAAATCTAAAAAATGCAGCCATGGTTAATTTTTTATAATTTTCTGAACTTCGCCAATTATAATGATTTTATAGAAGACATATAAAAATAAATTTTCTGAACTTCACTATCTGTGATTCTTTGGGTTTTAAAAAATAACGGATAAAAAAAACATAAGTCTTAACCAAACTAAGATCAAATTATTATTCAAATACTCAAAAAAATCCTCTTCTTAAATTATAGAGTTAGTGATGATGATGATGATGATAATTAATTAGTTTAATAATTATATTAAGGTAAGAACAGATCATAGACAGATAGACAATTGTGGGTACCCATGATAGCCATAACCTGTATAAGGAGAGATGAATTATGAGTCTGTATCAGAGAAATAACCTTAATTTGATACATATTTGTTGACATTATAAACATAAATATGCATTTTGAATAAAACAATAAGTAGCGTTCATTTCTTAATAAAAAAGGGTTTAATTTTGAAAAAAAACGGAGTTTTTCAAATTTCACTTAAAAAAAAACAACCCAAAACTGTTTTGTTAAGGCTGGGTTTTATTTGCTAACCCTGGAATCACATCACCTGAGCCAAAGTATTTTAAGATAAATTCACCGATTCCTGTGTCTCAAAACGTTCTTAAAAAAACAACATATAGAAGGTATTATTTGAGCTGTATGTGCTTCAGAAAATGGCATAAAAGGAATGAAACAATTGAAATATACCAGGAATGCCCCACAGAGGAGTTGAATACTTATAAAATAAAATAAATAGATTGAAGTCATCTCTCTCTTTCTCTCTCTCTCTCTCTCTCTCTCTCTCTATATATATATATATATATATATATATATATATATATATATATATATATATATATATATATATATATATATATAAAAATATGTATATATATATATACTACATAGTCCTATAACAAAAGATAAATATATGTGTGGTAACTCAAGGAGATTATAAAGTAAATTAAACTATAATTCAGTAAAAATATATTAGACAAACTTGAAAAATATTTCCATTAAGCCACACGATATGATAGAATTATAATTACTTGACACTTCATTAAAAAAAAGCTTTCCAAAAATATCATAATGAACCAAACGTGTAGAGATTTAAGTGCATCACCAAACATGGAACGAACTTTCAATCGCTTGAGTATCTCCATTTCTAGTTTCCACGTCTTTACATTGCTGACACCAACTGCAATAATTACGATAATGTAAATGTGATACAAAAGTAGCATTGTTGCTTTCAGTCTTAAACACACCATATTAATACTTGTTAAACAGTAAAGTATATACTACAGAGCAAAATGTTTAATTCTGCTTAAGTAAACGGTAAACAATAATAAAATAATGGCCCATTAAGTTTCCAGATAGGCCTGACCAGACCCTTTTTCCAGGCATAAACAATTGACCCGATCAAAGTGTCACAGCATACTAATAACATCTCCAGCAAAATCTATATCTTTAAAGGAGGCTGTGTGTGTTACTTATGTGTGGGCACACTGTTGACCCGATTGTAACCAAACGTGCTGTGAGGTACATTTTGACCTGGGGTGTGTCCCTGCGGGATCAAATTTTAGGCTATCCCAAGGAAGGGGGGGCAAAACTTGACCCTATGTGTGGACACTGTTGATTCGATTGCAACCAAACTTGCTGTGGAGGTACTTTTTGACCTGGGGAGTGATCTTGCGGGGCCAACCCCTAGGCCAACCAAACTCGCTGTAAAGATATTTCTTGACTTAGGGAATGTGCTTGAGGGGTAAAAAACTTTGGGCCCCTCCATGGGGAGGCCCAAAACTTGACTCGGCGTGGGCCCATCGTTAATCCTATTGCGACCAAACTTGCCATGGAGGTTTTTCTTGACTTCGGAACTGTTGAGCTGACTTGACCATTGACCTCTCCTGGGAAAGTGTCTTCACAGGGTGGAATTTCCAGGGTCCCCTCGATTGGCATAGCTCTCTGAAGCCCTTACCCGACCAACGCTGGGTCCTCTTAGCGGTAATTTGAGATGACGATAGCGCCGTCCTTCCCAAGGTTTTAGAGCCTTCTAATCAACCAAAGTTATAAAACAAATGATATTCAGTTCATCAAATTACATAGGAATAACTGTTCATGGTTACATTCTGATGAAATTCAGTTTATTGATACTTTGTTACTTTTTCTAAGTTTGACAAAAAAATAGACCGCAATCTTGGGAGCAAGTAGTCACATAATTAGAATCGCATCATATTATATATCATTTTGAAGGTATATTTTTCTGAATTAAAATATGATAAAGGCAGTTTATATTTATCAATTTTAAAGAAAATATGATTGATTTAAATAGTATTCGGGGGTGAGGCTTATATGTCTGATGTCAAGGAACACGATAGAAAAACTAGAGGCATAACAACATTTTGCAATCGACTTTTGTAGCCAAATCTGATGTTAGGCTTTTAAATTAGGAATGTTACGACTTTTTTTAAAGTTGTGTGGGTATGGGGGTGCAACCCCCATAATTAAGTGGGGAATATGGGGGCGAAGTCCTCATTTCGAAACTACCTAAAAAAAATCTTAATCTTTGGCGGAAAGAGCCTAAAGTAGGGGGCGGTATCGTCGTCCTAAATTACCTCTTAGCTAGTTTATGATAAAACAAATTTATGCTTTATAAGGTAACACTAATGAGATTCTGGACAAAGTCAAATGGTAAATAAGATAATGAACTACATGCAACTTCCTGGAGGGTTACTTTCACTTAAGCAAACCAAATATAAAAGTGTTCCAAGATTTCTTGAAAGAAAATATTAATGATGATTCTTCATAGAGATAAAAGAAAGTTTTCATAAGTAACAAACATTACCTTGGGAGATTTAGCTCCTCCAGCCAACATCAGCAAAAGCATTAATGAGGGACAGAACATTGAGATGGACTTGAGAGTGCCTCTTACAATCATTCTTTGCTTCTATCTTGCTCTCTCACTCTGGATTGATTACAACAAAACATCTGTAACGAAGGATAGTAATGTACTACATATATACTGTAAATATTGAAAAAAAAATCCAATATCACTATAAACTACAATTCTAATATGTAAGCTGTAACTAGATACCAGAGATACATGGATCTTAAAAACAATATGCTCAGTAATTTTAGCAAAAGAAAAGGAAAATCTATTTACTGTTAACATTGCAGTGATTCTGAGCATATTTAACCATATGTTTTATTAAAAAAAAATGCATTACCTTTGAATGAACTTCAGTGATGATGCAGAATCAATACGGTACATTATATTCAGGTTTTAGTAGGAGGTCAACCACATACCTAGGCCAGTAGTAAATGTAGCGATATGGTCAGTGACAAAAACACCATCAATTGACAGCATATATCTGGTTGTTGTTAACCTCGATTCTCCTGAACGTATTAAAGAAAACTAATGTAACCACCTCTTCTAATGTTTCATGATTTGCCAAACATCCTCACCCCTACCACCAATATTCTAGGACAGAATTGTTTTTAGATATTTAACGTCCTACTCCTCCAGCGTCTCCCCTCAAAAGACCATGAAATAATAATAATGATAACAATAGTTATTTCACCTCTTCTATATATAACCCAACAAATATTTTTATAGACAAGATAATTCTCTATCATAATTTTGACAGCAAATATCTTCGCATCTCCTTCCTGTTCATTAAGCATATAGGAACCAATTAATAACTTTGTCAAAATGAAAATGAATAGAAAACTACAAATATCTACACTGCTCATGGTTGCAATGCTCCACATCGTTCCATTCTATATCATTACCTATTCAGTTTGCTGCGAGGCGACGTGAGCAGCGGCGGGCTGGGGGTGTAAACAGAAGTGACAATTGCACATCATGATGCGCATGTACTAATATTCTGTTTCTATTCTTCTCATCATACTTCTTTAAAACTTTATGCTACTAAATGAATAAACTGAGATAACGAAATATATACCTTACCTTAAGTCACTGAGATATATACGGTCAAACGCCCAGGTTTCTTTTTTTTATTTCATTATGAATAATTTTCATTTTCACCTTGGTTAAAAATTCATAAGATAAATTCACATTGACATACAAAAGCGTTACCTGGCAATGTTTTGAGTAACGATGCCAGATGTCTCAATAAAAATTATGCAAGCAAAATAACATGAAAAAAAGAGCACTTAAAACATATTTTCAAGGCTATTGGTGCATCGGCAAAGAATAGGTATTACATTCCAAGTATTTTATAAAGCATAACATCGAAAAGAAATGCTTAGCAACGCAGATAGATTTGCAACATTTACAGTCACTATGCATTTCGAATTACGTACTGTATTTTATCTATCCATCAGTCCATCATGATAAAATAGCATTTAGATAATTTGGAGGGTTATGGTGTCTCGGAAAACACTCAATATTACATTGTAAATGTTAACAAAGACTCAGCCAGGTGTAATTATATACGATATAATTAACGGATGCATTTTGAAGAGTTAACTGATAATATTCGAATGCCGTTTTCAATAATTTCCAACTTTTCAATCACATACATTACATTTCGATTATCTATGTATTCTTCATTATATTTTTGTGTTTTCCAAAGAAAACTTTCCATTGTAACTCACTAATGAAAAAATATAGAACCGTGATTTAAGGGTGAACTGTAAAAGGCTATTTATAAAAACATTTACCTTTTCCTAAAGGGTAAATTGTGGAACAAGGGTAAACCATGCTTTTCTAATTTGCCCTTATCTTAACCCGCATTTTTAACAGTGTAAATTAGTGAACTTGTTAATAGACAGTGGATAGTCAATTACTAGCCTTTTTTGTTTGATCGTTTACGACATGAACTTGGGAAAGTCATGGTGAATGACTTGGTTTAATGGTATCTTCTTTTATCATTCCTGCTACTTCAGAATGAATAAACTAAGACTCAGAAAATTGAATTTGCGTGACTTAATAATTAGTTTGCAGTTCCTCGAAGAATTAGCGAAGACACTTGTTAGATCAGTAATCATGGTAGCAAGAGAACGCACTTTACTGTCAGGCTGAACACCTCCAAAGATATGCTTTACAAAGGAATGCTCACTTAAAAAGGGAATTCCTAAAAGAACATCGGCACAACATGCAGCCAAAACCAACAAACGTGTTTTACTGTATTCACGATCTTTGACTTGTATTTTTATTTCACAACATTCTTTGATAGGGGAAGTCTGAATAGTGCCTGTATAAGGTTTAATGTGGGAACTAAAAAAGGTCGCGGACCTTTTGGGTTTGTTGGGCGGTATCCGATTTTTTTTTTAGAAATTTTGCCAATGATGCTGATTTACAGGGTGATTTGAAAGGTGGTTATTTTTTGGAGAAATGGACGGTAGAAAAGTTATGGTTAGGTTAAGTTATTTTAAGTAAACAAGTTAGTTGAGGTTATTTGAGGTAAATATATGTAATTTAAACATATATATTTAACATATATAGAAATTAATTTAACGTTTAAACTCCCAAATACACTATAATATCTTCCTGAATAGGTCCGTGGTATTTTTGTATCTCCTACGTCTCAAATATTCACACAAATACGAATACAACATCGACCGGCGACTCCCACAAGCGACGTTTGTTTGAATGTTTCAGTAAATTTCGTTTTCTCGATTTGCTGAGTGTGTGTTCCTCCCTCCGAAACGAACTCGACACTGTGATTGGCGATTTTTTATTTGAAATTGAACTCCGAAATATCTGTTATATGGCTGTACGACTTCCATAGGTCACTTATGATTGTCGATCCGAGTTGAAAGGAAGCCTTAATACATCCCTCTAATGAATGATTATTTCGTGATTGAACAGAGTAGAGAAAAACCTCACGATTTTCCCGGGACATCCCGCCGAATACTCGCTGTTGTGGAAGAACTCTCTCCTTGTTGTATTTTCTCCGGGAATGCATCGTTTCATCGATCTCAACCCCGTTTTACAGAGCCCGCCAATATGAGAAAGCTTACTAAGAATATCGTCCGCGCCCACCTCACGCAAGTAATTGTTGTAGTCAACTGCCGCATTTTCACCTATCTCCAGTTCTTTTTTTTACAAAATCTAGCCGTAGTTATCTCCTTCGCTCATGCATATATAAATACAGCTACATTGGATAACGGAAGAGTGTCACCCTCAAATCACGTTCCTTTCCTAATACAAATCCGCTCGCTACAGCCGTTTTTACAACAGCTCCACTCCGAAGACTGACCACGAATTTTATTCGCTTGTCATGGTTACGCGGACATAACTTCGATTTTGGCACGATGTTTTGCTCACGAAGAAAAAGTGGTTGCATCTTTTCGGTTTTCAAATGAGAAGACAAACTTTTCAGATTCCACACTGATTCCACACATTCCTATAAGGAGTAAATCTGTTAAAAAACGTTATATATGGGAACATATCTAATCTAACCCATCCCAACCAATAACTTTTTAACCATCCATTTCTTCCAAAATATAATTTCCTTTCTGAAATCAGAGTGTACTCCCCCCCCCCCCGTCCTTCGCATCATTGGCAAAATTACTAAAAAAAAAAAAAGATCGGACACCTCCAACAAACCCAAAAGGTCCTAAGTCGCGACGCCTTTTAAAATAAAATTTTGAGAACTTCCCGTTTCCTCAAGAGCTGTGAAAACGAAGCCATTCACTTTTACTTCGAGAAACGATTTCTGTAAAATGAATGGCAGCACCAGCGAGGGTAGAACTTGAGTCAACGATTCATTGCTCATTCACGTCCAATTTCTCCTTTGTCAATCATGCTGATATACAATACATAATATTTCAATATTTACGCATTCCTACCCCAAAGCAAAACTATAAAATAACATCAATTTTCTCATCCCATACACTGATCTAACCTTTGCTTGAAAATGCTTAAATTGCAGCGAGAGGTTATAAATAAACCTAAATTTGAAAAAAAATCAATAACTAATATAAGACAAATTTGGGTGATTGAGGGTGGTATAAAGATGAGGTTCTCGTATTTCAAATTACCCCATAGAAAAACTCGGCATATGTAGAGGTCCATCTTCCTGGATGGGACAATAACCCCTCGGTAATCTGTAAATTTCTTAGAATTTACTGTAAATTTGTAAGCTGCTGCTGTAAACATTCATTTAATTAGATCTAATAAAAAATGAAACGTAAACTCGAAGCTAATCTTACCTAGACTATCATGGAAAATTATAATGCAAAAATAAAAAAAATAAAAGTATAAAAACAGAACAGATGAAAGAAATAGGGAAAAACAAAAATAAGGGATAAAAGAAGGAGCGAAATAAAGAAAATAAAGAAGAAACCTATATATAGAGAAAGACAGAGCAGAAAAAACGGTGAAATTATTTTAAACAAAGAAAAAGAAGAAAGATGAAATAAAAATAAAGGAAACCAAAGAATAAACAAAATGAAGGAAACAAAGAAGAAACCTAAACAGAGGAAACCAAAATAAAGGAAACAGGGGACAATAAAGGAAACAAAAGAAAGAAAATAAAGAAAGTATAATGAAGTAAACAAATAAACAAAATAGATAGAACAAAGAAGAAACAAAATAAAGAATGAAAAGCACCTCAAGAGAGAAAAGAGAGAAAAATAAAAAAGACAAAACAAGAATAAACCAGGCAAATTAAAGAAAAGGAAACAATTAATAAACAAAATAAAGAAAACAAAGAATAAGTCTAACTGGAGTAAGACAGAAGAAATTTAGGTCAAACACAGAGATGAAAACTAGGAAAAAACAAAGGAGAAAAGATTGAGAAAAAGAAAGAAAATAAGGGAAACAAAGGAGATATCTTAATAGAGAAAATAAAGACAGAACAATAGAGAAATATAATTAAGAAAAATAGCAAAACAAATCAGATATAAGATAGATAAAATAAATGCAAATGAAGAAAGCAAAGAAGAAAAATAAAGAAAAGATGAAAGTTAGATAGCGAAAGACAAAGAGCAAGCAAAATATGTAAAATAAAAGAAGAAAAATAGAAAAAACAAACCAGAAACAGAGTTATAAAAATAAAACAAGAGAGGAAACAAATCATAAAGACAGACAAAAATAAACAAGTAAATAAAGAAAGTGAAAAGAAACAAAGAATAAACCTAAATAGAAAAGACAAAAAAGGAAAACAAGAGAGAACAAATAAATTATAAACTTATAACAAGGAAGAGCAAAATAAAGAAAACAATTAAGAAACTTAAATAGTCAGAGACATAAAAAACTAATGAGAAAAACAAAGATGAAAAATAAAAAAAAAACAGAAACAAAATAGAGAAAAGAAACAAAAATAAAGGAAACATGATTAAACGAATAAATAAAACAAAAATAAATAAAAAGGGAGACGGACGTAAAAAATAATATTGAAAATAAAGAAGAAAAATAAAAAAAAACACAAACAAATGACGCAAAAGAAACCTTAATAGAGAAAACTCAAGAATAAAAAACAAAGCCAAAACACAATGGAAAAAATAATAACGAAGAAACCAAAGAATAAACAATAAAAAAAACATATAGACACAAAAATAAACAAAATCAGAGAAAATAAAAAAAGAAGAAATAGAAGAACATAGCCGAAACAAAAAAATTAAGTAAATTAGAAGCTAAATTAAAGAATACAAAAATATAAATATAGGACAAAAAGAAACAAAATATATAAAACAAAAAAGAAAATAGAAAACCCAGGCAGAAATTAAAAAATGAGAAAAAACAATCAAAGCAAACCAAAAGAAATACAAACCGAAAACAAAAGAAAAATAGACTAGAATAAATCAGAAATAAAAAGAGACAAAAGGAAACAAAAAGAAGGAACAAAAAGCGAGAGAAACGAAAGTTAACAAAGGAGTGATGCAGCAAACGTCTTCATCCCTGTGAGGTCGAGATGTCATGGTACATTCACAACCACCGAGAGCGAGTTCGCATCTGAAAGCAACACACACATCACACTCAAAAGTACGAACTTCAACACAGTCTTGGAAATTTAAATAATATCCATAGTAACATGACAAACTCAAGCTTTGGATTACAAAATGAAATGATGCTTACACCCGACCTATAGGAAAATGAAAATATACCAAAACCCCCTCACTATAGATGTTGCTTGTATATTTAGCGAAGTTAAGCCACATTAGGTGTGGTTAGTCGCTAGATAGAGTCCCAATGTAGGTGATTTTGCATTGGCTGCCATTCTGTAGCACCCTGTTTTTAGGCTGCCCATCATTTACTGTATCAGAAAAGGAGACTTCAAAATATTGTGGCAGCAAGCCCAAACTGGTGGTAAAGAAGTGCGAGTCGGTAAAATGTGGTAAATATGTATAAATTGATGATATATCTACAAATTTATGATATAAAGTGCAAATTGGGAGTGGGGGAGTGCAAACCACCGGTAAACAGGAGCAAATAGGTGGCAAATAAGTCCAAATTGGAGGTAAACAAAGGCGAATCGGTCAAAGAAGATAAGTGAAAAAAACAAGTAAAATCAATAATCATTAAATCTACTGTGATAATAAGTGCAATTTAGTATTTAAGTGCAAATTAGTTGTAAAGAGGCGTAAATAGGTTGTATACAAATTAAAATCGGAATTAAACAAGTGCAAATCGATGGTAAGCAAGTGAATATTTACCACCAATTTGCACTTGCTTTTCACCGAAATTACATGAGCACAAATTTGTGATAAATAAATGTAAAGTGATATTGTAACAAAACTCAAATGGGTAGTAAACAAGTACACATCGAAAGCAAACAAGTGCGAACCGTTGAAAGACAGGTGTAATTGGTGGTAAACAAGTACAATTCAATGATGGAACAAATCTAAGGCAAATAATACTAAATAGGTGGTAAAACAAGTTCACATATGGTGAATCCCATCCTACATCAATTAACGACCCGTGGTAATTATGACGCTTCAGCAAATTTTCTAACTTTTTGCCCTCGGGACTCGGCCCCAGCCCGGGCCCTGGCGATCGTTCGAATCTTTTTATTCCTGGGACACACCCATCGATGGGGAGGGGGGGGGACTTTGTTTCCTTATGAGTGCCTCTATTTTGTACGAACTTGTTCCTGTGGAAATTACCGGACGGAAAAACGCAATTCCCATTCGCTAACTCTATTTTAGGGAGGAGGGGAGGGGGGGGGGGGCAGACAGAAGAAGAATGGTGATGTTAACCTAATTGTGAACATTGTGATGACAAGGACTGTGCCAGCGGCACAAATAACCGAGACGCTGTACCCGTTTGTACCCCTACAACAAGCCCTTTGAAAAAATCCACGAACACAGAACCCAGGAGCTTAATTTGCCTCCTCTCAGAAATTGCCGGAGGCGGACGTCGATAGACAAACATGTGGGGCAGGGGGAAGGGGGTCAAAACGGTGTACTCGAGAGCGTGTGGGGTATTTTGAGGGAGGGGGGAGCGCGATGGGAGGTGATTGGGCGGAGGTAAGGTCCGGAAGCCGACTTTGATTGGGCAGAAATAAGTAGCAGCTCCTGAATCTCCGGTAGCTCCGATGCCATTGGCCGTCGGCCGCCGAATGGCTTCCGCGCTACGCACGTCCTCATCTTCATTGGCGCGATCTCCGCCAATGACGTTTCCTCGTGCTCCACATGAAGATCATGAGGATCATGATGGCTGATGGGGGTGTGACATTGAAGATGGCGGTGAAAATGGCGATATGGGGGTATGAAGGATGAAGATAGAGATGAAAATGACAATCAGGGTCACGAGGGATGACGATTAACATTAAAATGACAATCAAGTTGACGAGGGTTGAAGATGAGGCGAAAATGGCGCTCAATGTGATGAGGGTTGAAGATGGCAGTGAAAGAGGCAATCAGGGTGACGAGGGATGAAGATGGCAGTGAAAATGGCACTAAAGATGACGAGGGATCACGATTAACATTAAATGGCAACCGAGATGACTAGGGATGAAAATGGCGGTGAAAATGGCAATCATAGTGACGAGTGATGATGATTAACATTAAAATGGCAATCATGGTGATGAGGGATGATGATTAGCATTAAAATGACAATAAGGATGACGTTGGATGAAGATGGCGGGGAAAATGGCAATCAGGGTGACGAGGGATAACGATTAACATTAAAATGGCAAGTAGGATGACGAGGGATGAAGATGGCAATGAAGATACGAGTGGGGTCGTTGTTCGTAAGTTCGAGTCGCGGAGATGATGGTTGGTACGAACTTGTCCTCAACGAAGCTCTCAGCAGCGTTTCGTCCATAACCAGACATACCGTCGTAGCGTAAAGAGAGAGATAGAGAGAGAAAGATAAAGAAAGAGAACAAGGGAGAGAGAGGGGGAAGGGGGGGGATAGGGGAAATAGAAGGAAAGGGGGAATAAATAAGTTTATCTAGTCGAAGATCATCACGGGCGTCAATGGTTATGAGAACCCATTGCCAATTATCATCCCTTTCGTTGCTCGTCGTTCTTTGTACCGTGTGTCCCTCATGCCCCCCCCCGTACCCCTCCACCCCAGTATATCCGCTTACCCCCCCCCCCCTTGCACCTCAACCACCACCCCCTTCTCCGGGTCACTCCCGAAGGGTAGGGCAAAGTTATGGCACGCCGCTGTGCCCGCGACGTTAAATCAGCATCATCCCAACCCCGACGACAAACTTTCACCGAGGCAACAAATACACATACACACGCGCATATGCGCGTACATAGATAGCCCCACACACGAGCGCAAAGCCCGCACATAGACATACATCCATACTCGTCATGCTTAACAAGTCTGGGAGAGTGACGAAAGGCTTACGATAAGCGCTCGAAGGTCAGTTTCACCTGAGACGGGTTGGGGCGTCCTCTTTTCAGGGCATAGGTCTTACCAAAGGGGTGGATGGTGTAAGGACGAGGATGGCGAGATGAAAAAGCCACTAATACTAACAATTCTGCTCTTTTCCACGCCTTTTATTCTTCCAACCTCTCGTATTTTCTTTAGCTGTCGGACATTCTCCATGTTCTTAATCGGACATTCATCCTTGTTGTTTCCTTCTTTTTTTAATCATCTGCCATTATCTTCCCGATATACTTCCCTGCTACTTAGTTTGGTCTTTCATATATAACCATTTTTCACTCACCCATACATCGCCCCTTAC
Source organism: Ceratothoa steindachneri (assembly GCA_963969495.1). Lineage (NCBI taxonomy): Eukaryota > Metazoa > Arthropoda > Malacostraca > Isopoda > Cymothoidae > Ceratothoa > Ceratothoa steindachneri. The sequence continues at coordinate 142,558,869 of OZ018331.1, read as the reverse complement.
AAGAAAGAATAATCCGGCGGATTCCAAGACTTTTCCTTTTTTCAAGCCTATCTCTATGGGCAGAGAATACGAGCGCATTCCTGGCCCTTCGTTACTCAATACATTTAGTTCAAGGCCACCCACCATATTCCCGACTGCAACGGCAAACTTTAACACTCACTTTAGATTCCAGGAATTCTTATCCCTTTCGCTTTCCCCAGGGTTCGAGGGTGTCACGTTACGATCCTACCATTTCTAATAAAAATCGAGGACGAGATATGGACGTGTTATCCGAATTTTTGTCAGAACTGGTTATGTAGGGTCGTGTTTTACTCGTGGCGTTGGTCTATGGCTTTTAATTATCCGTGGACAACAGCGGAGCGGATTTTCGGTCGTTTTTTTAAGGTTGTAAGACACATCCGTGACCACCGTTGCGGCTATGAGTCTACTTCACGCTGGTATGTTGACAATAAGTTCCTAGTATAATATTCATGCGTGTTTCGTTTTAATTTAATGAGATGGCACATACAATAAGGCTATTAAATTGGTAACACTTAGTCGGGGTTCCATGGCCACGGAAGAGAATTCCAACTTTAAATGACGGACAGCTTCTGCATATTTTGTGTTCAATGGCGAAGTTTCTGCGTACCTTTTTTGATCAATGACCAAGTATCTGCGTACTTTTTTATGTTTAGTGGCCAAGTTCCGCGGAATTCTTGGTTCAGTTGCAAAATGTTTGCTTAGATTTTTTTTCAAGTAGCCAAGTTTCTGCGTAATCTTTACGTTCAGAGGCTAGTTTCTGCGTACTCTTTGCGTTAACTGACCAGTTTCTGCGTACTTGTTCCTTCAGAGGCCAAGTTTCTGCGTACTCTTTGCGTTAACTGACCCGTTTCTGCGTACTTTTTTGTGTTCAGAGGCCAAGTTTCTGCGTATTCTTTGTGTTCACTGACCAATTTATGTGTACTTTTTTTTTGTTCAGAGGCCAAGTTTCTGCGCATTTTTTGCGTTCAGTGGCCAAGATCTTCCGTACCATTTGTGTTAAATGGCCAAGTTTTTTTGGTACTTTTTTTGTTCAGTTGCAAAGTTTCTGTGTACTTTTTTTATTCATTTTCAAAGTTTCGGCGTACTTTTTGTTCAGTTGCAAAGTTTCACACATCCATGTGTTCAGACTGTTTAGATGCATTGCTGAATTAGTTCGCCTTTTAAACATAAAGGCAAATAAATCTCTTCTGAAGATGCAGCTAAACATTCCTATTGCTTACCAGCCCACTTTTTAAAATTTAAGATGCCGGATCAAATATTTAGCAGAGTTTTACGTCTTGTGAAGATGTAGCTAAGCTTTCCTATCTCTCTCCGGCCCAATTTCCTTCTTCTACTTAGTTCCTTTTTCATGGTCCCGCCTGAAGTGACAAAGGCTCACGCTGGCCTAGTGAGGAATACATTGAAATTACACACTTCGGTATCAGGTTTGATTCCGTGTGAGATTGGACACACAAATTTCGGCGTTCGTAGGGAGCTAGTCGCCTAGTTGCGACGAGCTGAGTGTGACGAAAAGCACGCTGTCGTAGCAATTGCATGTACATTTCAGCATTTACTGTACTCCATAGTGCACAAGTGGCACGATGCCTTCTACCAAAAGCATGCCCCAGATCGTGACATTCTCTCCGCCAAACTTCTCTCTCTTTTTGGTACAATTGACACAATCTTGGTTATGATTTAGGCATTCACAACATCTTATGAACATACTTTTGGACATCAGTTACAACGCAATGTGAAATGTGTTGGCACAGAGTAACTTATCATGGTGTTCATGTAACTTTACTAAAGACAGACGCATCATTACGCTCTGAGAAGTAATTTCTGCATCAATGTAATTATCAACAACACAGATCAACATCACCACCCCTTCCTCCATCACATCATCTCCACCATCCTCATCTTCCCAACCTCAATCCCATGCAGCAGCACCTAACACACACTACACACAACCTTAACATACAAATGAATAAAGACGGAATTAACACATAAAACCAATAACTTGCAAACTTCTTGACACAACGCAACTTACAAAATGGCATCCTACACAAAATAAAATTCCACACAACACAAAAAGGCGATTAATCTGATTCGAGAGTATTTTATCCTGATTTCCAATTCTTTAAACTATACCATTTAATGAAAATAAGAATTATTTCGTTATCTTTCCTCGTAATAATTAAAATAAATGAATGGAATATTTTATAGAAATTGCTCAAAATACTCGAGAAGTTTGTTGATTTTACCAAGTTTTTAACTACCATACAAGTAATTACATCTACCATAATCCCAAGAACAACGTATTTGTCATTTTCTCGATACATGCGAAGAAAAGGAACTATTTGAAGGATCAACACTATCAAGACTGAAAGCTTCTGTTAAGAGTAGATTTAGCACTTATACGAGGGGGAGTCAAAAAGTTCTCAGATAAATGGCATAAAATTTTTATTTGTAATAATACTGTAATCATTTTTCTACATAAGCTCCATTAACATCTATACACTTTCTTAATCTATGAATCCAACGGTAAAGACCATCTTTGTAGAATTCACGGGGTTGTCTCTGGCACCAAGTAATGACCTGCTTTTTTGCTTCATCTAATGATTGAAACCGGGTTCCTTTTAGGTGTCCCTTTAAATTTGGAAACAGAAAAAAGTCAGAGGGTGCTAAATCAGGGCTATAAGGGGGATGAGCAAGAGTTTCCCATCGAAATTCCCGTAGCTGAGATCTCACAGCTTTGGACGAATGTGCAGGGGCATTGTCATGGTGGAACAAGATTTGCTTGTGGAGCTTTCCTCGTCGTTTTTTGGCTATTGAAGTTTTCAGCTTCCTTAAAACTCCTTCGTAATAGCTGGATGTAACAGTTTTTTGTCCTTCTAAGAAGTCTATTAAAATAATTCCCTCCGAATCCCAAAAAACTGTAGCCATTATCTTCTTAACGGACCTCTCTGTCTTGAACTTGATAGGCCCTGCTGCCCCCCTTGGGTGCCACTCTTTTGATTAATTTTTACTTTCAGGATCAAACTGATACACCCAAGTTTCATCTCCCGTTACGAGGCGCTCAAAAAAACTATCCTCGTTTGCTTCAATCTTGGTCAAAATAGCCAAAGAAAGGTTGGCCCTATGATTCAGCTGGTCTTCTCGCAACGCTTTTGGGACCCAACGTGCTGAAAGCTTGCTCAGGCCAAGATTTTCAGTTAGAATTCCAAATGCTGAGCCATGAGAGATTTCACATGCATTGGCAACTTCATCAATAGTAATACGGCGATCTTTATCCACTAGATTCCTCACAAGCTCGACATTTTCTGGGTTAATGGAGGTGGAGGGTCTCCCTTCACGTGGATCATCTTCAACTTCTTCTCTGCCCCCCTTGAAGCGCTTAATCCAGTCGTAAACTACCGCTCTACATGGCGAAGAGTCACCATAAACCTGTTGTAGAGCGTCAATAATCTTAACAGGCTTCCAATCAAGTTTAGTCAGGAATTTAATGTTCGCTCTTATCTCAAAATTTGCCATTTTATGGGTTCAAAAAAGTAACCTTTTTGAAGCACATCTAATACAAAGAGTCTCGACAAATTGAATGACGAATTTTGTAGGAATTGTTCAGAAAACATGAAAGTCGTGTTTGACCCTGTATTTACTTGTACAAAATCGAACATTTCAATAATCGGGCATTTGTCTGAGAACTTTTTGACTCACCTACGTACTTAAAGGCCCAAATCCTCATAGCATCATAACTTGATACCACGACTCAGAAATATCTAATTAAAGTGGAATATGATAATTATTACATTCAAGAAATTCTTGGGCAGTGAAAGTGTTAAAATATATATCTTATTAACAATAGCAAATCTGTTACAAGTCCCCCTCGAGCCCAGACTATGATCACTTATCAGCTGATGACGATAGTGATATTGAGAATGACTTCGACGTCACTCTTACAAGTTGATTTTCTGAGTTACAGAAGAAAATGAAATAAAGAAATTGACAACCAAACGTTAAATAAAACGTAGACTTACTAGAAAAGTTTAAAGAAAGAGAAACTAAGAATGAACTTGAAAATGATAAAGAAGCCATTACATCGGTATGCTAATAAAAGACAGCTTTCCTAATATGGTCTTCCTACCCTAAAATATCTTTGTGGACTCACCTTTCCAGTTGAAAGTGAAAGGCTAATTTAGTGTTGGTGGTACTGGTATATTCAAACAAAAGAAATAGGAAGTAAGAAGAAAATGGTGAGATGTTAATGTTTTGACATTATAATTTAAAGGTCTTGAATTTAAAAAAAAATAAATTCTTATTTATTCACTTGTATTTTGCAAGTTATGATTACTTTTTTAATAGAAAGAGATGTTGCTTTAATTGAACTAGCAATTAAATGTAAAGACTAAACTGGTTACTATTGCTTCTTAGCTTTAAAACAAATATAATTATATTACCATCTAATTATAATGATCCTAGCGTGTGTACGTGTGTGTACGTGTGTCTGTGAATTTAAAAAAAATTTGAATTTTTTCTTGCAGCACACCAATTTTGAATGTGTTGTGAAATTAAAAACATTTTCTTTCGCACATTTTCTTAATTTTGTGAGCAAAGCGAACAAGCGGAAGATGCCAGCCTCATCTAAAAGTTATTTAGTCTACAAGTCTGTGTACACGAACCCGTCCTATTTACTTATTTGAGCACTATGGATTATAAGACTACGAACTAGAGAGTAACCATACTTAAATGCTAGAAAATGACGACTAGATCTATCTTATGATCTCTTTGATCCGGCACTGCGTCGTTCTTGATTCAAATCGTTGTCTTCACATGGAAGATAAAGACTTCAAATAGCAACATATTCGCCATCAGTTATTGTATGTGTTTCTTAGTTTGGGCACTGCTACAGAATGAAAACGGAGTGTATCCTCATGCAATGCAGGGTAGCAAATGCCAACTGTAGTTGGCATTTGACTCCCCACCTTAACAATCCCTTTACCAATAATTATTTTTACTTATTTAAAAAAAAAAATTGTTGCGGTTTGAATAGATATTTTACACCTATGCACGACTTATGTGGTACTAATTGTGACCGTAATATTATACCCGAGTAGTACTGTGTTGGAAGTTTGGATGAAATCCCACCCATTGAGAGAGCAATGTCAGGATAATAGTATTTGTCAGAGAAATGATGAGAAGAAGTCCTCTCAAAACGAGAGAAATAGTTAAACAGCGATTGTTACCTCTCCGATATCGCTTCATAAGACAAACCATGTTGGATAACGACCTTTTGGAAGAAACAAATGAATTTCGTACATAAACTAAATGTGTCATGTTCAAGTTTCCAGGAACAGTACTACAGACATTTATTGCCGCAACATGATGTTGTAACTGAAACATTACATCGAGAGTGGTCAGTTTGGTAAAAGGAAATGGTGTTGTTCTCCAGTATGACAATGCAATGGCTCACTCTGCAAGACAATCTAAGGAAAAGATAAGATCAGTTAGGATGGGATATTCTTTCACATACACGTAAGAGATAAATGAATATGTGCATACATGATTTAGAGCACTTAAGAAATGCGATTACCACTCAGATCCAGCTTTTATGTGCCACCGCGAATCGCTGGCTTCAAAATTACTCTCCAGAGTTTTCTACAGTCTATTACCGTGGTGTTATGTAGATGATTGTTTTCTTCTATTACCGTGACGTTACGTAGACGATTGTTTCCATCTATTAGGCCATCTTGACTATGCCTTCAAGTTCCTATTTTATCTTAATGACCAAAAAACAAATATTTAATTCACAAGTGAGGAGGACGAAAGCGCTTACCTCCCCTTTTGCGAGCTAAAAGTTACCCATAGGCAAGGTTCATTTCTCATTTCGGTTTATCGCAACAACTACATGGAATTTATATATGCACAAGATTTTTAAGGTTTATTTCTCTTTCTTTTAAGCTTAATAAAATTCATACCCTTTCTGTCTCTTCTACCTATTTCTCCTTGCTCAAGGAATTTGTGGTGATTAAGAAGTTTTTCAGTAATAATGGTTTCCCTCTGAAACTCTTTGATTGATATATTAAGAAGCTTATACCTGAATAAATCTTCCCCTGAGCTCGCTTCTGTACCTAAACTAAGCAAATATTGGTCCTTCTCATATTTTAGACCCACGACCTCTAAATTAACGACGTAATTAACTGCATTTCTTAATAAAAACTTTCTATATCAGCACTTAGGATCGTTCAGAGCGATGGTAGTAAAATTAGGTCTTTGTTTAAATCTAACGAACCAATCCATTTGGCGAGCGCTCAACTCTGACCTACCTATCAGTTCATTTTTGTATCGGTGGTAGGTAGCGCTAATTTAACCTAGTAGCACATTTAGCAAGTGCTACGGGCCCCGTGGGGATGTAAAAAATTAGTAATAATTGAGTTTTTGCCATTAAGCACAGAAGGCCGAAACAAAATAATTATTAATTTTCCTGATTTTTTATATTATTATTATATATGATATTACTACATATAAGAAAAATATAGAAAACTTCACTAGACCATAGTACATAGTATAATAAGTCTGGCATTATGTTATAGTAGTACACCGTATAGTCCAGGGCTACTCAACTAGCGGCCCGCGGTCCAAATCCGAACCTTCTTTCTGGGTGCAGCAGAAATAAACATATATAAATTGAAGGCAGCACAAATAGTCTACTGACTGAGCTATTGGCATGCACGTGTTGTTCTTTAAAAAGGATTAAAAAGTGCACAAAATAAACTCCTTTTTCTCAGTCGAGTCCTCCCAATCATACTAGCAGTTCTTTTAAATTCCTCAGATAATTTGTTCCCTCTCTGCAAAGGAAATGGGGGGGTGAGATACAATATATATATATATATATATATATATATATATATATATATATATATATATATATATATATCCAAAAAAGTACAGTAGCGTACGTGTAACTATAGGAATAAAACCACAGTAATAGGACTAATTTTATACGCGAAACCAGGTTTCGACAGAAACATCCGTCATCATCAGTCGCTGGTGGATGATGCGGGAATGTAGCGGCATTTTTGAGAAGCGGAAGTATGAATTTCTTGTTCTTATTAAGGTGTTAGTATTAAATTGGCTGTCGGAAGTATTAAAGTTGGGAATTTATTTTATAAGTGCCGATTCAATTAAGTGTCGATGTATATAATTGTGAGACTTATAAACTATTTTAGCATTATCAATGTCAGTTTAATGATTTTTCTTGGACATATGTAGAAATAAACTCGAGGAGAGGCCATCAGAAGTCTTGATGTCAATAACCTTTTCACAAAAGTTCCCGTTGATGAAGCTCTGGATGTAATTATGAAAAACTTGCCTTTGTCTAACCTAACATTACCCCTACCGTGCAATAAAATTGTAAAGTTAGTTCCTTTCTGTTTTCAGAGTTGAAGATTGTTTTCACAGGCAGAAATATGCGATGAGTATGGGCAATCCCCTTTTCTCCGATATTATGCAATCTGTTTATGGGGGATTTTGAAAAGCACCTCCTTCCCCCCATTTTACATGATCCCATAACGTGGTTCCGCTATGTAGACGATATATGCGAAACATGGTCTATCATTGATAACAGATTTGATTCTTTCTTTGAAAATTTGAATAAGATCCACCCAACTATTACATTTAAAGTAAAATGGAAACTGAACAACTCATTGCCGTTTCTGGATGTAAAATTATCTAAAATAAACGGCAAAACATATTGTTCCGTTTACTGGAAACCAACTAATTCTAATGCCTATATTCATTATTTCTTGTGTCACGATGTATCCGTTAAAAGTTCTGTAGTTTCTTCCATGTTCCTGAGAGCATATCGCATTTGTGATCCTTGTTTCTTGTAAGACGAAATTAATACAATCATGCAAATATTCATTGAGCTGCAATATCCCCTTTGGTTCATAGAAAAGTGTCACTATAAAGCCAGAACCATTTATTTCTCCCCATCTAATTAAAAGGAAAACAGATGGGACAAATATTATGTTACCTTCCCATACTCTCCCCAGTTAATCAATTTCGAAAAGTTGGCACGGACCAACAACATCAATGTTGCCTTTAAGTACGAGAATATGATCAGAAATAGCTTATCCAAAAATAGATCGATCGAGAAAGAACGGGGAGTTTATTTTTATTCCCTGCAAATCATGTAATGAAGTATATATCGGAGAAAGCAGCAGATTTTCCAGGGGGAAATGAATGAACATAAATACGATATGTAACATGGTGCCCTCTCATCGAGTTTATTTCTACATATGTCCAATAAAAATCATCAAACTGACATTGATAATGCTAAAATAGTTTATAAGTCTCACAATTATATACATCGACACTTAATTGAATCGGCACTTATGAAAGAAATTCCCAACTTTAATACTTCGACGGCCAATTTAATACTAATACCTTAATAAGCAAGAAATTCATACTTCCGCTTCTCAAAAAGGCCGCTACATTCTCGCATCATCCACCTTAGCCCCACTGATTTGTGTGTTCGTACGTTAAGCAACTTCTGTATTTCACTTGTCCACCAGCGACTGACGATGACGGATGTTTCCGTCGAAACCTGGTTTCGCATATAAAATTAATCCTATTTCTGTGTTTTTATTCATATATATATATATATATATATATATATATATATATATATATATATATATATATATATATAAATAGAAGGCCTATTGTATCGTGTATTGACTCTCATGCATACAAACTCTCGAAGTGGTTAGCCTTCCTTCTTGCTGATGCCGTTGGATTAACCTCTCCTTCACACATAATCCATTTCTCTGAATTCATTGAAAATTTTACAAAAATCAATATAGAAAGTAGCCGCTTAGTTAGCTTTGATGTAGATAGCCTCTTCACCAATGTCCTAATTAATGAAGCCCTCGATGTTCTATCTATCGTATTAGACAATCCGTTATTAACGTCCCACTTGGCAAAAATAAAATTGTAAATCTTGTAAAACTAATATTACTGACAATGTATTTATTAATGAAATGGGTTTCCTTCGTCAGAAATACGATCTTAGCATGGGGAATCCCTTATCGCCCATATTGTGTAACCTTTTTATGAAACATTTTGAGGTTAATTTACTTCCTTCTGTTATCCCACATCAAAATTTCGTATGGTTTACGTATGTAGATGATGTTATATCGATTTGGCCTATAAAAAGTTTAAATTCATTGGATTATATTATCCCCTCCAAGTCATGAATGAGAGTTTTTCTAAAGCTAAATCTACCTAGTACCGTCCCAAGGATAAAAACAAAGTGAGAAACATGAATTGTCTATCTCTCCCGTTCTCTCCCCTCCTCGAAGGAGTAAATAGTTATTTCTTCAGGTCGAGCCTCGTTTAAATACTTTTATTCTATTCTCGACCAAGCCCATGGATCAGCCAAATGGGGTAGGTGTATATGTAATCCCGTGTGAATCCACTAACTGTCCCTCATTCTACAGAGGAGAGACTGGGAGAACATTAAAAAACGAATATACAAACACAAAGGTGATGTCAGGCGAGGCGGTACTACATCCAGTATTTTATACCATATTAGCAATTACAACCACCAAATAGATTATTCAAAGGCCCAAATTATATACAATTGTAAAGATTTCTGTACTAATAGGAGAAATTCCCAATTTCAATCTTTCGGATGGTCAATCTTAATGAAGCTCCTATTCTTAGAACCTGATTGTAAAGAGTTTAGTTAATGATCTTAGAACCACACCTCCTGATTAATGACCCTTTTTCTCCAGGTTTTTTTTGGGGGGAGAGGCTGGGATTTTGACATATTTATTAACTTGTGCTGTTTATTCCAGTCTCATTATACGACTGAAGATGGTATGGTAAACTTCATACCGAAACTAGTTTGGTAATTAAATTCTATTCTCCTATAAAGTGGTTTCACTATCATAACTCTAAAGCAGAGTAGATCAGCATTTGGAGAAGAGTAGATGCATTGGTCAACCATTAAGATCTCCAAACTACTGTGTCACTCGAGAACACTTGATATCTTGTTGTAGAGTTGGATAACTTGTGTTTTTTATTTACAAGTGAAACTTTTGACCTCATACTTTTAGAATCCAATTTTATTTATAAATAAAAATCTTCTCTCAAAAATTATTCACTTTCCACCAACCCTTCTGGACGAATAAAAGGTATGCATAAATAGACTGATATTTTTGCAAGCTATTTTTATATAATCGAGTTAGTTACCTTTCTGTCTTACAGTATCCTAATAATGAGGCTTAACCTCGAAACATCAAATGAAAAATAAAGATATATATATATATATATATATATATATATATATATATATATATATATATATATATATATATATATATATATATATATTTTCTCATAAAAAAATGATCTTAAAATTGACATGGAAAAGAACTTCTTTGGTAAATTTGTAATTTCTTTTCAAATTTTATGGCTTAAAAAATATGGCAGTTGGAATATAATGTATATATATATATATATATATATATATATATATATATATATATATATATATATATATATATATATATATATTTCTTCCAACTATCATATTTTTTAAGAAAAAAATTAAAAAATAAATTACAAATTTACCAAAGAAGTTCTTTTCCATGTCAATTTTAATTAATTGGAATTCAGCAAAATTTATTTTTCGCTCAAATGACTCGATTAAAAGAAACCTTGTTGAATGTGCATGTATAAGCCAATTTTATAACTTCAACATTTTCCCTGGCCTTTTTAAAATTGATGTTGTTATGAAAAAACTCATTCTTAAAAAAAATAGCTCAAACTTATGTTCCTAATTTGGAGGGGGGGGGAGCAATTTTTATTTTTATGGAACCCGATGTGTCAATTTAGTTATTGCATTGATTTTGTATTAACATTATTTTATTTCTCTTCCTCTCTCCTTGTGCTTCTCCCCTTCGTTTCAATTTACTTTTCGTGTCTCTCCTAATCTCCCTCTTTAGACTATCGCTTTATCAGTAAATCGTTTTAACTCTTTTGACTCTGTTCTTGCTTCTCGGTTTGACCTTGTTACCAATTATAGCTAAATCTTAATGTGAATTTATCCATCCCTCTCCCACTTCTTCATTGGTGATTTCTTGTCTTAGAGGCGGTCCTTTATCTTTTACTAGCTTATATTTACCCTTATTATATTATTTTCTCTTGTAATTATCCTTGAGAATGAACTGAATAAACTTCGAAGGTACTTGGAAGTACCTTTTCATTTTTCCTGTGGGACATTGCATTCATTGCGAACCTCACGTGCTACTTTGTGTTATTCATTTCAATTGTAAGAACAGAATCCGCAAGATGCGAAGTCACCCGTCATATATCAATTTAATTGTCCCAGATGTGATCTCTAGAAATATAGTGGCACTACGGTGCGCTCGCTGAAGGCAAGGTTCTGTCCCTATGTCGGAATTAGCCACAAGATCGGGAAAGTTTTCTCTAAGAAAAAGTTCTTGTATTTACGGTTACATTCTATTCAATGTAAAAATGAAGTTACCTTGGAATATTTTAAAATTTTTAAAACGATCCCTATTCTGTCTCGTTGCGAATTCAAGAATCTATCATCAAATACCTTTCCCTCTCTCTAAATTCAGATTCCTCTTCCCATCACTACTTAGGCCGTAAAATATTAACCAACCCCCAAATCTTATCTTTCTCCTTACGTCCGTCGCGCTTTCCCAATAGTCTTCTGTTCACAAGTGATTGGAAAAGGTTAGTGATGTATCTAGAGTGTTTCCTCTAAAATTTATATAGCCAATTTTACTATGCAATAAACTGTAAGTTCTGTATTACTTCCTATTAATAGGAAAATTTCTCTACCCGAATTTTCATAATTTGAATGTTATTAATTTTTTAAAATTTAAATGCTTAACATATTTATGAATTTGTATTTCCATTACCATAAGATGGGGGAAATTAGCACCCATAACGCTGAAATAAACAAATGAATTTCTTCTACGTTCTTTTGTTCGACCTACAACTTAAATTGAAGCTCTACATGAGCAACGCAAACGATTTATATATATATATATATATATATATATATATATATATATATATATATATATATATATATATATATATATATTAGTGTAGTTGGGTAGCAGTCTTTCCGGAATGCAAATTTTGTTGAAGATTATTGTGTATTTTCCCTTAATTAATTTCCTTTGGCAACTTTCTCTTCTTCTAGCTATCTTTTTTATTCCATCTTGTAGATGGTGGATCATTTAAAAGAGATGAAAACAGGACAAGTAATCCACCATCTACAAGGTGGAATAAAAAAGATAGTTAGAAGGAGAGAAAGTTACTAAAGGAAATTAATTAAGTCAAAATACACAATGGTCTTCAACAAAATTTGCGTATATATATAAATATATATATATATATATATATATATATATATATATATATATATATATATATATATATATATATATATATATATATTAAACTCAACAGCCAAGAATACCTTATTGAGTTTCTTATTTACGTTCCAAGGTGCCTGTCGGGGTTCTTAGGTGGTATAAAAAAGCGCTTAAATATATTTCCTATACTTAACCGAAACGTCTTTCGACCGTACTAGGTGATCTTAGGGAACATATAACTAAAAAAAAAATGTGGAAAAATATTGAAAAATTACTAAAAAAAACCCCTAGGAAATTATATGAAATATCTAGATAACGGCAACAAGGAAGATGGCTAGGAAAAAGTACGCGTGTTAGGTGGTTAAGTGACCTTCACACACGTTCCCATATTCCTTGCTGCTTTTACCTACATTTATACGACATGCCGCCTTTACCTACGTATTTCATACACTATAATTTCCTGATTTATGTTTGATTATAATTATTACAATATTGTTTTAACAATTCCTTTTTATCTATATGTTCCCGAAGATGACCTTGTATGGCAGAAAGACGTCTTGGATATATAAAAGAAATTAAATTAAGAGCTTTTTTACATCACCTAGGAACTCCGCCCAAGATTTTCGTCATGACCATTTAAAACCTAAATATATATATATATATATATATATATTTTTTTTTTTTTTAAAATCCTCACATCTGACGAGTGTCTTCATGGACCTAAGTCACCGTAATTAAGATTCTAGCCTATTGTTAGGCTATTTTGAAATTTAGATAAAAAGAAAAAGAGAACAAAAAACAAAAGAAAAAAGACAAAAACAAAAGAATAAATACCTCAACAAGAATGAAGCACGTTCTGGCGTCGGGAGTAGGTCGCCTCCTCCCGGCGCAGCAACAGAGAGAGTCAAATAAATTGGAGGAATCCAGCCTCATCCAAAATATCAGATAGTCCACCAGTCTGTGTACACGAACAAGTCCTAGGTACAAGGTGAAAGCGGTAGCGACTTCGCTCACCTAGTACCGTAATAGGTAACAGGCGAGAAGATCACCCAGACTGGGACATTGGACAAAAATGTGCCAAACAGTCTGGGGCCTAACGCAGTCGTCGAAGTAAGATGCAGGGGGGCGTTCCATCAAATGATTGTGCGTCCCGCGAGTGTGTCTAATTTGAAGGCGACAGAAAGCGAGCTGAAGTCGTCGCAGCATTTGGGGGAAGGTCTATGAAGACAGACAAAGAGCCTGGTAGTGCCCCGCTGACTTAAAACAGAGGGAATACAGCATGGAAGCCGACCACCTCCTGTAACTTGGAGCCATCGGTGTACACTGACACCGATCCAGCGTGATACGAAGTATGCTCCAGAAGGTTGAACGCAATATCATCGTTGCTGTGGAAGCTTTGAGAGTAGAGGCGTGGTGACAAATAATCATGGTTGTGTCCTGTGCAGAACCAGAGACGCCACCGATAGGAGAGCTACACCGAGATCTCGAAGGAGTTTCCTAGCCCTGAACCCAGAAGGCATAGGACATGAGTAGCGTCTCTCGGCGGCATAAGTAACATCAAGATCGGCTGTGAATGCAAAGGGAGCCGTTGCCGACTGAGGGAGGCGTGAGCTCGCGCGTACAGGTGCATAATCCACTTTACACGGCGCCAAGTGAGCGACACATTCCCAGCATTGACAAGAAGGCTCTCAATGGGAGATGCGTGGAAGGGACTGATCGCCAAGAGAAGAGAAGTGTGGTGGATCGAATTCACCTTCATCAATACACGCTCGGCTGAGGATGCATAAAAGTCTCATCCGTACTCCAGTTTCGAACGAACAAAGGATCGGTAGAGAAGCAAGGTAGTAGCTCTATCAGCACCCTAGATGCTGAACGTCACGAAACGAATAATATCCATTGCGCGGATACAAGAGAACATAAGGCTGGGAATATGAGCCTCCCAGGTGAGGCGTCGGTCGAAACAAGACCAAAGAAATGGTGCAAATCCATAACCTCAGGCTAAAGAGTGTGACGCTGTCTCCCTCTAATCATACACGGAATCGACGATCTAGCAGAAATCCTGAAATAGTGATTGGGAGGCATCCTCTCACCCATATCGTGTGCACTCCCCATGATAAAAAATCGCTATGCGGTATCATATGCCTTCTCTAAATCGAAAAATAGCGTGGCATAGTGCTGTCTACGAAGACCTCGCGGACGGCATTATCCAGTCGGATCAGAACATTCGACATTGACTAGAACTTGCGGAAGCTGCACTGTTCAGAAGTCTTCTTGGCCTTCAATGTTCAGGAAAAGGCTACTCTAACATTAACCAATTTCTCCATCAACTTGTATACGCAGGAGGTTAGAGTGATTGGGCGGCAACCGACAGGGATAGGTGACCCCTCTCCGGTTTACGAAAAGCGAGCACAATAGTCACTTGCCAGAAGTCTGGGAGGATACCCTATGTCCAGATCCGGTTTAAAAGATCTAACAGAATGGCCATGCCTCGCTCACCCAGATGTTGAAACATGGCATACGGATCAACCGGACATCGTAGAGAGCAAGAGCGATGTCCGCACACAAAGCGAGAGCAGAAGGCAACTCATGAAGGTAAACAAGTCGTTGAAGTGTTATCCACCTCTGGATGTAATATCGAGTAAGCGGCCTTCAGCGACATTACGACGTACATTCTAGCTGAGCCGTACCTCGGCTAGAGAATGCAGAGAAAGCGGTTTCGAAGGATTCCGCCACGGGCGCGGGATCCGAGATTGCTGCCCCATTGTCTTGGAGAACGGGAGGCGGGTTCTGCGTTTCTTGATGCGAATCCTTTTGACTCACTTTCTCAGCTCTCCAAAAGGGTCTTTCAGTCAAGTGAAGTCATGTATACCCGACAGGAAGAGCGAGTGGGAGGGCCGTCTCACACTCGGCTGACCACCACGGAAGCGGGCGATGTGCAAAGCTGCAGGATGCTTTATAAATAGTAGTTAGGCCCACAACGATGAGGTTGCCTAAGAAGAACTCAACGGCCTCATGCACCGAATTAAAATCCTCGATTGGGACAGCAAAATCAGTCCTTTCTTGAAATGCGGACCACCGCGCTCGCACTAACGCACTGGACGAAGGGGAGGGTGGGGGGGATTTCGGGGGGCAGTTGTCCAGAAAACTATATTTGAATGGGAAAGTGATCTCTTCAATGGAGGTTATCGACCACCTCCTCCTGAAATCATGATGTGCATCCAAAGAACACAAAGACAGCGTAAATGGAAAAAAAAAAATGAAGCGGTTCTAGGTCAGTGATGCGTAAACCTATCCATTTTTAGGACACTTATCTCCACCTCGTCGATCAGGTCCCTAAAGACCTGACACCTGGAATTGATCGGATAGTCTCCAATAAGGGAGTGTCTACGGTTCAACCCCTTAAGCAGTAGAAAGGGCCTCGTCAACCGTGCCTCGACGTAGCGGAAGTCTCCCGCGTCGAAGTCGACGATCCATTCCACCTTGAGTGTCGGCGTAGGAGCAGAAGCTTCATTGATGCTGTCCTCCTAACAGTGGGCAGCTTTAGGAACCCTTAAAGACGGCCTCACGATCACCTTTAGGGGTGTTGCCTCCAGGAAAGCACCCGGAGGAGGGGGTTATAATCTGTAGATTGGTTCCAAATGGGCCTATAAACGGCCATACTTGAAGGCCCGGAGGGCCCAGGAGCAGAAAGGGCCTTTTTAAAATTGAGACATTAGACGTTCCGGGCAGCGCCGAGGCAGCCTGAACGGCCAGGATTTGCTTCTCCATGTGAAGGGCGACACATTCCTTCGAAGAAGCGCGGTGCTGCTCTCCGCAATTGACACATTTGACATACACGATAGAGACTTATCGTTTATAGCCTTAGAGTAACTTACACACAACTCGGGTAACCCGACTTTTCATTGGTGTTTCGTATTAACCGGTTATTAACAGGATACTTATTGTACTGAAACTGAAAATGTGACAGGATAATAAAAAACTATATGAATCATTCATATATTTATTTAATTATTACTTTGCACAATTAATAAAACAATTAGTAATGAATAAAACATTAGTTTATTTATTTCTAACAATTATTTTTTAAATAATCTCTCAAAAAACATAATGAGTGTAGTGTTGCTTCAGACAAACGAGATCTGAATTTTATTACAAATTGACCAGCAGCTGAAAAGGCTCTTTTGGCCTGAACGATGGTTGCTTGCATTGACAACAAAGCACTATATAGTTTTCTAATATTGTCGGTTCTAGTTGGTGCAGCTTCAAAACATTTAAGTTCATTTATTATGCTGGAATTAACTACTTTTGTTAAGTTAAGAATTTCTAGAGCGTTATTGTATTCGCTTAAAACATCGCCCCTTTCATTGTTAGTCACTCTATCCGCACTTTCCGGTGATTCGTGGAACAATTCTTGCCTTCTTGACGTTCATTGTATAATCTCCGGTAGAGACATTCACAAAAGTTTCTTATGTTTGCCTTCAACGAGAACTTAACAAATTTTGTCTTGCGTAACAGATCTAGATCATGAAGAAATAGTGCAAGTATGACAGCATCGTTTTGACATCTACTAGCAATTTTTTCAGAAAGGCATTGTTGATGTAATTGGGTAGAGATAATATTTTTCATACTCTCCAGCTTTGACAATAGAAACTGAATCGATATTTCTGCTTAAACCAAATTTGAGTTTTCAGAGCACAGATTCTTCAAAACTATTTGCACAGGGTTGAGTGCATCAGTAATATTTTGGAGAGTACACCATTCAATATCAGTTATTATTTCCGTGGAGCCAACTACTCTGAGAGCTTTAGAAATATATTTTTAAATTTAAGAAACATTTCAAGCATGGTAAGAAGACTATTACAGCGTGTTTTGAAATCTAATAAAAGTTTTAATTCTGATCCATGTTCACCTTTTACAAAGTCTTGCAAAGGCTAATTTTTTAATGGTGATTTACGAAATAATTTGCATATCTTTCTAGTTTTATCAATAATATATCTATAATTTTCATTAACTTTTTCAAAGCAAGAATCTTCATCATTTGTATTGTTGTTAAGAAAATTCAGATAAATCAAGGTCTTCGTCACTATCATTATCAACATCTGGGTCTGGCTCTTCATTCATAATTTTACTTTGCTTGCAATAGAGTACATCACCAACAGTTAAATGAATCGTGTGAGCAATGCACTACTGATGAAATCGTTCAATTTCATTTCCAATTTTCATCATTACAGAAGTTACATCTGTTTTAAAACCAACTATGTGATGGTTCAGATCTAATCCAAATTTCTCAATTTTTTTTAGAAATTAATTCGATAAGTTTTGAACTGTTTATTGATCCATTTAATTTCACAAGACCTATAGCTACCAGAGTTTGCTTTCGTCATGAACATTGATATTAAAAAATCGTCTGTTTTGAAGTGATGTGTATTCGTATAAATTTAAAAGAACATCTTACTCAAAATTTTGACATGATTCGTGAAGTAAGAATGCAAATCACGTTTCTTTTCGGCAGTGTAGTTGAGCACCATATTTCTAACACAAGAGGCATCGGTAGGAGGAAACTCTCCTGAATAGAAACACTATTTGTAACTGTGTTAAAGCTAATGCCATCTGAAGTAGCTAACTTTGCAACATCTTCTTCAATTCTTTTATCGATAGTTTTCTTGTTTTCCTCATTTATCTCGGTAACTATTTCCCTATGAACCGTTCTCAAATGATATGCAAGAGATGACGTGGAACCGCCGGCACATTATAAACCTTTTGCATATATTGTACATTTCTCTTCATCTTTCTTTTGTTTATCAAAACTACGCCAAGCATCTGACTTTTTTTCTCTTCCGCAGAATTTGGGAAGGTTATGACCGCTTAAACAAAGAAATAATGTACCGAAGTAATAGTTACTAGCGGTTACCTTTCAAGGTAACCTAAACACGGATTCTCGCACATCTGGCTTACATAAATTCTCTTAGTTGGTTAATACCCTGTTCGTAGTTAATATTAGAATTGAAAATAAATAAAATTTAAATAACTGAATAAATATATTGTTTCATTAAACCATTTATAGGTTAAATATGATCTATCCTTATTTGGTTTAAATTAACAATAATCTGCTTTTATCAGCTAATAACAATCAGCTTTCATACAATACATTACTTGATGCCACAATATTCGGTTAATCAACAGTTAACCGGTTATTAACCGCTTTTTTGTTAACCGGTTTTAATAAATTATTAACCAAATAAACTTAACCGGTATAAGCCCTAATTTGAATGTCTACACGAGTGATTCTTATGGCCGAAGCGGTGGTAGTAGTAGCACATCTGCGGCACTAGCACGAATGCCTTCACGCGGCGAGCTCTAAGGTAATGTGTTCTAAGGAGTAGTCCACGAGTTTCCTCACATAAACCCCTCATTTTACGAAGTTATTGTTAGAATGCAGCGTCACACTCACCGGAGAGTCATTAAATGTCTGAAAGGCACTAATCATGGCCGCCTCGGAAGGGTCGGACGCATTCGCCAGAAGGTTCCCGTCCGAGAAACGGGTGACCTTCGGCTCTCTACCAATCAAGCTAGCTAATACTCCCATCTGAGGGATCGTGTTGCCCTTGGCCAACATGCTGTCATCAGTGAATCGAATAGCCAGAAAGCGGGCGAGCTCAAAAACTCCATGTGTCGCTCAATGAGGGACATAAACAAGGCTCTGCTCAATGTACTTGTGACTTTGGTCTTTCTCTGGGTGGCCCAACACGAGGGCGACCCGGGGTTAGACGTGACGATCTTTGCCTGGTCACTTGCCGAAACGGCAGCGGACCCGTCCGTTCCCGGAGCCTCCGAGGAGTAATAGGAACCCTTATTCTTTTTTGTCTTTCTTACTTTTTTTAGGAGAGGAGTTCGAGGCGTGAACCCGCTTCTCGCCACCCGGGAAGGAACCCCAAGGCCAAATGGACCGGCCTCAGCAAGATCCTTCTCTGAAATGAAGAAGGTCTTAGTTGTCAAGGGAGCACCAGTTGGGGGAGGAGGTTTCTCCCTTTGTAATCCTTAGGGACTTGACCCACGTGAAGAGAATCTAGCAGAGAGGCGGATTTAGGTTTGGTGTTTGGCAGCGAGCCCAGCTTCGCCCCCATGGAAGATCTTGCCATATGTAGGTGGATTGCCTCCGGGACCATGTCCACTCACCCCACTCCCCAGGCATTTCGGGTCCCAATCGAGGAATGTATTTCCTTGGTTCTTCTTTGGGAAAGAGAGGGGAGGGGGCAGGCGCACCAACCCCCCTGAAAACTAGCAATGCAAGACTAGGATTGTAGGGGGGCACGGATCTGTGGGCCCTGATTCCTTGTCCCTATAAAAGGGTTGGTTCTATCAAGTCGCTCGCACCGGGAGAGGTCCATTTTGGTCCGCCTGCCTGCTCTCGTGGCAGCCCCCTGTGCTGCGAAAGAGGGGACTGCCGCTGTTGAAAAGATGGAATCGCCCATGGGCACCTCCAAAGAAGGAAGTTAGGGGGAAGCCGCTCCACCGTAGATTTCTGCGAGGAGTAAACCTACACTCCAGTGGAAGTGAGTTGGAGGGGGCCTCTGACAAAACTTAGGGGGGATGGGGCTTCTTTTTTCAGGTTGGTCTGCCCGTGCGCGACTCTAAAAATCGCAGAGGTATCAAAGGGGGCGTCTGCTAAAGACGTTACTAAATTATTGGCATAGGCCAAAGGTGATTTCTTAGACCATCGTTTGGCTCGTATCTTAGACTTTACTGACTCTCAACCAATGCTTTTTAGTTCCTTATTTCTAATCGCTTTGCAATTACCTGTAACTTATGCTTCAAAGCCTAATAATAATCACTTGTAATTTATATTTAAGACTTATTCTTAAAGGAATTGAAACAACTAGTATGTTATTCTGAAAGGCTTTTTAGCCACTAGTAACGTATACTTAAGGCTTTGTGATTAATATTAAATCTTTCCTAAAAGCTTAGGCCTTACTAATAACCTATTCTTAAAGGATTTATAATTACTACTAACTTATTCTTAAAGCCTTTTTAATAACTAGTAACTTATTTTTAAAGGCCTTTTGATCAACAGTAACTTATTACTAAAGGTTTTGCAATTACTAGTAATCTATTCCTAAGGATTTTGAAATTACTAGTAACTTATTCTTATCAGGGTTTGAAATTACTAGTAGAATTCTTAAGGGCTTTGAAATTACTATTAAAATATTCCTAAAGGATTTGTATTTTAATTACTAGTAACTTATTCTCAAAGGATTTGTAATTGGTAGCTTATTCTTATATTCCTTTTAACTACTAAGATTATTTTAAGGCTTTGTGATTACTAGTAAATCATTCCTGAAGTCTTCGCAATTACTAGTAATTTATTCTTAAAGGTTTTGAAATTACTAGTAACCTATTCCTAAAGACTTTTTCATTACTACTAACATTATTAAAGGCTTTGTTATTACTATTAACCTATTCCCCAAAGCTTTATAGTTACTAATAACATTCTTAAAGGCTTTGAAATTACTAGTAACCTATTCTTAAAGGTGATGAAATTACTAATAACATTTAGTAGAGGCTTTGAAATTACTTGTAATATATCCCTAGAGGCTTCGTAATTACTAGTAACTTATTCTTTAAAATTTACTATTATTAGTAACTTATTTCTAAAGGCCTTTTAATTACGATTAATTTATTCCTAAAAGGTTTGTATTTACTAGTAACTTATTTTAAAAGCCCTTTAATTACTAGTAAATTATTCCTAAAGGCTTTGTAATTACTAGTAACGTATCATTAAAAGCTTTTTAACTCCAGTTAACCTATTCATAAAAGCTTTATAATTACTAGTAATTTATTCCCAAAGGGCTTTAATTACTAGTTTGACGAGATATTTTCCCCATTTTTCTTTGAAATAGTTCTGTGACTATCGAGATCATTCCTACTAGTGTTCCAGTTACATTTTCGTTTTCTCGCTCTTTGGTGTCAATGTGATCCTAGTAGCACTAGGAGAGAGAGAGACTTGGCATCGTTGTCCTTGTCATGCCTTTATATCACTATCCCCTTTCTTGTTGTTCCTCCTCATCGAACGCGCTGCCTCCGTTGGTCCTTGTCGCTTGAGTCCTTTCAGTCAATGGAGTCTTCCCTAACGATCCTTAAGTCCCTTTCCACGACTTCCCAGAGAGGGGAGGTTCCTTCGTTGTAGGTTGGAGGGGGCGGGGGACACGAGAGTTGCGTGCCTTCTCCACTACTAGCGTCCCAAGTTGTTTAGTCGTTATATTGTTTCCCAAATTACTCGTGTCAGATTTTTCAAAATGTTTCGGACAAAGGTATGTTAATGACTATATAATTATTTATATGTTCTATAAGGCTTAGAATAATTTTGAATGGCTGGCGCCGAAGCTTTGCTGTGTTTTTTATGGCAAGTAATAGTATTTTTTCTCACGCGTAAGGTTAGGAAATTATAGTGATAAAAATATTTAAAAAATAGTCAAATGTTAATGCTAATATTTTTTTATATCAATGGTTAAAAGTTAAGTAAATAAAGTTGAATAAAATGTATAAAGGAAAGGGGGGTGGGATTTGGCCACCTGTTTCGAAACCAACCCGTTTCAAAATGTTTCCACAGTTATGCTTGAAATAGCGTAATAAGATAAAAATTTCATTGGTAAATACCCGATCTAGTTTATTTATAATTAAATATACTCCAAACACTTCATCTCTTATAAAATTATAATATATTTAATTGTCGCTAAACGAAATTCAACGTAGTGACGACTATTTATCAACTCTTGATTTTCCACACCACTTTAACATCCCGGTCCTACGGACATCTTTCCATAACCTTTGAGTCAAGATTCTCTTCTTAGTTTTATTTCTTAAACACAAAACTAATGAATTGAAAATAACGACTAAACACAGTATAAAAATAGCTCTGTGAGCGTTCTTCGTCCCTGTCGCTTCTGTGACTTTCACTTACCAAGTCATTCCAGAAGACTTCTTCCTGACCGCCTCTCGGTCTTTCATAACCCAGTCTGGACCACCTCGCACGTGCAGCCTCTGATAAGTAAATAACAGGAGTGGGCCTGCTTGTCATGCACCATCCCGCTCAAGGGGCAGTGAGAACTGAAGGCGAAACATCAATCTACTTATCCCAACCCTTTCATTTGCTCACATATGTGCGAGCTTAATTTGCAGTTGCGGTTCGTTAACTTTAAATTTATTAATATTCGCCGCTTAAATTTTGAGAAGCCATTTATAACTGGCTGCAGGCATTTCACTTCTAAATTGGGTTCATCATTGATGTTTACTCTAGCGAGCCATATCTTCATCATCATTTTCAAGCGAGACCTGTTCACGAAATGGTGAAGTTGTTAGTTTAGCTGTTCAGTTCAAGGGATCCGCGATTCTCTTGCGCCACGTCGTCAGACAATGACCGAGACTCTCTCTCTCTTAAGTGATCTTCAGTGTCTTGCTCAGACGTGGAGAGAAATCGTCTTTGTCTTGGGTCTTTTATGGAAATATGGCAAAGGAAAGTGGCAGCTTCGTTGTTCATTCATCTTAAAGGGGAAAATAAGTAATTTCTCGCGGTGTTTTCACCCGTATAATCTTCTGCCTCCTCAACTCCTTGGTGTTGTTGACAAATGGAGCCTTTAAATCAAGGGTCAGGCCTGTGATTAGACGCAGACTTCGGTGCGACGCCCCGTTCGAGCCGTGTCACCGTTCCTAATGCACAAACCCCTATTTGGGTAAGTGAAATAAAGGGAAGTTTCACGATGAATTTAGTCAAGTGCGCAAACCGCGTTTCTCCAATCTTCGACGCCCATCGCAATGATGGTCTGTCAACTTTTTTCTCCAAGTTTTCCTTTGTCTCTACTAGTATATCTGACTGCTTCTCTGTTTGTCAATATATCTGTATGTATTTATATTTATCTAATGACCCGTTTGTTTGTGCATCCAGTTATGTGGCCTATTTTTTGCTCGTGCGTCTGTCTGTCTCTGTGTTTGGCTTTTTCTCTATCTCACATACATTCTCACGTTCCTTTGTTACCTCAGTGAGATTGAAAGGCTGTGAGGTAACGGCACCATAGAAAATGACTCGCCCTTGACTGGAAGTCCCATAGGCCTACTCCAGGCCATCCTATTAAAATTGGCCTTAATTGCGGCGCCAGCAATCCTTTTAAGAGGTGTGCGCGAAAGGGTGCCGCAACCCAGCTCGACCCGGGTTCCATGGAAACGGGACTTCTTGAAACGAAACTGGGCGTTGTGGGGTGTCAGCAACTGGACAAAGAGGTCGGACTAGTGTGTCAACGATTCTTTGTTGTTCCAAGGGCATCCTAATTGGTCCTCCGCAAGGCAAGAAGGGCCAAAGAGCCCAATGGCCGTTCAGAAGCATCTCGTCGAAGCTGGAAGAACGGGATGGGGGTGCTTAGGAAACCCTTTCTCCCTTAGGTAATGAATGGTTCGGTGCCTTTGTTATTATCACTACGACCCACCCCTGGTTCTGACTAGTTTTGTAATGGGTCCGGGTATGCAGACTGTGGGGGATGGGGGACATGGCTTTGAGACTGGGAGGGAAAGAACATTCGATGGATACGTTGAGATCTCAAGTTAAAATCGGAGGAAGTGTCTCAATGGAATGAAAATTTAAGGGACACATGAATCGAACTTATGTTAGTGATTAACAAGTATTTTTTTCTTACAATCACATAATATCAAAATGTTACCTTAACATACACATTTACAATTATAAACACTTACGTTCTTTCGATTTTTCATTCATTTTTGCATCATTTGTGACTTTTTTTCAGTGAATTTTTTTCTCCTCGCCAAAAATCTATTTTTTCCCTATAAAATGTAGGTACCTCAGGGCATAGCTAAGCTTTGTCCATACCCTTGTAATTTTTCTCCTTTTGTTATCCTTTATATTTTGATCTAAGTAGGTATCAAATTTGCTAAATTACCATTTAGTGTTTTAGTATCATAAATTACAGTATAGGAAAATTAAAAATAACACTATAAGTTGAATTAAAAACTCGTAACATCTGATTGACTGCAATAATTACTAGAGGGGTTCCGCTGAGAGCAGTTTTAGGATCTCTCCATTTTCATAATTTTCGTAAATAGCGCAAAATCAAGATTGGAAAGAGAATGTGAAACAAATTTATTTTACGATAATATTAAACTTAGCCAAGAAATAAAAAAATAAAGATTGCAATACACTACAAAATGCATAAATTAGTTATATGATGCGACAATTTTGGAACGCAACTTAATGTTTTGAAACACGAAGTGTTACATTTTTAACCCCCCCATCGAAATTGGAGGATTTTATCAACGATCGTAAACTCCAAGAAGCAAATGAACAATTAGATTTTCTAGTCAAAATCGGTTATATCAAATTAATTTTTTACATTCATTATAGGGCAATTAGAGACAAAGCAACTTGACTAGTACCATACATTAAGCAGCTCGACTCAACTAGAAAGGCAGATACTAGGTTAAAACAAGTCACTATGTCTAAGAACAAAAGCCAACAGATAATAATTAATTAGTTTTTTTAATATTTTTTAGAACTTACATCTCTCCTTCAAGATGAATTTAATTTTTGCTTGTACTTATAATTGATTTAATGTATCCGCCATGATTTATAGAAATGTGTCATTCCTACGTAGTAGCTCGCCGGGCCTTTTTGTGGAGAGGCCAGGAAGTATCATGTGTTGACACTAAATAGCGTCAAAATTATATGGATATAGATACCCATCGGGGGGGGGGTTCATTGGAACAGAGAGAGAGAAAGAGAGAGAGAGAGAGCGAGAGAGAGAGAGAGAGAGAGGGAGGGAGTGTATGTGTGTGTGTGTTATGCTGCGAAGACGGGAGAGGATAGAATGTTGTCTAATAGGTTATGTGTGTGATGAGAATTGTAAGATCTATCCACTCGAATACAGGACTGAGCACAGCGCGTCCACCAAATGGTAACTAGATCTCTCCCTGCGCTGACTTTTGTGTCCGCTCATGCCGTGATCGAACCCGGTACAGCGACGTTGACCGACAACGCCGTGTCAACTCGGCTAGCAAGAGCGATTTCATTCCAGCGTAAAATCTATTTATTATAGTAATAATAATTACAATACCAAATGTAAACAAGTTATAATTTTATCTTTTTCCCCACAACTTTTGCAACTAAAGGGTTTTGCTTCAAAGAACCACATGGGTTGGTTTTTAACTAAAATCCAATCATCAAATATTGCTGTTCAAAGAAGAAGCCACATAACGAAAATATGTGTGTTATTAAATCCATGTACGAATTGTTAAAAATCTTACACAGGATAACGTGAGAATTTTATTAAACGCATCTACGAGTACAAACATGGGGGAAGCTCTTGCTAGCCGAGTGGATACGGCGTTAATAACGTCGCGGTACCGGGTTCGATCCCGGCATGAGCGGACACAAAAGTCAGCGCAGGGAGAGATCTAGTTACCAATTGGTGGACGCACTGTGCTCAGTCCTGTATTCGAGTGGGTAGATCTTACAGTTCTCATCACACACATAACCTATTACACAACATTCTTTCCTCTCCCGTCTTCGCAGCATAACACACACACACACACACACGCTCTCTCTCTTTCTCTCTCTCTCTCTCTCTCTCTGTTCCAATGAACCCTCCCGATGAGGATCTATATCTATATAATTTTGACGCTATTTAGTACTGAGGTGGGTATATCTTACACTTCTTATCATACACAGAGCCAATTACAACACTGCTTTCTTTCCTCTTCCGTCTTTGCAGCACAACACCCACATTTTCTCTCTTCCAAGGAATACTATCGATGGGTATCTATATCTACATACCTCTGACGCTGACGCAGCGAAGGTTCCACCTGGTGCCTTTCCCCTAAAAGAACCGGCCTCTAGTGCACTTGGGCTCACCAGTGATTGTCATACTGACCGTCATGTCTATTTCATTATACAATCGTCGGGGGTATATAAAACCAGGAAATATTGCCTATGGTGGGCTATGTATCAACACATTTTCACCTCCTCTAACCTCAACACTTTGGGTGCCAACTTCTTTGAAACAAAAATTCGTTTGCCAATTTTTTATTTATCGTTATTTTTATTATGAATAAATAAATAAATTTCACCATATCTTGACAATAGATAATGACACCTGGGGAAGACTCAAAAGCCTCGGACTCCTGGTTGATCGACGCAAGTCCATTTGGCGGCAGGAGGTCCAAGACCATGGACCGTTTCAACTCTTTCAGCGATTCTCATGAACCTTTAGACCTCAAAACCAGATGGATAGGGGTAGTTAAACCCCCTCACAAACCTATATACGTACAGACGAACTCAACTATTCCCAGATACAGACTCGCATCACCCTGTGAGGAATGCGCGATATGGATCTGCAGAAGCGAATGCTGATTCTTATCACTCGAGGAGGAAACACATTAGGAATTAGAACCGGGAAAACAATGGCGTGTCCTTCGGCAACCCCGACTGACACACGGTTTCTGCCCCTTAATCTCTATGACTCCACAGAATTCTTTGTGGCTGAAACAATATCAGTCGTGTTGGGGCTCGGCCTTATCGCTTTCACAGTCCAGTGATTCCGGGCCTCGATGGAATTATAGGCAGGAATGACCTTTCTTGCTGTCGTTTCCTCGTACTGTTTTCCGAACGAAAAAAACGTTCAGGAGAAGTTATACTCCCCAGTACTACTGGTTCCCTATTATATATATATATATATATATATATATATATATATATATATATATATATATATATATATATATATATATATATATATATATATATATATATATATATATATTATATACATGTAGATCTTGTTAAAGACTATAGTATATTATTTCGCCTTTATTAATTTTCTTTGAAAACTTTCTATTTTTCTTATTATTTTTTTTTTCATCTTATAGATGGTAAACAACTTCTACGTTCATCTCTTTTTTCAAATGAAATGTGTTTGGTAAAACCAAACTTGACTTTAATTGCTAAGCTTTCGATCTATGGAATCATTTTCAGCGTGTCTTTCCTCCTTTATCGTTGAAGAATGGGAGTCAGAATGAAAAGAAAACGGATTTTAGGGGATATTTATTCCTCCTCGTTTAAATGTTATGTCAGGGGAACGGGCCACTCCTGTGCAAGCGGAATTTGAAAACAAATTTAAAGTTCGATTCCAGCCTGTAGTCTGGATGTTGATTAAGATGGCTTCTAAGGTGTTTAGTCTATCATTATTTCCCTCTTTTCTTTTGATCGTTGTGTTATTAACCAATATCTCCCTGGTAAGTTGATATTATGTACGGTCTCCAGATGATTTGGGGGGCTCTATGTTGCAGATTCCTTTTCAAACGCCTTGAAAGTGTGGTGGTAGTCATACCAACATATTTTGAGTTATTTTGAAGCTTACAGTCTTCATTCGGGCAGGTAAACTCGTGAACTATGTTCGTAGACTTCAGGATCGAGGAGTTTTGGCAGATGTTGTTTTAATAATGAGATTGTTAACTTTTTGTTGTTTAATTCTTAACTTTGATGCTACGGTTAACAATTTCCTTGATGTTCTTTTTCGTCTATTTTGTAGGCCGATGACATCTGATTTATATAATACAGTTTGATGTTATTTACTGCTTCCCGGTTACTTTCCGTTTCATCCGTGTCTGTGAATTGCCTTCTTAAAAATGATTGAAGTTGTTTTTTAATCATGCTGTTCGGGAAACCGTTGTTCACGAGGGCTTGTTTTATGCGGGAGATCTCTTGATGGAACAGTTCCCACATGGAGCAGCATTTGTATGTTTAGCGGATGTATGAGCCGATTACACATCTTTTTTTACCTTTCAGGACATTCACTATCCACGTTGAGGCATCAGAGTTAAGAAGCAAACGGGCAAGATTCAGATGATTATATATTATAAAACGACAAAAGTTAACAATCTCATTATGAAAATCATCTGCCAAACTCCTCGATTCTGAAGTCTACGAACATAGTTTACGAGTTTACCTGCCCGAATGAAGACTGTAAGCTTCAAAACAACTTAAAATATGTTGGTATAACTACCACCACACTTTCGAAGCGTTTGACAATTCACCTGCAACATAGAGCCCCCCAGAATCATATGGAGACCGTGCATAACATCAGCTTAACGAGGCACATATTGGTTAATAACACAACGATAAAAAAGGAGAGAAATAAAGCAAGACTAAACACCTTAGAAGCCATATTAATTAGTGAAGAAAGGCCAGCCATCAACATCCAAACTACGGGCTGGAATCGAACTTTAAAGTTGTTTTAAAATTCTGCTTACACAGGAGTGGCCCGTTCCCCTGACATAAAAATTAAACGAGGAGGAATAAATATCCCCTAAAATCCGTTTTCTTTTCCTTCTGACTCCACCATTCTTCAACGATAAAGGAGGAAAGACACTGAAGATGATCGCATAAATCGAAAGCACAGCAATTAAAGTCAAGTTTAGTTTTACAAAACACATTTCATTTAAAAAAAGAGATAAACGTAGGAGAAGTTGTTTACCATCTACAAGATGAACTAAAAAGGATAATAAGAAAAATATAAAGTTTCCAAAGAAAATTAATATTGGCGAAATATACTATGGTCCTTAACAGTTTTCCTCTAATGCATATTTAGCCTATATATATATATATATATATATATATATATATATATATATATATATATATATATATATATATATATATATATATATTCAATAAGGCATAATAGCGTGCCTCGTGAATTTATGAAAATTCAGCCTCTACTGAGATTACTCGCGACCTCATGCATGCACGCGAAGCCATTGTGATTAATGTTAGCACTAAGCATGCGTGAGATCGCGGGTTCGAATCCCTGTAAAGAGAGATTTTTCATATAATCCTCCGAAGTTTTTATTAGTTGTAAACACCGAAAGAAATATGAACTATCAAATTCTTATATCAAATATTTACTTACTAATTATATTATTTTAGGATGGTCCAAGTCAAATTACTTTGGCTTGGACCAATCCTTGTAGCAATCCAGATCATGTTCAAAAGTTGGTATAACTGAAGATCCATATCCGCTCTCGTTCCCATAATATTTCGTCCATATCCGAAATATGTTTCACCTGTCTCATTAACTATTATTTTACTACTTTTTCCTGAGGGCGAACGTAACGTAGCAGAGCGAGTGGTCAGGTATTGGGGCTACACCCTCCCCCCCCCATATAGCAACGCATAGTACGGCTTGAAATCGGCTTCTAGTAACCAAACACAATAAAAACTAGGTAAAACTGAAGTAGTAAAACGACATTTAATGTGACAGTTAATGTGACAGGTGAAACTTATTAGGAACTGGACGAAATATTATGGGAACGCGAGAGGGAAAGCTCGTGGGGTTTGGATCTTCAGTTTGTTTTAAAAGTTTTTATATTACCTTAACAACGAACATCCCAAGATCAGGTTTACGGCAGAAACTGAAAAGGACAGCACATTATCTTTCTCAGATATCAAACTTACGAAATAAAATAATCGACTGTTCATCTCAGTTTACAGAAAACTAATATTCACAGGACTCGGAATGAAATATGAGTAATTTTTTACAGTTTCATTAAAAAACCCCTCTAATTTCAAATTTAATAACTCGTGCTTACGAAATTTGCTTTAATTACTCAGAGTTTTGCGACGAGTTCGATTTTCTGTTTAAGTACTTTGCAAGTAAAGGATTTCCCATCAATGTAATTTATACAGCGATTAAAATTTGATCTATGATAAATTCTGCTTCAAACACGTGACTTTGAAGGAAGAAAGAGTTTCCCAACATTCATTTTATATTAAACTTCCGTATTATGGCCTCCATAGAATGATTTTAATGAAAAAATAGTAAAACTAATCGCAAAATTTTACCCACAAATTAAAGTTATATGTAGTTTCACCATATGACGTAGCTTAAAAGCCTTTTTTACACTGTAGGACCGAACTCTTGACCTTGTGTTTTCGTCGTTCGCTTATCTTTTGCCTTGTGATGACTGTATGTCATCGTATGTAGGTCATACTAAGCGCCAACTAAAAACTAGGATGATTGATAGGCACATGCTTGTCGGTGTTCGAACGGGTCGCCTCCTTTTGTAAGGTTCCCTTTTCTTTAAACTGGATCCAGCTCATGAAACTAATCATCAGATAAGACAGGAAAACGATATATTCACAAATAAACTCTCCCTAGATCTTTTTTAATTGATAATAAAATAAAATAGATACATCCAAATCCCATTCCAGACAGTTTTACACATTGTTTAGATCAACATGTGTGTTAATGCATTCTCCATCAGATAGTCAGGCTTCTAGGAATTCTCTATTCTGCTTCTTTGCTTCTCTCCCGAGGACTCTTGTTCGTTCCTAATCCATCTTGAGTGCTTCAGAAGTGCAATGAGATGCAGGGGCTGACAGGGATTCGTTCCTTCGTTCGGCCCTTCTATGTTCGTCAATTCTAGTCTGGAGTCGTTTTCCTGTTTATCTGATGCAATTTCCAGGGCAATCGCTGTATACTATCACGTATATAACGCCAGACTTGCCCTTGTCTTCCACTTTGTCCTTTATTTTCGTAAGCTGGTTCCGTAGTGTGTTGGTGGAATTGTGTCTCACTTCAATGCCATGGGAACGACGGAGTCATGTTGTTATTTGATGTAGTCATCACGTACAATATTGTCGCCCAAATCACAGATTTATGTGTTTTACTTCTTCCGACCTAAGTACGTTGTTACAATTGCATTAAAGCCCTGTTAGTGTTCTTACTGTGCTCTTCTTATAGTGTTACTGGTGGGAAGGTAGAAGCCCATATCCCAATAGTTGACCAAAACTGAGTGCTGGGAGTGTACACTTTACCAAAACGGCTGGTGTGATGCGTGAGGCCGTAAAAGAGCAAATACTGACTTGAAGAAAACCGCTGATGAGACTGGGGAGAACGTAGAAGGTCAATGCATTCCGGTGACATAAACAACAGATGAGAATGGTGGTACGATATAAAAGATATAACCCTAGTTGACCAATATCTCTAATGTTGTGGGTGGTGAGATGATAGAAAAACCAGGTACTGAGGTTGACCAACACCACGTTTGGGGCAAGTAAGGCAGCTATAAGAACAGATAATGGCAGTTGACCGCCACTGCTAAGGGAACTGAAGTGAGATACGTCACTGGCAAGAAGGTAAAAGACAAGATACCGATAGCTGACCCACTAGGCTGGTGGGACTGGTGAGAATGTAGAAGACCAGATACTGACAGTTGGCCAACTCGGCTGATAGACTTAGCGTGCCGGTAAAAGACCAAATATCGCCCTTTTACCAACACCGTTAGTGTTACTGATGTGACGGTAGAAGACCATATGTCAGCAGCTGTAAAACACATATGTTGGACAGGTGAGAGATTCAAAAGATCAGATAGCGACAGTTCACCAACATCGTTGTTGGAACTGGTAAGAGGTAAAATACCAGATATCAACAGTTTAGCAATATCACTGATCGAACAAGGTAGATGACCAGTTACCGATAGTCTATCTACCTCGGTGGTGAGACTGATTGTAAGGTAGAAGACATTTACCGCTAGTTGATCAACACCCCTACTAGAACTGGTTAAAGAGAAGAACATATAGGGACACTCGATAAACATCGCAGAGGCAGTTAGCGATAAGGTAGGAGACTTAATAACAGCAGTTGTTCCATACCATTTGGGGGAGAGGGGGTCAATTACCAGATATTTATGCATGACCAAGACCACTGTTGGGACTGTTGAGACGGTAGAATACCAAATATCGATATTTTACCAACACCTCTTGTGGGATTAGTGGAGGTAATAGAAGAATAGATACCGACAGTTGACCAACACTCCTGATTGAACTGGTGGGAGGGTTGAAGACCACGCACCTTTTGTTGTCTCACAACGCAGATAATAATGGTGGGACGATGCAATTTCCAGATACCATTAGTTTATAAATGATGATGGGACTGTTGATGCGGTAGAAGATCAGGTAGCAATAGTTGATCAACACCACTAATGGAACTAGTGGGAGGTTAAAAGACCAGCCAGATAGCGACAATTGACCAACATCGCTGATGGAACTGACGGGACCGTGGGGACGGTAGAAGATCAGGTAACACTAGTTTACGAAAACTGCTGGTTGACTGGTGGGTCGATATAAGACCAGGTATTGAGTTTACAAACACCAGTGATGGAGCAGCTTGAATGGGAGAAGACCTGATACGGGTAGTTGACTAATCCTCCTTATCAAACTAGTGGGATTGTTGAAGACCAAATAGCGACAGGTTATCAACATTGCTGATGAGGGGGGGATGATAAAAAAACATAGTGACAGATGATCGACATCGCTTCTGGTACTGTTAGGACGGTAGAAAATCTCTATTGTTACCCAACACCATTGGTAGGACGATAGAAATCCAGATACTGACAGTTTTCAAACCTCGTTGGTGTGACATTGGGGACAGTAAAAGACCAGATAAGGATAGTTCCCCAACGTCAATGCCGATAATGTTGGTACTATAGAAGACCAGATTCCCTCCACTGACCAACACTACTAGTAAGAGGTAGTAGACCATATACCGATAGTTCACCAAGGGTAGTAAGAGTAGTGGGACGGTAGAAGACCATATCCTGACAATTTACCAATAGTATTTGTAGAGCTCTTAGGACTGTAGAAGACCAGGTACCTATAGTCACTAACACCGCTTGTGGAATAGTAGGAGTCGCAGATTTAGGCAAGAACTGGATAAAAATATGAGGACTTTATTTGTTAATTTTCCTCATGTCTTAATTTGGATTTTAATTTGCAAACACGTGACATAATAAATTTCTATTTGTTCAGTAAATTAGACCAAAGGGTTAAATTGGTTCAGAAAGGATATTTTGAGCATGAATACACTTTGGGAGAAGACAGATAAATTCCCTTTAATGACTCGCGGGTTGGTTTCTTGGTCAGCGGATACGGCGGATGAGAGTTGGGAGAGAGCGAGAGAACTAGCTCACAGGAAAAAAAAACCCCTCGCTGACGTCAGAACGCTGTCGCCGGGGAGAGAATTGCTGACACAAGAATGGCAGAGGCTCGAACGATAACCGGAGGTTTACAGAGTGCCACGTCAGTGTAATTTATCCGGGTTATCAACGGCTGGCGAGAGATGATGACCCGAGGCAAAAATGGTAATTGGGGAACTTGAAGATCTGCAATTCTTTCTGTGTAAAATACAATCCTATATCTTGCGTTAATTTATTCTCCCTTTTTCCATCTTTAGCAATTCATTTTTGTTTATATCTTTCTATTTTAATTATTCACTTTATTATTTCTTTTACTCTACATCTACCTCTTTAACAATTCGTTTTCTTTGTGATTGTTTAAAGAGGTGAGTCTAGCTATTATCTTTTAAACAGGGTGATTGTATGTATATGTTTGTTCTATGTAAAACGAACATGAACGGGAATGAAGAATTTGTGTGGTAGGAAGAAAATGGAATGCAATCAGTTGTGGATCAGGGGGGTAGTACTAAAAAGGGTGTGGCAGTGCTTTTTAACTGAGTAGTGACATGATGTAATGGTTAAGTATTAATGTGTGGGCTCGAGAATTATGCAGGTGAAGATAAGATTTGGAAGGTTGAAACTGTGCGTGGTTGTAGTGTATGGACGAAGTAATGATAGAAGTGAAACTGGCGAAGAGGTTTCATCCACCCGAGTGGAGGATTTTAGAGTGTAACTATTTCCTAGTTGGAGGCGCAGATGAAAACGAGAGGTAAGTTGTAGCGTGCCTCCGGTTAGGACACACTAAAATTACCCATAGTTACCCTTTCGTCAATACTCCCCCTCCCCCTTATGCGTCACACGTAATACCCCTCTATCCCTTCACCACATCCCCTGCACCAGGTTCACCCCTCAAAGAAATAAACACTTAGGGAACCCAACACTCAAGAAAATCCCCATTGACGAGCCCCAAACAAATAAAAATATTCATTAAAATCTAAATAATATTACTAGTACCTGTTTAGACCCGATAATAATGGGTGAAAGAGGGCGCAAAACGTTAAATAACAACGTGAAAATATCCAATATCCGGAAGGGTTGAGAGTAAAAAAAGAATAAATAATATGATGTGAGCGATTATCGCCTGCAAAAGCATGTGCACAAAATGCGTTGTTCCGTATTCTTTTCTTTCGTGTCTCTATAGCCTTTTAAACACTACTAGGCGAGTCCTCGCGGGAGAAGATCTTTCCTATCCTCTTTTTATTATGATTGACGATTCTCTTGAACTAATTATAACCTTGCATGAATTATAGATACACATGTCAATAAATGTTTAAAAAAATAGTAAAAAAAAATCATTTGAATTGATAGACATGTAGATAAGTATCAGCTTTCTCGTACTAAAATTCGAGTTAACTTCATTTTTCAGGCCCCGTTAATTTGGGAGATGGTAAATTTGGTTATTCTGACATACTTTGCTGCAACTTTCGGCTTCTTGCTTCTCGGGTTGGCCTCGCGTGGATCCAAGTGTCTGTAGTTCGGTCGTTATTTAAACTCCTATTTCTCAATGCGTCATCTTAACCAAAGGGGTGTATTTAGCGTACACTCTATTTAACCATATTCGATCAACTTCAGCCAAATGCAAATCAAGGAAGTCTACACTATGACGAAAGCCCCCTCTTCCTCCCTCACTTCAACGCCATAAACTATGATTTATCGACTAATCTCCCAATCCCCCAATCTCCAAATACCCCTCTCCTCCTCTTTCTCCACACAGCATCAAAATGTCGAGTATTTTTGTCGGCGAAAAATACAAACATGATAAATATATGAAAAGGAATGCGTATTTCATTTATCAAAATTGACAGGCAAGTATCAAATTTTTCTTTATCAGAGTCCCGTGTTCTACTCATGACTTCACTACCTGGTCTTCCTGGATTACACACTTACCTCTTCTTTAAAGGTGCATGAGTTTTAAGATGCCACAGATTACTCGAAGGATTTCGTGAATCGCAGCTAGAGAACACGTTTCACACATTGCAGCTCCTGCCCTAACACGGCGTGATGAAAAAGTCCTTTATTAATGTATTGGTTGCTTATTGAGTCTACATTTAAGTAGACTGGAGATATTTAGTATACGTTTAAGTAGAATGTAATTATTGAGTCTACGTTCAAGTAGAATAGAGTTATTTAGTATACGTTCAAGTAGAATGTAATTATTGAGTATATGTTTAAATAGAATGTAATTATTGAGTCGAAGTTTAAGTAGAATGTAGTAATTGAGTTTACGTTTAAGTAGAATGTAGTTATTAAGTATACATTTAATTAGAATGTAGTTATTGAATCTACTTTGAAGTAGAATCTAGTTATTGAGTATAATTTTAAGTATTTTAAGTAGAGTGTAATTATTGAGTCTAAGTTTAAGTACAATGTAGTTATTGAGTGTACCTTTAAGTAGAGTGTAATTATTCAGTCTAAGTTTAAGAAGAATGTAATTATTGAGTCTACATTTAAGTAGAAAGCAATTATATTGATTATATGTTTAAGTAAAATGTAATTATTGAGTATACGCTTAAGTAGAATGTAGTTAATGAGTCTACGTTTAAGTGGATTGTAGTGAACTTATGGAAATTTAACTCTCGATAAACTCACGTTCGAGATAGGGTAGAAGGGGATTTTAGACTTTGTTAGAAACTAAAATTAAAACGGGTTTCTAAAGGTGTTCTAACCATATAATTCGATATCACCCGCATATTATATATCTATTTAATCCCTTTGTTGTGATTAAAAACCTGTTATATTAAAGTATAAGTCCCTATTTTGAAGCCTTCATCATTATACATTTATAGTCAATGCATTAGGTTAATATCGCAAAGCCTAATGTGGAAATCACATTGAAGATGTTTATTAATACTTCAATATTAATAAAATATTACTCATTTTTATTAAAAATATGCATTTTGCCTATGTCCAGACTTCAAGGGCACTCTGTATAATGCGATTTAAATAGTTAATCTCACCGTGGTTTATGTTTCTATCCGAAACTTCCTAAAGCCTTATAGTGTCACTCCAAACCTAAATAAATACCAAAATCTGACCATCAAAATTACCCCTTTTAAAATCACGCGAAGTTCCGTCGTCCAATAAAATCTCTCGTCTCTGAAAGCCTACTAACGGGTTTATTTACACGATCACCAAGCCTACTCCACCCGAGGGCCGTTTAAGCTCATTGTAAAAAAAGTTTTTTTCTGAACGTATCACAAACGTACGTAATTTAAAAAAAAAAATTCCCCGGGGCTCCTCCGTGTACGTTTTTTTTTTTGGTCAAGTTGAGTGGACGCGAGAGGAGCCATTAATCATAATACGTTCGGCATTGCGCGGTCATTTTTCATCCTTTGGCGCAACAAACCCCGCACTGAGATACCTTAAATACACACTTTGTGGCCTCTGCTATTTAGGATTGGTTCTTGGTTGGAAAGAGGGAACCAAAGACTCGATCCATAAAAAAATGAAGGGAGGATGGAAAGGTGAAAGCAAGGGCGGAACTGAAAGGGACAAGCCAAGTTAGTTGAAGATTTGGTCACACATAATACAATATAATAAACCAATGAATCAGAGTGGCTTTGTTTTAATACTTCTTATTCTAGATTCAAACTAGCAAAATAAATGGAAGGAGAAAAAAATGAGAAGGACGAGCAATAAAAATGAGAATTAGGATGATAGCATTTTAGTGTCTACAAAAGCGAATACGTACAAATAATTACACATACACACTCTCTCGATCCAATCATGCAATATTTCCCTACCTGCATTTAATCCAACACGTATAATTAGAGTGGTGCTGAAAGGAGCAACATGGTTTGTAACAACATAATAAAGTCATAAAAACATAAACATAAATGACGAGAAAAACCACTAGGAAGAGAATGGCTTTGAACCCCGTTAAAATCAGGCGATTTTATTTCCGAAAGAAGCAGTTGTAACAATCGGGTCATGGTCTTAAACAAGGTTTCTCAGTCAAGTGGGTTTCTGGAGACCTCTTTAAATGATATTTTTGTTAATTACCCTTGTATATACATATATATTACCTTTTTTATAATTTCATTTTATTTTTAAATTAATGTTTGTTTTAAACCCGCGAGTTGAACACTTGTCCCTAAACTGATCTTTGTATGCTCTTTTTCGTCCATTTCTATTGGCTTTTCAAGTCAAGCATTTTTAACCGTTTTTCTGTTGTCCCATTAAAAATTAATACCGAGGATGGTTTCCTGCATGTACAGCAAATTCCCAGTTAGAATATTGAGAGTGGGGAAAATTAAAAGTTAATATTGACAGGCGGAATATTACGAGTGACAAAAACACGAAAACATTAAAGAAGCAAGAAGTACTTAAATAAAAAAAAACTTTAGTCTTTTGCTATCCAGTCGAAATACGGCCAAGTGTGTCAATTGAGTAGAGACACACCCTACTTCCTCGAAGCAATGTGGCGTGTATATCTTGCAGAAGGAGGTACTGGCCGTTTAGGCTGTGGATCAACTCTCTTTTAAGGAGGTTAAGGACTTGGTCCTCTCGCACCCAGGACGACCTGGGACGTCTTATGTTTAAATCCTTTAGCACACTCCTACTGGCCCAAGCCCTTTCAGGCCTATAAACACGCACGCTTTTGCAGCCATTTGGAAGCCTTCTGCGGGGTTTCCCCATCCCTGGCACTCTCCTGGTAGAGTTGGCGGCTTAAAGGGGTCACACTCAGCCTCTGCTAGAGCTAGAGCTCGTCCCACTGTCACCCCGAGTAACCGATTTCACAAGAAAAAGCGGCTAGATGCTTCTGCCTAGTCGTTAGACTGTCAGGAGTCAAATCCTCCTTTGGGGGTAGTGAGATCCTGTTCGGGGACTCCTAAAGCTGTTCTCAGGAAGCAAGACAACATCAAAAGAGCTTCGGTTCCCATACCCCATACACAGGGATGGACCGGGCGACTCCGATATGCCGGACGCTCCAAAAGAGTGAATATCTCCTCTGAAGCCGCCCACCAGTCAAAGGTTTTGAGGCGGAGGGAGGAAAAGTCTTGCATGGTAAATCCAACCTCCCTAAATCTTCATTAAGTCATAGAAGGTGACAGTGCTTTCAGCGCCTTGCACTGCTAAATGCGCCAGGAATTCTGCTTCCGGGAAGGGTACGGCCATTCCCATGAGGGTCTTCTCTTCGAAGGGGTCCCCGCATCTCTTCCGAGATAGGCCTGGAGGGCATATTCCTTCAATAAAATTACCGTGGACTACGGACCAACTGGGAGGAGCTGCGGAGACTCGTCTCCTTCTGTTACACGTTAGCAATATTTTTGCAAGAGACTATGCTAGCTGTGTTCTTCCTGCCCACCGTCCAGAAGTATAAGGGTTTTGAGACCCTAGCACCATCGGATGGGGGTCGGGAAAGAAGCTGCGCAATTTACACCCGGCATGATGTCTCTGTTATTCCTACTCGCTATAAATACCTAATTTCAGGCAGTGACAGTGCAGTTACACCTAGATAGGAGGTATACTGTAATTTCTGCATACATGCCATCGTCAGCCGACTTCGATGTGGGGGACTTTCGCCGAGGGATTTGAATGGTAGGCAACCCCTTTGGGAGGAATACAAGCTCAATCCTAAAGGTCAGGTCTTTGCCGGTCTGATCATCGAGCTGGAGAGAGGTGTCCTAAATGTGTATGAGTTTACGCATCGCTCCCCGAGAATCGCTTCATTTTCTTTTCTTGCGCTGTTTCTGTATCATCCAGATACACAGCCTAATTTTGGTTGGGAAGTGGTCGATGACTTTCATGATAGTGACCACTTTCCCATTCAACTATCATTTTCTCGCTCGCTGCCAACTGAGAAATCGCCTTGGTGGCGTTGGGGGGAGCAGGGGCGGGGGTCAGTAATCCAGGAAATGATTGATTTCTTTGTCCTACTCGAGGAGTTTTGGTCGATTGGTGAGGGCGTTGATCTTCTTTGGCAATTTCGTTTTTGTAGGCCTAACTACTATTCCTAGAATATATGATCGTTTCGCACGCTGTCCGCTTCTTTGGTGGTCGGCCGGGGGCACTAACGAGGGCACTAAAGAGTCCGCTGGGACTTGTCGCCCAGACCAGTGTTTCGCTCTTCCTCAACCTTCCGGCCTGTCTGTCAAAGAAGATGGGAGACGGCTGATGCCGTCTCCCATCGGGCACATTCGCGATACGAACCGTCACTTGGTGGAGTACTCTCCAGCAGCGTAATGAGAGATCTACGCGCACGTTACCTGTCCCAGTAGCGGGGCGAGCGGGGTCGCTATCGCTTCTACCTTGTGCTTGGGACTAGTTCGTGGACAGCAACTTGAGGACTCGTGGACTTTCATGAATAGGATGGGTTCCTTCATTTCTTTGGTACTGGGTTCACGATCCGATGCCTTGGAGACGCATTTCTCCTTCCGAGGCTGGACGTGACCCTTGCTTCTTCTTACTTTTTTATCGTTGTTTTTTTTTTAGTTTGTTTGTTGCTGTTTTTTGGCATAGTTTTTGTTGTTCTCTTTTGTGTTTGATTGTGTGGTGAGATTTTTAACGTATCTTGATTGTAGCCTTTTTATTCTTTTGGTGGAATTCGCGAGTTGGGCGCCTTAAAGGGGGGCAGGTGTTCCCATCGTAACGATTTTCTCTTTATTTGGGAAGAATTAATTTTGTGAAACGATTTTATTTATATTTATTTAAGTCGATGTCACTTGTAAAAAGAAATTCCTCGAAATTCATTCATTCGTTAACATTCATTAATTAACTATTCGGTCACTCAGGCTTAAATCAGTTCTTCAGTAAACCATACGCGCTGAGTCTCAAAGCCATTGTTCATTTATAAGTGATTTTAGTTGATAAATAAAGTGTTTAATTTTCTAATAAATCACCAAAATCCACAAATGTAAATCACTCTCGTTTTTGGAGAGACGACCATTAACTAGGGCCTCAGAAGAAGCCGCGAACACCTCAGAAACAGTTCAATACTAATCAGTCTAGAGCAACCACATTTATACCTAAACCGGACCACAATATATATATATATATATATATATATATATATATATATATATATATATATATATATATATATATATATATATATATATATATATATATATAGCGCAAAATGATA
This sequence comes from Ceratothoa steindachneri, assembly GCA_963969495.1. Taxonomy (NCBI): domain Eukaryota; kingdom Metazoa; phylum Arthropoda; class Malacostraca; order Isopoda; family Cymothoidae; genus Ceratothoa; species Ceratothoa steindachneri. Next base: position 142,518,294 of record OZ018331.1, on the reverse strand, counting down.
CAAACCCGCTTAATATAGCCCCCTGGGAACGCCTTTGTTACCACCAGGGAAGATCAAGTTTCAGTTAGCCATTTCCATCGAGCCCCCCAAAACTCGTTTGAAATAGCAACCTTGTACTTTAAGATCTCTTGCTTTTTTTTAGGAGAAAACGGAGAACTAAACAAGGGCGTTCCCCCAGGGGGCTATAAAAAGCGGGTTTGTATAATTTTGTTCTATCTACTTACCGCATTAACTGTTATAATTTTCCATATATATATTTGTAAGGGATGGGTGGAGTTATTTGTTTACAATAAGATGAAGAATATCCAAAAGCCTTGCCCGATCCTATTGTAAAAGGGCTAGTAACTTCAGAGCAAAGCTAAGTATAATGCAGTTTAACTAATCATCTACTGAAATAAAGAGAGTTCACGTATAAATAAACTACATATGACTATCTTCAGGCTGTCAACAATTATTGCGGAACCTATTAATACGAAATACTTCTCTAGATGGCATTCGTAGACTATGTATATCGGGTTTCGAAGGAAATTTGTTGCTTTTTTTAACTTATTGAATAGTTCCAATACGTTTCCAAGATCTTTTCCCAACAAAATAAAGGATTATAATTTATGCCTCCTGAATAAAACCCCTTTTGCTTTGAAAAAAAAGGTCACTCTTTAAGTGCTCCCTTATAAAAGGGTATTTTATTGCAAATCTGATTCTATAAAGACAAAAAAAAGGAGAGAACTACTATTGGGAGTCCGAGGTGAACTTATTCGGGAGCATTCAGCGCTGATCATCCGTAAATGAGTTTTGCTTCTGTAGGTAGGCATTGCACGACCACACATATACATGTATTGCAAGATAGACTGAATAGTTTAGGTTTGGCGCTACTGCCTCATCGGTCATACGGACATGTCTCTTTCGAATGGCCGTATTTTGTTCTGGTTTTGGATATTCAGAGTCACGATAAAAGTTCTTTGATACGGACGTAATCGAAGAGCGACTTTAATTTTTTTTTCTGCTTCAAAGCCAAATGAATTTTATTCAAAAGCCATAGATAAACTTTTATTGCATTAGAAAAGATTTTTAAATGGGCTGGAAAATAATTTGTAGAATAGATTCTCATGTTTTACCTGTTTTCATGTAGCCACGTAGCTTAAGAGAAACGAGAGAACTTTCTAACGTGATATGCAAAAGCCTTTGAGGCAGTAAACGTCAATTCAGTTCTTAAGGCGCCGCAGAAGCAAAGAAATTTTTTTAAAATAGAAAGATGTATGTACCATTACACATTCTACTACATAATACAGTTACACAACATCGTCATTTAAGTTGCACTCATTCAGCAATCTAATACCAATGGAAATGGAACGAGACCGTGGGGAAGGGGGACCCCATTTCAGCCTACATTGTTAATAAAAATAGTTGAGAGTATTTTCATGAATTTGGACTATAAGTGGACAAAAGTGAATCAAAATTTATTAAAGATATTTACTGGATTTCATAAGAATGACAGCTAATGATAATATGTAGCACATTAAGAGCTAATTTCACTTTTAAATTGAAAATGCAATTTTTAAAGACGAAAATAATGATAAAATATAGAGCAATTAGAATTAATAGTCATATTCTAGATCGGGTTAAAAAATACCCCAAACAACTTGTGACTCAAGGAAGGAGAAATAAGTAGAACCGAATTAGGCTGCACGGCAGTAGGAAAGCTGAGCTACATCTTTCCACTTCAACAGCCCCTGATCCTTAAAACGTCAAGTATTTGACCAATGCATCTTACCACTTCTTATAAAGCTACCCCTGAAAACTACATAAATGAAATATATTAGTACTCAAACACGAGTGACAGATCTATGAAACATTAAATGATCTGACGTGGAAATAAGCAAGACACTGTACTAGAAGAAATGACACAAGATGGACAAAAGAAACTCTAAACTGGACACCGTTATGCATAAAAGACCGCCCCAAAAAGACCACTGAGAAGGTTGTAGGATGAAATTCGCTCATTAATAGGACTAACGTGATAAACTCAAGCACTAAATCGTGATGAGCAGAAACTTCCTGAGGTTCAGATCCGAAGATGATGATATATGACCCTCTCTTGAACGACTGACCAAGACAGACTAAATCTCTGACCAATAGAAGACAGAATAGACAAACAGACGGCCGAACGCATAACTAATAGAAGACCAAAGATTCTGACTGCCAACACATTGACCTAACCATTACTAACTAACACCCTTTAGCCTGCACCTACACTATCCAACCCTTAACCCTACACCTCCTACCGCTACATGACTTCAGCATGGACCTTTGAACAGTGTAAGCTGCAGGAGACAGATCGAATCAGGCAGGCCATTGAACCGAGTTGTGTTTTAACGTCAGACGATCAATCAAAGGTGCAGTTTTCTAACAGCCCTGATCGAAGGTGAACGAGTGCCGCCCTAAGAAACAGACCTTCAGTTAAGGGCGTCCACTCCACTATATTCGGGAGGAGTAGCTTGGCACCATAGGGGTGACAGTGATGGTGAAAAATGGAAAGGGTGTATTAGGTTTTGAAAGTTGAACGGCAGCAGTACTCAGATAAAAATAAAAAGGAGGATTTGTTTGTTAATTATTGAGATGAAAAAGGGAACTGACGGATGAAAGACCCCCTCTAGGAGACCACTAGTTAGATATAGTCATTCCGATGTAACTCTATTTGTTTTTTGTTCTTTGTTTTTTTTTTAAATGAGTTTCAAAAAGCTTTTAGTGAATCTCATGAATAAGCTGTTAATTTTTTAAGCAAGAGATTATGTCATACTGTCCAAGGTACTTCATTAAATTCAAGATAAATTATTTATCGCTATTTCAAAATCGGATTTTGGGGTCGTTCAGTGGAAAATTTGGAAAGATGCTTCAAAGACGCTATTTGTATTTCAAAATGGTGGTTTAACCACAGGGGCTAGATTATGGTAGGCTAAATGCTTGATACTTTTGTTTTTAATCACTCATTGTAAAACAGTAGTTAAGGTAGTCAAGTTTGATGGCCTACAATCGCATCTTGTATATTTACATAATATTCACTATATTTTAATCAGGTGGGGCGATTATTTCATCGAGGCGATAATTAACCCTTTCACCGTCGACTGTATCATATATGATACACCAGGCTTTAAACGAGACGTCTGCAGATCGTATATTATACGCTATGTCTATAGACATGGACGTGACGGGGAAGGGACAGCAGTTGCCCTTCTTGGAAATTTGTGGATGCTCACGCACCAATTTCTATAATTCAAATTGCAGGTGAGTCAGTGTTTACATTTGTTGTTTTGTTTACGTTTCCCTTCCTTCTAAGAAGTACCTCTGGATAACTTCTCATTGCCAACTTGCCTTTAATTGCTCCCATTTTTATGATTAAATTTATTCCTTTGCTTACTGTCAGTAATTCCAAATTGCCAGCTTTAATTTGCGACAATTAATATAATACATAGCGTTGATGACCATGCTGTTTACTAGCTGCGTCTACAGTTATCATCTGGGCAGGCAGATCTAGGTACTGCGGAATAAGGCCATTTTATCTCTCCGCTTAGTAAGGGGATCATTTTGTTTGTAAAAATTTCATATTGCATTTATTAACAAAGTAGTATATTAATTAGAATTTCATAGTTACGATCTATTTTTTTAGGTATGTATTATTGTTAAAACAAGTACATTTTGTAGACTTTACTTGACCAATTCAATAACTTGATGTTTTTACAAGCGAAAAGTTTCTACGTTCGTCGATCTCAACGAGGTGTCTATGAGCTCTCTGTATGCTGAACTTGGACGGCGAGAAAGTGCTCTCTAAGGAAAGAAATGACCATTGAGATTGGCAGTGAACATTTCGCGAGTGACAGCCATCGGCTGCAATTTAACTCCAAGGACCTGTAGCATACTATAGTTTATCAATGCTACCTGTACTCCACATGATATTTATTTTTGATTTTGTTGTCTCATGTACTATAATATATGAGGAAAAAATAAACTTTTCATGATACTTTTAATTTTCGGTCAATAAGATTTTGCTCGAAATGTTTTGCAAGATTGGATGATCATTACAAAAAAAATGGGCTATACTGTGAAAGGGCTAAATAAAATAGTCCAGTAACTTTCAAACTCATACGAATATCACAGGTACGTTACGTCAGGTCTTAGTAATTTCCTCCAAGATATAATCGAAACAGGCGCTGTGCCAGTCAGTGGTAATTACTACTTTACAGTTATCACATTGAAAATAATTGCCTCGAATTTTAGGACGAATCCTTAATGAACTTTCTTAACTTTTTTAACAAAGTGGGAAAATATTAACACGTAGCAAATTCAGAGTAAATGTTTTCTTTTTAATACAAACAGAATGGGGCCAAAACTACAACCCTGCGGAACCTCTCTTGTGATTGTGATCCATTAGGTAAATTCCGTTAGAAGTTACATTTGGTATCTTCTATCTGTAAGTTAACTTTCATTCCTATTATAAGCGAATCCTATGTTTCCCTAATAGCCTCAAGCTATTTTATAACAGCGACCAGGCAATGACTTTTTATAATTTTCTGAACTTCGCCAATTATAATAATTTTAAAAGGGAACTCTAAGCTAAATTTCCCCCCTTTTAAAAATATCACGTTGCTAAAATATAGTTATAGAAGAAGATATATAAAAATAAATTTTCTGAACTTCACCAATTGTAATTCTTGGGATTTTAAAAAATCTCACAAAATTTCGATACTTACGGCCGCTAAAACAAATTTGAAATGCACATTTGAGCAAAAAACCTTTTTTTTAAGTATTTTACATTTTAGCCTTTTTGCATATAATAAATTTATAAATAATTGTGAAGTTACTCTAAATCTGATAAAACTGCATTTCACATTTTTCTTAGCATACGGCCGTCATATGTATTTCTGAACTTCACCATTTTTTGTGTTATTATAAAAGAATTATTAGAAATAACTTTGATAGGAAAAACATAAGTCATAACCAAATTAAAATGAAATTATTAATCAAATACTCCATTTATTTTATATTATAAAAGAATTATTAGAAATAACTTTGATAAAAAAAACATGTCATACCCAAACTAAGATGAAATTATTATTCAAATACTCAAAAAATCCCCTTCTTAAATTATAGAGTTAGTGATGATGATGATGATGATGATAAATCACCTAAAAGAATTAAGAGCATTTCTATTTTCACCGCATAATAGATATTTGTTACGCAAAAGCTTTCATTCCCAAATCTGTTTGTTATTTGTACTTAAAACGTTTCTTTAAGGGATTAAACATATTTAAAGAACAAATCTAAACAGTCTACCTATGATGGATGGCAAGATTCTCGGCCTATACTTAGCTGGGACTACTTTTCCCCTTTCTTATCCCTCGTGTGACAGTGATTTCCAATTTATTACAAACAAAAAAGGCGAGAATATTTCTTGCTTTCATGTTTTGATGAGTCATAAAGTAGTGACCTTAGAAGTGAAAATTATGAAGGAAGATACTAAAGTATACTCTCTGTGGCGGATCCAGGATAAAAATTGTATGTGAGTGGGGGCTAAGCTGAATTCCTTACTCTGAGTAGTCTGAATGAAGAAAGGGCATTGATGATTAATAAGGTTTATCATAGACAGAATTGATAATAAATGACAGCATCTCATAAAAGAGTGAGCACCAACTCTCTCAAATCCGAAATTTTCCACACATTAAAAAAATTATGAATTGTAGTTTTGGGACGTCAGCTAAAGTATAATACTGAATTTAATAATTATTTTTTACATTTATTTGTATTTTAGACATGTATCATATAAGATACATTCAATCGCAAAGGTTTACAAAAAACTGTTTTTATATATTCTATATTATTACATAACTCTTTCTAAATAGCAGAATACTAGTATGGGTTAAAATATATATATATAAACATTAACGGGTCTGAAACTAGGGGGAGGGGGCTTAAGCCCCTCCCCCGGATCCGCGCCTGTATACTCAATAAGACGCAATGAAAGAGACATATTAAACAGGGGTTATTTTGGAGGTAAAAAAATGAAACAGAAATATTTGATTGAAGCAATCTGTGTTTAAGTTTGGAACTGTTTGATATCATTAGATCTTCCTCATGTTCGAAGATAAACCGGGGAAGAAGGAGAGGAAGATGGGGAATTCTATCTTTTCTTAAGTGTGGTGTTATTTTTCTAAACTTTCCTACCCGAACGATTCCAAATTCATATGTATACATGTATATGCTCAATAACACATAGGAAATAAGGAAAGATGCTACACAAGCGATATCGGCTGTTTATAAGACCAAATAAAGGATTAAATATAGATTAAGAAAGAAGGAAGAGAGAGATAGGAAACGGAAGAAAATATTATAAATGATTTTACCCTTAAAGTAAATGAAATAATAGCTGGAGGTTCGAACCTATGTTATCGAACGTTCTTCTCCTTTCAGGCCTGAAATCGAAGAGCGTTCGATGCTATCGGTTCGAATACCACTATTTTTCACTATCTTTAAAGTGTAAGAAAGTTTATATTATTTTATTCTGTTTCTTATCTTTCTCTCTCTCTTCCTTCTTTCTTAATCTATGTTTGATCCTTGAATGGTCTTATAAACAGCTAATATCGCTTGGGTATCATCTTTCCCTATTTCCTAAGGGTTTATTGAGGATCCATACCGTGTCACGTGTATTTGCGATTACTCATTCATATATCATCATCATCATCATCATCACTAACTCTATAATTTAAGAAGGGGATTTATTTGAGTATTTGAATAATAATTTCATCTTAGTTTCGTTATGACTTATGTTTTTTTTAATCAAAATTATTTGTAATAATTCTTTTATAATATCAAAATACAAAATGATGAAGTTCAGAAATAAATATAAGTATCGAAATTTAGTGAATTTTTTAAAACCCAAAGAATTACAAATGGTGAAGTTCAGAAAATTTATTTTTATATATCTTCTTCTCCTATAACTATATTTTAGCAACATGATATTTTGAAAGGGGAGAATTTTAGTTTAGAGTTCCTTTTTAAAATTATTATAATTGTCGAAGTTCAGAAAATTTATAAAAATTTAACCATAGCTGCTTTCTTTTAGATTTTAAATTTTAATCTTTGTAGTGAAGCGCAAGCCCCACCCCGTAGGGGGAAGTGGCGAAGCCATTGCCTGGTGTATATATAATACTACTTTAAGCCCTTTTGAAACAATTGTGATGATGTCTTCCTTTAGTTTTTTGTTTTTAAAATAAATAAAAAGTATTATTTTTTATCCGGGTGTTATTTTTTTGCTTTCTTATGGAGCGTTGTGGCCAAAGCCATTTTCATCTCTTTTTAATGTCAGGTCATTCATTAATTGGCCGCATTACTAAGCTTAACCCTACCGAAAAACTAAGAAGAATAACCTTCATCGTGGATTCGAAGCCAGGTATTTTCAATAGAGAAGCCGGGGCGTTAGCCAGGTATCCACGATGGATAGCCGGTTGACGCCCTTATTTCTAATCCATGAAATACCGGGTTTGAATCCCGGTTAAAGGTCAAAGTTTTGTATCTCGTAATTCACAAACACTGAAGAAGTTTCTGTGTTTTGTGCTTTATTTGCATATATATGTATGTGGCCAATGTTTGCACGATATGTGCATCAGTTTCCATGTGTGATTATGCATGTGCGTTTTATGCAAACATTTGAAGATTCTTTGTGAATTGGTATTTCTGACACGGCGTTGATTTGATCACATATAAAAAAGTCAGATTTGTTCGCCTAAATGCTGGTTGGACTAGTCTGTATCTAACATATATATGCAGGAAAGAAACCACATGTACGTTAGTGTACTTCTTTGGATATATATATATATATATATATATATATATATATATATATATATATATATATATATATATATATATATATCGACAATTATTTGCAGTGTCACAAATATAACTATTCAGTTCAAAGGGCAATGTTGTAGCTAACTAAGCTTTTCACCAAGCCCTCGCAAGAAGCTCTTCTCACAGTCACGAGAGGATATTGCATAAACCAACCGTTCTAAAGCAAACCCAAAACTCTGCGTATCAATCTGTTATTTATAATGTGCGAAACAGTTTTAGATAAAGTGTTTAGAAATTATAGCCATTAATTTTTAGCGTCTCATCAATTTCCATAAAAAGTTTGACACTTTTTTTCTTTCAGATCGGATCATGGCAGAAATAAGCACAATTTAATGGATACTCAGCACTATTTATCTCACCTATTGCCTAGTTTATAGCCGGCTTTCCAAAATTCGATTACAACGACCCCCCCAGACATCTTTTGTAAGAAGCAATTTGTGATAAAATGGCTAGAAAGAAGACTTATATCGTGAAGGAATTGGGTAAAGGAAGGTCTTATCTGCCAATTTGAAAAAATTGGAGCGTAATCCTCACACTTTGAAGAAAAGTGTAGAGAATATCATTTAGCCAAGAAATAAAGAAGTTCAATCCGAATTTCGAACTCTTACACCTAGAAATCTTTTCATTATCCAGAAGAAAGCCGTTTACGCAGATCGCAAATAATTTAACAACAAAAATGACCTTTGGAAAGCTCTCCAAAGTACTGCAAAGAATGTTGATTGCATCAAAACTTCGACTTCATCAATAGAGAAAAGACTGTTCAAAATTATTCAGGAGGAGCTTTTGAACAGTTTTTATCTAAAATTATGTTTAATTTAATTTTCCTTCATTGAATTTTCTAGAATTACTTCATATAAATCGTTTAAACTTGTTATACTTTGTTATTATATGATTTTATATATTTCGGTTGAAAACTCAATGTATTCCTACGAATTAAAAATCTAGAAATGATTCCTTAACAGTAAAATAGCTAAATCAACAATCATTTGATTATTTTTCTCTTATATAGAATTTAGATTCCATATATTCACAATGCATTTTCTGCTAATGATGTTCTTAACTCCATAAAGAACGCTATTTTTAATATTTGCATATAATCTCTAGACCTCTTACAGTTTCATTCGAAAGGTACACAATCTTGAAGAATAAACACTGCCTAGCTTGGTTAAAGATATGCAAAAAATAATAGTTTTGCGTTAATATTTGTTCAAAAAGCTTTCATTTATTGTTTTTTTTAATAATACTATTATTTACTTTATTTAGTAGTATTTGACTCAATTTAGTTTAATTGATGAGCTGACGCCCGCATTTTTTCAATGCTGGATTTCACATTTTCCAGCAGTAGTTAATGAACTTTGCAAGGCAAAAGAACTAAAAATAGTACAATGAAGGAGAGTACAGCGGGATGTTGGATGCTTGGTCAGTCTTTATATCTACATTGGTATAATGAACAACGGTGCATCTCAAAGTCTGAGGTTAACACTTATCAAACAAATAACCTATAACCCCCTTATTCTAACGTAATTTAATCCCTTTTTATAAATTCAAACGAAATTAAATTACATTAATCAAATTAACTTGAATAACCTAACCTAAACTAACCCTGTAGCATAAATACTTTAACCTACTCTGCATTTATCCATTATACTCATTAATCGAAGGTATAGTGGAAAATAAAAATACAATTTTATTCATTTCAGGCGTGGCTAGACGCTGCTTATTGGATTAAATTACAGAATAAGAGAGAATCGACTAACGTCTTTACCTCCATTCATCAGGCTTGACACCAGGGGGCACTGAACAAGTGACGTCACTCATGGTTTATCTGATTCCGCGCACCTCCCGTCGCTTTTCAAACTGTGCTTTTCCAACTGTGGCTAATGTTAACGTTCGGCGAGAGTTCGAGCTGTGCTCGCTGGTTTTAACGGGGTGTTGAGTACCCCAGCGGTGTATCCACACGATTACCTGATTTACGGCCGGTGGAAAAAAGTGTCTTCGTTTTCATGGGGTATGTGGCAAATCTATAAAGAAATGGGTTTACAGGTTTATCCAGTGATTTATGTGGGCTACTGACCTGGTTCTAAGTTTACGTTTAGGGGTAATATTTTGACCTCCCTCTTCCCTCATCCTCCAGTTAATGGCAATGTTTAAAAGGCATCAAATGTAGTGATCTTTGTTATCAATTGTAATCTGACTCTTTAATTCTGGCATGTCACTTGAATATTATTGCAAAAAAATCCCGTCCCAACTAAAAATCAAAAGTAATGGGTTTTTAACTGTTTTATTCAACCTCTAAATACTATTGTAAAACATGTCTAATTGTGAAGTAACACACGATTCCAAACTGAAAGAAATTTGCTAAAAATTATATTTTTTTAAATAAAAGATTAATTATTAATGAATAATTGTTAATATTTTGCTTTCTTTTGTGTTCTGAGACCAGCAACATTCCTACAATTACAAGTAGTGACTACTCAAATTGTAATATAATGGATTTCAGACCATATTTAACGTAAATATTAATTCTGACCGTATGTTTGCGATTTGGGGGACTTTGACATATATAAATGTCTTCTCAGAGATTAATATTAAGGTGTCTGAAACACGGAATCTCTCTTTGCAGAAGTAAGGGGGGGGGGATTAAATAGAAATTAGTGCGCCTGGTGTGGTTGCAAGGTTTTTATGATGAGATTTAAATCGAGAAAGTGCGTCAAATAACTCATTCCCTGATTCTGGAGAAGATATTTCAAACCGAGTTTTGCTCTTGAATGTTTACAAAGATGTTTGAGGAAAGATATGAGGTATTTACCGGTGTTATGGCTCTTTAAAAGCATATTATAGGGTAAATCGGACTGATTTGGTGAAAGCAACGTTTTGATTTAGACTCTAGCATGTGTAACAGCCAATGACACGTTCACTGCGCCACTAAGTATAGATTGCTGGCTTAAAACAAGAGTAGGAGTGTGAAAAAGGAAGGGAGGATGAGGACATAATAAACTCTGAACTGATATTTATAAACAAAATTGAGGGATTTGTTGAATGACATATTAGAGTAAACATGACTTACATAGAAATATTATACAAAGATACCAGAAACCAGATAATATACTCGTACTTCCACTATATGATGCGATCAACATGTTAGAAAGTAGACAGAATGAGGAAGATTTAGGTCATAGCTAGCAAACACTTGAAGTTTGTAAAACAGTCTATCGAGATTGTTAAATAACTATCAAAGTATTCTGATTTATTTACATCAATTTTATTTAAGAATTGGACATAATTATATCTTATGAAGTGCACCTTAGGAATTGTAAAATAGGAATTGTACCTTATGGATTGTACCTTATGGATTGTACCTTATGAATTGTATCTTATGAATTGTAACTTATGAATTGTACTACCATTAAGGGCATCAACTACTTCCAAAATTAAAATAAGGCCGTGCTTCTGGAGAGCAGCGGGACAGATTTAGGCATGGAAATGAAGAGTCTCTCGGCCAGTGAGGCCTGAATTCATCCACATTTAGGACACTGATCTCCAGATCTGGCCCCTGAGATTTATCGTTTAGTCCACCCAGAGTGGCTGCATACCGTTTAGATCCCCGATGAGGTGAAAGGGCTTCGAAAACCGTGCCAAATCCCATCGCATCGAGGTCAGTTGACGGATAAATAACAGTATACATTTTACCCAGATTGAGCCACCCTTCTACTACCCGGAAGGATCGATTTTTGAGGAAATGAGAGAACAAAACGGAGACGTCATCTCGGCTGTAAATTGCCCACCCAACAGCATGGCTCCCGTCCTGTGATGGCGGTGGTGTCAAAACTCTTATACACTGTTAAGGTAGGCAGAGGGCACGTGCCCAAAGTTGTCTTTTGTTTGGAGATTAATATATATGTAAGTAGAGGGGAGCGAAAAAAAACGGACGTCCTCAGCTCTCCCTAGTTAGCTCGTAGTCCACAGAAATTCCATTAATGGAAAATGAAACCAGGCCTAAATCGGATGAGATGAAGCGGACATTGGACATATTAAAGGTAGAAAATGGCTAGAGTAGTAGAACAAATAGTGAGATAGGGTATAGGGGTGAAAATTTTGAAAAGATGGAAAAGAAAAAGTTTAGTTTGAGTTTGAAAAATTTGTTCCCTGGTGGAAGAGTATCTCTAACAAAAGATTTGATAAAATATAGCATATAGAGTAGTACTTTAGTGGTTGTAAGATCCCTAGTGAAAAGGTAGCTCTGGCTGAGTACTTTTTGTGTTCAGGTTTGTATATGGTCGTGTTTGGTGGGCATTCAAGCACTTGTAGTATCTAGGTAACCCCGTTACTACGGTTAGTCAGAATTGCTTAATTTATGACTCATTTCGGGTTGTATAATCGGGAATTATTGTGTCATTTTTGGGTGTGTCTTCTATTGATAAGGTCTTTTTCGATCAACGGCAAGCAAAAGAAACTACGCTAGCAATGTAGCGTAGGTGTTTGGGTGAAATCGTATCTATTCTCGCTCAACCTTTGCTCCTTGGAATGGGGTGGGTGGGGAGGAGTCCTCCCATTACGAGATCTCTTCTTACGGAATTCAGCGTCCGTGAGAAAACAAAAGTATCAGTCGAGAATTTCAAAGTCCACGGAAGAGAGCCTCTTTGACCAGGTCTTGTGGTGTGTTGTTCTCGTAGTCCCATTTCTATTGTCCGGTCCTTAGACCATCGACAATATCGTCTGGGCCCGCCTCGTCCGGAAACTGGTTTCCTTCGGCAGCCTATACTCTGAGGCTTAGCATCCTCTAGTAGTACATATACCTGGAACTCCTAGTTTTCGAAGATGAGGACTTACTCGGTCGACGTGACTACGAGGCAGTTGGGGGTGGGGCAAGTACTCCACCTTTTTAGGCCTCGCAGCAGGGACTTCCGTCCGCTCGACTTGCGATTCGGTTGGAGTATTTTGTGTGTCTCTATGGAGAAAAAAACTCCGGAGAATTGACCTCTGAATGCGTTGTTGCCTTCGAGGGTTTACTGAAAGCAGTTTGGCTCGCCGTACAAACGTTTCTTTCCTTCTGTCTCAAAAGATTCGGTGGATAGGGTGGTTTTAGAGCCGGAGTTCCCTCGGCTTTTGTATGATCTTGACTTTTCATAGCATCCTATCGTGCCTAGAGCAGGAGTAAGGGAGCCGAATTTTCCTTGTTGCTGCCCTCCTTTCGAAAGAAGGACTTAGGAAGCTCTGAGATGGCCTCACGACCACCTTCGGGGATTTGCTTCATCTGAGTATAACGACTCTGTAGAGACGGGCGACCGCTTTGCTCTTTTCAAAGAGGTCACGTGGCGGGGAGTAGAGGAACTTGATTTAGCCAAGGGGAGGGGGCGAGCCCGTATTGCCGTCAGCTTGGCTATGGTAACACCAGAGAGAGATAGACTCCGTAGAAGAGTTCCGACTGTGTGCGGGAGCTACCTTGCTCGTAGACCTAGAGGGCTCAGCAGTAGTGGGTCTGACAGTACCAATTAATTGGCATCTCCTAAAAAAACTTCGGTCTGCAGCTTGAACAATCAGGACCTCCTTCCCAAAAGGAACGGCACCACATTGCTTCGACGAAGAAGAGTGTGACTCGCCGCCATACGGGTTTATCATGTAAGGCCTTTGAGGAATTTTCACAGATTTGGGGTTGACCTGACTTAGCAGGTCTACCGGCTTTATTTTTATGTCAGAAGCGCTGGCCATGGTAACACCTCGCGGCAATGACACTAATACCTTGGCGCGTTTATGATACCAACCAGCTCGCCTCAACTCAGAAAGCCCGCTCCTTGGTCGTCCAGTTCTTTTATGATGACTTCCAAGAAGTAGTCTACAAGTTCCCTTGCATAGACCACCGTTTTCACGAAGTTCAAGGTAGAATACGGTATCTCCTGCACAGGCGAGTTATGGAGTGTCCTAAAAGCACTAACAATGGACTTCTAGACAGGGTGCACCGCGTTCACCAAAAGGGTCTTGTGCGAGAAACGGGTGACATTTAGTTTTTTACTGAAAATCTTACCTAGTATCTGACGCTGATGGAACCTGCGCCCTTTAGACAGCATGATGCCATAAGTAGACTTGCTATTCTTTGCTTGGTCTCCTGCTGAGTCGGTATGGGACCGGTTCGCCCCCTGAACCACACAGGAAAGAGATGATCTCCTAATCTTTTTACTCTTATTTTTTCCGTTCTTCTTCTTATGAGAGGAGGGCGAGATATGCATCCTCTATTTTTCCATATGAATAAGACCCCAAACCTTAACCTTTCGTGGTCCTTCATATCCTCCAAATTGAGAGAGGATATAGCTCTTTATGTGGTCACATCAGAAGTTAGGAAGGCCCTCCTCTTCTTTTTGATTCCATCAGGGCCCGTTTTCCCTTATGAGGGCATCGATCGTGAATGGACAAGGTTGGGGTGTGGTTTACACATATTTACAAGTGAGTCTCTGGCTGCTGATCTTTACAAGTTGAGTCTCTGGCCGCTGATCTTTACAAATTGAGTCTCTGGCCGCTGATCTTTACAAGTTGAGTCTCTGGCTTCTGATCTTTGCAAGTCGAGCCTCTAGCTGCTGATCATTAGAAGTTGAGTCTCTAGCTACTGAGCTTCACAAGTTGAGTCTCTGGCTTATGATCTTTACAAGTTGAGTTTCCAGCTGCTGATCTTTACAGGTTGAGTCTCTATCTGCTGACCGTTACGAGTTGTGGCTCTAGCTGCTGATCTTTACAAGTTAAGTCTTTGACTGTTGATCTTCACAAGTTGAGTCCTGGAATGCTGATCTTTTCAACTTCAAAGTTCCGAATTGATTGCGTGTAAAGGTGGTCATTCATTACTGTGCAACACTTTTTGCAAAATAACTGAAGTTACTCAAATGAAAATGAAAAGATGCAGATCAATGACCGAGAAACCGAAAGGAGAGACAAGAGATAAATGAAGTGAGAGAGAAAGCTCAAAACAGATACACTGCTACTGGCAGATAGGAGCAGACAGAGAGGTAGATGAAGACAGAGCTAAACCAGGAGATTGGCCTAGATATGTAGGAGAAGTGCAGAATCTGACAGAAAGTTAAAAGTAGACAAGAAGATAGATGGGGGAGGGGGGATACAGGAACATATGTACCCACATTTAGGGTCGGGGGCAAGAATCGTCAGGTAGGTAGAAGCGAGACGTTAACAGAACAGCGAGCAGGGGGTACCGGATAAAACAGGAACAGAGGAAATTTGGCGAGACCAGAACAAACAGCCAGGTAAGGGTCGACAGGAATAAACAGACAGGTATAGAATGAGACGAATAATCAGACTGTCTGGAACATTTAAGAACAAATAGTTATGGACTGACAGGAACAAAAAGACAGGCAGTGTATGTTAGAAGCAAAGGCAAGGGATGGCAGGAACAAATGGAGAGGTGGAGGCTGATAGGATCAATCAGGAAGGTAGCGAGTGACAAGAACAAAGAGGTATAATGGGATTGGCAGGAACAAAAATAGAGTATGGGTGAAAAGAACAAACGCAGATGTAGGGGGTGACAGAAACAAACATATAGGTGGTAGCTGGAGGGAACAAACAGAAGGGTAGGGCCGGCAGGAACAAACACAATGCTAGGAGCTGGCAAGAACAAAGAGAACGGTAGAGGCTGGCTGGAACAAATATGTAGGGAGTGACAAGAACAAACAGCAGGGTACGGGCTGAAAGGAACAAAAAGAGATGTAGGGTCTGATAGGAAGAGAGAAACAAGTAGGGGTCGATTGGAACAAACATACAATTAGGAGTTGACATGAGCACACAGACATGTAAGGGGGGGGCATGCCCCCTTCCTCCGCAATGAATAAAATTGACAGAGATTGATCGAAAGAATAAGATAAATTGGACGTAGGTGTGAGTGATGGCAGAGCTCGAAGACGGAACTCAGTGGACCGGGCTCGCCAGGGCCCAGTCTTTCAGAAGCTCCTCATTAACCTCCAGCTGCGCCTTAATGGAACCCATGATCATACAGCCAAACTCGGTTGGATTCGAACCCGGGGTGGGGTTCGCCGGCGATTTATTTATGACCTCCGAGCAGATTTCTGACGGTGCGCTTATTGGCCCGAAAAGATTTACACTGACACACTTGTAACACATACGCACATGTACATAGAGAACTCCCGCTTTCACGAATCATCCCTTATGTTGACTTTCACACACTTCACCTTTGCCATCAGAGCGACACTTTCTTATGCAATAGCCCGAACGTGTTGGCGGTGACCCTTTTTCTCTGCTCTTTATCTCAATTCTGTTGTTTTCCCCCCTTTACTCTTTTTAATTTTTCTTTTTTCTTTTTTCTTCTTCTTGTTTAATTATTATTATTCTTTAATTCTTTTTATTATTATTCTTCTTTTTCAATTCTTCTTATTCATTATCATCTCCTCCTCCTCCTCATCCTTCTCCTCTTTCTCCTCATCCTCCCCTCTTCGTCCTTCTCCTCCTCCCCCTCCTCCTCCTCTTCCTTCTTCTTCTTCTTCTTCTTCTTCTTCTTCTTCTTCTTCTTCTTCTTCTTCTTCTTCTTCTTCTACTACTCCTCCTTCTTTTTCATTTTATTTTCTTCTTCTTTATTTGCTTATTTTCTTCATTTTTCTTTTTCTTTTCTTCTTCTTTTTTCAATTCTTTTTCTCTTTCATCTTTTTCTTCTTCCTCTTCCTAGTGAAATGAGACAAGAAGATTGATATAGTTTCAAGGAGTGGAGCAATAATCCTCGGAGTGGATTGGTTGGAGAGTTGGTTATGATGATAAGGGATGCACCACATACCCTTTTGTGGGGTTTAGGGATCCTTAATAGGATAGTAAAATTGAAAATTTAGGGGAGGGAGGGTGGAGAAGCCTGACATCGGGAGGGGGGGGGGGAGGAGCTTTCTCTTCACCAGGAGAAGCTGAGATTTTTGCGGGAGGGAGCCTCGAATTTATAGCGCAATAACAACGAGGCCATACCAGACACAAGGTTTGTAAGGTGTGTAAAGGAAGGAAAAATGTGTAAAAGATGTCTAGCCACAGATCCTGGAAGCATTGATGACTAGAGGGTGAACTGCGGCTGTTGGGGACGGGAGAACACAATCATCCAGATGTTATCCGCAGCAAGCTTGCCCATGCTACCCCTGACATACCCATTGAGGAAAGGGGCAGATAAATATGTACAAGTCCTCCCCCCCCCTCACAAGAGTGTAGGGAAGGCTAACCATGCTGCAGCTGACATCCGAGTATTCAGGGCCCTCCATCCCCCCAATCCGTGCAGGAGGTTCTGTGGCAATATCCCACATTTTTCACTTCCTCCATTATCACTCCTTTCTTTATGGATCTTTCCTTGCGAACTTGCTGGTGCAATGCCCTCGTTGGTTCTCGCTTCTTACTTTTAAGCAGCAACAACAACCATAATCGTAGATAAAGAGAATCAAGTTTGTTAATCGGGAATTAATTCTTGAATTGCCATTTCTAATGTCATTTTTCTGCCATTTTCAATGTCATTCTCCTGCCTCAAGAGTGGGATCGGACGAGGCACGGAAAAGTAGCCTCTTGAATGCATAGCATTGTATTTGTCTCTTCAATGCGTGCCATCATGTTTGTTGCTTCAATACATGCCATCATATTTGCTTCTTCAATGCGTGCTATCACATTTGATTCTTCAATGGGTGCCATCATATTTGCCTTTCCATTGCTGCCATCATAGTTGCCTCTTCATTGCTTGTCATCATATTTGCTTCTTTAATTTGTGCCCTTATATTTGCCTTTGCAATGACTGTGTTCATATTTGCTACTTAAATATTTGCCTCTTAATTAATTTTCATCAAATTTGGCTCTTCATTGCTTGTCATCATATTTGTTTTTTCGATGCCTGCCATCATATTTACCTCTTTATGCGTGTCATCATATTTACCTCTTTATGCGTGTCATCATAGTTACCTCTTTAATCCGTACCATCCTATTTGCCCAATCGCTGCTTGTCTTCATATTTACCTTCTCACTGCTTGTTATCATATTTGCTTCTTCAATGCGTGCCATCATATATACTTCTTTAATCCGTGCCATCATTTTTGCTTCTTCAATGCGTCTCATCATATTTGCTTCTTCAATGCGTGCCATCATTTTTGCTTCTCCAATGTGTCTCATCATATTTGCTCCTTCAATGCGTGCCATCGCATTTGCTTCTTCAATGCGTGCCATCATATTTGCTTCTTCAATGCATGTCATCATATATACTTCTCAATGAGTGGTATCATTTTTGCTTCTTCAATGCGTCTCATCATTTTTGCTTCTTCACCCAAGTAGGCAGTCGCCAGATGAGCTCTTAAAATTAAAAAAAAAGTTTTCTTCTTCAATGCGTGCCATCATATTTGCTTCTTCAATGCATGCCATCATATTTGCTTCTTCAATGCGTGCTATAATTTTTGCCTCTTCAATACATCTTATCATATTTGCTTCTTTAATGCGCCTAATCATATTTGCTTCTTTAATGCGTGCCATCTCATTTGGACATCGCTGACACCAGAGCATCATTTCACTCCTACGGGAACGATGGGTTTTGTCCTCGAGAATTCCATTAACTTAATCAGAATTTCCGCCTTAAAAAGCGATTTTAAAATTCGATTTTCAAGGAATTTTCTACCCTCGTCATTGCCAAAGTAGTAGAACTATCTACCCCTTAGGTTATTTGTACTTGTACCCAAACATTATGAAGTTCTGCCCTATTGGGTAAACTAATTAGAAATGCTATAGTAATAGATATCTTCTCTCGATCTTGTAGGATCTCTGCGTCTATTTTCGCCATAGCAAAATATCTCCTTTCTGTGAATGAAAGAATGTTTCCTTTTCGTTTCTATTTTCTCTACTACGTTTCCTTTATTCAATTTGCTATTTATCGTACCAAGACAAATAGTGAAAAAACATCTCGTGTTAAGAATCCAGTTTAGGAATTAGATCCCATTTTTAATCAAGCATAAAAACCGGAAATAAAGACAAAAACGTCAAAACTTACCTAAGTGATCACTTGACCACAAGAAGATGTCTGCGCTGATCAACGCAATTAAAACTATCAATTTTTTAATTTTTTTTAACCGAAGTCTAAAATTCGTCCAATTCGACTTGAAAAATTTAGGTTTCCCAATAAGGTTGCAATTTTGGGTTTCGCATCAGGTTTGCAAGTTTGGGTTTCGCATCAGGGCTCCAATTTTTAGTTTCGCATTAGAGTTCCAAATTTAAGTTTCGTATCAGCGTTCCAATTTTCAGTTTTCACTCAGGGTTTCAATTTGGGGTTTTCCATCAGGCTTCCAAGTTGGGGTTTCCCATCAGAGTTCCAATTTTGGATTTCCCATCAAAATTCCAATTCTGGGTTTTCCAGCAGGCTTCCAATTTGGGGTTTCCAATCAGGGTTCCAATTTGGGTTTTCCCATCAGGGTTCCAATTTTTGGTTTCCCATCAGGGTTTCAATTTCGGATTTCTCATCAGGGTTCTAATTTTAGATTTCCTATCAGGGTTCCAATTGGGTTTTTTGTCAGGGTTCCAATTTTGAATTTTCTATCAAGGTTCCAATTTTGGATTTCCATTCAGGGTTCCAATTGGGTTTCGTATCAGCATTCCAATTTTATTGCGTCTGTATTTCTAAAAAACGTTTCTTATTGTAACCAGAATTGTCTCGCAAAAATTATAATCATATACAAATCTGTAGGGAAAACCTTAAATATATGAGGGGTGGTCAATAAGTTTTGCAATTCAGATATAAGGAAACGAGGTATGAGGAAAAGTGTTTTATTATTTTTCAATATAACTACCCTCGACTTCAATGCACTTGGGCCACTTGTCCCTGAGGCTTCGAATTCCCGACAACCAGAAATCTCCCGACTGCTGTTCAATCCACCCCTGGACGGTGAGCTGGACATCTTCATCGTCCCCAAACCGGCGTCCACATAGGGCAGCCTTGAGCTGGCGGAATAAAGGGTAGTCGATGGGGGCCAGATCTGGACTGTAGAGGGGAGGGTTGAGCTCCTCGAATCCGCACTCACGCAGCGCAGCTTGTGCAACTCTGGCCTTGTGGACTTTGACGACGTTGAAGTCGATCATGGGGCGTGAGGTTTCTAGGGACCCAACGGGCAGATACCTTGGTTATGGCCAAATTGTCTTGGATGATGTTGATAACACTTCCATGTGATATTCCAAGTTCTCGCTCGATTTCTTCGACCTTCACCCACCGTCGATTTTCAAGGATCATCCTTTCCACACGGGCCACATTGTCCTCGTTGGTCACGTTTGACGGGCGCCCTAGACGGGGGTCATTTTCAAGGGACTCACAACCATTGCGGAACTCCCTATTCCAGCGAGCAATGGTTGCATAGGAAGGGGCGGTGTCGGTGTACACTGCAACAATGCGTTCATGGGTCTCTTTTGCATTCTTGCCTTCCTTAGTCAAAAATTTGATCACTGCGCGGTGCTCAACCTTTTTCATTGTTGAAAAATTTGTTACTGATGATCTGCGATTAGCAACTGCTTCTTAAATACACGAGACAGGAGCGTGCAGCTGCAGGTCCTTACTTGTCATAACTTTTCCTAACACCCCCACAAACAGTCATCCCCCTTTCTCTGTTTTGCCCTCCTGATTCGCAAAACTTATTGACCGCCCCTCGTATATTCAAATTAACTAGAAACTTACTAACATGAAGGTATACTTATTAATCAAGGTCATGCTACCCCTTAGAGGGGGCATCATCTCCATAAAATTTACCGATAATTCACCAAAGAAAAATAAAATCTCCCCAACAACTTCCCTACCCGTGAATTACAAGCGTTAGAATTAAATTCAACAAACATCACAGATTATACAAAAGTTTCCCAAGTATTGCAACGTTACAATGATTTAATAAGAATAACACCAAAATATTTAATATCCGAAATGTAATATAAAAATGTACACGAAAAAAATAATCTATACATAGAGGGTAAGACAACCTCCTTAAAAAAAGCGTTCTACCCACGTTTCCTTACGACCTACCCTCAGCAGAATCCACAACCGAAACCACACCGACAACTGTGTGATCACAAACTAAAGGTAAAAGATCTGCTAAAATTCTAACCACTATGTCTGTGGTTAGTGAAAACATTAGTTCATCTAGCTTGTTTTTGCTTGAGTAGGTGCTTGTTTCAACTTTTGTCCGCATAAACAAAGAAATTATTTCCACGTGATTTAAGTTCATGTACTCTATAGGACACTGTGAAACAGAGCCATGAAATATTACTAATTGCCTCTCCTTGTTATGGAATAACCGAGTGGAAAGCCACTACCGAGCTGAACTAAGTTAAGCCATGTTAGGAATCATCAATTGTAATATATTTATGATTCGGGTCCACTTTTTGCGTCATTTGCCTTAAGGTTTACCGCCCCTGGGTTAGAATCCTACGTTCAACTATCAGCCCCCATTGTAAAAGGTCTCAAGGTACATAACAGTGATAAAACCTACCCTATTCCCAATTATTTATTCATTATATTTCTTTTATTGACTTTTCAATAGTATCATACTGCTTTTCTATCATTCAGAAGATTTCATTGTATTTAGCCCTATAAAAAATGAGCGACTTCAGCTTCGGTCGAATTGTTGGACGTTTTACGTCTCGAAATGAGTCTGTCCAAGGAGAAATGGGAGAGGCGTTCAACAAGATGTAGCTACGGGTCGCAGAAGGAGAGTGAGCGAACGAAAGAGCCATGAATAGTTTCAAAACAGCATGAAACCATGACTCCCAAACTAGCGGAAGGGTATCTTTGAAAGATAATTTGTAAGTGAAGGTTCATAAAAATGGTTGTGAAGATGGAATGGAAAATATTTCATAGTATATAGCCTGAATAGACCTTTTGGGAAAAGGAAGGTGCATAGCTATCCTGAACCTGGCGGACGCTGGCGTTCAAGAGATGCCTAAAGCAGAATTTCTCTTTGAACTTAATGAATGAGAGTCACAGCAGCTAATGATTAGATAATGATTGAGATGGAATAGAAACTTCTTAAGCCATAAACATTACTATTAGATAGAGATGCAGTCTAGTAGGATGGCAACTTCCTAATAGATACCCATTTGAAGAACATAAAAACGACTAAAACTAATGGGGCCCTCTACATAGAGAAAAATTGAATGTTACCTACCTTCATGGCGTATACTAGAGGGAAGAATATGAAATATATCCTCCCCTACAAATTTCAAGAAAGATGAATAGTTAACCTCAGAGGAATGGTTTAAAATTTCCCGAGATGGTGATCAAAGGTTGTTTTGGCTTACTCATTGCCAATTCAAGATAGTCTTACACCATAAGGGAACCAATTCCTTTATGAAAATTATAAAATATGAATCAGCTTATTTTCTTTTTATGAGGAGAGAACTATACTATAAAAATAAATTAACAGAAAATTAAATCTAATTGGAAAGACTACGAAAGTGGATAAACACCTTGAATCATCTCCTAGAATGCATCTCAGAGCTTTGTTTTGATCCCTGGAAGCGACTTAATGCTGGAATTTTGGAATTTCCTTCTCAAGCCGAGAACCTACATCCGCGACTTACCTTATAAACTACACTTGCCATCGTGCACAAGGCTGAACCCCCGGGAAGGGCTCACAGTGGGAGCAAAGTTAATTTTTCGGTCACGGTCTCATTAGGGGGAGAGAATGGAAGTCAGGGCGGTTCTCGGAGGTGATCTCGGCATGCAACGAGATGATGGATAGCGGACGAAAACGAGCCGGTTTCTAGGCCCGCGATCCATGCGATAGGAGGTGGCGCCTTAATTACTTTGAATTTCTTAATCAGCGTCGGTGAGAGGATGTCGCTGGCTCGTTAAGACACGTGTAAACAAGGGAACATGAAAGAAGATATGAGCCCAGGAACATTTGCAATGCATCATTAATCCCGCTGTGTTCTAGGGCCGGTTTCAATTTTGAGGGCCTACCTTTACTCACCGGGAGGGATACGTGAGTCAACAATCTCTATTTAACCCAACGATGGAGAGGAAGAAGGATCAACAATTCCAAATTATCATAAAGGAGCATAGGGTAAGATGATCCTCGCTAAAATGACCAAGTAAAGATCATCATTATATAAAATTAAATAGCAAAGATCATCACTACACAAAAATAAAAAGTAAAGATCATTTCTCTCGAGAATGACAAAGTCAAGATTATTTCTCCAAAAAACAAGCAAGAAAAGATGGTCTCTACAATGACACAGTATAATACTGAATTTAATAATTACTTTCGAGGTTTACCTGTATTTTATACATGTATAATATAAGATACATTCGATCGCAAAGGTTGAAAAACTGTTTTTATGTATATTCTATATTATTACATAACTCTTTCTGAATAACAGAATACAATTATGGCTTAAAATAGAAATATAAACATAAACGGGTCTGAGATTTTTTTTGGGGGGGGCTTCATCAACCTATCCCCACGCCCTCCTGGATCGGCGCATGGTTTCAACATTACACTCCACCCTATCCTCATCTCTAACAAAATCCCCATCACCTTACTCTTATCGACACTTTCTTTCAGTTCCATTCTCACATACACTCTGTCAAAAGTTTCCATCACTCAGCCATAGCTACCATCACTAGGTCATCATAATACAGCATCATAAATACACCATCATAGACAACACCGATCTCTCGCCATTCTTATCAACCCCACACTCATGCTCCTCGTGACTACTTCTTCTTTCAGCCCATATATAAAGATATTAAACAGTTATGGTTGCATCACCTAGCCTTATCTGCTTCACGAATACCTATATCGAACCAATCACATCAATCCTCTTTCACACTAACGCCCGCCTTAATTCCACTATAAAAAATCTTTCATAATTAGAACTCGTCATGTTGCTTTCCTGTCGACGCTGCCATGCAGTTTTTCCAGATTATAAATTTGATCTGCGCCTTTCTCACCTACCTCGACGAACCACTCGATCTAAATACATCCACTCGCCCTAAACCAAGCATGACCATCTCTACCATTCTGTTATCCCAATAAAAAATTCTCACAAACATTCCCAACAATACGGATATATTTCCCAGTAATTTTCATATTCAGCATTTTCCCTTTTATTTTATACAAGAGTACTATAACAGGTTCTTCCATTTCTCATTGTTTCCATTTGATTCTTCCCTCTTTCTTTTTTTTCGCATTTTCTTCTATCTTTCATTTTTATTTGTT
The DNA here is from genome assembly GCA_963969495.1 of Ceratothoa steindachneri. Lineage (NCBI taxonomy): Eukaryota > Metazoa > Arthropoda > Malacostraca > Isopoda > Cymothoidae > Ceratothoa > Ceratothoa steindachneri. Next base: position 142,494,190 of record OZ018331.1, on the reverse strand, counting down.
ATCTATATTTAAGTTCTTTTGATAAAACAACTTTGATCCCGATTATTGGGTCCAAGCTTTAATATGAAATCAGAAATGGTTGGAATAACTACCAATTTTGTTCTTAGAGTTTAATTAACTTACAAAGTGAAAAAAAACGAAAAATTCGGAAAATATATAAAAAAAAACAAATAAAGTGTAAAATAAATAATAATGATTTAATGCAACAAAAGTCCTTGGAACCGATTTTAGAAGATATATGATGACGTAAGCCGGTGACGTGCCTGATGACGTAAGCCGATGACGTACTCTGATGACGCAGTCCACTATTCCAAGCCTTCATTTACAAATCAAACTCGCGAAACCCTAAAACCCATGGACTCAATTTTCGGATCAAGTAAAGATAATTCCTCCCCAAAATGAACAAGTAAAGATAATTCCTCCCATAATATTTTTATTTTTATTTTAGAAGCCCATCTGGCGACTGCTTACTGCCTCCCATAAAGTAGAGAAGTCTGACAGAATAAAAATTTAAATAATCTTATTTCTTTAAAGAATTAAAAAAAAATTCTTTATATATTATTTATTATTATTTAACTAATTTAATATAATTATAATGCGTTTCAGGTATATTGATACAACGTTAAAAGTGTGTGCCTAAAGACTAATGACCGCATCAATGTAGGTTACTTGACTTTGAACACGCTCAGTAAGAGTTTATCTTGCATGGGAGTAACAACCTACGCGGTTTCTTCTGAGAATGCTAAGCAAACATCGGAAAAAAACAACGTGAAAGAGATTGTGAATTTGTTTAACTAGCAGAGGAACCTTGTTTACAAGGTGAAGCGCCAGCATGACGAGACAGGAAATAATGACGAACTACCTACGGTCATGCACAGCAAATTCCCTGCCTCTTTGATGGTTCTGGGCTTGGTCAGCAGCGAAGGCCACGTTATGTCTTCTCGCATCCTTCCATACGCGTCAGGGTCAATACGGATGTTGGCATAAAGTGCTAGAAACAATGTCAAGCCTTGGATGGACCAAATAACCGCAGATAAGCCTTATGTTTTCTAGCAGGACTCTGTCGCACACAGAAGACAAGGAAGACACAGGAGTGGCCGCCCGGCTCTCCCGATTCCAATCCCCGAGATTATTTCATATGGGGCATTTTGGGAAAGGTGCCAACAAGGCTGCTTGCAACATTTTAGCAACTCTGAGGATCGCTATTTTGGAGGTAATGTCATCCATTGACAAGAACTCTCTAACCAGGGCATGCGGGTAGTTCAGGCCGCGCTTCCAGGAGGTCGTGGAGGCAGATGGTGGCTATTTTGAACGATTTTGCAAATATATATCGTTCTGTTTCTGTATAATTTCTCATGAGATTATATTGTTTTGTTTGAATCACTTTTTTTTCTTTCTCCCTGTACAATTTGCATCGATTTACCTGAATCCCCCGGTATTAAGTTTAATTAATTACTTAATATTAATAATTGGTGTAATCAAGGTATTTTCGATATTTTGATAATATAAAAATTGATCAATATGTACAGGGTTGTTCCAGGAGGGACTTCTTTCTCAATTCTTGGCAAGTGTATCGCTTCGCTGCGTGAGTCAACAATCTCTATTTAACCCAACGATGGAGAGGAAGAAGGATCAACAATTCCAAATTATCATAAAGGAGCATAGGGTAAGATGATCCTCGCTAAAATGACCAAGTAAAGATCATCATTATACAAAATTAAATAGCAAAGATCATCACTACACAAAAATAAAAAGTAAAGATCATTTCTCTCGAGAATGACAAAGTCAAGATTATTTCTCCAAAAAACAAGCAAGAAAAGATGGTCTCTACAATGACACAGTATAATACTGAATTTAATAATTACTTTCGAGGTTTACCTGTATTTTATACATGTATAATATAAGATACATTCGATCGCAAAGGTTGAAAAAACTGTTTTTATGTATATTCTATATTATTACATAACTCTTTCTGAATAACAGAATACAATTATGGCTTAAAATAGAAATATAAACATAAACGGGTCTGAGATTTTTTTTGGGGGGGGCTTCATCAACCTATCCCCACGCCCTCCTGGATCGGCGCATGGTTTCAACATTACACTCCACCCTATCCTCATCTCTAACAAAATCCCCATCACCTTACTCTTATCGACACTTTCTTTCAGTTCCATTCTCACATACACTCTGTCAAAAGTTTCCATCACTCAGCCATAGCTACCATCACTAGGTCATCATAATACAGCATCATAAATACACCATCATAGACAACACCGATCTCTCGCCATTCTTATCAACCCCACACTCATGCTCCTCGTGACTACTTCTTCTTTCAGCCCATATATAAAGATATTAAACAGTTATGGTTGCATCACCTAGCCTTATCTGCTTCACGAATACCTATATCGAACCAATCACATCAATCCTCTTTCACACTAACGCCCGCCTTAATTCCACTATAAAAAATCTTTCATAATTAGAACTCGTCATGTTGCTTTCCTGTCGACGCTGCCATGCAGTTTTTCCAGATTATAAATTTGATCTGCGCCTTTCTCACCTACCTCGACGAACCACTCGATCTAAATAACATCCACTCGCCCTAAACCAAGCATGACCATCTCTACCATTCTGTTATCCCAATAAAAAATTCTCACAAACATTCCCAACAATACGGATATATTTCCCAGTAATTTTCATATTCAGCATTTTCCCTTTTATTTTATACAAGAGTACTATAACAGGTTCTTCCATTTCTCATTGTTTCCATTTGATTCTTCCCTCTTTCTTTTTTTTCGCATTTTCTTCTATCTTTCATTTTTATTTGTTATCTATATTTAAGTTCTTTTGATAAAACAACTTTGATCCCGATTATTGGGTCCAAGCTTTAATATGAAATCAGAAATGGTTGGAATAACTACCAATTTTGTTCTTAGAGTTTAATTAACTTACAAAGTGAAAAAAAACGAAAAATTCGGAAAATATATAAAAAAAAACAAATAAAGTGTAAAATAAATAATAATGATTTAATGCAACAAAAGTCCTTGGAACCGATTTTAGAAGATATATGATGACGTAAGCCGGTGACGTGCCTGATGACGTAAGCCGATGACGTACTCTGATGACGCAGTCCACTATTCCAAGCCTTCATTTACAAATCAAACTCGCGAAACCCTAAAACCCATGGACTCAATTTTCGGATCAAGTAAAGATAATTCCTCCCCAAAATGACCAAGTAAAGATAATTCCTCCCATAATATTTTTATTTTTATTTTAGAAGCCCATCTGGCGACTGCTTACTGCCTCCCATAAAGTAGAGAAGTCTGACAGAATAAAAATTTAAATAATCTTATTTCTTTAAAGAATGAAAAAAAATTCTTTATATATTATTTATTATTATTTAACTAATTTAATATAATTATAATGCGTTTCAGGTATATTGATACAACGTTAAAAGTGTGTGCCTAAAGACTAATGACCGCATCAATGTAGGTTACTTGACTTTGAACACGCTCAGTAAGAGTTTATCTTGCATGGGAGTAACAACCTACGCGGTTTCTTCTGAGAATGCTAAGCAAACATCGGAAAAAAACAACGTGAAAGAGATTGTGAATTTGTTTAACTAGCAGAGGAACCTTGTTTACAAGGTGAAGCGCCAGCATGACGAGACAGGAAATAATGACGAACTACCTACGGTCATGCACAGCAAATTCCCTGCCTCTTTGATGGTTCTGGGCTTGGTCAGCAGCGAAGGCCACGTTATGTCTTCTCGCATCCTTCCATACGCGTCAGGGTCAATACGGATGTTGGCATAAAGTGCTAGAAACAATGTCAAGCCTTGGATGGACCAAATAACCGCAGATAAGCCTTATGTTTTCTAGCAGGACTCTGTCGCACACAGAAGACAAGGAAGACACAGGAGTGGCCGCCCGGCTCTCCCGATTCCAATCCCCGAGATTATTTCATATGGGGCATTTTGGGAAAGGTGCCAACAAGGCTGCTTGCAACATTTTAGCAACTCTGAGGATCGCTATTTTGGAGGTAATGTCATCCATTGACAAGAACTCTCTAACCAGGGCATGCGGGTAGTTCAGGCCGCGCTTCCAGGAGGTCGTGGAGGCAGATGGTGGCTATTTTGAACGATTTTGCAAATATATATCGTTCTGTTTCTGTGTAATTTCTCATGAGATTATATTGTTTTGTTTGAATCACTTTTTTTTCTTTCTCCCTGTACAATTTGCATCGATTTACCTGAATCCCCCGGTATTAAGTTTAATTAATTACTTAATATTAATAATTGGTGTAATCAAGGTATTTTCGATATTTTGATAATATAAAAATTGATCAATATGTACAGGGTTGTTCCAGGAGGGACTTCTTTCTCAATTCTTGGCAAGTGTATCGCTTCGCTGCGTGAGTCAACAATCTCTATTTAACCCAACGATGGAGAGGAAGAAGGATCAACAATTCCAAATTATCATAAAGGAGCATAGGGTAAGATGATCCTCGCTAAAATGACCAAGTAAAGATCATCATTATACAAAATTAAATAGCAAAGATCATCACTACACAAAAATAAAAAGTAAAGATCATTTCTATCGAGAATGACAAAGTCAAGATTATTTCTCCAAAAAACAAGCAAGAAAAGATGGTCTCTACAATGACACAGTATAATACTGAATTTAATAATTACTTTCGAGGTTTACCTGTATTTTATACATGTATAATATAAGATACATTAGATCGCAAAGGTTGAAAAAACTGTTTTTATGTATATTCTATATTATTACATAACTCTTTCTGAATAACAGAATACAATTATGGCTTAAAATAGAAATATAAACATAAACGGGTCTGAGATTTTTTTGGGGGGGGGCTTCATCAACCTATCCCCACGCCCTCCTGGATCGGCGCATGGTTTCAACATTACACTCCACCCTATCCTCATCTCTAACAAAATCCCCATCACCTTACTCTTATCGACACTTTCTTTCAGTTCCATTCTCACATACACTCTGTCAAAAGTTTCCATCACTCAGCCATAGCTACCATCACTAGGTCATCATAATACAGCATCATAAATACACCATCATAGACAACACCGATCTCTCGCCATTCTTATCAACCCCACACTCATGCTCCTCGTGACTACTTCTTCTTTCAGCCCATATATAAAGATATTAAACAGTTATGGTTGCATCACCTAGCCTTATCTGCTTCACGAATACCTATATCGAACCAATCACATCAATCCTCTTTCACACTAACGCCCGCCTTAATTCCACTATAAAAAATCTTTCATAATTAGAACTCGTCATGTTGCTTTCCTGTCGACGCTGCCATGCAGTTTTTCCAGATTATAAATTTGATCTGCGCCTTTCTCACCTACCTCGACGAACCACTCGATCTAAATAACATCCACTCGCCCTAAACCAAGCATGACCATCTCTACCATTCTGTTATCCCAATAAAAAATTCTCACAAACATTCCCAACAATACGGATATATTTCCCAGTAATTTTCATATTCAGCATTTTCCCTTTTATTTTATACAAGAGTACTATAACAGGTTCTTCCATTTCTCATTGTTTCCTTTTCACAGGCTCTACAACACAAACACTATATCCACTATACAAGGACTATTTTTTAGCATCTCAGGTACTAAATCCCCAACCTAGTTGTCACTTTTCTCATACCTCTCCTAGCACTAACAACCTCATACTTATCGGTTCCCTATCGTGATCTACCACCCAATTTTGACCTACGAAGCTTAGTCTAATTCACATTCTCTTTCCTTTGCATCCTCACATTGTGCAGCTCGTCAACCTACTCTGATCACCAGTTTAAACCTCCACCTGCCTCGCAAGTTCCCTCCCTTTTTTATCTTTCATATCCAACACAACCAAATCTTTTGGTTCCTCCCTTTTCTCAGTTCCTTTCAAAATAACTTCATTCTCCCATCTGGATTTTCATTCACCCTCCTATTTAAATGAATATAAAATCATTACATATTTTTTCATTAATCTTTTATTTACTCAGTCTAGCTAGATAAAAGCGAGAAGATAAAGGTTGTTGAATAGAAAGAACAGGAATAGTGAAAAAACTTCGAGACTAAGAGTGTAAAAAGGCAGTATTATTAATTCAAAATCAGAAGGCGTGTATGATGCTTTAGAAGCAACGATTAAAAAAACGTTGACGAAAAACATAAATATTCCAAAGTAAAAATTGAAGACTTTTCGGAAAAGAGAGAGAGAGAGAGAGAGAGAGAGAGAGAGAGAGAGAGAGAGAGAGAGTCACAAGGAGTCACAAGGAATAGTAGTACCTCAAAGGACATTGCTGACCATACCGTGGAGGTACTATTTTGGGAAGGCTCTAACCTATAGCATAAGAAAAAGTATAGAGAGAGAGACAGACAGACAGACAGACAGACATACGACATACAGGCAGACGGAGACAAATAAAGGGATAGAGAGAGTCACAAAGAGTCACCAGGAATAGTAGTACCTCAAAGGACATTGCTGACCATACCATGGAGGTACTATTTTGGGAAAGCCCTAACCTCTAGCATAAGAGAAAGTATAGCATACCTCTCCCACCCGCATTTGCGGGCCAGAAAGTTGAAACGATACCTGAATGTGCTGGAAAAAAGAACACAAACAGGAAATTGTTATAGAAAAGTTGAGACCTATCTACTTGCCTCAAATCTATAATTTATACTAAGGTGATACCATCTAGGCCAAAGTGTGGATTAACTTGTCAAGTCAAAAACGGACGAGCTGTTCACTACTTTGGCGGTAGACGGTTCCACGTTCCGCAGATTTTGTACGAGAAATTTCTGCAAATGCTAGTATGGAGTTGTGGTAATCCCTGTTTGTAACCGTGGTTACGTGTAGCATTTGCGTTCAACGTAAACAGCCTCCTGGGATCTACATTTTCAATTCCTCGTATTATCTTACAAGTTTCAATCAGCCTGCCTCTTAACGGAAGCGTCTCCAAGGAGAACATCCCCAGTTCTCGTAGCCTATTCTGATAACTTTTATGTCTAAGGGAAGGGATCAATTTTGTGGCTCTGGCCTGTACCCTTTCCAGCCGTTCATATATCCTTCCTTAGAATTGTACGGCGTATTCAAGGTGTGACCGGACTAGAGAGTTGTACAAGGCAAGAACAATCTGCTTATTTCGAAAGTGAAATTGCCTTTTTATGCACCCTAGCATTCTTTGGCCCTCTTTTACACCTGGAGAACTTTAGGTCATTGCTGATTAGCACGCCTAAATCTTTCTCTCCCTAGGGTTAGCATGGCCGATGTGCATTACCTTGCACTTGTCAAGGTTAAATGGTATCTGCCACCTTTCTGACCACTCGCCTATCCTGAGAAGGCTATTTTGCAGGCGTTCCACTCCTCGCGAGCTCACACTGCCTCCTAGCTTGCTATTGTCGGCGAACTTGGCTATCGAGAGGCAGAGAAAGATGGAGAGAGAGGGACAGAAACAGAGATAGATGGATATATATATATATATATATATATATATATATATATATATATATATATATATATATATATATATATATATATATATATATATAGTTAGAGAGAGAGAGAGAGAGAGAGAGAGAGAGGGGAAGAGAGAGAGACAGACAGACAGACAGACAGACAGACAGAGACAGATGGAGAGAGAGAGACAGAGGGAGAGCGCGTTCGGAATGTGTCGCGAATGAAGCGTGTAGATGGGTAATCAGACGACATCATTAAAAATAACACCAGCGACCACCCTATGAACCTCCAGCGACTTCATTGGTCACTATGTCAGTTCTTCCAGTGACCAATTCACATTTTCCTTAAAATTTTTAATGGTATTTACGCTCATTAAAACGGTGGTTGCGGTTGCTTGCCTCAACCTATCGCTACTACTCTTGCTTACTACCTAAATACCTCTTTAATTGGTGTTTACGAGCCTCTTTGAGCAACCGCTGATATTCGGTTGTCTCTGGTCGCAGTGACAGGAGTACATTAACCGCTGTAATAAAGAAAGGTCCAGCAATCTTCTTTGTTTCTCGATTAACGCGCGGGATTATTAGGAGATCGCGGTTAACCTGCGGTTGCATTGATAGAAATATTTTGTTCAGAGGCGCTATTATTTAATTTGAGACGTCACAGGGGTAATGGATTGGGGTGTAAGTTGATGGGGCTAGTGGGTTAACTAGTTATCCCTAGTTACCCCAATTTATTCAAAGCAAGCTCAAGTCACCTTAAATTATCCCCGGTTATTTATCATTATTCTAAGTTACCCCTAATTATCTTAACTTTTACTGGATAGGCATTCCCCCAAGTTACCCTGAATTATTATCCTACCCCATTCCAAGATATCGCGTTACCCTAAATTACCCAGTTACGCGAAGGAATTGTTCCTTAGTAGGTCTCGCCCCATTACAGTTCCTTGGTTAGTGGGCGCAGAGCTATTCTTATCAGTTGGGCTCCCATCCTCACGAGTACTAGATGTGAGGTGCAATCGAAGAGGGTCCCAAACTTGGGTACACAAACGAAGAAATATTCCCTTTGAACAGGACGATTCTGGTGGGTATGGTGCCCTGGGCGAACCACCCTTTTGGCGCCCCTATAACTATTTCGTCCCTCCCCCTCTCATAACAGACGGGAGCAACTATTATTTGTATCATTACTAGGGATAAAACAGCCCTAGTCATGGATGTGTCTAGAACCTGGTGTCATTAGAATTAAGACTTGATACTAGGGAAAAACAATTCGCGTCATGAATGTGGCTAGAACCTGGTTCCATTAGAATTAATACTTGGTACTAGGGATAAAACAGCCCTAGTTATGGAACAATAGCATAAATTATCATCGTTTATAGGTATAACAACACAAATATATTTACAAATACTAAATAAGTACACAAACTAGATACAATAACAACCATAAATAAAAAAAATAAAGTAACAAGGATAAAAAATTATGTAAATATAAATAAAATAGTGATTCATTGAGCTAAAAACACAACTTTATTTTAGGAATAGAATAAAACGCAAGAGCCGATCGCGCTCTCTACCGGGGGCTCGGCAGACCCCCATCCCCCGGGAATCCATGCCGCCTATGGTAAGATGACGCCCTGGGCCGCTGCCCATATTGCTCATACCTAAATCCGCCCCTACCTTTGAATGTTGGGGCCAGAAGGATGCGTTAAGCCTTCTTCCCCCACACTCTAGTAATGAGTTTGTAGCTCCAAAAACACATTGAATATTAAGTTCAAAGTACGCGCACATTAGACGGAGCAAATCCTCGAATAACATCACTCATAGATGGCAACAGTTAATTGAGGTCATTTAGTGGTGGAGAGGCTGAGCTAAGACACCTTAGTCAGGGAGGTGGTACTAGGGATAGAACAGCCCTAGTCATGGATGTGTCTAGAACCTGGTACCATTAGAATTAAGACTTGGTACTAGGGAAAAACAGCTCGCGTCATGAATGTAGCTAGAACCTGGTTCCATTAGAATTAATATTTGGTACTAGGAATAAAACAGTCCTAGTCATGGATGTGGCTAGAACCTGGTACCATTAGGATTAAGACTTGGTACTAGGGAAAAACAACTCTCGTCATGGATGTAGATAGAACCTGGTTCCATTAGAATCTATTCTTGGTACTAGGAATAAAACAGTCCTAGTCATGGATGTGGCTAGAACCTGGTCCTATTAGAATTAAGACTTAGTACTAGGGATAAACCAGAAAAGATGGAAGTTACAGGTGTGAACAGTGGGGGTAAGGACTCCTAGAACACGCCAACCTTAATTACTGGCGTGACGGTGAATTTCAAACTTCACGAACAAGGTCGTATCTGGAGCAAAGGAACTCAAAAATCCGAACATTTTTTTTTTAGTAAAAAGAAGCAGGGAGCCAGAAAGCACCCCTTCCCCTCTCCTTTAGGTCTTCCAGTGACTCCTCTCACCCTGGGGAAGGAGAAAGTTCGTACTTTTGAGCATCTGTGCTTTATTGTACGATTTTCCCTGGCTAAATTAAATGGTTCCTGCAAACCCCAAGATTTGGGTACCATATTGTATGCTATGGCAGTTTTTGTATACTTTTGTTATCCTCATCTTTCTATTTATTCCTTTCACTTATTCTCTGTCCTTCACTTGGCAGTTTGAACATGCTCTCGTTGGATTACACACGTGTTCTCCTCATTTGTGGTGAGTAATTAATTTTGGAGCATGAATTAATCAGTTGATAAAATAAATTGCTGAATTATAATAGCAAGTCAAAATTAAGTGGAAGAGAGTCCAAAATTAAGTGGAAGCGAGTCTAAAATTAAATGGCTGTTCTTGCAATCTTTTTTTTTGTTATTCCTTCCTTTCTATTTGTCTGTTTCTTTTATTCTCTTTCAGCCCCTTCATTTGAAAATACTCTCGTTGGATTACATTGAAGTTCCCAATTATGGGGACTAATGTGAATTAGCCAATTAATAAAATAAATTGCTCTGTTATAATGAAGAGTCACAAATTAATTAGAAACCACTCTTGCCGTGTTCGTAGGAATTTCTAAGGTTGCAATTAGAAAACAAAGCTTATAAATACCTAATCAACTCCTAGGATGGCTTTAAGAACCTCTTTTCCCAAAAGGTTCAGGAAGGTTGCTACACAAAACGAGCTTTAATTAATGAATTGTCAAAATAAATAATTAATCAGAGAGAATAAATTAAATTATAACCATCAATGAGGTTATACATTCAAGCTAGAATGGGAGAAACCAGATAGCAGGCCATTGAATTACTATCTTCTGGGTTGAATTGCAACAAAGATGTTGGCGAATAAGCGAGATCGAGCCCACAAACCATCCCATGTTTGTTTTAGTGGTCACAAGCCTAGGAAATTACCGCGCGCAGATAGGTTTTAAACTTTACAACAGGTTCATCAAAATGTCGAGGTAGGTCCCTCTTTCTCAATCATCGCCCGACCTAAGTGTCGGAGCGGACGAGGAACAAAGATACAACACCATTCTAACAGGTGAAGGGGCTGCCCTCGTACCTTCTGAATCCGGCAGAGGGGTTTCCCCTTTGCCATCTCCCTAGCCGCCCCGGGCAGCTCCACATTGGGAACGGAGGTGGCCCCCTGTGCTTTCTTTTCTTGGATCATATTCACCTGGGATCCTAGACATGTGGAAATTGCGGGGAATGAGCGCACCGATGAAGACGCCAGAGTTCGCGAGGACTGGGAGACTAGACCAGAGTTTCGTTCTTCTTCACACCGACTACATGGTAGGCATCAGGGCTGGACGCCAGTCTGCCTAGCAAAGAAGATGGAAGACGGCGTAGGGGAACTTAAAGTTGTGTAGCATTGCGCAGCGACTTTTCCCATGGGCCTACCCCTTTAATGCCGTGACGGTTTCCGATACTTTTCTGTCGTCTTCGAATTGGGCAAACTCACTGGACGCACCGCCATTTGATGGATCACTTGCATGCACTTTATTGCGACGACTGCGTTGTCTCTGAGACTGTATTTTGCCAAGAGGATATGGCTAGCCGAGTGTAGGCGAGAATTAAGTTGTGATAAATATTAAATATTGACTAAAACATTCATTGTTCTCCGAATAATTCCATACTTAAATAAGACCCGGCCATAACTATTGAAATACGACCCAGAGTGCCCTAATTGCTTGCATTGTCCTTACGAGTGTCTTTTTTGTCGCTCCTTATAGCTTCTTTCTCTCGGCCTCCCATACCCCAAGAGGCCGAAGACAAGAAAATTTTTTTCTCGATGTAAGCTTCCTAGAGAGGGGAGAAACTTCTACCCTGTCCTATTCAAGCCAGCTTTCCCCCAGCAAAATACTCCCTCGATCCCTACTTTCGAGGGTGGCAGTTGTTACTGGAAGACAGGTTGTATTCTCCGTCATAACTTCGAACAGGCCGAGTACTAATCGGCCCTAAGTGCAAACCCAACCTGTGTTGTTGGAAAGTAATCGAGTTCGACGCTCATACCCCTGCTCCTCTCGAGCAGCAAAATCTTTGGGTGGCAGATCCACCCGGAATTGCCGTCCCCTTTGTCGGTTGTGTGCGGCCCCTTGCGTATACCCACGGCTCCCACCTGGAGCCAACATTCTAAACCTATTCGCCCAGTTATTCCTTTGCATTTATCTTTCATGTCCATTATTTTATTTTTGTTTGTACAGTAGTAAAGATTATTTTGTTTAGTCCAGTTTGTTTGATATGCAGAACCTCCTAGATAGTTGATTTAATTTTGCCAAGTGTAGCTGTTGTCATAAGGAAAGAGTCACGGTGACGAGATTTATTGCAACCCATAATTAAATTGCACCATTCGGGGCAAGGCCCAATTGCAGAGTTGCCCTGGGTGCTATCCGCTATCCTTTTCGGGACACGGAAAGCAAACGGAGGTCAGAAGATCTAACCTGAACTACGACATAAATATTTTTATTTTAACAAATACATTTACTGTTATATAGTGTATGTTGTATGCATCCTCTATATAGTGTATATCGTAGATATACACTATATAGAACAATTACTAATTAAGGCGTGGAAACTTTTAATTAGGGTGTTATAACGAAAAATGGATTGGTCGTCATCTTGTTATTGATATCTTATTTCGAACACCCCAAATAATGCTTGGATTAGTTGGGGGTTTTGGTAGGTTAGGATTTTTAATTTCTTTTTTTAAGAGTTAATTAAATTCCGTGGGTTCTTTTAGTTCTTTTAGTAAGCTGTTAGGTTTTGTGTGCTGCTTTTCCAGCCGGAGAGAGACCAATCAAGATAAAAATAAAACATGTTTAAATCACTTAACACAAATAGCCTCTTACATCGTAGTTAAATTAGCATCATCGATGGCAATATGTATTTCTTGAATTGCTGCAATGAATCCCTTTCTCCCCTTTCTTTGCAGCGGCAAATAATAGTTTTATGCCTTGGAAAATACTACTCTCAAGTACAATTACCTCAGAAAATAGTGCTTTGTGCGCCGAATACCGGTTATGACAAAAGTCCTGTTACACTCGTTATGGCGCTCTCAACAAAGGACAACATGATAATTTTGATGCAATTAAACACTTTTTATTGTTTTAAAATATGTGTTTAAATTGTACTATTAATAAATGTGACCTCCCTCAGAGGCGAGCAGGCGCTTCAGGCGAGACCCGAACTCCGCGCACACGTTGCGGACGAAGTCCTTTCACATGCTGGCCCACACGCAGTTGACGAAAGACTTCAGCTCGTCGAAAGTTGCTGGGGCAGACCTTGCAGGTCTTGGCCTCAGAAATTCGCCCACACGTTGTAGTCAATGGGATTGAGGTCGGGCGACTGCGGTGGCCAAAAGTCTTTCGACCAGAAGTTAGTGTACGACCTCAACCACGCTTACATGGTCGTGACCGTGTGGGCCGGGCTACCGCCTTGCTGAAAGACTTAGTCCGCCTTCTTTGTGATCTTTCTCACCCAAGGCAGTACCCTCGTGGCCAAGATGTCCCTATAATCTGCCGCGGTGAGCCTGTAACAGGCCGTGAACCACACCGGTGGCATCGTCTCGCAATTAGAAGCCACGGCGCCGAGCATCATCACGGAGGCTGGGTGCCTGGTCGTGGACACGAAGCAAATCTCTGAGACCTCCTGCCCGAAGCTTACCCCGCGTTCATTCTGCTCTTTGATGACCGCATCGACCTTGAAGGTTTTTCGATAAGAAAACATGAGAATTCGATTGCCATGACTCTTGAGAAGGCGACGACAACGCTCCCGACATTGTTGTCGTATACGGTCGGTGAGCAGAGGCATTTCCACGCACCTCCACCTCTTGCCGCCCTTCTCCATGATGACCCTGGATATTGTGGCTACCGAGATATTCTTTTCCCTTTATAAGTAGTGATTTTGAGCCTCAGAGTACATTCGAAGGCCTCTCTCACACCCAAACGGTTGACAACTTAAGGTCTGGCTGAATGAGGGTGATCTTCGAGGTTTTCTCCGTTCTTGAGTCTCTCCGCGACTTTGAGGACGGTTATTCGGGTGACGTTGAGCCCCTTGGCGATGTTAAACTAGTTGTGAACCCCGCGCGGGAGAGCAGGGAGCTCTATTCTTTACAATTCCATCTCTACACACCTGCAGACGATGGAAAAGACGTTCTAATGACACGTGCTAGAAAAGTAAAACGTTAAGTTTGTTTGACGGAACTTTTACTATCACAGACGTAAACCTTTCGAAAGATACCCCCTCCCTCCCCGAGTGTAATAGAACTTTGGAAAGAAGCGGTAAATAGTAACAGACAATTTTGAGAGGCCTATGGAATAGGTTAAAAGCTTCTTTTTTTTAACGGAAGTTGTTCCGTTAATAGGAAAACGGGGAAAAGAGAAACAAATATTAAGAACAACGAAAGAAATTTAGGTCGATCGGTTTAATTTGGACGGCTTACTCTAACGGACGAAGGACAAAATAGAAACGAAATAACAGCGAAAATAAAAAAATACACATAGGATGAATAAAATCTAAAAATAACCTTTTGTTGACGAACAAACTTAAGAACAACGAAAAAAAAATCCTCCTTTGCACCATTTGGGGGTAGTTGGAGAAATAGGAGATTTTCTAACTTTTTTTGGATTTACTTCAAAAGTGTCGAATTTGTCGAGGTGATGGATTTAATTTCTGAGACAATCATGGATTGCGAGACAAACATGGATTGTGAGACAAACATGGATTGCGAGACAAACATAGATTGCGAGTAGACCTAAATCATAAAAGTTGCCTTGTGCAGTAGCGTGTGGTAGTTCGGATCACACCTTAAACTGCAGCTCCCCCTGCGATATGGCATCCAATGGTGCAAATCGGTTGTAAAAATAACAGAAAACATGTAAAAAAACATCTAAAAACATACAAAATCACCAAAAACATGCTTAGACACACAAAAACAAAAACGAAAAACAAAACACACAAACAAAAGACATGCAAGAAAGATACAAAAACAAAAGGACATGCGAAAATGCACAAAAATAAGTTATGCAAAAAAATAAAACATGCAAAATCACAAGAACGTAAATGCGAAAAACAAAGGCCATGCATGTTTTTTATCCCATGTTTTTGTTTTTGCTTGTGTTTTTTTTTGTCATTTTTACAACAGATTCACACAATTCGATGCCATATCGCAGTGGGAACCACAGTTTAAGGTGTGATCCGAACTACCACATGGTACTGCATATGGCAACTGCCTCAATGTCGACCTAATTCAGCGCTCCATCCAGTGACTAACCTAATCCAATGAAGCTTAATTTCGTTCAAGGGGTCTCCGAAACATTTTAAAATATCCCTCCATCTAGCTGCTCAAAAAGCAAGAGTTAAGGCCTTATCGTAGCCCTTCATTTGCTTTGTGTGTATTTCTGTGAGTCAAATTGCGCCACTCATCCCATTCAACCATACAAAACTCATGTACAAAAAACATCAAGTAAAACAACAAATAAAAAACACTAAAGCCATGCAAAAACATACAAAAACAAATCGTACAAAAACTATGCAAAAAAAAACAAAAAACATAAACCATACAAACAACATGCAAAAAACACATCAACCATACAAACAACAAACAAAAACACATTAACTATCTAATAACATAAATAAACACATAAGCCATACAAACATCATGTAAAAACACATAAACCATACAAACGACATGCAAACACATGAGTCATATAAACAAGCAAAACACATACATCATACAAACAACATGCAAAACGCATAAATCATACAAACAACATGCAAAAACACATAAACCATACAAAAAACTATGCAAAAACTATACAAAAAAACACCTAAAGCTCCCTCCCCCCCAAAAAACATGCAAAAATATTCTTGATGGTCTACCAATTTCCTTTCTTTGCATACGGAATTTTCTCCCCCTATGCTCTCTTCCCTAGTTTAGAACGAGTGGGGTACATTATTTTACTGAACAAACAAAGGGAGAAGTTAGTCCACCCTTCGGAACTCCGGCCCCAGAAGAGGGTCTTAATCCGATGATGTAGGTAGGCAGCGTTGTGAATCGGGCTGACTCTGTTTGATCACGGCTCTTCATTAATGGGCCGCCTAGGGCCCTCTGTCGTGGATGAGGAGAGGGGGCTGCCATGCACCCCATTAATGGATTTCGTCACCCGTTGTGCTTCTACCCAGCCGCAATCGTCAAGACGGCGTCATCCAGTATCAACCGTGAAGCTGTTGACTGACGAGACGTCATCTTGCCCATGCACATCTGCAGCTGGAGATTGAAAGGAAGGGATGTCACACTAGAATACTTAGTGAAGGATAATTTAATGCAAATTAATGTGATTTAATTTAATGTAATTTAATTAAATTAAATGATTTAATTTAATGCACTTTAATTTAATAATTCGAGACAAGATCATTGGAAGCAACGATGTCCTGCTAGGTCCAAACCGAGGTAGAGAATTGGGACGAGATAAATGTTTATTAGGGGAATTAGGCCGGGAGGTATGGGGGAGGGGTGGGAGGCTTGGAGGAATAATTTGGCCCGTCCTCTAAGATGAATAAGCTCAAAGAAAAAGGTGGCTCCTAAAAATCCGATTTGGAGGGGCTTTATAACGACCTTGTACCCGTTGTTCAGCTCAAATGTCTTTTTCTCCCCCTCCCCCGCGCTGCTAATTAGCTGCCCGAAAGAAAACTCGAGTCCAATTTCTGGGTGTAGCGGCCCCGGTGACAACCAAAACCCAACCTAGGTTGGGAAAGGTAATCAAACTCCCCCCTGAGATCGAGTTAGAGAGGAGGGTCATTAACACCAACCCCCTCATGCCCCCTCTCCCCTACCCGTGTAGTGTTGCTCTGAAGTGATTCCGCGTCGTATCTTGACAGAGCATCTTGAAGAGGCCGCTCCTCTTCCGAACACTGCTCGAATATCTCGCCTCATTGTGTGGACTTATGTGCGCGTGAATGTATCTGTACGTGTGAGGGGGCGTGAGTGCTGTAGGCTCAACATGTGCTCACGTTAATCAATTTAGGAATAAGTTTATGAAATATTGATTTAAAGATTACAAGAAGAAGAAGAAGAAGAAGAAGAAGAAGAAGAAGAAGAAGAAGAAGAAGAAGAAGAAGAAGAAGAAGAAGAAGAAGAGAAGAAGAAGACGAAATAGAAGAAGAACAAGAACAACAACAACAACAACAACAACAAAAAGAACTGCAGAACTAGGACCAGCAGAGACCCTTGGGTGCACTCAAGTCCACTCCAAGAGGTAATATGATGAATATTACCTTCGCCTAGGGTGTAGACTATATGCATTTAATACATCTAAATCGATCAAGTACATACTTACCTACGAGTGTACCTGCATATCATACAGGTTTTTAAGTACGTACACACTTATCTACCATTGTACCTACCTATCATGCAATTTTAAGTACGTACACACTTATTTACGACTGTAACTATTATTGCACCAGTTCTAATAAGCATATTACCTCTCTCACTCATATATGCTGATAAGATAGCTTTTCTCCACCGCAGCGCCGCGTCTGCTAGTGTTGGAAATAATAATGACAGAAAAGCCAAAAAGGAATATGGAAACACATTCGGACTCAAAAAAACTCATGCTCTACAAGCAAATAATAGTTGGCATTATTTGGTATGTGGGGGTTGGAGTATTTAGGTATATATACTCCGTCCTGATTTTTATAAGGTGATCTTCATCCGTGCTCCTACTAGGTTACAATTACATGCAAGTAATACTCGTCCTCCCTGTTTTTAAATATATTAACCAAAGTAATTTCCACTACTCGGTTGGGTAGGCTGTTCCACGTTAGAGTGATTTTATAGCTAAAAAAAAATTCTGTGCTATGCCATTGTTGACTAATTCGTTCCCATTTTAACGGGTATTTGCCATATAATCCATCTCGAAGAATAGCG
Source organism: Ceratothoa steindachneri (assembly GCA_963969495.1). NCBI lineage: Eukaryota > Metazoa > Arthropoda > Malacostraca > Isopoda > Cymothoidae > Ceratothoa > Ceratothoa steindachneri. The sequence continues at coordinate 142,476,296 of OZ018331.1, read as the reverse complement.
AATAATTTATGTATGAAAACCCTTTTAAAATTTTAAAACGCCCAATCACTTGGCCACGTAAACGTATACTCGCAAAGGATAATAGGCTGAGGCAGCGAAATCTTTCTTGATAAGATTTATTTCTAAGTTCAGATATCAGTTGGGTCGTCCTGCATTGCACTCTTTCTAACATTTCCATATCTTTGCTATAGTTAGGAGACCAGAATTGACCCGCGTACTTCAGATGCGGTCGAACTAATGTTTATATAAGAGTATAAGTATGTTTCTAGAAGTAGAATTATAAGAGAAATTTCGTGAGATGTATCCTAGGATTCGATTTGCCCTTTTATTGGCTTTCACACATTGTTTGGATACTCTCAATTCCAGTGAAACTACAACCCCAAAGTCCATTTCCATGTCTACGGATTCCAAGAGTTGGCCATTCATATGGTAATTAAATTTCAGATTTCTGCATCCTAAGTGCATGATTTGCATTTACGTATGTTAAACTTCATTTGAATTCTCTGCCCACTCGGCAATTTTGTTTACGTCTTGTTGCAGTCCTTGAACATTGCATCTAGAGGCAGCACTATTTTGTAACTTAGGGACGTCAGCGAATTTATAAATTTTACTAATTAACACGTTATCGAGGTCGTTTATATATATTATGAACAATTACTGGGTAAGAACTGGCGCCTAAGGAACCCCGTTGGTTACTAGGCCTCAATTAGTGTTTATTACATTTATGACTACTCACTCTAGGCGATTAACGAACGTAATTTATCCATATTTCGTGCACTTTAAGTTTAAGTAAGAGCCTTTCATGTGGTACTGTATCAAACTCATTTTGAAATTAGAGGTAAATTTTGTCTACTTCTCTGTTAATATAGCAGATGGAAATCATTTGGTGATAAAATTCTAAACGACTTGTTAGAGATGATCTTCCGGTTCCTTAACCGTGATAATTTTTTTAGAGTTTAGGTTATTAGCTTCGACGAGAGCTACCATCCCCTCTCTGAGTATTCGGGGGCCCATATCGTTCCCCTGACTCTCGTTCTCACGCATATCGGGGATCGGGGGGGTATTACAATTGCTTCCGTCTCTACTTGCGCCTAGCCTCGAGAGCTAATCTTTTTCGGGCCATAGATGTCCCGAAGAATTTTATCTAGGAGTCTGCATAATCGAACAGCCAACTTCGTTTTAAATAATGACATATTTATGAAATAGGGTTGGTTGCTCATGGAAATCGTTCTAGAAGTTATAATATTTAACCCCATTACCTGACACAAACGTTTCAGGCATTCATTAGTATAAATTGACTTCGACCTCATTCTTAAACTGACATTTAATCGGGAAATAATCCCAATTACACCTACCTCATTCGCTTTATGTTAGAAAAGAAGAAGAAGAAGGGAAGGAAGAATAAAAAGAAGAAGAAAAAGAAAAGAAGAAGAAGAAGAAAAAAAATAAGAAGAAGAAGAAGAGAAGAGAGAAGATGAAGATAGAGAACAATAAGGAGAAGGAGAAGAAGAAATACTAGATCCTAGGCCTAACCATATTATCATGCATTTAAAAGAACTGCAGGCATGAAAAGAGTCAAAATAACGCTCTTATCTACATATATCTATAACACCACATAGTCCTAAACATTCAGCAATCTTTACTACCCAAAATCAAGGTGCATAGAGTGTGAACCGAAGGAGAATAAAATACGTGTATCGCACTTAGTTGGGCTGGACCTATAATAACACAATCAATCGCATGTCTTCTTTAAAAGTGGTCTAATGTCCATGATTGCATATTTATATGTAAACATTCACCAATAAATCAAACAATGCATTCTCAGGGTTAATACTCAAGTGGAGATGTAGGATGTTACTAATCGCTGGCATATTTTTCAGTTTCTATCTGCTTTTATCGTTTGTTCAGTAAAGTTTTTTCATTAGTTATTTCCACTAAATCATGCTAACTACTAATCAAGTAGACTTTTGAACATATAAAATGAAGTAGATTTAGCTTTAAGCATGTTAATCGAAGTAAACTTACTTTTAAGCATGTTAACTGAAGTAGATTTATTTTTAAACATGTTAACTGAATTAGATTTATTATTTAAACATGTTAGCCGAAGTAGCTTTACTTTTAAACATGTTAACTGAATTAGATTCACTTTTAAACCTGTTAACTGATATAGAAGTTCAGAAAATTGATTCAAATTTAGTCATAGCTGTTTTTTTTTATCATATATTCGAAGGTTTTATCTAAGTTATTTCTAATATAGATTTTCAATTTAAATCTTTAACAGGAGAAAATAGCTTTTGGGAAGTCTATCGAGATCGTTGATGACGGACGCCCTCAAAACGATCATATTCGCCTCCACCGCCAACGTGCAGCTAGCTGTCCAGCTAATAGACGCCCCTCACCCAGGGTGAGCTCCCACCACCAGACAGTCATCGCTGCGGGACTTGGTTAGGGTCGGTTTGTTTAGGGCAGCAAAGCTGCACTAGATTAAAACGAGTAGAAATGTGGACAGTCTTCGAACCCATATCTTGACCGAGGAGAGAATGACCCTGGTGGCAGGAGAGGCTCGAGACAACCAGGCTTCATCTTCGGCTGCAGGGAGATGCCGAAACACCGATCTGTTGGTGCTCACCTATTGGCACTCCCGATCCTGGTCTGTGATCGAAGTATCCTTCCTCTACTCTTTGCTTAAAAAGGCAGAACCTACAAGGCAAGGGGGGGGGAGGAAGGATAGGCGCCAGAGCGTGTCCACACACGGGTGGGCCTGTTCGCTGTACCTCCAGGGCCCACTGCTGCTCATGAGGAAGACGAAGAAGAAAACCGGATCGACATAGAATCTCTGGACTTTCATCCCGAACTTGTCTTCTCCTAAAAATTACCATTTACAAGACTACGTCTCGGACAAGTTGCCACAAGCAACATTTGAATCTGATTATCGATGTTAAGACGAGCTTGAATAGCCTTTTGCACACATTAGATCGATATTTGGAGTTAAAAGATTGCATCCCTAAAGCTTTGAGAGACATAAAACGCGAAGACTTGTTATTATATTCGGAGTGGCGAGCCATGACTTGTCATCATCATTAACTCTATAATTTAAGAAGGGGATTTTTTTTTAATATTTGAATAATAATTTGATTTTAGTTTGGTTATGATTTATGTTTCTTTATCAAAGTTATTTCTAGTAATTTTTTTATAATAAAAAAAATGGTGAAGTTCAGAAATAAATATAAGTATCGAAATTTTGTGATTTTTTTAAAACCCAAAGAATTAAAAATGGTGAAGTTCAGAAAATTTATTTTTATATATCTTCTTCTATAACTATATTTTAGCAACGTGATATTTTGAAAGGGGGGAAATTTAGTTTAGAGTTCCTTTTTAAAATCCCTGAGCAATGGCTTCGCCACTCCTCCCTAAGAGGGGAGCTTGCGCTTCGCTACTAAGATTAAAATTTAAAATCTAAAACAAAGTGGCCATGGTTAAATTTTTATCAATTTTCTGAATTTCGGCAATTATAATAATTTTAAAAAAGAACTCTAAACTAAATTTCCCCCCTTTCAAAATATCACGTTGCTAGAATATAGTTATATAAGAAGATATATAAAAATAAATTTTCTGAACTTCACCATTTTTAATTCTTTGGGTTTTAAAAAAATCACAAAATTTCGATACTTATATTTATTTCTGAACTTCACCATTTTGTTTTTTGATATTATAAAATAATTATTAAAAATAACTTTGATAAAAAACATAAGCCATAACCAAACTAAGATGAAATTATTATTCAAATACTAAAAAAAATCCCCTTCTTAAATTATAGAGTTAGTGATGATGATGATGTAAAAAATAAAATATAGTGTAATGGATATGTATAATAACCATACTGATATAATTTATAAACTCTAATTTCTCCAAAATTATAATTTAAAGTATTATTTATCGATTCTTTAATATATTTCATGTAATACTTTTAACGACATTCTTAGTTTGGCTATTCAAAGTCTGTTATTTTATATAAAAAAATTGTGCTATCGTTGTATTTAATGTTTTATTTACAAGTTTGAAACCCGTTATCTAGCTCTTGTTCTGATAACCCGACTATTTTAAGGACCAATAGTGATCTTCAAGTAAACATAAATTGAAGTCTGACTCTGTCTTTGTATAATCTATCTCTAAGTTCTTTAATTAATTTCGACGCTCGACGTTGGACGCGTTCCAATACTGCGATGTTCTTTCGGAAATATGGAAAGTAGAATTACACCGCATACTCCAAATGAGGTCCTACAAGCACTTAATATAATGGAAGACAAATATCCTTCATTTTAAAGCAGTGTCTGGCTATGTAGGTAAGAATTTTATTCGCCTTTTGTGATGCTCCTGTGCCGTTTGAAAAATTTAGATTCATCGACTTCAAGACATAAATCCTTTTCCATGTTCACTGTATTTAAAAATTTACCCCTCATAATCTAATCGCTTTGGCAATTTTCATGACCTATGACTATTACCATAGATTTTTTCACATTGAATTATATCTGCAATCTTACCGACTATTTAACCTGCTCTATTCAAGTCTTTTTACAAGTTTTCACAGTCATTATATTTGCCCAAAGGCGTTTATTTCTTTAAATCAATGGTCCGAGAATAGCTTACTGAAACACGCCTCTAGAGACCAATGTCTTTGAAGAATTAGTTTCATTAACAGCTATGGTTTTCCAACCAATCTGTAATCTATTTTAGTATGCTGTTCCCCACTCTCAGAGAGAGAGAGAGAGAGAGAGAGAGAGAGAGAGAGAGAGAGAGAGAGACAGACGTAGAGGCCTAGGGAGAATCTCACAGACGAGAAGACCTTCAATCGGCGTCTTTGGGTAAACTTCTGGGGTGATAAGACAGGCTCAGACGAGTCAAACTGCAGCCCGGGAAAAGTTCAGCGAGAGGATGCGAAGTTCAAGTCCACCGCGCCCCTTCAGATGGAGTGGCACCCGCTTCCGTCGGCCAGTCGGCCAGTGAAGTCACTTCCGGTAACCCCGTATATAATTCCCTGCAGGGGCTTGAAAAAAATCAGTATTCTCCATTATTCGCCAGAATCAGCCAAGGGCACGACTTGCAAATTCTCAAGCAACTCCCGCACCCCAAGGGATCGCAGACAAGAAACATTTATTCAGGATTAACGACAGCGAAGCAACATGAAAACTCGTCCTTCTGCAATAATCAGCTCAGCTCCTTCCGGCGAGAATACTCCCTCGATCCAAACCCTCGAGGCTCACCACGGAAATTGTAAGACAATTACGTTTTCTCTCTATCAACTTCGAAGAGGCGTGACGCTATTCGACCTCAAAAATTCACCCTTGATTCCCTCCTCCTGTTTTCCTTTGGTTAGTCGTTTGTGCATGCTCGCGGCGCATGCCAAAGCACCCATTTAAATCAATTTTGCTTTCCAATTAGTCTGGTGTATTTTCCATAGTGTCTCCTTTGTTGTTAAATTTTATTGTTTGTATAGTAGTAAAGATTATTTTTGTTTCCCCTATTTGATTCCCAGAACCACATAGCCATTTGACTAAATTCGACCAAAGGTAGAATAAGCACTCGTATATAATTTCGTTGTGACCCACGGCAAAAAGGGGCATTTTCCCGCGCCTGCTTCTCGCCTCATTTCCCCGCTTTCAGGGAGGCAAGCGAAGGTCAGGGAGCTCATACCTTGCCAACGACACCCACTCCTACCACCTTCCGCATTTAGTCTTATCAAATCTTTTAAGATGAACGACGTAAAAGGCCTTCACTTTAGATACTTCACATTCCTGTCTCTAAAAATGAATTCCAAGAGTTTAGCAACTGCCGAAGTAAAGGAAATGGGATAAAAGTTAAAAGGACGAGCCTTTATTACTTTTTGAAATGTAGTGTATCTATTCGCACGGTAATATTTCTTTAAATGTACAAAGTTGTTTTAATAGCGCATGTTCTATTTCTTTAAAGTGGATTAGCTATATTTTATCGGGAGCCGATGCTTGAGAATATTTCCTCTTCTTAACATCAAAGCAAATTTCATTTTCGCTTATGCCATTATTTGAAGTTGTAGTTTCTTCACCAAAATTTAGTACGCCCTGTATTTTCGGTAAGTTATTTATATCTTCGATGGTAAAAATATTAGCAGAATGCTTATTTAATGTCTTCACCACGTGTTCCGGAGCGTTACTAAGGACACTCTCGGCATCCTGAAAGAACACATGCACTCTTTATTTGGCTTACGATTATTTACAGTTATAAAATATGTTTGGTTTATTCTCTGACAATGATACTAGTTTCTTTTCATAGTTCCCTTGTCTCTTCTTATTTTGCGCTTAACAAGTGGAAGGATAATAGTATCGGTTTCGATTCTAGACACTAGTGCTGTTTTTTTTCCAATTTTATGCAATCGGTTCCGTTCCGTTATGAACTTGTTTAGTTCATTATTTATTCACAGTACCCGATTTGATCTACGAGAAGTTTTAGGTTTATATCGCACTTATTCGTTATTCATAGTAAAAAATGAACGCAGAAAAGCATCATATATTTCCTGGTCGTTTTCAACGTTTAAAATTTCATACCAATTTAAAAGTTTTAAGCTCGAATTTCGATCTGTACGAATAGGGCCATGTCTTTATTCAGGTGACGGGAGGAGATGGGCCAAAACTGTACAACGTTGTCGAAGCGAGAATGGGCCAAGGATGAGTATACAAAAACAGTGATGTCACGAACACTAAAAGTAATGTTTGGGATGAGAGATTCCAGTCCTGAGAGAGGTTAGATCACCAGTGCCACGAGTCAGCTATCTGGTAGGTCTAACCCTGAATCGTGACGTCAGCGCATTTCGACCGGTGACATCACGACTCTGGGTCACACCTAGAAGATGGCGTTCTCGGCGTGAGACCTATAATAATACTTGCCTCAAAGTGGTGAAACTCACTTCTAACAATTTTCGCTACCACTGCTACCATTTTCTCACTAAGAAGGCGGGGTGGGTGGGGGGCAAGGGATCAAGCACGATAAGGAGTTCGTGGTTTCAAATGTACGAACAGCGGCTCCAGCGAATGCCAATTTTATTTATGACTGATACGCCGTTGCAGACTGCGTATATCGTGAATGGTTCATGTGTACCTACGCGCATACATGTGTGCGTCAGGTTATCTAGGTCAACACATCCAGTGTGTGGGTATGACTTCTGTGTATTTGCGCAAATATGAATGCATATGCAATGCGAAAGCCGTGTCTACATGTGTGTATGTCAATACGTGGCTCTGTGTCCTTATATGTGTGTTGATGTGTCTATGTGTAGTCTAAAACCCCGGGCTTTTATCGAGAGACGGCGGGGCCCTCTGATGAGCGAAGGGCAGTTGCGCGAGAATCGTCCATTGGGGATCTTTGTGCGCATGTCAGCCGCGATGATCGAGAGACGCCGCGCACCGGTTCCCTACTGACGCAGTCCGCGGGGGGCCCAAGTCCCTTCCCATTTCAATGCCCGCTGCCGACGCCAAGGACAAATAGGTTTTTAGGCAGCGACTCTCCACGCCTCTGTCGCATCTTCGGGTCCTCTTGCAACGCTCCCCCCTACTCCTCCCCCACCCACCATAAGGAAGCTGGTACTTGACCACGACACTACTCTTCAGTGGGATCTTCTGCCGTGCCCTTCCGGCCCTAGAAGTTAGGGTAGACGAGACTCGGTACTGCAGTTTTGGTTATCTTTATCCCCTTTCGTGATCCCATTTCTTTGAATTTATTCACCTCTTCCTCGATCTCTCTGTTCCTCCACTCTTCTTCAAATTGTGAAGGTGCCTTCGATGGTTACACCAGCTTCTTTTCTTTTCCCAATCAGTTTGCCAATGAAGAGTGGCAAGAACCAACGGGGGCATTGCCCTCGGATGAGAAAAACAGAGGTAAAGGCAGAGAAAATGGGCTTGCTCCATATACTTCATCCCTTAATACAGCTCAACCCTTAAGGCTGCCATACGCATCCCTTAAGACTACCATAAACCTTATCTTTCAGTGCTACCATATAGATAATCTGGTGATTATTTGATAAAGGTCCCAACTCTAGTTTGAAAGTAAATATATATTTTAATGGTACATTTGGTGTTTGATTTAAATCCGAATTTTTAGTGCAAATGTAGAGTAGTCTAAGAAATCGAAGTACTAATTTTATCAGACTTATGTTTATGTGGACAAAAAAGGAGGTTAAATTTTAGCAAAACATATCAAATGTACCATCGAAATGGGTTTTCTTTTTTACTTTTAACTAGTTATTCAATGCTTATTGAACCTGACAAAATGTATTGTCGTATCATTTGTATTAATGTATCTTCTGAATGGTCCAGTACAGGCAAAACAATTTTTTCGAACTCGTTTAATACCTCCAAATGCCCGAACACCCGAGACTTCCGTAACTATATGTCAAGGGACGAAGGCGTGTGACTCAAAAGTCTCAAAAAGGTACACACGTCTGTAAGCCAGGCCGCCACTGTCGGCGCTGGGCTCGGGTACAATTGAATTGGGGGATGGTAAATACCTTCCAACTAGAGAGCAATGTTATTAAGGTTGGCTCTTTGAATGGGAATACGTTTGCCGGGTTCGTCTCAAGGGTTATTCGAAAGATAAAGACCTCTACAAAAATAAACTTTAATACAAATAATAAAAAGAACCAGGCAATGGTTTCGCCACTTTCCTCTACGAGGGAAGCTTGAGCTTCGCTACTAAGATTGAAATTTAAAATCTGAAAAAAGCAGCCATGGTTAAATTTTTATAAATTTTCTGAACTTTGCGAGTTATAATAATTTGAAAAAGGAACTCTAAACTAAATTCCCCCACTTTCAATATATCATGTTGCTAAAATATAGTTATAGAAGAAGATATATAAAAATATATTTCCTGAACTTCACCATTTGTAATTCTTTGTTTTAAAAAATTCACAAAATTTCGATACTTATATTTATTTCTGAACTTCACCATTTTGTTTTTTGATATTATAAAATAATTAATAAAAATAACTTTGATAAAAAACATAAGTCATAACCAAACTACGATGAAATTATTATTCAAATACTCAAAATAAATCCCCTTCTTAAATTATAGTTAGTGATGAAGGGATGATGATGATGATGATGATAACAAGGGCACAGATAAATATGCAAATCTAAATAATAATTAGTACAACCAAATAATATTATGACGGGCAAAGGTTAAGGAAACTAGGTCCAGGAAAAATATATATATAAGTGATTCACTAAGTTGGATTGAAGGAAAGACTTAGCAAGTCTATTGGCGTTACACAAAATGGGGGAATTCTTCTTAGGACTGGGAACGGAGAAGGGGGACTTACGAGGAAAGGACTCCTGGTTACCTCTGGTGGATAAACTGGGGAGGTGGAAGACCAATGGCCAGGTCTTCGTCGATGGGGTCCCGATGCGAAGGCGTCTAGAGAGACTCCGAAGGGGTGTTAAGATTACCTCGGCTCCGGGGATAAGTAATCACAAATCGAGATTCGTCTGCGGGACGGCAGGAAGTCTTAACCAATGTAGTGAGACGAGAGAAACCCAGGACAATCTTCCGGGGTGTAAACGGGGTTTCTGTAATCTTCCTCTGATCAGGGCGGATTACGCAAAGACGATCTGCTGACGAGATCACAAGGGTGAGGGGACCACTTCACGGGGAACAGATACTCGGATCTGGACGGCAAGAATTTCAGGCTCTCTCTATCTACTGAGGCTTTGTAGACGTCACCTCGAATAGAAGCCACAGCCATGGTCGTCAGAAGGCTGTGCGCAGCAAGGCATCTCAAGGGATATCGGACGCGGCTTAAGTAAACATGGACCTCGATAATTTCGGAGCATCGACGATGCGAAATTGAAATAAGCGAGATTTCCTTCTACCCTGCCGTCCCGCTCTGAGGCTCAGAGCGGGACGGCGTTTTTAAACTGGGGGAAAACGGTAATAAAGCCCCCCAAAATTAAACACAGCTGCTCTAATCCGTCTCGATCAGGGAAATTCCGTGTGATAACGGCGTATTGAGTTTTATCCTCCCACACTATATTATATTTTAGATTTTCCAAACTTGCTTGCATCTATCTTGACAATTATCTCATTTCCACCAATCTTGGGTTGGTTCCTAAGCCAAAATCCTCAAACTTATGAACACATCGACTCCCGGTTGACCCACTACTTGTGAACCGATATCTAATTGCGTTTGTCATAATAACAAAATGATTTCGTTTTTCCTTCCGCATTTTACCAATGTATTCATCATGCGACTTGTTTTTCGATCGTGTTGTGTTTGGGTTTATGACATCACTTCTTGCCTCTTTGTTTTAATACTTTATTTTTTCTTTAATTTTCAAATGAATAGTTTGTGAAAAAATAAAACTGAGCCCTCATAAGCCTCCGTTTTGGTGGGGGGCCCACCTCAACCCCCATTTCTTTTTATTAACTCGTAGTAATCACAAATCGAAAATATAAATATTGTAACATCACGAGTGTACGTAAGGTGTATTTGCAGGGCATGAAGATTTATTAAGTTATTAAAATATTAAATTATATTTACGACATAAATCTGTATTTGTACAAAAAATGGATATCAGATAAGTATGTTTGGTATTATTGTATCTCGTTGTGACCTGTATCAAATAATAACCGATAATCCTTTAATGCTGCCATTCACCCCATCCGTTAAGGTTAATGTAGTAACCTTTAATAATAATAATTCTTACCTCCTGTCATTACTTTGGATACTACGTTATCATGTATAAATTCATGTCTCAACTTCTTGGAATTTTAGGGCAATTTTTAATTGACAAAAAAAGATCATATCATGGATAGCAAACGCAAGTTTACCATGCGTAAAATAGAGAACCCCAAATCATGTCAAGGCAAACCAATCATGGACTAAATCTTTCGAGGAAACTCAGAGAGATCGATCGAACTCTCCGACAGGTAGTGCCGATGGTTCTACTCAAGAAACTACCCCAGAGGATACCACATTTGAGCCATTGTCGCCACGCCTCTGCTCCCAAAGCTTCTGGAGGAAATCTCTTTTCATACAGAGGCCACACCGGTGTACAAAGATGGCTCCAATCGTTATCTTCCATGCAAATTCTCACTTGTTTAAAGCCGGCGGGGCTCTTGCACACCCTACGTCTGGCTTCACGGTTGAAATATACTGCTCGCTGGTACGGAAGACTAGGCGTCGCGCCCCTTTGGGAGATCTTTATGCAATCTATAGCGACTCACAGAGCGCACAATGTGCTTCCTGCAAGGTCCGTAATAAGGAACCTTGCACCACTTGTTTCTCTTACTCCTCCTCTTAATATATATATATATATATATATATATATATATATATATATATATATATATATATATATATATATATATAAAGAGAGAGGAGAGAGATAGAGTGATAGATAGATATATACATAAATGGTGGGAAATAAACAGGAAAGAAATATATAAAGGACATACATACGCACACATGTGCGTATGTACATTCGTGTTTTTGACTGGGCTTGATAGTCTTTGTCTCGGGCGCCGAGGGCGGGGCGTGGGCAGAAGAAGGCTGTCCTTTTGCACCCCAGCGCCCTCGGTCAAGTCCTCCCGTTCCATGTCCACCCGATTCGAGGATTTATTGTGGGTGGAGGATGAGCAGCACGCCCGTGCCGCCCTTAAATGCATTTTAGACCGGGAGGGGGTGAGGGCGTATGTAGGAGTGTATGTAAGAGAAAGAAAGAAAACCTGAACGAAAAAGAGAAAAAACGAAAGAAAGAGAAACAAAACCAAAAAGGAAAAAATCCCAGAAAGAGAGAAATAAAATAGAAACAAGGAAAGAAAACAGAAAAAGAGAAACCCCCCGAAACAAAAAAAAACCCGAAAGAAAGAGAGAAAAAACTCACAGCAAAGAAAAGAGAATTAATGAGGAATGGGTGGCAATGGGTTATGTGAGTCTTAGATGTATGTGCGTATGTTTTTGTTTATTTGTGTATGCATCTCTCGTATATATTTCCCACCATGTCTGTTCTTTGGCGGTTGTACATCTTGTGTATTTTCCTGTGTCCGTTTAGAGTGTACTTTCTCCTAATATATGTATCATCTTGTGTGTGTATCTCTCTTATGTATTTTGTTGTGTATGTATCTTCTTATGTACGAATCTCTTTCGTGTATTTTTTTATGTATCGTGTGTGCATCTTCTTCTCTGTGAGTGTGCTTTATTCACTCGGGGAAAGACAGAAAAGGAATCCCAGGCTCAGGTGAGTGGGGGGATGGTGCCCCCCGCCGCTTGGATAATTCGACACCGTTCATTAGGCAAAAGGTGAGCAATGGTTTCTACTCTCGAAATCTCCCCAGGGGAGCGAGCGGGGGAGAGGGGGTGATGAGGGGATTTTGAGGCGTATAGAAATGGGGGTTAGGGGTCGATGCCACTCATCTCGCCGCCCACGGGCGTGCGGGAAGCGTCTTTGTTCGCTTATTGTCCGCCCAAGGAGGAGCTGAGAGCTTGGGCGAAATGCCATGGCTATCGTCTGTCTCCCCTCATCTGATCCACGGGACAAGAGCCGGGTCATTTATCAACCTGGCAAACCTGAAAGACCTGCAAGAGTTATTCATCTTTCACTGTTTTAATTTCTTTAACTACTTCGTTAACAAACTCTTCAAAAACTTGTAAATTGACAGACCATTATACCTGACAACAGATAAACCATTAGACCTCGCTTTATATAACCTCCTTCCCCATCTCCAGACTTGCAAATTTCGCCCAATCGCGAAGGCCGTTTCTTTAGCCGGCCCCGCGACAATGCCTTGCCGGGAGTAAACACCGTCTTGTTTATGGGTGTAGTAACTATGTACTAATTTAATTGTCCCGCCTGGATCAAGAAGATTTTGTGGTGTTTGTGGAAGTTCTTCCATCAAGGATGTGTTGTGGATTTTATAGATAGCACATCTCCCCAGTGGGTGACTAGGCGGGATCTTTATGAGGGTGAAATTGTGTTATAATCGTGCTAATTAGCAGCGTTAAATAGAGAAGCTTTCCTCGAATTGGATAAATGTTGTTTGTTTGTAAACACATTTTGGGTTTTTCAGCGCATTTTGACCTCTGTTCGAGCAAGGAATTTACAAGGGATTCTCTTAGACTTGTCGGGACTTAATAAAAATGAAACAGACGGTGACATCAACCAAAGAGAGAATATGTAAATATAATATCGTACATAGAAAATTAAACAATAAATGAGTAGCTGTAATTGCCTGGTGTGATGTTTGCACTACCACTACAATAATATTTTTTAGAGTTCTTCACTGGCACAACAAGATTCTAAATTTCGTAGAAAGATGGGGCAACAAATATTAAGGTCACGAGAAATATCTGGACTATGTGAAATAGTAGGGCGTGTGATGTAGACAGTTAAATATTTTATTGTGAGTCGGATTCGAACTTAGTCCGACGAAGCTGCAATGTGGATTTACAAGCATTATATTATAAATGTTTTATTTGGAAACTAGTTTCGAGAGTTTCTGGCCCTCGTCTTCAATCCTAATTCAATTGGACTCAGAATATCTTGAGACTAGTATCCGAATATATGTTTCCAATGTGATGCGTTTAAATCTAGTGTCTCGACGAAGGTAATAAAGAGAATGAGTGAGGCATCTCGGTTGACTGGCCTCAATCACCCTCAAAAATCCTTCGTGGGAGAAAGAGATTGAGTTTTTTTTTAACAGCCTCAATCGCTCTCATTTAATCTTCTTTAAAAAGAAATTTGAAGTTTCTCGTTTGATCAACCTCAATCATCCTTCGTGAAAGAGAGAGAGAGCTACAAGGAGCTATAAGAAAAATAAGTACCCTAGAAGACCTCACGGTCCATACAAGGAGGGTACTTTTGGCGCAATCCTCGAAGGTGTCCGTTGCCAACCTCGAAGATCACTCGCGAGGATCTTAACGGCGATTTCGCAAGACTTTATCTAGTCTTGACTTGAACTGGTCAACAGATTCACTGTTGACAACTTCCGTCGGAAGTGCGTTGCAACTACCGCAGATACTGTAAGTGAAGAATTTCCCACACAGATCACGGTGGTATCGCTTCAGTTCAAGTTTAGAGCCGTGATTTCTTGTTCTCCCCTCATCGAGCTGGAAAATATCCCCGTAGTCCAGTCTGTCGAAGCCTCGAAGTATTTTAAACACTTTGATAAGCTGACCACGTAGTCTCCGGGTCTCCAGCGAGAACATATCTAATTCCCTTAATCTATTTTCATAACTTTAATGTCTGATAGAAGGACTCAGTTTCGTTGTCCTGGATTGCACGCGTTCCAATCTCGTGACGTCCTTTCTAAGAAGGACTCCAAAATTGTACGGCATACTCCCGGTGCGGTCGGATGAGGGAGTTGTACAGACACAGTACTATCTACTTGTTCTGATATCCAAACTGTCGCTTTATATACCCTAACATCCTTTGGGCTTTCTTCTCCGCCTCAATACACTGCCTCGAGAACTTGAGATCACTAGTTATAGTTACACCCAAGTCCTTTTCAGTGTGGGTAGATTCAAGAGCAGTGCCCTTAAGAATATAATGAGATTGGGGGTTCCGGTGGCCGATATGTATCACTTTGCATTTGTTTACGTTGAAAGGCATTTGCCACGTATCAGATGACTCCCCAATCTTTCGAAGATCATCTTTCAGGCGGGCAGTACTTCCATCCTTTGCAACGTTCATACCAAGCTTGGTATCGTCAGAGAGGGAGAGAGAGAGAGAGAGAGAGAGAGAGAGAGAGAGAGAGAGAGAGAGAGATGAAAGTTTCTCGTTTCATCAGCCTCAAACAGCTTCAATCATTCTTCTTGTGAGAGAGATTAAGGTTTCTTTGACCAGCCTCAATCGCTCTCAATTAATCTTCTTTAGAAAGAGATTTGAAGTTTCTTGTTTGATCAACCTCAATCATCCTTTGAGAGAGAGAGAAAGAGAGTAACAAGGAGGACAAGGGAAGGAAGTACCCTAGGAGAACTTACGGTCCATTCAAAGAGGGTACCTTTGGACTAGCAATCGAGCAGGCACATGGCTGCTCAATTGTTTTGCGTCCCTAAACGGCCACGTTCCACTCACCGCAGATACTGTAAGTGAAAAAATTTCCACACAGATTGCGGTTGTAACGCTTCAGTTCAAGTTTGAAGCCGTGATTGCGCGTTCTGTTCTCACTCAGTGTGAAAATATCCCGGTAGTCAACATTGTCGAACCCTCGAAGTATTTTGAAAACTTCGATGAGCTGACCACGCTGTCTACGGGTTTCCAGCGAGAACAGATTTAATTCCCTTAGTCTATCCCCATAACTTATATGTCGGATAGAGGATATCAGCTTGGTTGCCCTGGCTTGTACGCGTTCCAACCTTGCGATATCCTTTCGAAACGAAGGACTCCAAAATTGTACGGCATATTCCAGGTGCGGCCGAACGAAGGAGTTGTACAGACAAAGTACTATCTCCTTGTTACGGTACCTAAACTGGCCCTTTGTGTAGCCTAACATCCTTTAGGCTTTCTTCTCTGCCTCGATGCACTGTTTCGAGAACTTGAGGTCGCTAGTGATAGTTACACCCAAGTCCTTTTCAGTGTCCCTCGATTCAAGAGCAGTGCTCTTAAGGATATACTGAGATTGGGGGTTTCTGTGGCCGAAATGCATCACTTTGCATTTGTTCACGTTAAAAGTCATTTGCCACGTGTCCGACCACTCCCCAATCTTTCCAAGATCTTCCTGCTGGCGGGCAGTATTTCCATCCTTTGCAACGTTCATACCAAGCTTGGTATCGTCGGCAAATTTGGAAATCTTGGCAACCATGTTACCGTCCATGTCGTTGACGTAGATGATGAATAGTAGTGGTCCCAGGACAGAACCTTGAGGCACCC
The DNA here is from genome assembly GCA_963969495.1 of Ceratothoa steindachneri. Taxonomy (NCBI): domain Eukaryota; kingdom Metazoa; phylum Arthropoda; class Malacostraca; order Isopoda; family Cymothoidae; genus Ceratothoa; species Ceratothoa steindachneri. The sequence goes on along the minus strand of OZ018331.1, from coordinate 142,460,406 downwards.
CACTAGTAACAGGCACCCTCTCAGAAGCCTGTCCATTCACCACCACCCGTTGCCGTCTGCCACTTAGCCAGTTCTCGATCCAGCCGGCTACTTTTCCGTCTATGCCCAGCGCTCGCACTTTCCGGAGAGGGCGGCGGTGTGGTACCTTATCAAAGGCTTTCTGAAAGTCTAAGTAGACCACATCCACCGCTTTGTCCCGATCGTGATCACTGAACACGAAGTGAAGGAATTCCACAAGGTTCGTCAGGCATGACCGTTGCCTTCGGAAGCCATGCTGAGAATTCCTCACTAGCAGGTTTGACTCTAAATACGACGTCATTTTGTCCACCATCATGCTTTCCATGAGTTTACCAACTATCGAAGTCAGACTGATAGGTCAGTAGTTTGACGGATAGCTGGGGTCTCCTTTCTTGAAGAGAGAGAGAGAGATGGAGGTTTCTCGTTTCATCAGCCTCAAATATCTTCAATCATCCTTCTTGTGAGAGAGATTAAGGTTTCTTTGACCAGCCTCAATTGCTCTCAATCATTCTTCATGAGGTATTGAGCGTCTCACGCATTCGAATCAAAATTTGATGCATAGTAAAATGTTAGTTTATCCCAAACTTATTACAAGATTTCTCAATTTGTTGACGAATACGTATCCTATTTGTGATTAAAATGTAGATTACTTAGGTAATTAGCATATATATTTAATTATATTAATTATTCATCAGGAGGAAAGAAGTTTATTGCTAGTGTAGTTTTTTTTGTAAATCTTTTTAGTGCTCTTTTATATCTCTTTCCTCGATATATTTTATCTACTAAGTAAAATTCTGTCGTCAGTCACAGCAATTTAGCCTGGTTTGCAAACACATATGGCAAACACCGCAAACTCAGTCAATATCAGGTTGTCATTCTGCAACTAAACGTCCTCCCTATCGTCGCTAAATTTCCAACAATTGTGTTAGAAAAATATTATTGACTTGTGGATTTTCCCCTTAATCTTTCGTCTCTTTGTCATTCTTTTATCTGTCTAACACTCTTTATCTGTATATTTCTCACATATTTTGGTATCTCCCTTTTGTCTAAGGACCTGCGGTGAGTGCTTGTGAATTCTTTTGTTAAGAGTTGAGATGAGTGGTCAGTGCGCCCGCGTTTTCTAGTTTTCACTGACCCTGGGATATTCTTGAACGGGTTTACGACTCCCACCGCCTATTTAGGGTTGGGTGTAAAGTGAATGCTCATATGCGAAGCGTGGGATCAGGATGGGTGTTTCCTCGATTTTACAACCCCTCCTTTCTGCTGGGGTCGTATTGGGTCCCTTTTGTCAGTTACACATTTTCCTAGGAAAGAGTCAAGAACAACCATTGTAAGCAGACACGCATGGTGTATTTTGGTGGGCGCCTTTTACGGAAAGAGGAAAGGAACCATGGCGTCAGTTTTCTTTAGCAATCTCATCTCACCTCTCCCAATCAACTTCTCTCCTCTTTAGTATAATATTTGTAAAGTGTTTGTGAATCAACTGTAAGTTAATTTAGGCTTCTTACGGGAATGAAGTAAGCTTAGCTTGATTATTTTGTTGTGGTGTAACCTTGTACTGTGAAATAATTTGCGTTACAGGAAATCTTTGTTTCTTGCATGACTGTCGAATCAATCAAATTCATTTAAGACTGCATCGTGCAGCCTATTTTCAAATTCATTCTTCTTATCAAACTTTAACCCCTTATTTTCAAATATTCAACTCATTTTACATCCCTTTGGGACTCGTCTCAAAGAATCTCTGCGAAGGCATTTAGCTTTTCCAAAACTAACAATCCGAGTTTGTTGTCTACATTCCCTTACAAATTAGAAAAGTTAACCCTTTATCCCGATTGTTTTGTGTATAACTTCTCTCAAGAAGTGATTTACTCGTTGGCACTCGTGCTTCGCACATCCGACACATTCATCCTAAAACTTGTTCCTGTTTTAAATCCTTTACTTTAAGACTCGAAAAAAACAAGTTGATAAAGTTAAATGCAGTCGGATTGATTGTGGAGAATCTGTCTCTCCAGTGATTCACTCGCTGGTTCCTTCTTTCTTGCTCCCCCAACGCGGTCATCCTAGAACTTGTTCTTGTTTTCAAATTCTTCTCTTTCAACAGTAGAAAGGAACAAAGTAGCTTGGTAGCGGGTTTGTTTACACTCGGAAAATTGTCGTAATTGCTAGAACGTGTACCATTCCTTGAAATTCCTTCGTTGGTTTTCCACACTTTTTCTTTAACTATTGAATTTTGTTAAATACTTCTTTCACAACCATTTTTTAATTTATTTTCTAATTTAATTTTTATACAAAATGGCCTGCGGGAAGTTAGCCTCTCTTCGATCCGATTTCGAACATTCCGTTTCAAATTGTGTTAAAAGTCGGCATTTAATTAAAAAAGTTTACCCTGATTCTAAATGAAGTGAATGCAGAAGTTAACTTAGATTCCATTTTCGAACTTGAATCGCGTAATTATTATTATCATCAAGCTAACAAAGCCTTCCCCCAGGGTGCAGATACAACATAATTGAATTTGCAAAAAATACCAAGGGTACTGGAGAAAGGCAGAGGCAACCAAAGGAAACAGGTATCTAGTGAGCCCAAATAATGAATGAGGAGTTACTGTAATAAATAAACATTTAATCGAGACTTAAATTGTAGAGGTGTTAGGAGAAGAGACAATATCATTGGGTAATTGATTCCAAATTTTGACCAATGAAGGAACAAAACACCGAGAAAATTGCACAGTGAAAGCATTCATAGGATTCATAACAAAATCATTAATACGCAGAGTATACCTTGTCACACGGACAGGATTGAAAGGTCCAGTCAAGACACTATGTAACGGATGCCGATTGTTATTAAAAACTTTAAATAAAACACTAAGTGCGTGGACTTGCCGCCAATGGTACAAATCAAGGAAAAGCTCAGGAGAGATGAACTTAACAGAACTCAAAGATCTATCCAGCAATGTGAGATGGGAGTTGGCCGCAGACTTCCAAACAGAAACACAGTACTCAAAATGAAGCAAGATGAAAGCATAAAAAGTTTTTATTACTGTAGAGTCACGACCAAAGGTTTTCAAGCATTTTCGAAGTAAGCCCATCTCTTCTGGGCAATTGAACAAGATAATAAACGGATGTGCTTCTCAAAAGTAAGCTTAGAGTAAAAAATACCCCAAACAAACGCAAACTAGAAACTTCCTCAACCAGTTCACCAGAAATATGCAAACAAAGATGAAGTGGATCCAATATACGGGATCTGCTGATAGTAATAGAATACTTTTTGCTAGCATTAAGTTCCATGCCCTAAAGTTGACACAAATAAGTGATCCTAGCCAAATCTTGGTTATAGGACGGAGCAACTTGACCTCTGTTACTAGGAGAGTTAACAGAGGAGTAAAGTGTAGTACCATCGGCATAAGATATAAGGTTATTTTTAAGATAAGTGCCCATATTTGAAGTAAAAATAATAAAAAAATATAGTTCCAAGGACACTGCCCTGAGAAACAACAGGCACTGAAGCAGAAGAGATTCCATCAACTATTACACACTGAGATCTATTATTTAAGAAGTCGGTAAAGATTTTAAGAAGATTTCACCCAATACCAAGAAGTTTCAACTTATAGATCAGAGCCTTGTAGTTTAACACCTCAAAATCAGAACTCAGATCAATAGTAACGGTAAGGAAAAGGGATGCCAAGAAGAATACCCCCTTCATTCGTTTCATGAATTTCTTTCCTCTCCATGTCTTCTAAGTATAACTCCACGTGAAGTAATCTCTGAATCCAAAGAGAAAAATAAAAGAAGAGATAATTTGAATATCCGTCAGCCGCCTCACAGGTTCAGTTAATTAAGTTGGGCGCTAAAAGCTTTTACCCCGCCGAGGAAGCGCTAATCTCCGTAGTCGGGAAACTGCTAGCCGAAAGTTTCCTGCCCACATCGTAAAGGCCATTAAGACTTGGGTCAGGCGACAAACGTTAATCCATCTGACCGCCAGAAGTGGTCAGCCAGTCGTCTAAGTCTGACAACGAGGAGAAACCAAAAGAAATGGCCGTCATGTAAATACCCTGGGTTTTCGAATATCGGCAGATTGAGTTTGACAACCAGTCGCCTTCGGTTCAGATCGTGAGTCTGTTTCCCCAAGTCCATGGTATTTGCTTATATTATCGATGTTAGATCTCACCAGGCAGATCCATCTCTTTTGTGAAGGCTTACTCTGTTCAGAGCAAGCCTCGAATCGTTTCGTCCCTGAAGGATTGGACGGGATTCCTCTCGTCTCCTCTGGAACCCCCCTCAAGGATCTCCAGTTCACCGTGTGAGTCTTCGCGCCGAACCACGTCAGACTCTCGATTTTTGGAGGTTGCACCTCTCTGGAGCAGAGGTGCCATCGTCTGTCTTCAAGGAGGAACGTGAACTCTTCTTCTGGTCCCCCCCTCCTCTTTCATCCTCTTCACCATCAGGATATTCGGCCGAGAATCACGTCCATTTTCGGTCTCCATTTCCCTGCGCCGACTCGCTAAAGGATTCCCCTTCCTTGAGGTGACCCCATTAAGGTAAAACGACCCTTGCTTGTATCTCCCGTTAATCGACCCATTTTCCGACATATAAATATTCCCTCTGTATAACTGATTTATAGTATCCCATTTAAAAGCTGATTAACAAGTAATTAATGTTACCCGATTGCCAATTAATCTATATTCTGTCAGAATTGTCCTTATTTACATTACGTATATTTTCCGTATGTATATAAATGTTAACTAGTGACTTATTAAAATTATATTTTTAGTTTTCACTCTTTAAATATATCCTTGAACTGCAACTTAGTAAACTCATTAAACGCTATCGGCTTCTGTAGTAAATCGCTCTCTTATACCTCGTAATCCTCGAATTACTCTTACGAAGCGAACGTACTTGTACGTAGCGAAGGACGGGTACGTACATCAGAAGATATATGTATATATAACTCTCTCTATATATATACATATTCTCGTGGCTTTTATCTCTTTCCCTCCAACCAATATATATACATATATATATATATATATATATATATATATATATATATATATATATATATATATATATATATATATACATATATATATATATATATATATATATATATATATATATATATATATATATATATATATATATATATATATATATATAACACTAACTATAATGTAAGAACGGGATTTTTGGGAGTATTTGAATAATAATTTCATCTTAGTTTGGTTATGACTTAAGTATATTTTAAATTTTTATCAAGGTAATTTCTAAGAATTTCTTTAGAGTTTGAAAAAACAAAATATTTTAGTTCATAAAAAATAAATAGGATTATCCAATGCTTTATAATGTTTTAAAAGACAATGAATTACAATTGGTGAAGTTCAGAAAATTTATTCAAATTTAAGTAAGGCTGCTTTTTTATTTTATCTATAACTATATTTTAGCAACGTGATATTTTGAAAGGGGGGAAATTTAGTTTAGAGTTTCTTTTTAAAATTATTATAATTGACGAAGTTCAGAAAATTTATAAAAATTTAACCATGGCTGCTTTTAGATTTTAAGTTTTAATCTTAGTAGCGAAGCCATTGTCTGATATATATATATATATATATATATATATATATATATATATATATATATATATATATATATATATATATATATATATATATATATATAATGAATTCTCGTGTCAGGTTCATTGGGTTGATTGAGGACCCCTTTCGTTTTCAAGTCCCTCAGTTGAATTAATAGAAAATTTACTAAGTTTGTTCAAGTTTATTTAAAGCCGGGAAAATAATTTCTATTTTTTTCTTTTATTTTGAGTAATCGGTCTTTTGTGGGGCCCGTGAGGCCATATTTATTCACAAGCCATTTCTTTGTGTGTGTTTTGGGAGAAAATCTTTCAAACTCCCCTCCTTGTAATCCCCGTGTCGGATTAAGAGGTTCTATATCAGCTACTTATATAGGAATTAGTATATTTATCATAATTTATTGCTTTTGTCCGTGTGTGTGATCACAAGGGTAAGATTTTATTTAGAATTTTTGGTAAATATTGCGAGAACCCCATTTTTTTCGCCGTAAGGTTCTTGAACGCGTGGAGTGGCTAAGGCTCGCGTAAGGAAACAAGATGACGTCCTTCGAGAGATTTAGGCAACGGGATGAGATGCTTGGTCTCTCCTGTAAAGAGCTAGTCGCCTATATTCAGGATGAGGAGAGAAACGAAAGAGCAGAGAAGAAAGAACAAAGATAAGCTGAGGAAAGAGGAAGAGAAGCTAAAGCTGAGGAAAGAATAAGAGAAACTGAAGCTGAGGAGAGAAGAAGAGAAGCTGAAGTTGAGGATTGAGGAGAGAAGAAGAGAAGCTGAAGCTGAGGAGAGAAGAAGAGAAGCTGAAACTGAGCAGAGAAGAAGAGAAGCTGAAGCTGAAGAAAGAGAAAGGGCAAGGCACCATGAGAGGGAGTTGAATAGGAATAACTTAGAAACCCTGTCAGTTAGTTACAGGGATGAAGCCCCCCCCCCCCCCCTCCTTCCCAGATCCCCGTTTTAAAGCTCCCAGAATTTAAGGTCGGTGAGGATTTCAGTGCTTACCTTACTTATTTCGAAAAGATTTTTGAGGTAAATCACTGGGATATCCAAACGGATGGAGTCGCCCAACATTTGCCTCTCCTTAATACTCAGCTGCGAGATATTTCCATTTCGCTCCCCGCCGAGGCTACTCTCGACTATTTGACCCTAAAGTCCAAACTCTTGGCTCCGATCAACATGAATCCGGACTTCTACAGGGCAAAGTTTGTCAGGCGAGGTTGCTACCTAACCAGACTTACCACCGGTTCGGATTCACCCTAAGAAGAAGTCTGAAGTTTTAGTTGGACTCCGCCCAGGTAAACGGCGACTAAGAGTCTCTGTTCGACTTCATTTTGCAGGATCAATTAATGGCTACGCTGCCCTCTGAAATCCGTGCATTCGTGAAGAACCGAAGAGTTGCTTCCTTCAAAGAATTCATCGAAGAAGCGGATTTGCCGCGGCCAATCATAATCTATACGCCAAAGATCCCAAGAAGAGTCCTCCTCCCTCCCCCAAGAGTAAAGGCCACTTCCCTAAATTTTACCGGAAGAACGCTCCCAAATTCGTAAATGTCCCAGGTCCTTCCAAAGTGAAATATCATCCCCCGTCTGAACTAAGAGATGTTAAACCACCCGTCTTTTATCCCCCTGCGTCGGATTACCCCAGACGACCCATCGTCTGTTCTTCTTGCGGAACCCCCGGGCATGTGAGGACGAGCTGTCTCCCAAATTCTCAATTTCGTTCTGCTCTCAGCCACCAAGTCCACCAAGTAAGCGTCTTTCTTTCTCCTCCGTCTGCTCGCCCCGAAACGCTGCTTGCCCAACAGCGAATAGCCCCCCGGGACCTCAAGATATTTTTTTATTTAACACGAGATCCCCCGGTGGACTCGAATTTGAAACCGGATCGGTTAATGGTTGCCGGGTTTCAACCCTGGTCAGAGATATGAGATGCACGTGCATCGTCGTATCGAAAAAGTTGCTGCCCCCAGTGAGCGCCGACCACGATAAATTTGCAGTAGTCCAGGACTAATTGTGACGAGCTAACCGTTTCCCAGTGGTCCGTTGTTTCATCGAATGCCAATATTTCACCGGCTGGGCTGACGTCATAGCAGCCCCTATTAAATTCTGCGCCATATTAGTCGGCCAGAACCCGCAGCTCTCTCCTAGTCCCGTTGCTCAGCCTGCCATTACGAGGGCCCAAGCCATAAAGAACGAGGCATTCCCCCCCCCCTCGTGACTTTAGAATCCCCTTTCCCCCCCCGAGTACCAGACTCTGAACAACGAGTCTTTTTGTAAAGGCCCAGAATGAGTCTCCTTCCCTAGTGCCATTGTATGAAAAGTCGAGGACCAACGAGCGCGAATCCGTTCGTGGTCACAAGGATGTCTCCTACCTCGTTAAGGGTGAACTCTGTTTTTCCGTTCCACCTTCGTTCCTAACCACTCCCCAACGCGCTCGCTATGTATCCCACGCTCCTATGACAGGACCCATTTTGACATTAAGTCAAAAGAAAGACGGTTCAAGCCCGGTGACGAGGTCCTGCTTCTCCTGCCCACGGAGACAAATAAACTTCTTTCCCAATGGAAAGGCCCCTTTTCAGTCCTCGAAGCCGGGGGCCCCGTGGACTACCTCATACAAACGCCCTCTGGTAACAAATTGTTTCATGTCAACATGCTCAAACGTTACAACCGTCGCGCCTGTATTGACAATATTGTTGCCCTGGACGAAGAGGCCGTGATGGAAGCGTCTTATCCCCCGAACCTCTTAACCTATTCCAGACAGTTTGCGTAGAAGCTGATAATGACTACCCACTCCCGTTGCTCCCCGCAACGTATAAAGTCTCCCCTAGGAGATCGATCTAAATCCCCACCTGGAGCCCGCTTAGAAAGCCCAGTTATCCCGGTTGTTAAAGGCCTACCCATACGTCATTTCCGAGAAGCCTGGTTGCTCGAACCAATTCAAGCATGACATAGTATTGACTACGCAAGAACCGATCCGATCCAAGTCGTTCCCTTTGCCCATTCATTTGCGATCAGCGTTCAATGCAGAGGTCGAAACCTTACTAAAATTAGAAATAATCGAACCCTCCTCTTCAGATTACTGTTCCCCCATTGTTATGGTTCGGAAGCCAGATCAGTCCCTTCGAATGTGTGTCGACTTTCGAAAACTTAACGCGGTGACGGTTTTCGATGCTGAACCGATCCCGTTGATAGACTAGAGCCTACATTTGTTCGAGAACGCCAAATTTATTTCTGAGATAGATTTATGCAAGGCGTACTATCAAATTCCCCCCAAGGATAGTGTTCGGAAATACACTGCCTCTCCTACAGAAAAAGGGCTTATGCAATTTAAGCGCCTTCCATTCGGTTTAGTCACTGCTTCTAGTAATCTATTCCTCGACAGTAACTACTCGAGATTCAAACCCACGGTCCCCAAAATCCCTGCAACGATTCGCGTTACAGTAGGTGATTAAGTCACCCCCCATATAATATAGGAGTAGTGTATGGTATACAGTGGTTGTACTACGCATATATATTATATATATATATATATATATTTATATATATATATATATATATTATTCTATATTATAAAAAAAACTGGTGCCAAGTGTGTGAGGTATATTACATAGTAAATCAGTTTAGTTGATTTACATCCCCTTTGAGTTTTAGTAGTTCCCTCTCGTTATTGAAGATTATTTTTATTTTCCTATTTTGGCCGAAGTACGTTTAAGTTAGTTCTAGATCAGTAGAACTTTAGTCTATTAACTATTTAAAATTTAGATTATTATTTGGGACCCGTTCTTTGTGTTTGTTTATTCCATTTACCGGAATGTTTGAGTAATCCCCAGCCGGATTAGAAAGATTAACCCATCCTAGCCGTGTAGGAAGAGTCTCAGTGTTCTTTTAGTGTAATAATTTTTTAATATCTATTTTGGGGAAAATTTATGCTTCAGGTATATTGTCGAGTATTTTCGTTATGCCAATAGCCCCGTTCGCGTGTTAGGTTCCCACTAGTAAGCCAACAAGATGTCTTCTTCGTTTGAATGTTTCAAAAGTCAAGGAGAGTCGTTGGGCCTGTCAGGCCCAGAATTATTAACATTTATTCAGGAATAAGAGGGAAATGAAAGAGAAGAGAGAAGAGTGAAGGAGCAAGAACCAAGAGCGAAGGTACAAGAACCAAGAGCGAAGGTACAAGAACCAAGAGCACACGAAAAAGAACTAAGACAAGCTGAAGAGAGAAAAGAAAAAGAACTAAGAGAAGCTGAAGAGAGAAGATCAAAAGAACAACGAGAGATGGAAGAACGTGAGAGAATAAGGCAGCATGAACTGGAATTAAGCCGTAATCAAATGGAGTCAATGTCGGTTAACTCCCGGACCGAAACACCACAGTCCTCCTCAGTAAGATTACCTGTCTTTAAAGAAGGAGAAGATTTGGGATCATATCTTACGCATCTTGAGAAGATTTTTGAAATCAACAATTGGGACATCGAGGTTATGATGCCGCCAAATTGCTCCCCATCCTAAACTCACAGTTGAGAGACATTCATTTCGCTTTCATCAGTCCACTGTGGACTACTCTACCCTCAAGTCTGAACTCTTAGCTGACGTAAATATGACCCAAGACTTCTATCATGCCCGTTTTCGTCACTAAAAGATCCGCCCCGGTCAGACCTTTCGCCATTTAGGGTATACCCTCCAGAAACACCTTCAATCTTGGTTAGATGCATGTAAAGTCCCCCAAGAGTACGACTTCCTTCTGGACTTCGTCCTAAAAGATCAATTCTTAGCTTCCCTTACCCCTGAAATCCGTGCCTTCGTTAACGACAAGCGCTGCTCTACGTTCAAGGAATGCTTAGAAGAGGCTGATGTTTATGTAAGTAGCCATAACTTGTACCCTAAAGTTAATAAGAAGCCTCCGACGTCTCCTCCCAAGTTCTAGATTAATAACTCCAGGCTCCCTCAAAGAAATACCCCTAAACTCGTGAAAGTTCAAGGCCCCTCGAAACCCAGTAACCTCCCTCCTTAGAAACCAAGAGACATTAAGCCCATAATTGCCACTATCCCCGCGTCGTTATTCCTCAGAGGCAGATAATCTGTTACACGTGCAGAATAGAAGGTCACGCACGCATGAACTGTCCTAAAAATTCTTAATTTAGAAGCGTGTCCTCTCATCAGGTACACTAAGTTAGTGCGACTCATGCTCCTCCCTTGTCTCTTCAATATACTACTACGTCTCTCTCGTCGACCAACAACTCCGGTTACCAAGTAAATTTGCTCTTCAATAAGATCTCCCCCGGTGGTTTGAAATTTGAAAATAGAGCCGTGAACGGATGCCGTATGTCCACCCTTGTACGTGACACTGGGTGCACATGCATCGTGATATCTGAGAATTTACTTCCCTTAGTCGGTCCTGACCACCAAAAGTTCGCTGTGGTCCATGATTACCTCGGTCAAGCGAATCGTTTCCCTATTGTAAAATGCCACATCAAATGCAAGTATTTGACTGGTTGGGTCGAAGTGGTAGCAGCCTCAATCAAGTTTTGCTCTGCACTGATTGGTCAGAGCCCCCAGGTTACAAGTAACTCGGTAGCAAAACCCGAGGTAACCCGCGCTCAGGCCGCCAAGGCTTCCCTGGAACCCGTTCCTTTAAAAAAAACCGTCGATCCGGAGATCGAGACCCTCCGGAACGAAAATTTTGTCCACGCCCAGAAGGGGTACGCAACTCTCTCCTTCCCCCTTTGGGAGAAAGCCAGGACTCAGGAGCGAGAGTCTTCCCGTGGTGGAAAAAAGCATCTAATACCTTGTCAAGGATGAGCTGTTACATCGTAAATGTTCCGACGAAACCGAACCTGAAACACACACCTTGTGTGTTCCCCGCTCTCATATCCCCCCAATCCTCCAGATTTCTCACGATAGTTAATTCTCCGGGCATTTTAGTCATAATAAAACCTCTCAGAGGGATTTTAAGTATTCGACTGGTCAGGTGCGGCCAGAGAAATTGCAGAGTACTTCAAATCATGCGATGCATGCCAAAGGACATCTGAAAAAGGGCGCGTCAAGCCACCACCCCTTCAAAAAAGCCCGATCATCCCGGAACCTTTTTCTCGTGTGGCCATTGATCTATTGGCCCCATTCATCCCCCGTCTAGTGAAGGACACAGATACGTCCTAACTTTGGTAGACTTCATTACCCGTTTTCCTGGGGTAGTTCCCCTTAAGCGCATTGATAGCGTTTCGTGCGCTGAAGCCCTCATTTCCATTTTTTCTCGGGTAGGAATTCCTAAAGAGGTATTGTCAGATCGATGAAGAAAATTTCCCTTCGAGCTAATGGAGTATGTCAGAAAGCTCTTCATGGTAAAATCTCTGTTTACCACCCCATACCACCCAGCCGCAAAAGGAGCTTACGAAAAACTAAATGGCACATCGAAAGCAATCCCCATAAAATTGTGTATCAATCAGCCCCGAGAATGGCACCGCTTTTTACCCGTAGCACTGTTTGCGTGTCGTGAAATCCCCCATAGGACCCTAGGATTTGCCCTCCTCGAATTACTCTATGGCCGTAATTTTCGAGGCCCCCTTGCTATTTTAAAGGAACTTTACACCAATCCCCGTCTGGATAATGAAGTCCAATCCTCCTATTCGTATTTAAGGCGAAGGAAAGAAGATTTAAGCCTGGCGAGGAGGTGCTGTTGCTACTTCCCACGGAGAGTAACAAACTCCTGAGCCAGTGGAAGGGCATCTTTTCCGTTTTAGAGGTAAAAGGACCAGTGGATTATCTGATTCGAACCCCCTCAGGAGATAAGGTTTTCCACATCAATATGTTAAAAAAATATCACCGCCGTGCGTGTATCAACAATATTGTGGCCCTCGATGAAGAGTCCCCTTTGGAAGCGTTGTACCCCGCTGAGCCCCTCAATGTCATGCAAGTAGTATGCATTGAACAATATGGTGATCACCCTATCCCATCTTTACCTGGACCCCCGGAATCATTATCCTCCATGCTGGATGTCTTCCCCAGGCTAGCGCCTCTGCAAAAGAGTCGCCTGCAGCAGTTGCAAAATGGATTTGAAGATGTGATCCCCTAGACCCCCGTTTGCTCCAATCATTTTGAGCATAACATCGTCCCTACTACTCAAGACCCTGTTTTCTCGGAAAATCAGATGGGCCCCAAGGTCAAAAAGGTCAAAGCCATTGTTGAGATGTCCCTTCACCGCACGAAGAAACAGCTGAGGTCATTCATGGGATCGGCCTCCTTTTACCGTAGATTTATCCCTAACTTAGCGTCTATTTCCGCCCCTTTAAGTGCCCTCCTTCAGAAGAGAACCCCAGAACCCCAGATCCCCTTTCATGGAATCCCAAAGCTACTGCCACATTCCAGGTGCTCAAAGACAAGCTAGCGTCCGCCCCCATTTAGAGGCTCAATAACCCCTCCAAACTCTTCGGCATCCGGACGGATGCGAATGACGAAGGAATTGGATGCGTGCTGCTCCAATACTCCGACGAAGGTGAAAGCCACTTAGTGGCTTCCGCAAGCCGAAAGTTACTGCCCCGTGAACGTAATTACTCGGTAATAGAACGAGAAGCTTTAGCTATAGTATGGAGTATTACCGAGTTTAACGTGTATTTAATAGGAACAAAAAGAGTTTATTGTCGAGACTGACCATCGCCCTTTGTCGTTCCTCCGAAATACTAAGAGCAAGAACGGACGTAAAATGCGGTGTCTTTTGATACTCCAACAATACCAGTTCAAAGTTTGGTATATACGTGGTATCGAAAATTGTATAGCTGATAATCTTAGCCGGAATCCATTAGCCGACAATGCTGGCTAATCCACTAAATTATAGGTCGCCTGTAAACCCGTCAACTAATCATGTATATATATATATATATATATATATATATATATATATATATATATATATATATATTTTTTTTTTAACTATGTACATATACCTATGGTCCCTGTAGATACTTATTTAATATAGTGGTTTTTTTTTGTGTGTTTGTGTTGTTGTTTCACTACCCTTTGAGACAAAGTTATAATTTTGTTCCTTAATTTAAATGGAATTTTTTTGTCTACCAATTTACATTAAGCTTTGCTCAGATCAATATCATAGCCTTTTTGTAAGCCTGTCGAATACAGGTCAGGTCTCCCGTTTTTTATCAGGCTGATGCCTTAATAATTATTCCTCCTATCCAAATTTGCGATGTCCCTTGTTCTTCTCTCTCTCTTTCTCTTTCTCAGAAAATTTCCATCGTATGGAAGGGAGGGGTGTAAAAAAACAACCTCTTACCCACCTCTCCATTTATCGGAGACCACGTGCTACGGTATCGTGCCATGGACGACGTCACTTCCTGTTCCAACATTCTCGAATTTTCGATTCCTCAGCATGTTGGGAAAATATTTCCCAATCCTGCGAAATCGTCCCACGCCCGCTCCCCCCCCTCCCCGGTGACGAGGTGTGAAAGAGCCGTACTATCTCTCTGCTAAATGATGAATCGACTCCACCTCCGGATTAAGATGTCTGGAGCTTGTGACTCCTTTTTCCAAACTTCCCCTTCCCCTCCAGAATCGGGCATACAAATACTCGGGCTATTCTGTAGTTCGAAGAGTCCAGCCCGCACCTCAAGGCCGTCCTTAGCGTATCGTCCCGTGAGCGTTCGTCAGACAGCAGACTTCTTCAGCCGTGATTCTACCCAAGTCAAATGGTAGCTTCTGTGAACGGCAAGCCTTCGAATTTGCGCAACAGTTTTCCTTCGTTTAGTCGAACCAAAGAAAATCTCCATCGATTACCTTCAAGGAAAAAGAAGATTCCTCTTTCAGTGGAATTACGAGAATTTCCACATTCCCCGTCGAACGTCATCTTTGAAGTTTGGCTATATTCATCGGAAGGTTAGTTCGGATCGTGCCTCACCTGCCTCATTTGGATCGTGCCCCACTTGCCTCATCGGATCGTTCTCCACTCGCCCAATCGCAAGAAGGACCCTCCTCGAAGTCATCGATCCGTAAGACTGAAACCCCCCTCCATTATTAGTATTGTCAAGTTCCCCCTTTTGATCTGACCCTAGTTACATTAATTAATTAATTCCATTTGAGAATCCCTCCTCATAATAATTATCAAGAGACTTTCTCAATTTAAATAATTCCCTTTTGTCTATTATTATTCTTATTTTAATCTTTATAAATAAAATTATATTTTTGTAGTTTCATCTTTACCTCACCTTGAACGATACTCTCGGCCTATTCAAGTAAATCTCGCCAACCATTTATGCACTCTGTTTGATTATTAAGGATTTGAAAGCCAACGCCTCAAGTGTGACCTCCTAGTTTGTCGTTAATCCCTGTGAACAGTCCTTCAACGGTTCGCGTTGCAGTAGGTGATTAAGTCGCCCCCCCCCACATAATATAGTAGTGTATGGTATAGAGTGGTTGTACCACGACATCGACGAAGTGAATGACTCTTTTCTCGAAGAAGAATTGTCGTCTCAAAATGACTTCGACTTCGAAGTCAAATTTAAATTAAATGATCTTTCGAGGAATCATAAATTTACTTAACCTAACCCTAACAATTCCATCGGCGCCTCAAAATCCGATTTAACGTAGCCTTTAAGTAACCTTGGTCCGAAACTGCCTATTAAATCCACTCCCAAGCACTGTTCAGATCCTCGTGCGTTCCCTCCCGTTTCTCGGTCCTTCTAAGTCAACTTCTTCACAAGAGCCCCATTTCTTTTGATTTGTTAATAAAACCGTTTTAAATATTCAGCGAGCTGCTAAATTTCTAATTTCATATCCCAATTCCAATTCTTACAAGTGCTCTAAATTCCCACACTCAAGCGGCGAATGTTTCGAAGGATGCTACTCTTTGGCGGACCTTTGTACCTTATCCCGCTTTCCCTTATCTAACCAGTGTAACTTTTGCAAAGCAAAGACACATAATTCGGCCCTCTGTCTATTAACAATCAAACGTCAAACCTCGGGATAAAATAAGGAAAAAGTGTTGTTGTTGGGGTCGGTGGCTGAATCCGATGAGGGTTCTAAAACCCTAGCTAAAATTAATCTAAAGTCTCCACTTCCTACTTTTCATGAAGACATTGGATCGGTGAGGGATTAGAGATCTGTTTGAGTTCCTATCAAAACATAATATAAAATATTTCCTATGTCCGAACTATTGGCTACTTCGTTGGTTAGCAACATGGGAAAGATACCCTTACACACTCACACAAGCTAGACTTTCATCGGCTCTCAGAACGAACACATCAGGGAAAGGAAGACCATTCTCTTTTCTGGGCTGGTGAAAATAACGGCTAAATTTTTAGTTGAATCAAACCCAGGTGCAAAATGTGCTTTGAGGGCTGTTGTGGCCCCTCTCACAGATAAGGAATGTCACCCTCAATTTGATTTGAAAGATCTATTTGGGAGAATAAGCTGGTTGCTCAGGATCGATTTCAATCAGCACCTTATTTTTGTATTTAGTAAGACGTGTGGAGAAGGGTCCATTTCGGTGGCCGAGTTCAGTTTGGTTCCTTAAAGAAACCCCGAAAAATAGGAATGAGGGGACCCTTTTCTGTTCGTCGGGCGTTTCAAATCAGGAAACAAAAAGCTGGAAAAAAAAGCTGGCCCTTTTAAAATTAAAGGTTTTATCAGAGTTTATGGTTACCAAGACTCATGGCCACACCTCAGTTAGTGTATTTACTGCTGAATAGGAGAAAGTGGCACGTGGGGAGAAAAATGGTCTTTCTAATCTACCTCGTCACTTCTAAAAATCTTCAAACTCGACACAATTTGCTCATAAAAGCTTCCTCTCAAAATATAATCCAATGGGGGCCAATCTAACATTCAAAGGGTCGCAGTGAAGTAAGATTATTTTCATGCACATATTATTAGCTATAAAGGTAATTTAAGTTAAAATTTCAGGGAATAAAAAAGTGCAAAATTTTAGTATTTTTAAACTTCAAACCTTTTCATGATTTGGACCTTTTCATGAAGTAGAAATTGTTAGAAAATTATTTTCGACCTGTAGATTTCCTCTTTCCCTCTTTCGTCTATCTGCCTTCGTTTCGTATAAAATTTTTCTCTATCTATTTGTCACATTTCTGGGTATCCATTTTTGTGCAAGGACCTGATGTGAGCGTTTGGGAATTTCGTTATTGAAAGTTGAAAAGAGTGGTCAGCGCGTCCATGTTTTCTAGTTTTCGCTGACCCTGGGAGATTCATTAACGGAGTTACGACTCCCGCCACATACTTGAGGTTGGGAGTAAGAGAGTGCACAATTTAGAAGCGTGGGGCCAATAGGGGTTTTCCCTAAATTAGATTCCCATCCAGCAACTAACCATCCCTATTGTGGCTTAATTACGAACAATTGTAGTATTTCAACTGAACCAGGATTTAGCGCTAGCTTCGTTTTGATTTCTATTCTATGAGAATAAAATAATTACATTATTAATTAGTTTCCTATTTACTTGTATGATTAGAATATAAATAAAAAAACAACGATTTGTATATTCTTAAACAACGAAAGTCTTTTTTTTTTCATTAATTTAACCACTAATTTTCGGTTGTCATCCCCGTCTCATAATGTGGACAAACACATACATCTGATATAAACATTTACTAGCAAACATGTTTTAAATGAGGTTTGTCTTTGGTAAACCCAAATCTTTATTGTCATTACGAGGTGTTTATTTACGGTAACACTTCAGACCTCTTCGCAAATGTAATGTGTGGAATATTCGACTTACTTTAGCATATTTCAGACAGGCGCTGTTGGTGCTTTTCTTTCTAATGCTTACCTTGGCGCTCTCCGTTCGAGCTTCATTGAAATGGAAGACAAATGAGAAGGAAGGACCCATATCCAATTAACTTGTGTTTGAATTACCACTTAATAAGTGGCTCATGAGGAGCGGTGTGCATTCAGAATTGCGGTCCATCAACGTCACCTCCCACTCCCTCATCAACGACCCAGTGCATCGTCGCATGTACTCATCTTCCGCGTGTCAACACAGAGGGACATCAGTACATGGACGCGAAGACGCGACAAGATATTAAGAATTAGCATATCACGGCATCAACATATTAACATAAGCACATATTTAAACCTTTACTTAACGCTTCATCTTAGCCTTTAATGGATATATCAACGCATTGGAGAGTTATGGAAGGATTAGAACATACAGACAAATTGGTTAAGATAGTAATCATGTGATAAAAATAGATGTGATGTTTGAAGTGGGGTGAGGAAATGTCACCGACATGGAATGGCTGGGGAAGTAATTTCTCGCAATTCGATTTATGAGCCTCTATCAGGACATAAAGGACAAAGCACGAGTTAAGACATGAGTCATATTTATTAATAAAAAGAGAGAAATTATTTGTTTAGCAGTTCGAAAATAGTGTAGTGAAATTAGAGGAAGTTAAAATGTGGGAAAAGTACATAGATCGAGGTTAGGTACCTAGAAAGTCTTGAAGTAGCGTTTATTCCTGGTCAAGAACAGTTCTGTTGTGGAGTGAAGTTAGTCGGTTAACTCGAAACTCTCGCTTCCCACCTTAGAAGACAGGAAATGGCGCGTTTGAATTGACCAGAACCATCTCAACGCTCTCAAGAACAAATAGTTATAAAAATAGCAGTGGCAAAATAAAAAAAAAATTGTTCCTAAGGAGAACAAGGTTTGCTTTAACTGGTATTACCACCAATTTGCACTTTGGGTCTGGTCAATTTGCACTTTGGGGGAGCAAATTGAAATTGTAGACAAATGCACCTATCTCGGCCAACAGATTACAATGCCAACGAGAAAAGATCATGAAATTCAACGCAGAATCAGTCTAGGCTGGAAAGCCTTTGGAAAGGAAAGCATCGTCTTCAAAAACAAAATGCCAATGTGCCTGAAAAGAAAAGTACACAACCAATGTATAATCTCAACGATGACCTTTGGGTCAAAGATTCGAACACTCACCAAAAATGCTTACATTGAAACTTAGAACAACACAAAATTTCCATGATCGCATTAGGATAGAGATACGAATATAAGGCGTAACAGAAAAATAGCCACTTAGATACGTGAACAAACCAAACTTCAGGGGGTTATAGTGAAATCAATAAGAAACCTGAAATTAGTTGGACTCCACTTGATAAAAGACGAACTAAAAGAAGATGTAAAACAAGATGGAGAGATGATCTTCAAAACTATGCTTAAAATTGGAAACAATTGCACAAGATCGACAAAAATTTAGAAATATCATAAATGGTGATGATGATGGTAATATACGTGCAATGGCCAACTTCTTGTTCAGTGCGATATTTGATTGATATTTTTAAATATGGCGAGTTTACAAAGCAGTAACCAACTTTCCTCTGAAAGAAGCTGCCCGTCTTAAACCCTATATACGGAAGATGTTCTCGCTACGCTCTACGTGGACGACCTTTCGATCTCTTTTGGCGCGGCCCAGATGCCAACTCTGGAGCGTCGACTCCAACAGGCATTGAACCGCGTCTCTCGCTATGCCGAAGCGCACAGGTTTCGGTTTTCTTTGGCCAAGACTAAGGTGGTGCACTTCTGCCGCCATCCACGGCTTCACCCCGACCCAGATTTGTTTCTTAATGGGGTGCGCCTGGATGTGGTTGAGTCGCACCGTTTCCTTGGTCTTGTATTCGACCGACGCCTCACCTGGGAGGCTCATATTCGCAGCCTTAGGGTCTCTTGTACCCGCGCCATGGACATTCTCCGTTCCGTGACGTTCAGCGCTTCGGGCGCTGATAGGGCTACCGCCTTACTTTTTTATCGATCCTTTGTTCGCTCGAAGCTCGACTACGGATGCGAGTTTTATGCATCCGCAGCCGAGCGTTTATTGCGGAAGGTGGATTCAATCCACCACACCGGCCTTCGCCTTGCGACCGGTGCCTTCCGCACTTCCCCCATTGAGAGCCTGTTGGTCGATGCTGGGGAGATGCCACTCGCTCTGCGCCGCGTGCAGTGCATCACTCGCCTGTACGCGCGAGCCCGGCGCCTCCCTCAGTCGCCAACAGCTCTCACTGCATCCGCAGCTGATCTCGATGGTGCCTATGCCGCCGAGAGACGCCAGTCATACCCTAAGCCGTTTGGGTTTAGGGCCAGGAAACTCCTTCGAGAGGTAGATATAGCTCTCGGGCCGGGGGCGCCCCTGGTTCTGCCCAGGACGCCACCCTGGAGGGTACCACATTTGGCTATTTGTCGCCACGCCTCTGCTCCCAAAGCTTGTACTGCGCCGGGAGTATTGCGTTCGACCTTTTTGGAGCACACATCGTGTCACGCTGGTACCGTGCCAGTGTATACGGATGGCTCCAAGTCCCAAGAGGGGGTCGGCTTCCACGCCGTATCCCCTCTGTTTGAAGTCAGCGGGGCTCTACCAGGCGCTGCGTCTGTCTTCACGGCCGAGCTGGTGGCAATACACCACTCGGTACGGGAGATTACGCGACGTGCCCGGTTCGGAGACCGGATTGTGATCTATAGCGACTCACAAAGCGCCCTGAGTGCTCTCGGGGCATTGGAATCTCCGCATCCCCTGGTTCGCGATATCCGTGACGCCACGGTTTTGGCGAGCCGGGCAGATGTCGAGATTATCTTCTGCTGGGTTCCTGGACATGTAGGAATTGCGGGGAATGAGCGCGCCGATGAGGGCGCCAAAGAGTCCGCGAGGACTCTGCGACCGGACCAGCGTTTCGCTCTTCCTCACACCGACTACATGGCAGGAATACGGGCAGCTCTTCGGACTGCTTGGCAAAGAAGATGGGAGACGGTCGAAGGGAACTTAAAGTTGCGTGCCATTGCGCCGCGACTGTTCCCATGGACCTATCCCCCAATGCCGCGGCGGCTTCAGGCTGCTTTCTGTCGTCTCCGAATCGGACACACTCGTGTGACGCATCGCTATCTGATGAAGCGCTCGCCTGCGCCCTATTGCAACGACTGCATCGTCCCCCAGACTGTTCGGCACATTCTTGTCGAATGTCCCAGTCTGGGTGATCTTCGCGCACGACACCTGTCCCGGTCCCGGGATGGGCGGGGTCGCTACCGCCTGTCCCTTGTGCTCGGGACGAGTGCGTGTACTTTGACTGGTGGACTTATTGACTTTTTGGGGGAGGCCGGCCTTCTCCCTTTTATTTAACCCGATTTAATTGTTGTTGTTGTTCTTGTAATTGTTTTTGTTATTGTTTTGTTATTGTTATTGTTATTTCTTTTTATTGTTTTCTGTTTAATTTTTTAAAGTAGCCTAGAACTAGGCTGTTTTTTACGGCGACTTATGCCTAAGTCGGCAGTCGCCAGATAGCCCCTTTAAAAAAAAAAATAAAAAAAAAAATAAAAAAAAAATAAACCCTATATATTAGGTTGAGGAATAATTCTTGCGTTTTTTTTAAATGTTGTGTTGATTTAAGTTGTGTTGACGTGATTTGTGCACATATTAAGAAACAATAATAAATAATGAAAGAAAAATTTGAAAAGGTTAGGCTACGTCTCTTAACAGCGTAGACTATTAGGCTTTTGCTTAGGCTACGTCTTGAAGTTGAGTAATAAGTCATTGCGGTTTATTTAAAAGTTGTGTTAATTTAATTTTTGTTCTGTACCCTCAAAATGGAATGTTGAGTTGAAAGAAAGGCGAAAATTTTCGACACTTGTTGTTATTCATTTTCAATCGAGACGGGAACAATGCAAACGCAGCCAAAGCTCATCGCGATATTTGTGCTGTGTACGGAAAAAATGCTTTATCAGAAAGGACAGCTCAATGGTAGTTTTCACGTTTCAAAAACGGTCATTTCAATCTTAATGACGAAGAACGTTCTGGTCGCCCCATTAAGTTAGATGAAGATCGATTGAACGACCTTCTTCATGAAAATTCTTGTCAATTGACTAGAGAATTGGCTGTACAATTGGCGTGTGATCAGAAAACTGTAGTGAATCACCTTCAGTCGATGGGGAAAGTTCCAAAACTCGGTGCATGGGTTCCGCACGCTTTGAGTGAAAACAACAAACTTCAACGCTCCACGATTGCCGCAGGTTTGCTTGCTCATCACAAAGCTACTCGTGGATATAAGAACAGATTTCGTCACCGAATCATCACTGGCGACGAAAAGTGCTGTGTTTATGTCAAAATGAACCATCGAAAACAATGGCTTAGCCCCAATAAAAAAAACACTTCCGGCATTAAAGCAAGGACTTCATCCACGAAAGACGATGCTGTGTGTGTGGCGGGATTGTGAAGGCATCATTCTTTATAAGCTCCTTGCGAACAACGAGATTTTCAATGCAGAACTCTAAGTTCAACAAATGTATCGACTCGCCGAAGCTATTTGCCTAAAGCGACCTCATCGACGTTATGGAGTCCTTCTGCAACACGTCAATGCACGTTCTCACATTGCCAATATTACTAAAGACGCCATCCAAACGCTAAATTGGGAAATCCTGCCGCATCCTCCATATTCGCCAAACTTGGCTCCATCGGATTCCCATCTGTTCCGATCGCTCTCCAACAATTTGCGCGGCGTTTCGTTCACTACTGATGTGGAATTAAGAACCTCGTTAGACGAATTCTTCGAGTCAAAATCCAGAGATTTTTATTGCAGAAGCATAGAAAAAATACTTGAACGTTGGGAAGAAGTCGTAAATAACAACGGAAAATACATTATTGATTAAATTTCATATTGTTATCAATTAAAATGGAGTTTTTCTAAAATTGTTAATGGTAATGAATAAATTTGATAAAACCGCCAGAACTTATTCCTCAACCCATTAGAAAGAATGTTAACTACAATTAGGATATTTCTGTTCTTATGATTATGGTTAGATTTGACCCAGATTTTTTCCCGATTACCTTATATAATCGCGTATAAGCCTACTTCTATAGTAGGACTCCTAATTTTTTAGTGTTAATACTGATGTTTTCTGTTCGTGCATAATGGCGATCCCATTTTTTTTTAAGCCTGCTATAGTGGAACATTACAGTACTGGGTAAATTCATAGGCGCATTTTTTTGGCAAATATTATCTGTAATTAACTAGGTTCTCTGGTTGTTTTCCATCACCTTGTAGCGACTGACACTTTTATAAGGGCATTTCCGGTAACACTTTTTAATGGTAAATGGCGAGTGTGATTTGAATTAAAGACGTGGGTGAAAATACTCTCTGTTCAAGTAGCTGCTAAAGTGTAGCATTATTCGATTGGTGAATTTTGTACTTCATTTATGACAAGGTATATTATCAATTTACAATGACTCAATTAACGTGAATAAAAGATGACAAAGGTAAAATTACACTGACATGAATTATACGTGAATAGCAAAATGTCAAATCAATTTGCACTCGTACAGCTACAAATTAATTGAACTGAGATTGAAATAGTTACTAAATTGCATTACAATTTACCAGATTGAATTATTCGACTGTGATTGATTTACGCGGAAAGTAATACGTTACAGTTCAGAGCATGAGTAGTTATGTTGCGGGGGATGGGGTGCGGAGAAGAGAATACTTGGAGAGTTATCGTTGGACCCGGGAGTCATTGTAAATTGAGTGACTCTGTTGTTGTCTTACCAAGAAGTATTGAGAAGACAGCTCTTTCGAGCAGCACGATAGTCATTCTGAAGGTATTGACTCGTTTTCTTGTCAATAAAATTTCAAAGATTGCCCTCTCGTTGAGGAGCTTGAAAGAAATTCAGTCCAGAAATTGGCGAGTTAGTTTTGCTCTGGAACCTGGAGGTCATGCGTGAGGTGTAAAACGGTACAAACGGATTGGAACTCGACCATAGGACTACGCGAATGAGTCCGAGATTATTTGAGGTTCTGATGGTTCTCAAACCAATAAAGAATAAGCCTAGTGAATACTTTGAGAATGAGCAGCGCCTCGCGGTGGGAAATGCGTGAGCGAGGTCAAGATGATGTCGTCTGAAAACTCCTGAAAGCATATGAAGAAGACTCGTTCTCTGCAAGGCTTTCTATATGCGTTCTCATAGGGATTTGGTGATGACAGCCCACATGCATAAAAGATTTTGGAACGCTGTGTAAAATCGAGAGTGACGTGATCTCTTATCGTCCAAAGCCTGGCGGGGATTAAAAATATTTGGTTCGAAGTGAGCAAAGACGCTGGTCCCTATATGCTCACCTCACGTGTTAGTCTGTCATTCGTATGGAATCTGCGCCCCCAAGTTCCCCTCTCAGCTGTGAAATTAGCGATAATACTGAAAAGGTGATAATAGGTGCATAAAAGCACTTTAGAATGCAAGGTAGCAGGGCCAATTCGAGGGCCGTGAGGGTTAGTGCTTCAAAATGGACTGAGAGGAACGTACCAGAAAGTTTCTGCTGTAAAAGATTATTTTCGTAAATGTCGACTAGGGTTCGCCTGTTGTGTTCTCAATGGATCCAAGTTTCATGAATAGTGCCACGAGATAGCTTCTAATCTGCGTTACATTACCCTTTTGGCATCTTATCTTCTTAAATATTTGTAATGGGAAACAATACTGCCTTACGTTCTGCACTCAATCTGCTTTGTACTGCTACGAATGATACACCCCACGATAGAGCTTTTTCATACCAGCACTGATCTCCCAGTTGCATTTCATTGATCACTTGGCTATCTATTCCTGGAACTGTCTTGCTGCGTCGAAATGTTCGGGGCAGTAAGAACGACTCCATTATTAATGAAGTAGGGTTGTTAGAAGCAAATCTGTAATACACTCACATACGATTTGCTGATGGTCGTGAATTGACAGACTCAGTGTTTGACTTTTCTCTGAGTGGTAACATTTCCTTATGTGAGGAGAAAGCAGACTCCGGACTGATCCTTGTACAGAGAGTAGTTTGGTGGGACATCCGGAACAAACTTCAAAATCACCTGTTTTTGAGTCATCCGATGCAAATCAAGATCAAAGAATAACTGGCGAAGATAGCTCTAATGACGTGAAATGTCATCCAGTGGAATGTTTTACAGACCGTCTTTCTGATAATCCAGCTGATCTTCAATCAGTTGCTGTACTTTCAACTCCCATGCCTCTTCTACCGAAGGCTCTGGGGTGATCTATTACAGAAAGCCGTGATCCTCTTTATTATCCGAAGCAGTAATTCTTCAAAGAAGGGGAGAATGTAGTGTTGTAAATATCATTTAGAGCTTTGGATACTGTCTACCATCATTTTTTTGGTAATTTTATATTTGTTTGCTTTCTAGTTTATGTTGATTTTTTTTGTTAGTTCAATAAAACCTTGAAGATGTAGCAATTCATATTCTACCACAACTATGGGTGGTCTCTTCACGTGCTTGTTGAGGTCTCACCTGCGTTTGTCTCCGTGAGTGGTTCCCTCGCAAGCTGTATATTCAGTTTCTATAGTTTCCATATTTTCTTCTTGAACAGTCTATATGTACCTTATAAAACTACAGTAAAGGAGTCAGGCTTCGGTTCTGTATGTTTACTTTAGAAGTGGAAAAATGCGTGAATTTTAACCTGTTTTTCTAAATTAACCTGTCCGCCAAATTACCCCCATACCTCATTCTCCCAAGTTACCCCGCCCCCCCTAAAATTACCCCTTCCTCCAAATACCCCGTCTCCCCCAATTAGCCTGTCCCTCCAAATTAACTCCACTATTCTCTGGTATACACAGTATTTCTCAATGGCGACCTACAGCTTAAATTGGGTCCGAATAACAGCCCCTGCAAACTCGACTGGAAGATGAACTACATCCGTCGACTAACTACAACTGATGTGGCTTAATCACACTGACTTGGTGATCCTAGTGGGCTAGGATTAAGGGAAAGAAGGTAAAATTATTTTTCCCACAGGAATATCTCAATTTCAGATTTTAGTTCAATAACTCTTCCGAGAATCTTTTTTCGAGATATCTAGCCAGTGAACACCAGAGTAGAGTAAGCCTTGGTGAAGCGATCCCATTCTTCACACATTTGTGGAAAATACATGAGTTTAAAGTCCTGGCTTTGAGAAAATTTACAATTTTGTTAGCATTAGCAAGGTATTCTCGATATAAAAATAGTGAATTAATTATTATAGCATTATGGTTTTCTGCTTAAATGCGAGTAAAAAATCCCACACGAATTCCTATCAGTGATGGAGCTCCATCAGTTCATACAGGCAAATAATTCAACCACTCTAGATCATGTTTCTTGAGAAAAATGTTGATCATAATATTAAAGATGTTTTCTCCTGTGGTGGTACTTGCGATGAAATTGAAGAAGAGAAATCCTTGCAGAATATCATCTTTTCTTCTCTACCTTACAAAAACCACTAGTTGAAGGTCCCCTGCAATATCCACAGACTCATCCATCTGCAAAGAAAATTTTCCAGCATTTTTTCAGCGTCACAATCAGTTAAGTCAAAATATTATTTTTTCAGGAAGTGTTTCTGATTCAACCTTCTTGACAATATCTGCTACCCCAAGTTTTAAACAGGGCCATTACTGCTTCTTTAACCAGTTCCCCTCTAATGTTATGGGGCTTTTTACATCTTGCAATTACCTATGTCACATCAAAGAATGCCAAAGAAGCTTTCTCCAGAGAAAAAGCTGAATTCGAGGCAGCATCAAGAGCATCAAACAAATTTCATTTGACTTGGGTTTCTTTGTCCTTTCAGTAACTCAGTGGTTTTGTCGCCAACTTTGGATGAACTGAGGGGAACTAAGGTTTCAACTTATTTTTTTGCATAAATTCTTTGGCGATGACTTACAGGCACTGAACACACTAGGGTTTATCTTCTTTTTTTTTACCTATTTAGCTTCTTATTTTTTGGCATAATGAGTAAACATCCTATCGTTGGATTACATAACCTCAACTCATTTTAACAACAAAAACAGAGAAGCCAAGCTGCAGCTACACTTTTTCGCTCCTTGCTACCATCTGCCATTCTCAATCCTACCTTCCAATTCCCCCCTCCCCCAAGTGGATTTTCCTTTTTATCGGAGTTGGTGGGGAACACATTTAGGAGAGTTGCTGTCCCTTCCTGTCTCTAATGCTGAGGTAGTACAGTTGGTGAATGTATCTTCTATACATTTTCATTTTCCCTAACTTCCTCACGTTTACTCTACCTCTTTCGAACTCCCATCATTTGCGTCTCTCTGCCTTGTTTATTGGGCTCCTAAGTCGTTCCACCACATCGGGCGAATTTGTAGGTAAGGGTGTTTGACTAACCTCGGTAGCACTGCGCCACTCGTAGAATTTGTGTAGGAGCAATCAATTTGTATATGATCAATCAATTTCGATGTGAACAATCAATTTTTATATGAGGAAGCAATTTGTATATGAGTAAAAAATTTGAACATGAACAATCATTTTGTATATGAGCAATCAATTTGAATATGAGCTATCAATTTGTATATTCCTGTGCCTTTTATAAACTACAGTAATGCCTAGGCCTTTATAAACTGGCCTTTTATAAACTGTATTAACGTCTAGGCCTTTATAAACTGTATAATGGCTTGGACTTTTCAAGCTGTATTAATGCCTACGCCTTTTCCGTGTTTTATTAATGCCTAGGCCTTTCTAAGTTGTATTGATGCCTATGCCTGTTTTCAGCTGCAGTAATGCCTAGCTGTTTTTTTAGCTGCAGTAATACCTAGGCAGTTTTTAAGCTGCATTAATGCCTAGGCCTTTCTATAAGCTGATGTAATGCTTAGCCCTTTTTAAGCTGTATTAATGCCTAAGCCTTTTTAAAGCTGTATTAAAAGCTTCAGTAATGCCTAGACCTTTTGTAAGCTGTTTTAATGCCTAAGCCTTTTTTAAGCTGTATTAAAAGCTTCAGTAATGCCTAAACCATTTTTAAGCTGTAATAATGCCCAAGCCTTATATAAGCTGTATTTATACCTATGTTTTTTTACGCTAGCCATACCAAACCCTTTTTCAAACTATTAAAACTCCACAAAAATGGCGTTTGGGTTTTACACGAAATCTCCGAATGACGATGTGTACAACGTGTGAATATTGCTTAATCTCTATTGACTCTAAATGCTTCTGAGGCATTTGAGGATAAAATATTTACAGAAGATGAAAGTGGGTTTTTTGCAGCAGCATTAACAACAGAAACCCTTCAAACAATGGTTTGATCACAAACAAAAACAAACTTTTCCTACTCTAGAGATGGTGTTCAAAGGCAGAAGTTGTCAGTTGGACAGAATTTCCCATTATGAGATTCCTCATTAATAAACTTGAACAAAATCATCCTTCACTGGTCAAACGAAAGGGTATCCTACTCCTCGAGGACAATGACTACACGGGGCCCGTTCGACTCAGGGGAAAAAGGTGCTGTGTTAGGATGGAAAGTTCTTCCTCATCTTCCATATTCACCTGAGCTTACACATGTGATTACCATTATTAATGCCATTACAACATCACCTAAATGGCAAAGTTTACAAGTTTACAGTGATATGGAGGACGAATAAGTTCTTGAGGAAGAGTACCCGCTACTTAGTTAAAGGGTAGTAATAGTGGTTGTAGTTGGCTAATTTTCCCTTATTCAGGCGAATCCTGTCCGGATAATGAAATAGACATAAAGTTCAGTATGCCAATCGTTGGTGAGCCCGAGAGCACAAGGGACCGGTCTTATTTGGGGAGAGGTGCCAGGGAGTATTATGTTTTTTGATTTCAAACGTTCATGTGGAACCTTCGTCGCCCTGGAGTAAAGGGACCTATTGGCCGCACCAAAGGCATGTGGATATAGATACCCGTCGACAGGATTTCTTGGAACAGAGAGTGTGTGTTGTGCTGCGAAGACGGGAGAGGAAAGAAAGCAGTGTTGTAATTGGTTATGTGTGTGATGAGAAAGTGTAAGATCTACCCTCCCGAATACAGGACTGAGCACAGCGCGTCCGCGCCAATTGGGTGTCAGATCTCTCCGTGCGCTGACGTTTTTGTCCGCTCCTGCCGGGATCGAACCCGGTACCACGAAACGGTGAGAGAGCATTGTCATTAATGATGGAAACTACTTTGCTGGATAAATGTTTATTTTTGTACATTAAAACTGATTTTACTTTCATTTTTATAAAAAAAAACCCTCTATTAATTTCTTGACAACCCTATCTTTTTATATTTCGGTTATTTTCCGCATTTTTAAGAAATAAGATCCATTTTGTATTAAAAAAATGATAGTTTTCCGATCTATGACTAAAGGGGTTAATCCAATTTTAATTATTAATCGAACACCCGAATTAAATGGAAACTCGATTACAACTTCCCAGGTTTACACGAGAGAAGGAAGCCCTCATAAGTTCAGTCTAACGCGTCTGTATCATGTTTGATGCGTGTTTCGTAAATGTTCCAGGACGTTTTCGAAGGATTCTTTAATTCTCCTAAATATTTAAGATCGACAAAGTAGGGAGATGAAATTTGCTTAACGGCATTAGTAAGGTGGTAAACTCGAGTGCTAGACAGTGATCAGTAAAAATTTCTTGGGAGGGCATTTACCTTGCAATGAGATTATAAAGGCTGAAAATGATTAAAATTGAATTTTGGAGTCGGTCACGTTTTTAAACTCTTTTTTTTCGTAATTCTTATCTTTCTTTTCTTGTCGTTATTATTTCATTTGTTATATTTCTATGATGTGTTATGTTTCTACTGGTGATTTCTGGTTTTCGCTTTTAACTTAGACTGCGAAGGTTCAACCCTCCCAGCCTTAGTCTCTCACTATCCTCGGACATTCTCTCTCTCTCTCTCTCTCTCTCTCTCTCTCTCTCGAACACACATACGCACGCACACACAATAGCTTTAAAGTCCTAAGTCGATCGTGAAAGACTTTCGAGGATGAAACGAGGACAATGGGTCATATGAACAGAGGTCAGGAAGGTGAAGGAGGTCACAGGAGGAGAAGGTGGGGAGGGAAGTGACGGTGCAGAAGCAGTCATGCTCCCCTCCCTCGTTAATCATGGCGTCCACCAGCCGCCGCACAGCTCACAATTCCACCCTGAACTGCAGGGGGCCTCGCTCACACCTCGACTCACCCTGATGCCCAGGGCAAGCATCAGTGTGCGTGTTTTCTGTGTGTGTATTTGCGCACCTGCGAGTTTCTTGCCTTTGTGTTAATCTTCACAAGACAATTAAAGAGCATGACAGGTGTACAAGTGGAAAGAGTGGTCAATTATCACATGAGCAGAGCAAAATCGGATCATCATCAGGTCATACTCAAGGTATCCTCAGATCATCGTCTAGAATTGACGCCCAGGTAGCACTTGGTATTTCTAGGGTCATCGAGCAACCCTCGTTTCAAAACAGTGGAATGCCTAACTCTGGGTGTGATAGCGATTGACAAACCAAATGTTGTAACAGGTGTCTCTCTAGCACCTGTACCACCTATGGTAAATAAATTTCTTTCTTGAAACTCTCTACATCATCGCTTCATTCTCACCTTTTAATGGTTTCGAATTGGTGGCTGTGGAGATGGAAAGGTTTGTGGATACATTGCCCTTCGTGTTTTATTAGGGGCGGAGGGACGTATGTAGCTCTGTCCATCTTCCAACCCTTCTCTCTCTTCTTTCTTTCTCTCTCTCTCTCTCTTATATCTCTATCTAGAGGAATTGATCACAACTGCATAAGAGGTTGGAACTAGATTGGCGAAGTTAAACGTGTCCAAGTCACCGGGACCGGTTGGCATGAAGTTAAGAATGAGGAGGCCCATCTCCTCGCCGAGATCTTTCAACGCGTCGCTCGTTGATTGACGTGACGCACATCCACAAGAAAGAAGACCGCAGCTAAGCTGGCAACTCCAGGCCCATAAGTCTGACCTATACCTGTATCTATAAAGACAATCGATCTGTTCCTGCAGCCAAAACGTTGTTCGCTTATAACTAACGGTTATTCACGGGTGCGCGTAAACTACCGGATGCGCGCGCTGGAATGCTTACACATTGTAAGTATATTATATGATATTATATGTTGTTATATGATATTATATGACATTATATGATATTATATGATAGGGAGAATGCGCAACTCTCCTGAATTTGCCTTCACCCCACAAATAATAATATAATCAGCAAATAAAGATATTTTTGTGTCACAATATAAGAATTTCAAACAATATGCATCTGTATTTATTTGCGACAGGACTTTTAGCCCGGGCAACGCCGCGCACCTATGCTAGTAATGGCTAAACTACTCGAGAAAATGTTAACGGATTGAATTGTGGAGCACGCATAGTCGTATAACTTGACCAGAGAGTTCCAACATTGGTTTTGTCGAAAGAGGTCGCGTATGATAAAGCTGCTAGAATTTTTCGATGAGGTAGTAAACGAGTACGACTGATCCTGAGCTGTGTACATACTTTACTTGAATTTTTAAAAAGTGTCCACAAACTAACTCAGAGGTAGCTTATGGCGAAAGTCGCTTGTTGGTAATTAAAGGTAAAGTGGCGAAATTGATAGAGAATTGCCTGTCGCACCGTCCACAGAAGGTGGTGGGTGGTCAGGCCCCAGACTAGTTATCAGTTACTAGAGACATTCCTCAAGGTTCACTCTTTTTGCATTATCTTATTCTTCATCTGCATCAACGAGCTTGATGGATGATTAGTAAGCATAATAACAAAGTTTGCAGAAGAAACCAAACTGAGTGTCTGCGTAGCATCGGGTTAAGACCTGGGCAAGATTCAAGCTGACGCAGAGTAGCTGAGCGGTTGGAAGTGTGTCTGGTGCATTTCATTTTGGACCAATACGAGGTAATGCATATCGGCAACGTAAATTCTGAGTTTGGTTATACCTAAAGATAAAAATTAGAATTTACCCAGGTGAATAAGAACTTCTTAGTGCTAATCAGCAAAAACATGAAGTTTTGCAGGGTTGAGAAGAAAACCTCAACTCATACCAGAGTACATAAGGAGAAAATTTAACTTTGGGAATAATGAGGTTGTATTAATATGTACTTTATAATTCGTCGGTCAGACCGCATTTGCGGTACTGTTCTGGTGCCCAGACCTTTGAAAGTGCTGTATATCGATCCCTTGGATAGGATGCCTGCCTGGGCTACTAAACTGACTCCATAAATTAGAAAACGGAACTATCGGACCCATCAGAGAGACTTGGGTCTTTTCAAACTTGTGATTCGATGGCTGCGCGGTCAATTGAGGTGTTCAAGATTCTTCGAGATTTCGGAATGTTTATCTATAGGAAATTTTGACCCTAAATCAGAATAGAACTAGGAACCACGGATAGAAGTTGGGGTTGTCGCAGTTTCAGCCTAGTCGTTGAAAATATCTTTCCATTACAAAGTAGAGGAATACTTGAACAGCCTCTTCACACGGTAGTAAACAGCAATAGTATTCATAATGTTAAAGAGTATATTGATAGAGAGCTGAATAAATTTAGCGAAACTTACTTATCAACATCTTAACTTTATTTTAGCTTTTGTATTGAAATTCGTTCGTATGCTCTTTTATCGGCAGGTCCACATTACTTTTCTCGTTTTCATACCTCCATATTGCAGGGAATGGAGTAGCCTTCGTTTTTGCCTTGCTTTCTTTCCTACCAAGTATGTTCGGCCCTTTCCGATACTCCCCATTCCTCGTACAGTTGGAAAGATCTTTTGAGGTACATAATTATTTTACTTGTAACACACACTCACTCTCTCTTTTTCATATATATATATATATATATATATATATATATATATATATATATATATATATATATATATATATATATATATATATATATAAATATATATATATATATATATGTAAAACTGAATCACGAAAATAAGGAACGTGAGGAATTTATGAATAACGTTACAGCCACGAGGAAAATGAAACAACGGAGAACTGCGAGGCCTTTCGACTAATGGTCCTTTACTGAGCAGTTTGCTCAGTAAAGGACCATTAGTCGAAAGGCCTCGCAGTTCTCCGTTGTTTCATTTTCCTCGTGGCTGTAACGTTATTCATATATATATATATATATATATATATATATATATATATATACGTCTTTTTTTCTCCTCGACCTCCTTCTTTTCTTTCCTGCCGATTACCCCCTTCTATTTCTCTTTTATTGTTTAGCTTCTACTCTCTTTTCTTTTTATTTGCCTCTTTACCATCCTTTCTTTCTCTTTTCTTTTTCTTTGCCTCCCTACCCTCCTTTCTCTCTATTTTCTTTTTCTTTGCCTCCCTACCCTCCTTTCTATATTTTCTTTTTCTTTGCTTCCCTACCCTCCTTTCTCTCTATTTTCTTTTTCTTTGCCTCCCTACCCTCCTTTCTCTCTATTTTTTCTTTGCCTCCCTACCCTCCTTTCTCTCTATTTTTTCTTTGCCTCCCTACCCTCTTTTCTCTCTCTTTTCTTCCAATTCAGATCTGGTTTAGATAAATCGTCTGCTTAGAATTTGCGAATGCTCGAGGATCTTGAAGATAATGGCGCCCCGTTGATTCTAACTGCATGGTAAATTGGGTTTAGTTCTGTTTAATCCTGCCGCTTGCAATTCTGCTTGCTGTTTATGCTTGCGGTTAACCTGCTGTGCTTGTATTAGGTTGTCAAAAATTAATGTTGTTTTTAGAAGTCATAAAAAAGGCATTTTAGTGTGGTTTAAATTGTTCCAAATGTCCTGGAAGCTGTTTAAAGATAAGTGTAATAATGCAAATGGCTTTTAAAGCTGAAGTAAAGCTTAAGCATTTTTCACACTAGTAGTGTCACGGCCTTTTATAAAGTAGTAATACCAAGACATTTTTAAGCTACATCAATGGTGTTTAGGTGTATCCAACCATACCAAGAATTGGTTTGGAGAAATATAGTTTACTTTATGGAGTGGCGACCAGAGAACCCAGACTTAAATCGACTAGAACACTTGTGGGTACTGTTCGGAAAAACAATAAGAAGTACCACAAGTACCAATAAAACAATTTTGGAAAAATTACAAGCTGATATTTGTGAAAGTTTGGTGAAATCCCTACCAAGCAGAATTATGGCTTTAATTAATGCAAAAGAGAGTCTAATTATGAAAAAAATAAATTAAATATTTTTTATTCATTTAGAAAAAATGTCTAATTGTATTATAGAAATAATTCAATAAGGTGCTTTATACTTTTGATCCAGGGTGTATATGCACAGCAATTGCAACGTTTAAATGTTCAAAAATTTCAATGTTCAATTGTTCAACAATTTCAACGTTTAAATGTTCAACAATTCCAACGTTTAAATATTCAACAATTCCAACGTTTAAATGTTCACCAATTACAACGTTTAAATGTTCAAAAATTGCAACGTTTAAATGTTCACCAGTTGCCATGTTTAAATATTTGACAATTGCAACGTTTAAATGTTCAAAAATTGCAACGTTTGAATATTTAACAATTGCAACGCTTAAATAATCAACAATTGCAACGTTTAAATGTTCAACAATTCCAACGTTTAAATGTTCAACAATTCCAATGCTTGAAAGGTTCAACAATTGCACCGTTTAAATGTTCGACAATTGCAACGTTTAAATGTTCAACAATTGCAACGCTTAAATGTTCAACAATTGCAACGTTTAATTATTTAACATTTCTAATGTTTAACTTTTCAACAATTGCAACGTATGATGGTACAACAATTGCAACGTTTAAATCTTCAACAATTGCAACGTTTAAATGTTCAACAATTCAAACGTTGAAATGTTCACCAATTACAACGTTTAAATGTTAAAAAATTGCAACGTTTAAATATTTAACAATTGCAAGGCTTAAATAATCAACAATTCCAACGTTTAAATGTTCAACAATTCCAACGCTTGAAAGGTTCAACAATTGCACCGTTTGAATGTTCGACAATTGCAACGTTTAAATGTTCAACAATTGCAACGCTTAAATGTTCAACAATTGCAACGTTTAATTATTCAACATTTCTAATGTTTAACTTTTCAACAATTGGAACGTTTAATTGTTCAACATTTGCAACGTTTAAATGATCAACAATTGCGAACTTCAAATATTCAACAATTGCAACGTTTAAATCTTCAAAAATTGCAACGTTTAAATGTTCAACAATTGCAATGTTTAAATGTTCAACAATTGCACCGTTTACATGTTCAATAATTGCAACGTTTAATTGCTAAAAAATTGAAAAGTTTAAATGTTTAACAATTACCACGTTTAATTGTTCAACATTTGTAACGTTTAAATGTTCAAAAATTAAACCGTTTAAATGTCCAAAAATTGCAACGTTTAAATGTTCAACAATTGCAATGTTTAAATGTTCAACAATTCCAACGTTTACATGTTCAACAATTGCAACGTTTAATTGCTCAAAAATTGCAAAGTTTAAATGTTCAACAATTACCCCGTTTAATTGTTCAACATTTGTAACGTTTAAATCTTGAACATTTTCAACGTTTAAATGTTCAACAATTGAAACGTTTAATTGTTCAGCAATTGCAATGTTTATATGTTCAACAATAGAACCGTTTAAATGTACAACAATTGCAACGTTTAAATGTTCAACAATTGCAACGTTAAATTGTTTAACAATTCCAACGTTTAAATTTTTAACATTATAACGTTTAATTGCTCAACGATTACAACGTTTAAATGGTTAACGATTGTAACCTTTAATTGTTCAACAATTCCAACGTTTAAATGTTCGACAATTGCAACGTTTAATTGTTTAACAATTCCAACGTTTAATTGCTCAACGATTACAACGTTTAAATGGTTAACGATTGCACCGTTTATAAAAAAATGTTTAACAATTCCAACGTTTAAATGTTCAATAATTGCAACATTTAAATGTTCAACAATTCCAACGTTTAAATGTTCAACAATTGCAACGTTTAATTGTTCAACGATTACAACGTTTAAATGGTTAACGATTGCACCGTTTAAAAAAAATATTTCAACCATTCCAATTTTTAAATGTTCAACAATTGCAACGTTTAACTGTTCACCAATTCCAACGCTTAAATGTTCAACAATCCTATTGTTTAAATGTTCAACAATTGCGACGATTAATTGCTCAACGATTACAACGTTTAAATGGTTAACGATTGCAACGTTTAATTGTTTAACAATTCCAACGTTTAATTGTTCAACAATTGCAACGTTTAAATGTTCAACAATTTCAACGTTTAATTGTTTAGCAATTCCAACGTTTAAATGTTCAACAATTTCAACGCTTAATTGTTTAACAATTCCAATGTTTTAATGTTCAACAATTGCAACGTTTAATTGCTCAACAATTCCAACGTTTAATTGTTTAATTATTGCAACGTTTAATTGTTCAACAATTTCAACATTTATATGTTCAACAATTGCAACGTTTAATTGCTCAACGATTGCAAAGTTTAAATGGTTGAAGATTGCAACGTTTAATTGTTCAACCAATGCAACGTTTAAATGTTCAACAATTGCAACGTTTAAATGTTCAACAATTGCAACCTTGAATTGTTTAACAATTCCAACGTTTAAATATTCAACAATTCCAACGTTTAATTGCTCAACGATTACAACGTTTAAATGGTTAACGATTGCAACGTTTAATTGTTCAACAAATGCAACGTTTAGTTGTTCAACAATTGCAACGTTTAATTGTTTAACAATTCCAACGTTTAATTGCTCAACAATTCCAACGTTTAATTGTTAAACGATTTCAACGTTTAATTGTTCAACAATTTCAACGTTTAAATGTTCAACAATTGCAACGTTTAATTGCTCAACGATTGCAGCGTTTAAATGGTTAACGATTGCAACGTTAAATTGCTCAACAATTGCAACGTTTAATTTTTCAACAATTTCAACGTTTAAATGTTCAGCAATTGCAACGTTTAAATGCTCAACGATTGCAAAGTTTAAATGGTTGACGATTGCAATTTTTAATTGTTCAACCAATGCAACATTTAATTGTTCAACAATTCCAACGTGTAAATGTTCAACAATTACAACCTTGAATTGTTTGACAATTCCAACGTTTAAATATTAAACAATTCCAACGTTTAATTGCTCAACGATTACAACGTTTAAATGGTTAACGGTTGCAATTTTTAATTGTTCAACAAATGCAATTTTTAGTTGTTCAATAATTGCAACGTTTAATTGTTTAACAATTCTAACGTTTAATTGCTCAACAATTACAACGTCTAGTTGTTCAACGATTGCAACGTTTAATTGTTCAACAATTTCAACGTTTAAATGTTCAACAATTGCAACGTTTAATTGCTCAACGATTGCAGCGTTTAAATGGTTAACGATTGCAACGTTAAATTGCTCAACAATTGCAACGTTTAATTGTTCAACGATTGCAACGTTTAATTGTTCAACAATTTCAACGTTTAAATGTTCAACAATTGCAACGTTTAATTTTTCAACAATTTCAACGTTTAAATGTTCAGCAATTGCAACGTTTAAATGCTCAACGATTGCAAAGTTTAAATGGTTGACGATTGCAATTTTTAATTGTTCAACCAATGCAACATTTAATTGTTCAACAATTCCAACGTGTAAATGTTCAACAATTACAACCTTGAATTGTTTGACAATTCCAACGTTTAAATATTAAACAATTCCAACGTTTAATTGCTCAACGATTACAACGTTTAAATGGTTAACGGTTGCAACGTTTAATTGTTCAACAAATGCAATTTTTAGTTGTTCAATAATTGCAACGTTTAATTGTTTAACAATTCTAACGTTTAATTGCTCAACAATTACAACGTCTAATTGTTCAACGATTGTAACGTTTAATTGTTCAACAATTTCAACGTTTAAATGTTCAACAATTGCAACGTTTAATTTCTCAATGTTTGCAGCGTTTAAATGGTTAACGATTGCTACGTTTAATTGCTCAACAATTCCAACGTTTAATTGTTCAACGATTGCAACGTTTAATTGTTCAGCAATTTCAACGTTTAAATGTTTAACAATTGCAACGTTTAATTGCTCAACGATTGCAGCGTTTAAATGGTTAACGATTGCAACGTTTAATTGTTCAACAAATGCAACGTTTAAATGTTCAACAATTGAAACGTTTAAATGTTCAACAATTGCAACGTTTGATTGTTTGACACCTTCAACGTTTAAATGTTCAACAATTGCAACGTTTAATTGCTCAACAATTCCAACGTTTAATTGTTTAACAATTGCAATGTTAAATTTTTTAACGATTGCAACGTTAAATGTTCAACATCTGTAACGTTTAAATATTCAACAATTGCCAAGTTTAAATGAATCTTTTGAACAAAATCATTCTTCACTGGTCATCCGAAAAGGTGTACTCCTCCTTTTTAACAATAGATGCCCACACGTGGCATGTCCCCCCCCCCCAATAAGGCGTTAGGCTGGGAACCTCTTCTTCCTCCTTCATATTCTCCTGATCTTGCCCCATATGAATGTTTATTTATTTAAGGCATTAATTACAACATCACCAAAATGGCAAAGTTTACTCTTGTAGGAAGGACTTGGGATGGGATATTAAATCATATATTTTTGATTAAAACTGAATGAATTCTTCAATAAGGTTATCTCCCCTTAGGTAAAGCTAATTTTACATTTATTTTACAACAACGACATTAATTTCATCACAATCTAATAGATAAGGGTGCACCTTGCTCCATCCCCTCCCCTTTCCCCTCCCCCTCCCCCTCCCCCTCCCCTTTAAACACCTCGGTCAGCCTTGAGTGTTTGTTACGGCTTTCAATAGTCTTTGTTTCATAATTCCTTAATTCTTTTATTTGTATTTTAACTTTTCTATTTCCCTTCTTTGTTTATATTTGCCTCGTTTACCAATATTAGTCGAAGGGGGAACAGGAATAAGTGTGAGCTTGAAGTATAAGGGGATTGTGTGAAGGGGAAAAATGTTAAGTGTATAATGAAAAAGAGATAAAGCGTGAAAAATAGGAAAATGTAGAAAAGTTGCAAAGAGATGGAAGGCGCCTGGAAATCAGGCTAATCGCTTTCTTTGCCAATCGTTGTGTGTTTGTTTCGTTTAGTTCTTTATTTTTGGCATTCAAGCCTTTGAGTGTTTGTTTCTATGTGTGCTTCTAAGATTTCTTTTAGTCGTTCAAGCCTATAAGTTCGTTTGTTTTTTGGTCAGGCTTTCTTTTATGCGTTCAAGATTTGAATGTTCGTTTCTTTGTGTGGTCCAAACTTTCTTTTAGTCGTTCAGACTTTTGATAGTTTTTTTTGTGGTCTAGGCTTTCTTTTAGTCGTTCAAACTTTTGAGTGTTTTTTTGTGGTCTAGGCTTTCTTTTAGTCGTTCAAACTTTTGAGTGTTTTTTTTGTGGTCTAGGCTTTCTTTTAGTCGTTCAAGCCTATGGGTGTTTGTTTCTTTTTTTACTCTAGGCTTTCTTTTATGCGTTCAAGATTTTGCATGTTTGTTTCGTTTTGTGGTTTAGGTTTTCCTTTAGGCGTTCAAACATTTTGAGTGTTTACTTCATTTTGTGGTCTAGGCTTTCCTTAGGCGTTCAAGCCGATACATGTTTGTTTCTTATTTAAGTCTAGGCTTTCCTTAGGCGTTGAAGCCGATAAATGTTTGTTTCTTATTTTAGTCTAAGCTTTCTCTTATTCGTTGAAGATTTTGCGTGTTTGTTTCGTTTTGTGGTTTAGGCTTTCCTTTAGGCGTTCAAACATTTTGAGTGTTTACTTCGTTTTGTGGTCTAGGCTTTCCTTAGGCGTCCAAGCCGATACATGTTTGTTTCTTATTTAAGTCTAGGCTTTCCTTAGGCGTTGAAGCCGATAAATGTTTGTTTCTTATTTTAGTCTAGGCTTTCTCTTATTCGTTGAAGATTTTGCGTGTTTGTTTCGTTTTGTGGTTTAGGCTTTCCTTTAGGCGTTCAAGCCTTTGACTTTTGTGTTTGTTTTATATTTATGTTACTTGCCAATTTATTTATATATTTTTTAGTATTGTGTTACTTTGTGTTGTATTTTGTGGGTAGTTTCACATGGTGATTTATTTATTTGTGTATTCATATTTTGTTGTTTTATATTTTGTGTCTGATTTGTATTTACTTGTGTGCTCATAGTATATTGTTGTTTATATCTTTGTTGATTTGTAGGTTGTATCATTATTTCTATGTTTGTAATTTGTTGTTTATATTTTACTGTTTGTCTGTTTGGTATCTAGTTATCCGGTTGTTTCCTTTGCTATCCTTTTAATCCTTTGTTGGTCTTTAATCGATTCATCGACTGGTTCACATGTTGATTGGCGCTTTTATTGATACATCGTTTATATTTATGTACACGCCCGTGAAGTGCCAAGAGATTACTTACATATGTGTGAGTGTTTTGCATAGGTAGAAGAATATCTGTTGTGTTTGTGTGTTTAGGCATTTGTAGGCGCAGGGAGGGTATACCTGGCTGTGTATGTACGATTATGTGCGTATAATTCCTTGTATGTGTTCGTCTGACATACGGGATACCTCGCTGCCATGGAGGTAGAAAATCTTGGGTTCTATCACAGGCTCTCCACCTCCTCCTCCGTGGTTCTGTGGTTCGAACCCTCGAACCTTCAGTGTTGCGTTGGTGGTTCGAATCCTCCCCTTATCTGACCCCCGAGGTCACAGTTATGTAGAGACACGACCCCAAGTGTCGGGGCCGATGGGTCAATGGCGTCTCTTTGTCCTTCTTTCCAAGACTCAGCCGAGGAAAACAGCGGCCTCACTCCGCCACGGGTTCGAACCCCCCGCCGGTTCCACCGGGCGGTCGCATTTGAAGTAACGTGGATAAAATGACAGCTAAAGAACTCTCTTCATTATCTCCGTCTATTCAGATGTGATCGAAAGATACGCACATGTAGGTACGTGTATGTAGAGGGTGTAGCTGTTATTTATTGTGAGAAAGAGAAGACTGATAACCCCCCTCCTTCGCCCCTAACGGGGGCGTTGAGATTGCTCAGTGGGGAGAAAAAAAATGGGCAAAAATGACAAGTTCATGGTAAAAGAGAACCCACACACAAAAAACAGTTCAAAATAAGTACATGGGTTATGTGTTAGTTCGTAGTTATGTGCGGTAGGCTTGCGGTGTACGTGCGTGTAACAATAGTTCAATTTATTATGAATTTGTGTATGGATTTTGTTCACTTGATTCCATATTGTGATATTTTGAAGGAGATTTATGATTTGTAATGTCATTCTAATTATTAAAAGTGATTCTTGTCATAGATACGCCGCACTATTATTATTAATCGCGTTTTCTAAATATGAAGCATATATATATATATATATATATATATATATATATATATATATATATATATATATATATATATATATATATATATATATATATATATATATATATATATATATATATATATATATATGAATCAATTAAACCACATTGGAAGAGAAAACGGAATAATTTTTCCTTGCAGTAATATTTTTATTACCTTTTTTCGAAAAAATATGTGCAGGGAAGCGATTCGAACCAGGCAAAGCGCAAAAAACAGAAAAACAGGATTTTTTTTCGGAAATGTTATTTCCTAATTCGCAAAAATTCCGTACAGGGGTGGGATTCGAATTGTGCACACTGATATACTCGTTTTTATATCTCAAAACCATCTTCTTTTTTTTAACTTATGAGGCGATCCCACTACCAGATTCAGATGATTTTATTTATTTTATAGGTAAAATATAAAACATAGAAATAATAGATAGCTTAATTATTTTAAACACGTAAGTATTCGAACTGTTAGTCATTGCCATCAATCCGGATACCACTACGCTCTGGATTCATTGATTGGCAGAATGCAACAAAAGTGTGTGGTAGAATATTTCTACGCGCTTCTTCACATGTGTTCCTCCATTGTTCAAGTGATGTACATAGATCTTGTACTGTGTAGTTGTTATTTTTTTCAAATTAACCAATATAAAAGGGAAGTGGGTTCATATTTGGTGAAGGTGTTGTATACTCGATAATACCTCGTCCGATCCACTATGAATCTTTTCATCAAGGTAGTTCCTGATATCGTGATGGTAATAAGTTGAAGCTTCATCTTGTTGTAAGTTAGTGCCATCCTCTCCGTATAAATGCTGACTTGCAGAAACATCTTTTCCTCGAACCATGTTGAGGTAGCTACAACCAGTAACTGTACCATCGAGAAAGAATGAACTAACAAACCTTCGAAGGAAAACACACACCAGTATACCCAGTAAATTTCCACATCAATGTGGGATTTTTCTTGCGACCGTTATGTGTAATCACGACCATTAATTGAACTATTCATTTTAATGGTGACCTCATCAGACCATACAATTATGTGTGCACTTTGCCCATCTTCTGTGTTTTCTTCTCGAAACAATTCACAAAACTGGATTATGCGATCCGAATCATCCTCATTCAAGGTACGTAATAATTTCACCATGTAAGATGCCTATTTAGCACTCTTCAGAATTATGTAGTCACTTCTCTTACCTTTCTATGTTTTATGCGCACAATGTGTCACATATTTTCTTGGAGATCGGTCGAATACCTGGACCACTTCATCAGAAGAGTTAGCATCTGTTGATGTCTGTGGACGCCCAGTCGCTACTCCGTCATTCCTTACAAGATATTCGTCCCGTCAACATCTTCATCGTGGAGAAAATCAAACAAATCAGTCAAGATCTTCGTGAACGCATTGCAGCTCTTCATAAAAAGTAGCCTTGGGTACAGAAAGATATTTGTACAGCTTAATGTACCTCTAAATCCAGTTAATACCATAATACGCAACTGGGGTTCTTGTAATTCCATTCATCCTTTGGATCGTTCAAGTAGCCCTCGGATGTAAACGTAACGTCCATCTTAAAAGCTTGCTAGAACAGTATCTGATAAATTACATACTACCCTTGGAGAGCTACGGGAAGATCTGGAAACAAGCAGGATTGAAGTTAGCAAGGATACAATAAATCGAACGCTGCGTCGTTATAATCTCTTTTCTTGTACTTAACCAAACTCATTGTAAAACTCGCTTGGCGTTTGCAAATGAACATTTAAATAAACCGGCAACGTTCTAAGAACAAGTCCTTTGGTCAGAAAAAACGAAAATAGAACATTTCGGTCGAAATTCAATCAGCAGTGTTTCGAGAAAAAAATGTGAAGCTAACGCGCCAAAGAATACGATCGCTACAGTCAAATTCGGTGGTGTGTAAATGATGGTATGGGGTTGTTTTGCTCATCAAGGTCTTGAAGAATCAAAGTAGTAGAAGGAAGAATGAACAGCGAAATGTACAGTAGAATTTTTGAAAAAAATTGTTAGTTAGCGTTGACTCTCTTAACTTGAAACCAGGATGGGCATTTCCCAAAGAGAATTCAAATTCAAATTCAAATCTTTATTGATTAAAAACATTACAAAATAAAAATAATTATACAAAATTACGTCACAGGAATATGTAGATAACGCTTATAATCAAGCCCATTAGGAGCAAAGTTCTTGGGGCAATCATTAAGTTAAAAGATTAAAATATTTAAATTTGTAGGAAACATATCCATTGGAATGAATTATGAATGAATCCCATAAAAAACAATACAGACTACAAAAATATAGGGTCTTTCAATAAGGTCGCTTAATTTTTAAATGTAAATAAAACAAGTTATGTGTGATATTTGCACTCAATTTATTTTAAATTTGCAATTACATTTTATGGCATTAAGTGTGGAATATGACGTCGTTCAAATGTCCACCGCGGCTCCGC
Organism: Ceratothoa steindachneri; assembly: GCA_963969495.1. Lineage (NCBI taxonomy): Eukaryota > Metazoa > Arthropoda > Malacostraca > Isopoda > Cymothoidae > Ceratothoa > Ceratothoa steindachneri. Next base: position 142,417,267 of record OZ018331.1, on the reverse strand, counting down.
TTGGTGGAACGTATTTGGGAGGCCCAATTTTCGATGACTTTGTCGCATTAATCTGGTTGAATTTGCTGGATGGTGTTCGTTATGTTGACTTTGAGGACATCAACTGTTTGCAGATTATTCGCATAGACCTGCGATTTAAGGTAGACCCAAAGGAAGTAGTGTAATGGCGTTAAATCGCATAATCTCGGTGGCCAGTTGACGTCGCGGCCGCGCGAGATGACCCTGCCCTGAAATTGCTGGTGCAAAATGTCTATCGTGGCGTGTGCAGTGTGGCACGTAGCGCCGTCCTGTTGGAACCACATGTCGTCAGTATCCATATAATCCAGTTGAGGCCACAAGAAGTTGGTTATCATCGATCTGTAGGTCTCGCCGTTGACGGTTATGGCAATCCCATCTTCGTTCTCAAAAAAATACGGACCGATGATTCCGTTAGACGAAAATCCTCGCCAATCAGTGACTTTGTTGGGATGCAATTTGTGCTGGTGTATCTCATGTGGATTTTTTTCGTCCCAAATCCGACAATTTCGCTTGTTCACAAATCCATTCATCCAAAAATGGGCCTCGTCGGAACGTTTGTGGAACGGAGCACTGATTTTGATAATAACATTTGATGATTTGCACACGCTGTTCAACGATATAACCTTCCATCGTGACTTGCCAAGTACTACTGAACAGTTCACAGTGAGGTTGCCAGATGTCGCTTCAACAACATCGCCTGACAAAACTCGAGTGTCCTTGTTGAAAGACCCTTTACAATACAGATACTACAGGATGTTGGAATAATGAATATAAAAGCATTAATAAATACATAGGAACAATCTAATACAGTTGTAATGACAGCAAAATTTAGTTGGTCAAAATAAAGTACCTATTGATATTTTCATAGTATATAGGGTTATAAAAGAGCAATAAATTCAGAAAAAAATCGGTATTATAAGAGGGATCAATGGCCCATTAGCAATATGGTATGGCAATTCATGGTACATTGTTGATATGAAATAGCTTACAGCCTCTTTTGAAGAGAGCTAAGGAAACAGTATGCTTTAGATGAGTAAGGAGTGAATTCCAGGAAGCAATAGCTCGGTAGGTACAGTAGAGAATTTCTACAAAGGTCACATCTAGCATAGGGCAATTTAAGGTTACTATTTCTAGTCGTGTAATTATGCAAGGGCTGTATGTTATTTATAGAAGCACGTAAGAGAGGATATCTACCAAGCTTGAGAGTTTTGTACATGAAAACCTGACAGTGATATTTGTGCAGGTTATCTGCTTTTAGAATTTGCAATTGCTTGAAAATTGGTTCAGTATGTGCCAATTATGTACTCCCACTTATTATTCTAACTAAACGCTGCTGTAGCATAATTAAAGGATTTAAAGCATTTTGTCTTGAGAGAATGCAATAAATCAAGTGTGGGTAGAGAAGTGAGTAATATAGGTTCTTCAAAATTTCTGCTCGAAAGATGGTCTGTAATCTATAGAATAAACCGGCTAACTTGGATGTTTTAGCTACAATATTGTTTATATGCTGCTTAAAAGTTAATTTGTAATCCAATAGCACACCTAAGAACTTTCATTGAGTCTGTTGTAAAAGAACTTTATCACTTATTGTAACATTAAAATTATTTAGAATCTATCGTGTAGAAAATACCATGTAATATGATTTATTAATGTTTAACGTTAATTAGTTAGCCAAAAGCCATTCGTGAATAGTTAGTAGGTCTTCTCTTAGTTCCTGCGAAAGCATATTGATTTCATGATTGGAGGAGTAGTGTTGTATCATTCGCAAATAGACTAGCTTTTAGGGTTCTCTTGGCTTGCGGTAGGTCATTTATGTATATTAAAAATAATAGAGGACCAAGCACTGACCCCTGTGGTACACCTATATACATTGATTTAGTGCTAGACCTGCACCCATTAACAACTACGTACTGTTAACGATTTGAAAGATATGATGCAAACAGTTTCAGTGCTAAGCCTCTTATACCATAATTCTCCAATTTCTTTAAGATTAAATCATGAGATACTGTGTCAAATGCCTTACTTAAGTCAAGAAAAACAGCACCATGGTATTTTTTTTTATTTATAGATTCATATACACTTGCAAGATAGTCATTCACAGCATCCCCAGTACTTTTGTTCTTTCTAAAGCCATACTGCTCCTTGGATAACAAATCATTAGCTTCAAAGTAAGAGTAGAGCCTTTTGTATAACAGTTTTTCAAAAATTTTATTTAGTAAAGGTAGACAGCTAATAGGCCTATATTACAATCTAAGGAATCACCACCTTTAAACAAGGTTGTGATACAAGGTATTTTTGAGAATGTCAGGGTATTGGCCAGTTTGGATTATACTGTTAAATATAAGAGATAAAGGTTGAGATAAGGTTTGCGAGTTATCTTTTAATGATTTTACAGATAGACTGTGGGAATTACCTTTAGTGTTCTTTAATCCAGAGATAATCATTTTAATTTCATCCGAATTACTAGGGAACAGGTATAATGAGAAAGCTACAGATGGTGATAAGTACCGACGATAATTTTGGCCATTATCCGGTAACTTATCCCTAAGAGTTAAATCAATCCCAGCAAAATGATCATTAAGAGTTTCAGCAATGTCTGAAGGATCAGTGAGTATAGTTGTTGGTACCACGTAATTTTGTGATAAATAAATCCTTCCTTCCCCACTTTATTACAGAATTAATTATTAACCCAAGTTTTACGAATGTCATTTCTACATAGTGCATATTGTTCCTTGTAGTAATTTGCACGGGCTTTCCTGATAAGAGACGTTAATCTACTACAAAATCTGTTATAGATCAGCTTATCTAACAGATTATTTCTTACACATCTGTGCATTTCATGTTGGTATTAATTGAATTTAGAAGTACATTTGTTATCCAAGGTTTTTTAAGTCTCTTAGTACCCACCATTTTGGTCATAAATGGGAAGCAAGTATTGTAATACCATTCGATAGGTTCAAGCAATTTAGAATTTGAGTCGGCTGGACCATGTAACACTAAATCCCAGTTGGTATTATTGAGCATCTGATTGAATTTCAATTTGTTAGTGTCGTAGAATGCCCCTCTGTTTTTGATCACTATACTCTTTGACACCCTTTTAGTAGCGGTATGCTTTAAGGGGCGTGAGTTACTTCTATGATGAGGTAGGCTGTGTTCTAAGAGTGCTAATTTAGTAGTCTTGTTCTTAAGGAAGAGCTATTTTAAACACATAAGGATAAGAGGAAACACCAGATATCTACCAAAATAAACATGTATTTTAAATGAAACACTTAACTATGACAAATCAACAGTTAATACATTTCTATCTTTGACATCTAAACCCTTCGCACGGTTACAACTGACCAAAATAAACAAATAGGCTTCCCGTAAACAAACCAATTGCCAATTAGTATTTTAATCGCGACTCTATTTGATTAGCGTTAAACATTAAATTAACGTACTCTCGTCTACAAACACATATGACCTAGGTTCAAGAACAATGGTTTCTACTCCCCTTTTAAAACGTGAGGCGTACTAAACTTCTACTATCGCAATATGAATATAAATGATCTTTCTAACTCACATGACCGAAGGTATTAGGGATTGCCGGATGTCGCTGGAGGACTTATCTCTCGCTTTGGAGGGTTGTGTCCGATGGTTGAAATTTCGTCGTAGAGGGGGCTGATTCTTCAACGTAATTAAAGAACGTAGGCTCGTTGGGGCTGGGTTCTTCTCCTCTCACTCTTACGGAGCTTGAGATGTGAGAGTCACTGGAGGGTGAGCGGCTTTGCTTTTCTTCAGTCAGACTTCTTAGCCGTCTGTAAATGATTCTTCGGTATGGCACCGATATAAAGCTTGACTATTTAGGTTAGTTAATACGGCCCGAGAAGGGGTGGATCGATTTTCTTAATCTGATCCTATTGTTTCTCACGGAAATAGACTTGTATGGCGGAAGGATCGATCTTCACGAACTAACCCTTCTTCTGGCGTATAGACTTCTAATATTCTTGTCTGGCTGAAAGATCAATCTTCACGAACTAATCTTTCTTCTGGCGTATCGACTTCTAATAATCTTCTTATCTGGCCGAAGGATCTATCTTCACGAACTAATCCTACTCTGGCGTATCGACTTCTGATAATCTTCTTGTCTGGCCGAAGGATCGATCTTCACGAACTAATCCTACTCTGGCGTATCGACTTCTGATAATAATCTTCTTGTCTGGCTGAAGGATCGATCTTCACGAACTAATCCTACTCTGGCGTATCGACTTCTGATAATAATCTTCTCTCTTTCTTTGTGGGGCTTATTTATAGGCGGGTTGCCGCCTCATCTAAAGGGGGAAGTGACCAGGCCACAGAGGCAAGGGGGGGGCGCGAATGGTGAGTTAGCATCTAGGGAGAGCAAGAATTGCTGAGGTGGCACTGGGGTGCCCAAGTCAGCTCGCTAATTAGAGGCTCGCAACCGCACCGCTCCTTGGCGTGCCTTCTGACTCGCACCGCTTTTTTTTTCATAACCACGGGTTTATGGGTCTCGTAGGTAATTGGATCGTTAGAGCGTCGTTTAAGGACCTTAGGTGGTCGCCTTAAAACAGATGTTAGCTCCAACTGCCCTCCGCGGCGGGGAGATCACACATGGTAAGCAGTTATGGTTATTCGCCGGCTACCTTTCCCACGCTTCTCCTCATGAGGGGGGGGGGGGATTTAATGTACCTATACTCTTCCAGGATGCTTAAGGTAGCCATTTCTCTACAGTTAGCATGACACATATTCCTAAATTTTACCGTAACCTTTTCATCACATGATTGGAAAGTTATGTTGAGTCGACAAAATATAGGGAGATGATCTGTGATGTCACATAACAAGATGCAGCTTTGAAAAGGAGCAGTAGTATTGGACCATATTTGGTGAATTAGAGAAGCTGTTTGCCCGTTAAACCTGGTAGGTATAGAAATAACATGTCAAAAAAAACATTCACTCATCATGGTGACAAAGTAAGCTGTTTCTTGATTATGACCCTCATTAAGAAGACAAATATTAAAGTCTCCAGCTATAATAGATTCATATCTGTTAAGACGATTGCATCAATTAATTTGCGTCAGGACAATGACATTGAACTCATGATTACAATTAGATAGGTATCCAAGAAACTCCTCCGAATTTCTGTAAAAGCTACGAATATTGAAACAAAATACTGAGAGCCAGAGCTTACTGAAATTTTGCTTGAGATTTTTAAATGATTCGACACTAACATATCCACAGCTAGAGTTATCACACAGCAGTTCCAAATTCGCATCTGGGTCTATTTGTTCTAAGAATATGTAATTCATAAATAAGATTTACCAAATTTTAAAACTAAAAGAAAGAGAGCATAAAATATAACTAGCAGCCTTAAAACACAATACACAAACATAAGCGAATAGAACAACTCAAATACCATATAAAAAATAAAATAGATAAAAATAGCAATAAATAAGTCGCTGTATAATAGACGTATCAAGAGGGAATATCCTAGCTACAAAACAAGCTAGCACCTAAAATATCAATCTAATAAACGGACACAATTATTGAAAAGAGATGGTCCTATCATAGTATTAAGAGAGAGCAGGAAAACCAATAACAGTGAGTCAAAGTGTACGTACTAGGTCGGTTAGTTTACTATAATCGTTGTGACCCCAAGCATACATAAAAGCAAATTAAGAATTGACTAAATACAGGTATAATTAATTTGGGGGAATGGCCAAGTCAATCTCTTGACCTAAATCTCATCGAAAATCTGTGGAGGGAATTGAAACTTATGGTCCAGAAACGAGATCCTCGTAACTTATCGGATTTGAAGAAAATATATTTGAATTAAATGGAACAAAATTAGTCCATGCCCCTGTAGAGATATCGTAGGAGACTACTCAAAGGGCCTAAAAACTGTAATTGACAACAAGGGTTATGCAACCAAGTACTAAACTATGTTTATATGAATATGTTGCAAACTTTTGTGGTGTCAAATTTCACTATTGTCCTTATGAAGTTTTTCTGCTCACCATTTTGCTTTTCTGATCATTTCATTATATTTATTAGATAAAGTTGCTCGTGCCTTCTAAAGTTCACTAACCTTCGTTAACTAAAAGTATGAAAATTTGCATTTCTAACAGTGTGATGTAAACTTTTGCTGCACACTGTGTGTGAAGTAGTAAATCAATTTGGAGGATTGGTTCCAAAATGGTCTCGCTGCTGTTGTAGAACCTTTGATAACGTCTCAACTTTAAAATACGACGTTAGGTGTCTATTTTCGTTGCTTAAATGATGAAGGAACACTTCCATTTTCCATATTTACTGTAGGCAGGCGAGACAATTACAATTTCGCTTTTCTATCTCCTTAGGCTATAAGAATCCATTAGTGGCTTCTATGGTTAGAAGTTTTAAATAATGTATACATAATTCTGAGAAAATATATATATATATATATATATATATATATATATATATATATATATATATATATATATATATATATATATATATATATATATATATATATATATATATATATATATATATATATGGAAAAAATCACACAGGAAAATGAAAGGCGGATTCCAAGTACTTTCGAATTTGTTTAATTCATTATCGTTACTCCTTGATAGTGAACTGAACAAGTTCGAAAGTACTTGGAATCTGCCTTTCATTTTCCTGTGTGATTTTTTGCATTTATTGCTCTACTCACGCGCTACTTTGTGAGTTTCTCCTCAATATTGAACTACTTGCTTCGCTCCATTTATTAATATCCGCTTCGATTACATTCCCCCTGATCTAACTTATTTTCGATTGTTCGCCCTGCCCATATGATTCTCTTGCTGTGTTTTATAGTGAATTTTTTGTATTCCGCTTGATTGATTTATACTATTCATATTTGTTGCTCATGGGATTATTTAATCTTTTTTTCTGTCTTATTAATCGATTTCTTCATGCCTTGCTTTCGACTTTATTGCTATAGTTTATAATTTTTTGTATTTCGATAGTCATTTAAGTCATGTTTATTATGCATATTTAAAAAACTCGTGGGATTATTATTTAATTTGGTTATTTTTTTTTAAGATATTACATCAATTTCTAATAGATTTTCACTAATTTGATTTCTGTGTTTAGTTATTTTTCTAAAAATAATTTTTGGTATTTAGAATTCGCTGATGATGGTCATCGTCAATGACCGAAACGTCCGGAAAATTAAATGTTCAAAACCATCGCATATGTCTTCATATTCCTGCTACGAATAAGGTTCCCAAAGAACGACTCCATCGCTAATATATATATATATATATATATATATATATATGAATGCAATGTCCCGCAGGAAAAAAATGAAAAGGTGTTTCAAAGTACTTTCGAACTTTATTAAGTTCCTTATCAAAGATAACTACTTAATAAAGTTCGAAAGTACTTGGAAACACCTTTTCGTTTTTTTCCTGCAGGACATTGCATTCATTTGCTACCCTCACGTGATACTTTGTGAGTTTTTCATATATATATATATATATATATATATATATATATATATATATATATATATATATATATATATATATATATATATATATCAAAGTTTCTTCCGAAAAGGCGTAATTTTATTTGTAATATAAATAAGAAGACCACGAAAGATAAGCATATTTAATACAACTATTCAGAAACCTGAATCCATCTTTAGGCTAAAAGGATAAAACAAGGACTTTAAAAAAAGAGAACAAACACAAATTTTAAGTTGCCTATCAATTTCCTTCAAATCAAAGGCTCAGGGCATTTAAAAACAAATACTGAAAAGTAAATCATACGAACACATATTTGGACACGTGGCGGGAACAAAAAGACAAAAAGAACAGGGATGGAAGTTATCTGAATTTTAAAATTATAAGGGCTGATTTTAACATATCTATAATATAAAACTTAATAAACTTTTTAAATTATGTTTCGCACAATAAAACAAAGTATAGCTAAATTTAAAGCATTGAAGATACTTGAACATAACTGTCATCGGTGAGTCGAAAAAAGAACGACGGAAAAATTATAGACAAAGGAGAACATTATGGGTAGGTTGGCTGTATTAATAATTATTATCAACTTTTAAATTAATTGGTTCTATTTAGTAATAACAGAGGGTTATATGTTGAGGCATTTTTTAATGTAGGCACGTCTGTTTTAATAAAAAGCTATTTTTAAACTCCTAGGGATGGCTACTATTTGGATGGGAACCAAGGATCTCAAAAAATTTCTCTAGCGCAAGATTTTCGAAATGTTCTATCCACAAGTTAATAGCACTGTCAACGACCGCTGATAACCCCATAATGGCGACACATGGCAATCCCAAGGTCATCCATGGCCTATTTATCCGGGGACTCCGGAGAAGCAGATCATGTCATTCACACAAATCTCTCGCTCGGTCCACGCCAAATGCTAGCCTTCGCATCAACTTACAGGAAAAAGATCGTCAGGAGTTCCTGAAGATTGGTAATTTCGTTCTTACCAAGAGTGAACTATTGATTTACTTTGGGAGTAGTAATGTCTACATGTTTTCTTGCCCTGGAAACAATTTTAGGAAATACCATCCGCTCCTTAGTGCACTCAGAAATTGTTGCTCCTGAACCGAAAAGCCTCTCCTAAGGAAATAAATATCGCCCATTAGAGACCATATTATAAAATGCAAGATCAGTATTATAGAAAATTCAGGTTCACTCGGATTCTCTTTGTTAGGAGTTTGACTCAATTGTTTTCGATTTATTTTGATTTCCCTCTTGAGTAATCTGTGCTCGCTACATGTGTTGATGAAGCTGAAAACCGATATACCCTAAAAGAACTCTATCCTGTGGATGAGCATGCAATCTCTTTTTTTTTGTTCATTTGCTCCTATACACGTAAATCTTCTGTTTTTTCTCTTTTGGAAGAAGTATTCTATTACTCTGTTCTTCAAGTTTATTGGAAGAAGAATTCTACTACTCTGCTCTCCTCGTTGATTGGAAGAAGGATTCTATTATTTTGTTCTTCAAGTTCATTGGTAGAAGGATTCTACTACTCTGTTGTCGAAGTTCATTGGAAGAAGGATTCTACTACTCTGTTCTAGAAGTTCATTGTAAGAAGGATTCTACTACTCTGTTCTCGAAGTTCATTGGAAGAAGGATTCTACTACTCTGCTCTCCTCGTTGATTGGAAGAGGGATTCTATTATTTTGTTCTTCAAGTTCATTGGTAAAAGGATTCTGCTACTCTGTTTTTGAAGTTCATTGGAAGAAGGATTCTACTACTCTGCTCTCCTCGTTGATTAGAAAAGGGATTCTATTATTTTGTTCTTCAAGTTCATTTGTAGAAGGATTCTACTACTCTGTTGTCTAAGTTCATTGTTGTACTTCGTGTACACAATTGACCTCCCTGCTCCAGTGAGGTACGATTCAATGCATCTGAAATACTCGGATGACATCACACAAATCAGACCAAGTCCATTCAGGAACGCTGGAAGTCAAGCAAGGGCGACAGTTGCCGAGATTGCTAACATCAATCGTTATGAAAAAAAGTGAAAAATAAAGACCAACCACCAGAAGTTCCTGATAATTCCGATGAACCGCCGGAAATTAGACGGCGTCGTGGTTGAGGATGAAATATATCCGTACTCTAACGAGCGAAAGGTCCTGGGCTTATGTCTTTACAAAACAGGAGATAAGGCCCATATAAACAACAGAGTCTCCCTAGCCAAAAGAGAGCTAAAGAAACTGTACCGTTTCCGAAGCCTCAACGTGCCAAACAAGAAAAAAACTATACATAGCCCTGGTACGCTCGGTCCTGGTGTACCCGGCTGTGATCACACAGATGGCAAACTGTACCTCTCTCAGGACAATTCAGAGAGTACAGAATAAAGCCACATTGCTTATAACTGGCACGAAAAGGATCGACCATATTCGACAATCGGTTCTACATGATAGAATCGGACTAAAACCGATCAATATGGAGATCCAAAGGCTAGGGAGAAAGACTTGGGACAAAGCAGACCAAGAAATACTCCCAACTATTAACAACAATTCAGATATACCGGAACACAGAATACGCACAGTAGAAAGGACATCTATATTCGCCAGCGGAAGAACCTGTGCGAGAGAGAATATAAGACCCATTTACACCTAACAATATACAAAAGGAAATTAACTTTAATAAAAAGAGACGAGTGCCAAAATTCAAATCAAAATTTAACTAATGCAAAAGAAGAGAAGAAGTTGGAAAGAAAATAAACTTTAACAAAAATAGCCGAAGTGCACAAATTAAAATTTAACTGAAACAAAAAGAAGTGAAGAAGAATAAATAATCAACAAAATTAACCAAATAATAACAAGAAAAGGAAGATAAATTAACATAAACGAAAAGAGGCGAAGTGCCCAAACACATGATTTAAACTGAAAATAATAAATGAATAACTAAATACAATAACAACAAGGTAACTATAATTTAAATAAAAAGAAACAACGAAGTAATAAATAATCAAGTACGAATAAAAGAGGCAAAAATGCCCATATGAAACAAGAGATAATTAGCAAAATAAAAACCAATTAAAAGGCTTGAAAGCCACGACGGAGGAACTTATTTATGGAATCAAATAAATAAATAAATATATATATATATATATATATATATATATATATATATATATATATATAACAATGGAAGAACCTGACCGTTATCGACGGTCAGCAACATTATTGACTGAGGGAAAATAATTTTTAGACAAACGAGAAGAATGCATGCTATTGATGCCCTACACCAGGACAAACTAGTAAACATTTTCACACCTATGAAAACCTACCACACATTTCAGCATTTTCATTAAATTTGCACTTTCTTTCATTCTGTCCGATCCTCACTCCACTCATTACATCGGTAAAGGAAGCAAGAACATTTCAAAACGCTCCGAAGATGATCGAATAAGATCGAAAGCCTAGCAATTTAGTTTGGTTTTTACCAAACAAATTCATTTAAAAAAGAGAGGAATACCGGACAAGTAATCCACAATCTACAAGATGGAATAAAAAAGATAGTTAGAAGAAGAGAAAGTTGCCAAAGGAAATTAATTAAGGCAAAGTACACGATGGTCTTCAACAAAATTTGCATTCAAGAAAGACTGCTACCCAACTACACTAATATATATATATATATATATATATATATATATATATATATATATATATATATATATATATATATATATATCCCACCTAATCTTATCACCTATGAGTAAATATATACAATGCACAATTTCCAACTAGAGCACATGTATGATAAACGCACAAATAAAGTAAATATCGATAAATAAAAATAAAAGTACAATTTCTTTAAATATAAATTCATATCACCAGAAAAAACTTGCTTTACGCAAAGCACCAATTAGCTGTTCTCCTTCTCTCCAACGCTCGCTCGCTCAGCCCCCAAACCCTTAATTGAGTCGGATAGGTTTTGCTAAATAGGCACTAAAGTTGCCCCGGGGCGTTCTCTTTCGTGCGGTACGGGACGGTACCCTAGCTCTCGCTGAGTTGTGGAGCGGGGGGAAAAGGGGCAGCCTCGCGGTCTCTCTCTCACTCTCCCTCTCTCTCTCTCTCTCCTTTTCTTTTGCAGGGAAAACCAAGGGGGTGGATGGCTGTGGTCCCCAAATGGCGCTACATATGGAGGTCTCCTGGTTCCACACTCCCCGACTCCTTCTTCAATCTTAAATGAAACCAGCGGTACCTTAGGAGCTGAAAGAGGGGGAAAATTACCCCTTGCTTGTTTCCTCAAAGGTTTTACGTATCCCCCCTTTCCCTAGCTCATATACACACCCCATACACACACAAGCATTCCGCACTCATACACATACACACCTGGGTTTCACGTCCAGCTCCGCTTTATTTTTTCGTCCACTCGAAAACAAAAGTTTCATAAAAGTCTTTACTAGTAGCAGAAGTAGTCGATGCCAATCCTTCCTCGATCCAAGAGAGGATCCCCGACCGGATAATGAAATCTACATAAAGGTCAGTATGACAATCGCTGGTGTTTACTATTTCTCTCACTCCACTTATAATCCTGTTATAATATTAAACTTAGTGGGGGAAGCAAAAATTATTCTTCGGTGAAAGACAGGGGGCTGGCACTGCTTCCAAACAGCTTTGTCCTCCATTCTTCACCGAACCTGAAATAAAAGATGGGCATTAAAATGGGCACATGTGAGTTGAGGAGAATAAGCCCAGAAAAAAACCTACTACAATTTTGAAACATAAAGAAGCTGGAAGTACATCCTACGAATGGCAGATGGTTATGAAAAGTCGTATGCGATGTTCCATCTGTAATGCATGCCAAGTTTCAAGTAATTGTGATGGTTCTGGGAGTCGTTAGTAGTGAGGGAGGTGTCATATCCCCCCCCCACCTCAATTTTTCCACAGGCCTTAAGAGTCAATGCTCCTGCCTACACAGAGGTTTGGGAGAAGGATGTAAATCCCTGGATAGAGAGAGCACCTAAAGCTGTATGTACGAGTATGTGTGGACTTGGGAATAGTTTTGGACACAGAATAATTGCTCGAATTATAATCTCAAGGGGACTAGAAATAGAAAGAAAAGAGGGAATTACATTTTGAATAGTTAAAATATTCGATTGAGTTGAATAATAGTAACGCTAATTTACTGACCTTTGTATGACGATAACGAGAACAAGAGTGAACTAAAATTGTCAGCGAACTTTGGGGGTGAGGAAGGTTGATGCTGATTGTTCGGTTTAAAATAGGTCAGACTAGGAATTGGATTGGTTGAAATATATATCATACAACTTATAGGATAATTATTATCGGACGATACGTAGGGTAAATTTTGTTGGAAATCGTACGAGTTACATGATTCATAACAATTTCAACGCCCATGTTCTCACAGACGCATATCTCCCTAGCTCAGCCGACCTCAATCCAGTGGACTATTACGTATGAGGTGTCGTTGAGATAGAAGTCAATCAACACCTCCATAATATCATTTAATCTCTTAAGTCCGCTATAACAAAGATTATTTCCCGAATTGCTAAAATTCTGATTCCTAGCATGTCAACGCTTTAGACCCCGAATTGAAGCAGTCATTAAGGTGAGTGGTGAATTCCTTGAATAGACCTGTTTTAAGGATTCACAAGATTATTTGTACCGATTTTCATCTAAATACACCTTTTCTGTGCTGTGTTATGGCGTTTTATCTACATTACTACAAATGACTGATGCATCCTGAAAATAAGAACACGGTTATCAACCAACTCCGAACAGGATGAACGATTGTTGGAAACACTCCACCAAAGCCCAAGGAAATCTGAACAACCAATGGCTCGCGAGACAGGAATCCTAAAATCAAGCTTCCATCGCTTTTTGAAGCGAGTTCATTGGAAATGTTCCATTCCTACATTAATCTACGCTCTAAATGAAGAGGATCCTGACCTGAGATTTGATTTTTGTGATTGGCACCCAAGCAAATGCTCGGACGCTGCAGCATTTCCATTTAGAATTGTATGGAGTGATGAAGCAGCTTTAAGTTAATTGGTTCAATTAACTGGCACAATTGCACTTACTGGGCTCCTTAAATTCGGCATGTTACTAAGGAAAACCATTTAAATTTATCATGGGTTACAGTCTGGTGTGGGATATCAGCCTCGGACATCCTAGGGCCATTTTATACCACCAAAATATCACTGGGGTGTTTTCCTAGACTTGCTGCAGAAATTCGTCGGCTCACGCATTGATAAGTTGTTTGGTGACGAAGAGATTTACTTTCAGCAAGTCAGAACTCCCCATTATCATCGTGATGTAAGGGCCTATCTCGATGCAGCTCTTCCGAACAGATGGATTGGGTGAAGAGGTTGTGTTGAATTCGCTGCATGTTCCCCAGACCTCACTCCAATGGACTTATTTTTATGGAGATATCTCAAAAATAAGGTTTACGGCTCAGAACCAGCAACATTCGATGAGCTAAAAGAAAAAAATAAAAGACAATGTCTGGCAGTTCCATTTGAAATTACTCATATAGTTGTTAAATCCATTGGTCCGCGTTATCAATGTGTTTGAAAGTTAGTGGTCGTCAGTTTGAGCAGTAAAAAAGCTTTTAATTAAATGTGAATTATATACGAGTATTAACCTTGATTCTACATTCTACGTCATCAATAAACAATCCATTTATTATCATTTAAAGTGAGTACATTTTCGGGAGACACCCTGTAAATATACATATATATGATATCAATCGTTTAAGCTTGTGAGGGACGCGTGCTAGTTTGCGCGCCAACCACACGGGCCGATAGCTTTCGGTCGCTCAAACAAGGGATGTCGTGCTTTTCCAATTATATATATATATATATATATATATATATATATATATATATATATATATATATATATATATATATATATATATATATATATATATATATATATGTGTGAGAATGGATGGGGAGAAAGAAAAGTCCAGACACTGCACAGAGCTCTTTATTGACGTTTCGCCTCTTGGCTTCCTCAGAATGGAAGCCAAGTCTTTCATGCCATATATATATATATATATATATATATATATATATATATATATATATATATATATATATATATATATATATATATATATATATATATATATATGTCCTGGGGAGAAAAATGAATACACATTTTTATTATCAAAGTAATACAAGCTATGGTGTTTATTTATTGATGATATAATCTTTATTGAATATCTGAGGGTTACAATTTCCATGTCTCGATGACAATTTTATGTATAAGATATTCAAATTAGCTTCTCTGTGCTTATCTCGTGGTTGCGCTGAGTTGAAAAACGTCCTGCTGGTTCTTTTGCATTTGTCTCACTCTGATCTTCCATCGCATTCTTTCAGTGTGTAACTATTGTGTTTTTTATGGCAAATTTTATTATTAAATAAAAATCTTCCGAAGGAAAGTCAAATTTATCTATGGCAACGAGAATATAGCGGCCTATAAAATCAAGTGGTAATCTGATGAGGGTGTCGAGCCTCAACTGCATCTTCTGAGATTTGTGGATGTTCTGTTTTCGTGATCGCTTTAAACCTATCTTGGAGGAGGGATTATCTCCAAGGGTATTCGAGGATAACCTCCAATAAGAAAAAAAAAACAGTGAGGTTAAAGGTATTGGAATGTGTTGGAGGATGCATTCACTGATAGATAAATACATAAGTTTATTTTCTCAAAATCTAAAGCGAAAGCCAACGCAGGCGCCTCCCACGGGAGGTTTGTAATGAAAGATCTGTATAGAAAGTGACGAAGGTGAAAGTGAAAATATACGATTTATATAGCTATGGATCTTCCTAAAGGAATTGATGCCGGAAGAGAACGCATATGGGGAGGTTAGGGCTGGTAGGGTGCACAATTGCCGAATATCAGCTGCAGAACGTGTTCCATGATACATCTGCTAACTAACCCCTTGAGAGAATAGTAATAGAAAAAGGGTAGCAGTAAAGTAAAAAAAGGTTGAGAAGAAAACAGGCACGTTAAATATTACAACCATTTCACTGAAGCCAAGAGCAATGGGGTGAAGACCACCTCCCCCTCCAGGCCTCGAACAGTAATGAGTGAACGAAAGCTGGTCGATGACTAGCCTGAAAATGAGCCACTGGCCAAGAAAAAAAGGAGTAAAAAAGCTAGTAAAGAAAATTGTGAAGAAAGGTAAAATGGCGATATTTAGAAGAAAAAAGCCCATTAGTTTTAGGATACTGGTGATGCTGGGGCCGGGAGGGTGTGTCGCTTCTTCAAGGCGCCAGGTGTAATAGTCTACACGGGACACCCTTGCCGGTTAGTAGTACGTAGGTAAATAAAGTGATAAGGCGACGAGTTACCCTTAGTTCTCTGAAAATATTCAGAAAACTAAGTAGCACAGGCGAACCTGCAAGAGAAGTCTTAGGGCTGCTCGAATTGAGTACTGATGGTACTGATCCGTCTACAATATCATTTGCTTACACTCTTGTTACTCTTTCTTATATTTTTCTTATAGAATCTCTATAAAAGTCACACTCACCATGTCCTCGCTCTTAACAAAAATTGCACACATTGTTCAAGTTTCATTCTTGTCTCTCTTGCCCTCTGGATATATCATATATGTTCTGGGATCCCCTCTGTACCTATCCCTGGCCAATTGGTAATTCTTAAAACTCTGCATCTCTCGAGGAATTAACATCCATCTTTTCCCCCTTAAAAAAAAGACCTATTCACCTATTCATTCTATAGATGTTATTCGTGAAGGTTACCAGTTTACGGTGGCCGTGTCATTAAATTTATAATGCGCCACTTAGTTTATGAGATGCCGGGCGAGTACCAGTTTAGAGCAGGAATAACTTGGGGGTGAACCTAGGTTACCTGTAAAGGGATGTCGGATGAAGGGGTTTGAGGTCTCACCGTCGAATTGGCTCTGACTCTCAAAGTTCTTTCGGGGAATCCGTTTATAGGCTGGGTTCGAAAGGTTACTTAGTTATCACTGGGTTAAAGGAAGGACTCGAAAGGAAAATGGTGTTGTGTAGGCTTTATTCTTGGTTTAGGTCTATCTTAATTGGGGCAAGCGAGATAGTCGAATCTTACGCGCCTTTGTTGTGAGTTTCCCTCTACGTTAGATAATTAGGGCTAAGGACGGATGGATATAAGGACGAGGAACGGACTCGTAACGCCAATAAAATTAACGTAAAATCCGAAATCAAGAGGGATGAATGTATCTTACTAATAATAGTGATGTTACTTCTTCTTTGAATTCTCTGCCTGTCTTTTTTATACGAACCTCCATTAAGGTTGGTGTGACTTAGCTATCTTTAATCAGAGCGCGAAGTGGAGCGTCATAGATCAAAGTATGTTCGTTTGTTCCTTTGTTGAGACTGCTTGACGGAGTCAAAGGGTGTTTGTGTTTCAATGTAGACACATTTGGCCGCATCTGGGGTGGCATCGATAGCAAGGTTAATTTTGTCTTTTCGCAGGTCCACGTCAACTTGAGCTGGTCAACCCCGACTCTGTTCCGGCTGCCTCGTTATCTTGTATCGAGTGTGTATATTTGTCCATTAGCGGACGAAACTCCAACTATTCGCTTGCCTTCTTATACTCATATTTGTATTGATATATGTACAATTGTGATTTAACATTATATATAAGTATTTTGCTTTATTATACATTTGCTCATTGCTACTACATGGAATATTATTTCAGTAGTTAATATATGAGCCTAATTTCAAGATTTCATAGGTCCAACAGGGTGCTCATTTGTGAGGTTCCTCGTTGAGCCTACTTAACATGGCTATTCGGGCGTCGCTACAAATCTGTTTCTCCAAGTCTCTATCGTCAAACCCTCTCTGTTACTCTCCCTTCCATCATTGGTATCATTATCAGCTGCTCATCTGCTGTGCAACTATAAAATTGTCAAGATGCTGCTGTTTGCCCAAATTGTAAGATACCTAGCCTGAACCCAAACGCCCCGGAAAGCTAGCGACCAATCTTTCAACTTGCCTTACAATCTAAAGTCTTTTAAAGGTTGGTGTTAGCTCGGACTCCCGATCACCTGTCCTACTCCAACGTTGATGACATCTTTCAGTCTGTCTTCAAGCTAGACATAGCATCGCATCAGCTTTCCCACATGTAACTGACCAACTTTGTCGAGCGGCCGATGCTGTTCTGCCTTTCATTGTACATAATACTACTCGATCTCTCATTTACCTTCGATACTTTCAATCATACTGTTTTTCGTGGTTTTCGTGAATTCCTTGGTGTCTCTAAAACTGCATTTGACTGGTTCTGCTCGTACCTATCACTCAAACTGCAGGTTTAAATCGGGAATGATATATCTTACGAGGTGGAGGCGCGTTAGGAGTTTTGAAAGGATCAGTTCATGAGTCTAGGGCGGCTGGTTAAGTAAACGCGCTCACTGTTTGTTTTTATTAACAAGGTTTACAGCTAGAATTATTCTTCTTGTCCCAAGTAAGGGGCCTTGCAGCTCGTATGAATGAGGAGCTTTCTTGGAGGTTGATGGGAAGACTAGCACCCTCACTGGAGCGATGGTAGCAGCCGAGCGAGAGAGTCGTATCAATGAAAATACGGTGCCTCTCTCGCGAGTGCGAGAATTAATAGGCCATGGATGGCGTAAAGTTGCCAAATGTCTCTATCATGGGGTTACCAGCGGTCGCTGACTGCACCAGGTCCGTGTTTTTTTACGTGCCTATTTTCTTCTCCTTGACATTTCCATACGTCGCCTTGGTCTATCGTTCTATTTCCATGGTGATGACATGCAGATCTATCTCTTTCTCCCTAGCCTTGGTTACTAAAATAATTATAAATCTCTTCTATCCGAGTACGACACTCTTATTGAATGGCTCTCCTGCAATTTTATGAAAACACAGGGTCAACAATTTTTGAAAAGTTGTGTGCTTCTTATTAAATGAGATTAGTTCATTCTCATCAATCTTCATGCACCGAATCCAAATATCACCTTGAAAAATGCTTATTGGCTATAGCTTTAAAGATACACATAATGTAATATTTAATTTTTTTATTATAACGTACAGTATGCGTCATTATGTTTTAAGCTCTAATCCATATCCACTCTCTGCCTTTTGCTTGACACTTCTAGTGGTCTGAAGAATCATCTCTTGCTAATATCCATCAATAGTCTCCAAGCATTATTGTGCTCCATTTAACCTGGTACCACTTTTTCATGGTTGAAATATCTTGGTGAAACCTTTAACCATGTTCGTCACTAACTGCTCCATAGTTTGTTGGAAAAAAAAGTCTAAATGTGAGTCCAAAAAGTTGATTTTAAATGACACGTTACATCCCATGTTCTTGTAAGCCTTGATAAGGTTTTCCACCAATGTTTCATAGTTTCCTTCCCTTCTGTTTCCGAGAAATCCCTTCGCTACTAACTTTAATGCTTCCTAAGCAGCTTTCTCCTCCCTATGAAGGGCTGATTCATAGTCACCATCTTTAAGAAACGCTCGAATCAGAGGACCAATGAAAACTCGCTCTTTTATCTTAGCGTCGCTCAGTGACGAGGAATTTTGAATACTTGAATCCCTGACCAGATTTGACCATAGCTTTTTTAAGTTTTTTCATGAGCCCCAGTTTCATGTGTAGTGATGGTAGCAAAGGTTTGTTTGGTTCAATGAGCCGTGGATGTTGAACATTTTTCATCCCATGCTCCAATGATTGACGAGGTGACCAGTATATCCTGATATAGTGGGAACCTCTTGCACGGCTGTCCCATTCACACAGAAAGCAACAGTACTTAGTGTATCCGCCCTGCAAGCCCATCACATGAACAACAACCTTTAAGTCACCACAGAGCTGCCATTGATGTTTCTCATATTTTATGCATTGCAAAATATGCTTTATATTCTCATAAATTTTTTTTTCATATGGGATTCAGAGCTCAGAGGAACTGATGGTTCACTATTGGCGTTGTGCAGCAAGACACCTTTCAGACTCGTTTTTGATGAATCAATGAACAGCCTCCAGTGTCTGGGTTCGTATTTGATGCCAAAGGCTTCCATCTAACCATTAATATTTTTGCAGGCCACCAAATCACATTCCATTACAAGGAAATAGTTGAACTGCTGCTGAGGGTCACGAAATTTTGAAATTTTCACATCAGCTGCTAGGAGATTCCACTGTTGAAGAAAGCCTAACAGCTCTGCTGTATCCTTGGATAACTAGTTACAGATCCCTGACAAGGCCATGGAGTTCCCCTTGTGTTGTGATATGTGGCCTAGAGGAGTGAGCTTTATTAAAATTTGAGTCACTCTGTAATTTAGCACTGTCATCCTTCTCTGCTTCCTCCTCACCACTTTCCTCATCTGACTCGAAGGATACCGAAGTTGGTGCATCAGGAACAGGTAGACCTTCTCCGTGTGGAACTGGGCGAATAGCTGATGGAATGTTTGGATATTCAATGGATTCCTTTATTTTCTTTGAAAAGCCATTTTGTACTGGATGTACTATGCAGAAATAACAATTGTTAGTATGGTTTGTTGGCTCCAGCCATGTCATTGGAACATCAAAAGGCATTCCTTTCCTTTTCCTTTTCGACCATTGGCAAAAGTTAGTAGCACAAAGGTTGCAGCATATGTGAGGAACCCGGTTCTTTTCCTGGTCACCAATCTTGGATCCAAAATATCGGTGATATGGCCTTCTAACCATAGCAGTTATATATCGCTTCTGTGATTCAAAGGTCACCCCACCACAAATATAGCAGAAGTTGTCTCACTTATTCACACAAGTAAGAGGCATCTGAAAGAAGAAAACAGCAAACAATTAGAAGATAAACATAAAATTTATTCAGAAATTTATCATTATAATTGATATATTGATTGGTTTTAAGTGGCGCAACTACTAGGTTATTGCCATTATCATTATAATACAGAGCATGACAGCTTAGCAGAAGTATTTATATCATTCAGTAAGAAAATAAAATTAATAAAAATGCCTCACATGCATTTTTATGAATATTTATTACAAGTTTAAAAAGTGTTTGACTAGGAAATCGCCTACTTTTCACCTCAAAATGTAAACGTGAACAGCACAATAACCTTATATGATTGCTGGAGCAATACTGAAGGGCCGTGAGACTGTGAGTGTAGTAAGAACCACTGCAAGCCTGTTGGAACCTGCTGTGACAGATAGGTGTATCTTGAAATGTAGAATTAACAAACAATTTTAACAATGATATTCATTGTCAGCGACCTAAAATTAGCTGGAAATTGCTACACTGGTCTCTAAAACATTTTGATTGTTTACCAGTGAAATAAATCCGCACATAACGGAGGTTTTACTGGTTGGTTGTTTATAAAAATATTGTTCATTTTCTTAATGATGATAGCTCCACGTTCTCTTTTCCAACGCCCAATCTCTTGCCATTGCGTGCCCCACAACACTACAGTGCTACGCTTGCGCGCATTCCCAGCCCCGATAACTACAGGAAAATCTGAGGCTATGTAGTTTCTGCACTTTATCCACCACTATGTATAGAATCTAGTCTGACAAATTTTCCCTTGTTTTATGCATGCAGGTAGTAGTATTGTAAGGTGGAGTCTGAGTCTGCACATACGCACACACTCGTGAGCATATTCAAACACGCACACACACACACACACATGACCTTACACCACGAGTATTTCCCCCCCCCCCCTTCTGATTTTTTTTCCAGTGAAAATTCTTGCTAAATTATTTCGATTGATTAATGAGGCAAGACAAAGATCGCTTTATGTTTTTTCGCTCAAATCTTCCAAAACCCGTCCTTCTCCACCCCTTTCATCTGTTTCTAATGGACGCTCCCCTACCCCTCTTATTTGTTTGTCACCAAATTTTCCCCCCGCCCTCCCCATCTGTAGAGATATAAAAACCCATTCGAAACCTTCCTCATTTATCATTATAATTCATAGCTTTGCTGGGAAGAAAACCTTTTTCTCCTTCTTTGTTAAGCTGATCGAAATTAAAGTTTTTTAAGTAAACATAAGAGTATTGAGTTCATGTGGCGAGATCTACGATTTTCTTCAACATTTCACTGTTTCGCAGTTGACAGCTTCGTTAACAGATTAAGTCATTTTCTTTTTGTACTTTGTTTACTTTAAGTCAAGGTTATTATAATGATTTATTTTACATTTTAATTCAAATATGTATACATTTTCTACAGATTAATAAATAGAAAAATAACATTTAATTGATACTAACCAGGTTACATAATAGCATATAATGTATACAATTTTGTACATAGGCTACACAATTACATATTTTCCAACTAACAATATTTAGTGAGTGTGCAATATCAATTTTCTTTACATTCTACTACAAGTATTCCTTACAACGATTTCTTCATTTCTTTGAACATTATAAGAATCAAACTGTTCAATAAAAGCTCGATATGATTTACCGATTGTCATCTGCTGAATGAAATAGACAAAAAACAACCCGCAAGTGTTTGAAAAGTAACTCTGAACTCTGAATAGATTGACGATAATAATTCTATTCATTTTGATTAAGTTTTTACGAATATAAACATCGTTCTGGAACCCTAGACATAGGCTATCATAATAATAGACAAATTCTTTTCAACAAACAAGGCTACCCAATGCGATCCAGGTCGATGTCTGCTGTCCAGATTAATGATATAAGCTGCTAGCAGTATTAAAGGTAGACATGGCTGAGTACCTCTCGCAAAACAGCCATGAAAAACTCGTTTTGTATTTTTATTTCGATACAATTGTTCTTTTATTTCTGTTGCATTCATTTTATTAAGTAAAAACTTGTATGTTTCTAGACTTATCTATCTCAATAACAGATTGAAATTCTTCATATATAACAAGGGAGACCGGTTATATTAATGGAAATCTAAACTGTATTGATAATGTGTCCTGTTGTATAGGATTGGAGCATTCTCCAAGACAAGTAGTACTCTTGTCCTGATTTAGGTTAATACAATAAATATTTTTACTTTTTAGATATTTTTCCTACTTAAGTCCAATACTCTGCCCACCTCCGAATACACCATATTCCGTTATATAACGAGTAAAAAGCCCTTGAAGCAACTGGATCTGCATCGTCCAAATAGTCTAATTCAAATGTTCTTTCAACTTCATTCCCGTTTATATAGATAGTGATGCGATTCACATTATAAGGTCTAAATTCAAAAGGTGATGCATCATAGCTACCAGAAAAGGCCGAATGATCAACCATACCAATTACTATCCTCGTAGGTATTCGCCCCATGAAGATATTACCCACACTCCTCATTGATATTCCGCTCACAATTATAAAATTTCGCATGCGAACTTGTGTGATAGGGTACTTAGCGTTTGATGTAAACAACCTATTTTCCATCTCCAGATTAGTTGATGGTGAAAGTCGGACTTTTCTCAGGTAAAGGAAACTCTAATAATTTTATTTTAGCTTCTATACCAGTCTGGTTTCTAAATAGTGTAACTGAATGTGGTGCTCTGGATAACTTTATCTTTAGTTAGACTCCATTCATTAACAGCTTATGCTGCGAGAAGAAATCGGCGTGTAGTTTTCCATATACATCAATTAGTTTTTTTTCGATCCGCTATATTTCTTTTCTATACGCTCTTTACTAGAGTAATATCATGCAGTGGAAAGAAATGTAGATTTTTCTTCTTCAGTATAGTTCAACAGGGTCTCTAAA
Organism: Ceratothoa steindachneri; assembly: GCA_963969495.1. Lineage (NCBI taxonomy): Eukaryota > Metazoa > Arthropoda > Malacostraca > Isopoda > Cymothoidae > Ceratothoa > Ceratothoa steindachneri. The sequence continues at coordinate 142,394,078 of OZ018331.1, read as the reverse complement.
TATGCACGATAGGGGTAATTATTTCCAATGGAATTTACAGATGTTTCATTTAAATAAATATCAACATTGTTGAACAAAGTGCGAATAATATTATTTTGGGGAAAATATTCTCCCTATCTTTAAGTTCCCTTGCGTATGCCTTTACAATTCTTGCTTTAATATAAAGATAAACCTCATTCGGGTTTATATAATATTATCCGCTACAAGATATATAACATTCAACTGGGGTGAGATCTGATGAGATATTGCTCAGTGGAGAGTAAGACTGATAATTATGCTCTCAACGATGGAAGTTTGGGTTGGTGGAACAGTAAACAAATCGAATTCTGTTTTCGAACAGATATAACTTACTGGATAAATAGCATTCATTTATACACGTGTCTGATTTACAGCCGATGATAACTTTATGAGAACATCTATGAAATGCGTGCTTGTTTATATTATGGGAAAAAAACATCCCCATCCTCTTCATCATCTATTTTGAACTTTTTTATCTTCTTCAACTTCTCTTTCATCCATTTTCGCTTATTTATTACACAGATTTTTCCGGATTTCCTCTCATTATCACTCTCAGATTTTAACTTTCTTCTAATATATCGTCTAGTATCTTTAGTAATAGTATTTTCCGTCCTTCCCATCTGATCATTCGAAGCTTGCTTTACGGTTTTTCCATACATAATTTCCTGAACGGTATCGAAACCAGCGGAAATGGCCTTCTTTCCTAGATAGAGAGCACCACTCTTTAGATAGAGTACCGCATTTCCGAAAAAGGATCCATGACCATGTCCTCTCTGAGCTCCTAAACCTTTAACTCGCGTGGGCCATTCAACATTTTTAATTATTTTTTAGTGTCTTCTCTTAATGTTTAGTTTTATCATCAAATGACAAAGGAAGAATAGAAATTTTTCAACTTCAACCGTTCTTATATAGATATAAATTGATTTCAAGTCTCCAGAGCTTAGATTCAGATAGTGTGGATTATCAAAGGTTATACTGAATGAACCATCATCGAAAGGAAGATGAATAATTTTTAGCAGCCTCGACTGGGTTCTGCCTACTAACTTATTGTCTACAAGGTTAGAGTAAGTGTAACATTATCTCGGATGAGATATACGAGTAGGAAAATCTATATTAAACGCTATACAATAATTCAATTTGGAAATATCATTTCAGATAGATCTTTTCATTATTTTGGAAAATTCTTCTGACAGAAGAAATAATTGATTTACTTTCCTGTTTACATTGAGCAATGAACGTCAAGTGAGCATTAACACATAGTCAGTAGACATTTTCCGTTGCCTTTTGTCTCATTTGAAGATTCATTTTCTCTATGAGTGCTTTTTCATTTTTATAATACCCGGTGTTTATCCAAATCTCATCATATAAACATAATAAATTCATTTTATTTTTGTTTCTTTTCCTCGTGGTAATATAGTATTTGGTGCATAATTATTTACTTCCGTCATTTTTCGTTAGACTGTAAATGCATGTGTAGGCTTAGTAATATTATAGATATTTCCTGTAAATTGAAACTAACAAAGCCCTACTTACTACTGACTGTGGTCTGTTATAATGGATTTGTGCAATTCAGTTCTATAGTCAGACATGGTATCTCCAGGGTAAACATCCAGGCAAGATGAGGAAGGAAGGGTGACATAAAAACTCTCTGACTCCATCTTCACAACTAATAAAAAACCTTCCTCATCTCCTACCTTTATATAATTTGTCGAATGCATGTGGTCAAGATTGGTAAGTGATATCAAATGCCCTGTCGTATGAGCTAAACGAATTTGGGTAGCCTCGCCATTTTACTAAATATCGCTTGTTTTTTTCATGACCTTTCGCTTTAACTATCCTCTCCACTACATATTTCTTACGGGAGTCAAACTTTACTTTATGTACTCTTCTTCATAAACTCCGCTTTCAATATATTCTCCATTTAAATCTTCAATATTAAACAGGTCTAATACATTTGAAATCCTATATATCTTGTAGATTTCCTCATACTACCGTTCCTCGTCTCCTTTTTTAGAATTACTGGAAACGCGTGAGATTCGAACATAATCACCGATCTTATATAGACACTTCTTTCTTTTACCTTCAACTCTGATTCGGTATTGCAATATCATGTATAACTTTGAACCGTGTGTTCCCAATCATTCTATGTCTAGAATTATCATACGCCCTTGCGAAATCACCTAACACGCCGATGTATTTCCATGTATTATTAAATGTAAAATATCTGAAAAGTCTTTCTTTTATTGTTCTTTGTACACGCTCTACAAGACTAGCGTTGTTTATTGAGTAAAAATGGTATACGCCGCGACTCCACAGTAATCAAATTTGTTTATGCTTTCATCTTGCCTCATTTTGAGTACTGTGCTCCTGTTTGGAAGTCTGCAACCAACTCCCTTTTAACATTGCTGGATAGAGATTTTAATTCTATTAAGTTCATCTCTCCTCAGCTTTTCCTTGATTTGTACCATCGGCAGCAAATTGGCGCACTTAGTGTTTTATTTAAGTTTTTAATAACAATCGGCACTCGTTACATAGTGTCTTGCCTGGACCTTTAAACCTGTCCGTGTGACAAGGTATGCTCTTAGTCTCATAGGTCGGCGTTATCGCGATAAATTGTCGCGTCGCAATAATTTATCGCGATAACGATATCAGGTTATCGGTTATCCGATATTGTTTTCCCCGCGTTATCGATTCATCGGTATCGCCGATACTTTTGGTTCCAAACTAGCGATAATCGATAATTTCAGTTTTTTGTTCCAGTTTAGCACAAGTGCGAGCTGCGCATGCCTTGGAGGCAGAAATAGGTAGGTCCGAGCTGGGAGGAGGATCCTCAAAACCTATGAGGAGATGAATGAGAGCCTCACCAGGTAAGAAACTAAGAAACAGTATTCAAATATTCTTACTATTGTATTATAAAATAACGCTATATATAGTCAATAATCCATATTGTATTATAATTTTTGGATTTATCGATTTATCGGTTATCACCTTATAGGGCGATAAATTTATCGCCAGTTATCGATTATTGGTTATCGCCGATAAGGTTATCGTTATCGATTTATCGGTTATCGTGATACATTTTTTTCATTATCGTGCCCACCTATGCTTAGTCTTAATGATTTTGCTATGAATCCTATGAATGCTTGCACTGTGCAATTTTCTCGGTGTTTGTTCTTTCATTGGTCAAAATTTGGAATCAATTATCCAATGATATTGTCTCTTCTCCTAACATCTCTACATTTAAGTTTCGATTAAATGTTTATTTATTACAGTAACTCCTCATTCATTATTTTGGCTTACTAGAGACCTGTTTCCTTTTGTTGTTTCTGCCTTTCTCCAGTACTCCTGGTATTTTGTGCGAATCCAATTCCTTTGTATCTGCACCCTGGGGGAAGGCTTTGTTAGCTTGATTATACTAATAATAATATTATAATAATAATATTATATTAACTCAATAAGCTTTCATCTTCTTTCCTTTAAACTCTCCTCCATCATCAGAACATATATAATTTGGAATCCATCTGGTTTCTTCCATGAGATTTCGTATAGCATTGACACTACCTGATCGGTCTTCTCCTTTAAAGGAATTAGCCACAGATATCTAGAATATACATCAATTACAAATAGTATGTAACGTACACCATAATTAATACTTTCAAACTTGTACATCACAGTTAGATCTAGCTGCCAAATCTCGTTTGAACCTTGTGCTTTTACGTGTTTTGTCTTGAATCTTTTTCGCACGGGTTTGTGTAGTGTATAACTATCCAAACCTGAGAGAAAGCGTTCCAAATTCGATCTTGCAGCGATTTTTTTTACAGATTAGAATAGCCGATTTACCCCACCAAAAGATGTTGGCAGACTCGGGAATGTATATAAGCGTAACAATCGGCAGTTCAGTTTTAACTGAATGTCTGATTTGTTTACACTATTATATTACAATTCAATAAAAGACATTTTATCATAAAAATACAAATTTATTTTACATCTAGGTTAAAATACATAGTTTCAATCAGAATTTCATGGATTTCTGTAGCCTTATTACTTTGTACACATTTACTGATTCTCTGAATCAAAAGAGCTGGGTTAATCTGGTCAGGAAAACGGTATTCGATATTCAACGGCTAAAAATTATCAATGAGTATTTTTAATCCAACTTTATATTTTTGAAAATTAATATCAGGTTTTTTTTTATATGATCTAGAATTTGAATAAAACTATTTGTTAAAGAATCATGTTCTAATAAAAGAATATTATATTTGGGGTGAACTTAAACTTTCTTCTTGCAAGTCTTGATAACGCAGGCTGGTGACACTCCATCCTCTGGACCTCCATGGTGAGACTGATTGAGAGATAGATATTCTATTAAATTTTCTTTACGCGTTATGGTGACTTAGTCGTAAAGATCCCTGAGGACAAATTCTTTCCCAAGTTCAATAGTGTTCCCTCTCTTGTTGAGAAAACAATGGAACTCATGTACGACACATTTTTTTATATACTCAGCTTCTGTGATGGTAGGTTGAAGTCTTCGACATTCATCCAGTCTATCGTTGAATGCAATATAACAAGCATCAAATGCATTCTGTAAACACTTCATCTGACGAAAACTTTAAGTTTTAGAAAAGTATTGACTTCATAATCATTGTACACCACGTTTCAAGATCATGTAGGAATGAACTCTTTATCCCCTTTCCAGTAAATACCAAAATGTATACTTAGAAATAGACTGTTTGTATTTACCCTCACAACACACTTTAGCTGTTTTACATTGTACTCCTTCACCAGTCGATCTGCATAGAGGAAATTTTCCTGTTTTAACCTGTGTATTGCCCCAAACACAAGCCAAAACTCATCCTCACTATGGAATAGTTTATCGTTATAGTGAGTACTTCCGTAGGTATTTTCAAAGATCACTCGAACATAACCGAATTTTTTTCTAGTAATCTTCAAAAGGCTGAATATATTAATTTTATATTCCTATTGTATAATTTGCTTTACCTGGAATCGAGACATAGCTTCTTACAGGTGAGTATTCGAGTGAATCCGGACACCCATTGATACAAAGTCCGATAGGATAGGGTTTCTTTGACGCGATTTGAATATTCATGTATTGTCTCGTGTGGAGTTGCCACTTAACTTTTTACAATCTTCTGATTGGTCCGTCTAGTTGTCATCTTTCATCGTTAAAATTAATTAATAATTTAACTAGTTCCTTAGTTTTTGCTGTTAACGATAAAGAGATGTACGACGTGTGTTTGCGCGAACCACTGAGCTTGATGTATAGGAAGTTGTTTTGTGAGTAATATTTTTTAACTCTTTCCTATGTTGCGAGTTTTTTATGATGGATTTAGGGAAATTAGAAGATATTAATTTTACTCTTACTTCGTCCCAGAAGGTGGGTGGTAATCTTTTCCACATTCTAGCTAAATCATTGAGTAGGTCGATAATGTTAGATTGTGGAATTCTTTTACCATCGATGGTAATTACCCCATCCTTAACCCAACTGAATCCCTCTGTATTTTTTAGTGTCTAATAAATAATCTAACTCTTTCACGAACACTAGGCTCCAGTGTAACCAGTACTTTATCTGTATAACCGTTTATTTGATCCTTGTTACTCTCATGAACTTTAATGGTAGATGTGTTCACAACCTTATCATACTGTTTCAAATAGTGTTCCAACGTGTTCTGGTAAAGGATAACACGTATATCTGGTGGGATGTGGAAATGATTTAGTATAGAAGTCAACTCTCTCTCTCCAAAGATAAAAGTCTTTCTTGTGTTGGGATTAAGTTTGAGGGTAATTCTCTCTTTTTTTCAGGATAAACAATATTTTTTCATCTTAGGAGGTTGGCGAGGATAAGTGTTAGAACAGAGGATAAGATAGGTAGAAACGATCCTCCACACTGATTTTGTAGTTTTTCTGTAGACGTATATTAGCTGGCTTCCGAGCTAACATACGTATCAACCGTTTGAATCGTGATATTTTTTGTTTCTATGATGTTGTCACGGAATATTACCTTTTATAAGATTAAGACACATTTCATAAACACATTTGGGAAAATCACTATCCATACTTACTATGATTGATTTTTTCATCTTTTTAGAGAGAGTGGGGAACGTATGAAATAGATACGCGTATCTTTTCATTCTAATATGCCTCATTCTAAAAGATATACGCTTTCGATTTCGTTTGGAACTATTCTTGTCCGTAAGGTAAATCGTACAGTGTTTCTCGGAATGAAGTCGCAGAGCAAATAACCATAGGGTTTTGAGATTGTTTCTTTATATATCTTCATGAAGCTGTTCCATTCCTTAGGCATTATTTGTCGAGTGAATATATTTAGCTGAGGAATGTCTCTCCTCTGGTTAAATAAAACTAAATTGTGACAATTTAAGGCAATATCGTGCGCATATAAAAAATTTTAGAAAATAAATTTTGAGCCACTAGGAATATGGAGATATTCTTATGGTGCGAGGTCACTGTAAATATCTCTGATATATTTCCATCAATCTTCTTCATTGACTCATCTAAAATAAGGAGTGTATGACTTCTTCCATCCAAAGATGACACATCATACGCACCTTCGTGAAACATTAGTTCACTTTTTAATTTTTCATAGTCTTTTTGCCATACAGTATAACACCAGATTATTATATCAACGCGTTGGGTAAACATCTTATCTCTTTTCTGGAGTATATGAAATAAGAAGTGGGTTTTTCCGCTAGAATTCGGCCCAATGATGGATGAAGTACATGGGGAAATAAATTTAAATTTATTCACACTTCCTTCACTCATGCTTTCCATTTGTATAATGAATGATGCAACTTCTTTCAGATAACTATATACAAAATATTTTCTCTACAAATTAATGTTTTTCACACTTCCTTCATTTATGCTTTCCTTTTGTATAATGAATGAGCCAACTTCTTTCAGATAACTATATACAAATGTTTTTATCACTTTTTAGATTGTCAAAAATGATGTTTACTCCTCCTGCAAAACGAAAGTGGATCTACCGAAACAAGCCAACCTCTTCATTTTTACCCAACCCCTCATCAAGTGAAGGTGTCGTCCAAGAAATTTTACCCATAGCCAATTCTGCTCCAACTAGTTTGCCTAATGAAGGCAACGACGATGACGATGATGATGGTGAAGGGGATGATAAAGATTTTCATCATCAAAGAATACCTGACGTTCTGAACATTACCTACGATGTCATTACACTGAGCTCCGACGATGAAGGTGTAGAACTCGCAATAGATGGTGAACGTTCAAACATAGAAGATGAGAAATAAATGAACCGCGTAGAATTCGTACCTTCATACGCAAGAATATCCTTTACAGCAAAGAAAAAATCATTCTCGTGTAAAAATTAAACCCTTAAGAGAAAATAGACTTGGAAACCTTCTCTTTATTTTATACCGTGTAATCGTGAAGAAACCAGAAGAATCTGGTCTTGGTTGAGTAGTAAATGAGCTTTCACGGCATATATTGAATCTGCAATGGCTTTAGGAGGGCAATTATTGTGTAAATATAAATTTTGAAATTGCATATACAACCGGTGATACGATCTATTTACACATTCCATTCGTTCATCTGCGTGAATCGACACTATTCGATTATATCATGGGACGATTCGAGATAGTATTCCAGTCTGCGGATACAATTGAGTTTGGAACCTTCAATCTCGTAGTTCGTATTTATTTAATTCCTGCAGGCCATGCAATAATAACATCTAATGTTCGATTTTATCCAAATACAAAATATAGAGGATATTTTGTTTCCTCAGTTCTCGCGAAAGAAATGAAGGAGAATGTTCTTTCAAAAAACTTCTGTCTTCCGACAATAATAAAAGAATCTCAGGAGTTGGCAAGAAAATGTAATCTTGTTAACCAAAAGGCTGTTACTGTACATCACTTCTTCTTGATAGAACGTGAGCAGAGATGCAGGATCCTCGTATTTATGGCTAGAGGGGATGAACGCAAATTCAAATTACTCCATCGACCAACATATCCTGAAAAATCAGCTTCACTCCTAATATTGGTCTCGAAGGTGAAACCTACTATCCAATTCGAAACTTTAGTGATACATGTATAAAAAAACAAGATACTTCCTTTTAATCACGGTATGTATTTTTCTTGCTATGCGTTACATGATAACGTAACGGCCCATCTGAAAGATTGTAAAGGGAGAGATTTTATGTAATGAGTGCAATCTATCATTCTACAACCAATCGTGTTTTAACACGCACAAGAAGGCTCATACTTGTGTGAAGATTTGTATGTGTCGTAGATGTAATTGCATAATCATGCAGGGTTAAAACTGGATGAGACGACACGAGTGTGAAAAGTTATTCTGTTCTAAATGTTATACATACTATAAAGCGGGTGGAGAAGATCATACGTGCTGGATGAAGAGGTCGAAAAAGTCGATGCATCAAGAAATGGAATGCCGTGTATTATGACATTGAAACCTATAAAAAATTTAAATCATTCTTACTTTTTACTTATATATTGGTTATGTAGATAATCTGTGAACTCTGTTTTGATAATGAGAATGAAACATATGACAAATGTAAGAACTGTGGTCCACGAACAAGGATTTTCGAAAGAGATGGTGAAAACTCTCCTTACAAACCCTTTATAGATGAGTTAATACGAATAAGAGGATCAAGAGAAAATGTGAAAACATATGTGATGGCACATAATAATGCCAAATTTGTTGGTCAATTCATCTATGACGAGCTGCTTCAATATTTTAATCCTAATCTCTTTACTTCGAATCGAATGAAGCGAGGACGAAAAATATTTAAGATAGAGCTAGATAAGGACATAAATTTTAAAGATACACTCCTATTCATGTCTTCTTCGCTGAAAAAAAACTCCCAATAACAATGGGAATCCTCGAAATGGAAAAAAGGTTATTCTCCTTATGATTTTCTTTTCAGAGGAAACCTTGAACTATATTGGTCCGATTCCTGAAAAAAAGGTATTTTAACTATGAGAAAATGAATAATGAGGATAAATTATACTTTGACAGTAATTTTTACCCGAATTTCCATGAAAAAGAATACAATATTCGTAAAGAGTGTATTAAGTATTGCATTCGAGGTGTTTCTATCCTTTGCATGTGTGTTGAGAAGTTTAGGTGTTCCTTTATCGGAAGATTTAACATTGATCCTATGCAGTCTTGCATCACAATAGCTTCATTGTGCTACAAGGTGTATAAAGATATCTTCATATCAGACTTTCGATTGCAATTATCGACAAAAAGAAATAAAAAACTTTTTCTTATAAGGCTATACGTTGGCTTATGTTTGAAGAACATGACAAAGGCATCCCGATTTTCCATTCAAGAAACGGTGGTGAGCGAAGCCTCTCTGTTGTTGGGAGAGTAATTTTCCATGGTGGGTTTTCACCATCAGGAGGAGGAACCGTGTTTCTCTTTCATGGATGCTATTGGCATGGGTGTCAGAAAGAGGACTGTAATCTCAAACAAGATATTTCTATTGGTGGACGTGGGTCGTTGGACCGCTATTACCATATAATAGAGAGTTGTCGAATTCTCAGTAGCAAATACAAGGTTATTATTCTATGGGAGTGTGAATTTGAAACCATGATGCAAACCATTCCAGGCCGACGTGAGGCAGTTAATAGAATCTCCTCCGATGTAGTGAATGGTGTATTAATGTGGGTAGTGCACTTTTTGGCGGCAGAAGTAACCAATTTATATTATACTACCCACCAACCGTAGGTGTGAAAATCCATTACGTCGATATTTGACCCTTATATCCGTTCTGCATGAAAAACAGTCCATATCCCGTAGGATCACCTTGACGTTGCGTACCTGTGCGAGAATTTCTGTCTATTCAAGAATTCACTGAGGGTGTGAATGAGACATATTTCGGTGTCGTGAAAGTTGATGTTCTCCTTCCTAATGATCTGTATATTTTAGTGATCCGTCAATCCATAGATGGTAAACTTACTTTCATACTCTGCAGTACATGCGCTCAGCAAAACTCACACCAGTGCGATCACTCTGAAAAGCAATGTATGATTTGCGAAGTGTACACAACCTCGGAACTGAAACTTGCCCTGGAAAAGATGTATAAGATCAAGAAAATTTACGAGTTTCGGGAGTTTGAAAAGAGGGATGGTTCGTTCGCAAAGTATAAAAAAACATTTCTTCAAGAAAAAATAGAAGCCTCTAGATCTCGCGAGGCGCGATTGGAGAGAAGGACAAAATGGGATATGTGAAGAGGGTGAATCTGGCTGAGGGGATAAACATTCAAATAGACAACATCGAAAGGAATCATGGAAGGCGTTTTAGAGCAAGCTCAGTCTAAACAGGTAAGGATTTCTTCCTGCGATTAGCTTTTTTCTGCATTGATATATTACATTCAAAATGTATTTTTTATAAATATTAACACATTGAAAACGAATATGAAGTCAATAATTTCTAAAACTTGAAGGCGATGCTACTACTACTACTACTACTAATAATAATAATTATAATAATAATAAAACCCAACCCATTAATCTTTATCATATTTTATTCGTTTACAGTCTCTGGGAAGAGTTCGCTCAGAGGATTCGTGCTATGAAAACGGTTATATGTGCTTTGGACTATGATGTAATTAACTTGATCAAAAACGACGATTACATTGTGAACTCTTTGGATGTAATTGGCAATGCATGCATAGTGAAAGTGGAGAATGATGAACATGTATAAGTTTACTTCCACGTAATGAATCTTCCAATTGTAGCATTCACACCCGCCTTCTCGAATCAAGCTCTATGGCCTCTTAGACTCGTTGGGTGAACGGTTGTTGTACTGTGACACATACAGTGCCATCTTCATTGCTAGGAAAGATGGTCCACAACCTCGACTTGGAGAATTCCTAGGTGATCTCACCGATGAGATCAAAGATGTGTACGGTGCCGATGCGTATGGAGATTCATTCTGCTCTACGGGTCCCAAATCCTATTCGGTACGTATCCAAACGACGAGTGGGGTGAAGTATATACTTTGTGCTAAAGTATTAACCATTAACAGTCAGACGAAGGATATAATAACCTACCATACTATGAAACGCCTAGTTGGAGCCGATAATTATAGAGAGAATGCTGATAGTCATATCCCTGTACCATGTATGGGTTTCAGAGCCAAGGTACACGGTGGAATGAAAGAGGTCAGAGGAAAAAATGTTTTGAGAAAGACATTTCGTAAACATGTTGAACTCCCTCGGAGTTATCGAACCATACCTCTCAGTTTCAAAGGTATCTTATATGACATTTAAAAAAGTTACTATACATTGAATCCCTGTCAGCTAATATGAGCTCTTTATGTATAGATTTTTTTTAATCATTAATACTATTCTCTGATTAATATGAATAAAATAAAGATAAATAATAAACGTTATAATACCAATGTTTTAATTTGTCTACAAAATAACGCATCACATTCTCTTGATCGATCTTGTGGGTAGGAGAATTCTTTCATCCTCGCTTTTCAATCTTAGTTTTCATCGTATCACTGAGCTGATTGGAAAGGTTTTGTGTCAAATATAACTATGTTCACTACTTTCTCACCATCATTCACCATGTTAGAATGTAATATACCAAAAAAAATATCCACTCATGTACTGTGACGATCGAATAGACCTCCTACAAAGAAAAACTGATCCGTAAGGTCGTGTTTTAATTTTTCACCATTGATTAAATTTTCTAAATCAATAAACTGGAGATATTCAACTACTTCTTTTTCGTTATTGTAGATAAAAGGTGGTTGGACTGACCCACTATGCAGAAATTCAATCCGATCAAATGGGTCTTCATGAATAAGTCGACGAAGATGATCGAAGAAATCAACCGTAGATGAATAGTCCGGGCTAAATTTATAATCCGATCGACACACATCTTCGATTGCAAAATATTTTCTAAGTCTGGGTGTGATACGGTGTGGTTGGAGGATCATCTTAGAACGTGTTAAACACCGAGAGGTTTAGCGGCAAATGATTTAAAAGGTGGCAACTAGACGGACTAATTAGAGGTTTGTAAAAATTTAGGTGGAAACTCCACTGTTATGATAATACGGGAAAATACATGAAAATTCAAACCGCGTCAAATAAACCTTACCGATTTGTTAAAAAAAATGTCACTGACCTAGGATGGGGGGGGATTGGGAGGGGAACATTTTTTTGCGACAAACCAATAAATATGTGTGTATGTACGTGATTGAATGTGCTCATGAGTATGTGTGTGTGTGTGCAGATTCTGATTACTTCGAAAAGATATCACTGACCTAGGGGTGGGGGGTGCTGGGTGGGAAAAGCTGGCGAGAAACCAGTAAGGGGGGAGCGGTAGACTCGGGGTGTAAGGTCATGTGTGTGTGTGTGTGTACGTGTTTGAATATGTTCATGAGTGTACGTACTTGAATGTGCTTATGAGTGTGTGCGTGTGTGTAGACTCGGACTCCACCTTACAATACTACTGCAGGCAACGACCTAGCTTTAACTTTCATTTATAAAACACTGCAAAATCAGTTTACTCTGAAACTAAAATGCAGAGAAAGATGATGCGGAAGGAACTGACAGGCAACGTAGCCTGACCTCTTATCTTAATACGCTAGAATCGACTTGAGTCATTGTAAAAAAAGGGTGAAGCAGGTGTGTATGGCCTAGCTAGGATTGCTGAAGATGGTACTATTTTACCTCTGCTTTAAAATATATGATGAAATTTGTGATGAAATATATGATAAAATGTTCCTTTCTATATCCTCCATATCAGAGTATACTTTGCCACTTAGGTGAAGTTGTAATGACTTAAATAAATTTTTCCTTGAATAGTGAACATTTTCGTTCAAGATTTTCATTGCCACGTTGCAGGTTTCCAGTAACTGTTTGCTTATTATTGAGAAGCTCATACTAAATTCTTTCGCATCACACCAAATACGCCTTCTGCTGTTGGAGACCAGGTCTAGGAGTAGAATTTTATTTTTTTATTTGTGCAATTAAGCCATTGTCTTTTTGTGTTTAATATTGCAGTAAAGAATCCCCATTTCACTTTCCTTAAATATTCTGTCCAGAAATGGTTCAGAAGCATTTAGAGCCAATAGAGATAAAACAATATTCACACGTTGTAAAGGTTTCCTTTAGACAATATATGTGGCATACAAACATCATTTTAATGGACTTTACTTGTTTATAGGATGTTTATCTACCATTTCATGATTAGCATTTAAAATTATTGCCATTTCACTCATGTCCTAGGAGGATTGGATTCCACAAGGTCCTTAAGTGCATCAAGATTAATAGCAGCATGGCGGCCTCTACCCTCTGAAGTGACCATTCCGAAATCACCTGAAAGCAATTAACTAACTGATTTCATACACCTTTGTTATGTTTTGTTTAAAGTTAATGTCTCAATATTCCAGTTCTTGTATTCTTAAAATATGATATACCATGTGTGTTTAACTGCCGCCATCAGTAATGAAAGTTTCTTACAAAAGTAGCATAAAAAACACCTAGGCATTGCTAACTTATAAAAGGTTGAAGTACTAATACAGTTAATGAAAGGCCTAGACATTGCTAACTTATAAAAGGTCGAAACATTAATGCAGCTACTGAAATGCCTAGGCATTGTAACTTTATAAAAGGTTAAAGCATTAATGCAGCTAATGAAAGGCCTAGGCATTGCTACCCTAAAAAAGGTTGAAACATGAATACACCTTTGAAAGGCCTAGGAATTTATGATACCTTCATAAAAGGTCGCGATATTAATCCAGCTAATAAAAAGCCTAGGTATTGCTTTCTTTATCGAGCATTAATGCAGCTAATGAAAGGCCTCGGCATTGCTACCTTATAAAAGCTTAAAAAGCTTTAATACAGCTAATGAAAGACCTATGCATTGCTACCTTAAGAAAGGCTGAAACATTAATACACCTTATGAAAGGCATAGAAATTGATACCTTCATAAAATGTCACGGCATTAATACAGCTAATGAAAGGTCTAGAAATTGATACCTTCATAAAATGTCGCGGCATTAATACAGCTAATGAAAGGCCTAGAAATTGATACCTTCATAAAATGTTGCGACATTAATACAGCTAATGAAAGACCTAGGAATTGCTGCTTCATAAAAGGTCGAGGCATTAATACAGCTAATGAAAGACCTAGGTATTACCACAATTATCTTTAAACAGTTTACAGTAAACTTCAAACAATTTACGAAACTCTTAAGCAAAAAAATTCTTTTAAAGACATAAATTTCATGGAAGCCTAAGTTTATGTAGCACGAATCCTCAATTTGGCTTGTTAATTACAACGTTTTCTATTTTTCATCTCAATCTTTGAACATAAAAATATCACCGATATATAAATCAAAGATGTTAAATCGGGACGGCGAGCGGCCGATCTTCATACACGAGCCTCTTCCAAGCCAGAGCCTCTTCAAACCCAAACTCGATTTTAAAATTCTGGAAGGAATCTACCACAACAAGCTCGGGCTCGTCTGACTGGAAGATTATGGTTGGAAATGATTCAGGAGTTTCTTTAGGACACGGAACAAAGAAGCTTTTTAACAACTGTAAGTACGCGAACCCTGTAAACGACCTTCGAAATAATACAGGCCAGAATTGGGAGAAACTGCTAATTCATGTGGAAAATTATTTCTTTTATGAGGAAAGATTTTGTTGATTTTTTTTTTACATTTTGAAATGCCATACTTTGTCAAAGATCTCAAAAAATGTATAGTTATTTTTATTGGTATGTATATATGCATATATATATATATATATATATATATATATATATATATATATATATATATATATATATATATATATATATATATATATATATATATATATATATATATATTCACTAACGTAAGTTAGCGGTAAAAAACAAATATATGTATTTTATTACACAAATACAAGCTCAGGTGAATAAAAGAAATTGCATTTATACCCAAAGAATGGGACCATTGAGGTAAAATTTGGCTAATTTTGGAGAGAAGACTTTAGAAAACATTATTTCACGAGCAAGATAATTGCCCTCACACCACGATATAAATTTGTCCTTTTAAGTGACTTCTTGTCCTATTGCCAAACTTAAATGAGTCAAAAACCCCATCACACCAAAACTATATGTTTCAGCTTAATGAGTGTAGTAGGTTGAGAGCTGGTTTTGTCTTCAGGAGAGAGCGAAAAGATTATATAAATAGGCCAAACACAAAGAAACACATGAATAATAGATGCATTCTAAGCCACAAGAAAAATAAGGACGATTTAAAATTGTGGAATAACGATCCTAATTAAAACTTAAGAGTTATCAAATATTAAAATAATAGAGAATAATCGAGACAAACAAATTTTGTTCACAGAGCATCACAGACCATTCATTCATTATTATACTTCACGATTTTAAAAATATTTTCTAAGATAATTTGAAAATAAATCATCTATGAAAATATATTTTGATCATTTACAATCCCTTCATTTGTTTTACTTTTGATTCATGAGTAAATAAAATTTAAAATAAAAATATTCCTTAGGAAAAAAAAACAAATTGGAACGAGGAAAATACCGAATAGATGAAACTATTGCCATATTTGGCAACTTTCAGTGTCGCTTCTTCTGCTTTAGGCTACGACGGATCTTGAATACAAACTATTATCCCATAAATAAAATATAGACATTATTTTTAGAATGAAACTACGTGGTAATAATATTGACCCAGAGAAGGAGATTTACAACATAATTTCTATGTAAACAATCTTAGATCTGTGTATTTAAAAAAAAAGATTCCTTGAAGTTTGTTAATTCCAAACATTTTAAAATATTGGAATGAAAACGCATCCGAAACTCCTTTGACAGAGGAAAAACATGAAAGGAAAAGGCAGGGCGGGGAAAAAATTATATATATCAAAGCCAAGCGAAATAATGGCTCAATTTGCATCTAAATTTGTCATCAGCTTCCCATTACTGAGATTCGAAAACGTGAACGCATACAAAAACAAGAGAAGCTATTTTCTCGGTTACTATGGAGATCAAAGATTATATAAAGTCAGAGATTATACGGTTACTATAGCAACCCTAAATCGTATTATGGCACTTCTTTGTCGGCTTCCATATTGGTATTAAGGGCAGATTTCCCGAGGCAGATTTATCTTATCGATAAGATGTTTTCGAAAAGTTATGAATAGAGTTTGCAACTTGCCTCATTCCTCTTTCCATTAACAAGATTCGCTTTTAAAAGCGTACGTTTCCCCTCTGCATTTAGGAATTTAAAAGCTGTTAAAAATTATTAATCTCTCATTAGCCTCTGAATCCCAGATAAGAACTGCTGCCTTTCTTATTATTACTACTGTCGCTGTCCTTGCTCTTAAATTCTATTGTAATAGACTACTACTAATGAATCAATAAAGTAGTTATTAATATTAATTGTTTCCCATTTCCGCGTGGCTGTTCTTTAATTGAGCCGTGCATTCGCTCCTTCAAGCTTGGGATGAAATGTCTGACCCGTACAAGACCAATTTTGACGGATTGGACTCAAGACGAATTTGGACCACGAGTTAAATACAGGGTGGCCAAAAAGTAAGTAGAGAGGACAACAATTCGAGCATCTAACAGACTAAAAATACCTGTAAAATAAAAAAGAAATATCTACCTACGGTTAGTCACAAATGTAAATAAATGGTTTAATTATTTTTCCCAATGAGTTTGGGGGGGACCCCTCATCCCCAATTTAGCCAAGATTCTGGAATATGAGAAAAGGGGGGGGGGAAGCTACTAGACAAATGGAGTGTCAGTTTGGCACTGATGCCTTCTGCTAATGGGAGCCAGTTCGCATTTTTAGTGCCTTTGTTCTTTGAGCGAAATTTGTAGAGATGGTTATATGTTAAGCTACCCTCAACTCCCCACAGCTATTTGGGGTTCACTGGTCTTGCTAGTACTAGTTAAGGTTGTTCACTCTCTCTATTCCTTCTATTTGCTTATGTGTTCTTCTAATATTTGTTCACTGACTGAATGTATCTTCGTTAGTTACAACGACTTCTTTGCTTTTCAAAGTCCTTTTCATCCTCGATTCTACTTTTTCTTTTCTTCTTTTCCTTTTATTTTCTTCCTCTTTTCTTTTATTTTACTTCTTCTTTCTTCTTCTACTTCTTATTCGTCTTCTTCTTCCTCTTCTTCTTCTTATTATTATCATTATTATTCTATTCTCGCAAGGGAGGGTGTGAGATCTACAATGTCAACCATGCTGTGGCTGAAATCTAGAGTATCGAATGCACTCCCTTGCTCTAATAACAGCAGTTGCGTGCCCTCCAAGCCCCAATACTCGCAAGAAATCTTTCTCTTACTACATTTCCATTACTTCCTTTATAGATCTCTCGTCACAAACTATCTGCGACAGATGCCCTCGTTGGTTTTCGTTTTATATAAAAACAATTGTTTTCTTGTGCTTCAACGCGATTACAGCTCAAAATTGATTTAGTTATAAAATCACACAAAAGTGGTATACTCTACTTTGCCGAGTAGCGAAAAATACAGTAGCCAAAATTAGTCATGTCATAACTCCTCGCTAAATTTCGTTCAGTGACAATTTAATATAATATTATTTGGTGTAAGTTGGAGTGTTTGGTGTATATTTTAGGTAAATATATATTATATCGGACATTTTGCAAAAAAAATAAATTAAGTCGGTGAAACTGTCGAAACATTATGACACAGTTTTGTTTCAAAACAGTGTTGCCATTTTATCGAAATTTTGCATTTTTCCATCTTAGTTTTATCTATTTATTTATTCACTTTTTAATGATGGTTATCACAAAAATATTTGCATTAACAATTGCCTATTTTTAAGCGCTATAATTAATTCTCTAATCTAAAACCCTAGCGGCATTCATTAAGGCTATTCGAGGATTTATAAAACATATATAAATAATTATATCGTATTTAACTTACTTTTGTCCGTAACATTTTGAAAAATGTGACATGAGTAATTTGAGCAACTAAAGTCAGTTAATACGTTGAACAATCGAACTGACGAATATTTTTCAAATGTAAACATCACTTATTGAGACACACAGAATGGTCTTTGACGATCTTCAGTCTGTAGCTTTCTAATTGTTCTTTTTGTCTTTGTTCCGTTGCAATTGGAGATGCCTCCTCATTGCGGGTTGTCTACTAGAATGCAGATTGCAACTCGCGTTGCCACCCAAGATCCCCATATCCAGTTTGACCGTCACTAAAACTCCAGTAGGATATGCATGTGTCTATAATGTGGTTCTCTGCTAACCTTATTTGCATTCTCGCTGCGAAACCATCACTATCTTTTGTATCTTTCTTATCACGATTAAACTTTGAACATTTAATGGCGCGTCTCCCGTTTCTTTCTTGGTTCGCTCTCGCCGGTGACCTCCCGCTTGGGTTAACACCCGAGGCATTACAATAAATTTCATACCAAATCATGTTCTACACACCTCTTAAAATTGTCTTTGCTTAATTTTGAACGTGAAAACACTACATGAACTCTCGTACAGCCATAATGAACAGCGCGCGGGTTCCTTTTAAAAGGAAAAATGGCTTGAAGGAACCGGGAGCGCGGGGGGAGGGGGGGGGGATCTAATAGATAGTATCCACATTTGTGTACAATACCAACCCGGTGACGCGTCTAATAATAATTTGATATACAAATTGAAACCAACGATGGTTTTATTTATGGAACGTTAGCGAAATGGTAAAATAAGAAGTTAAAATTAGGAAGAGACTTCTTGAGACATAAAAAAAACACGTGGCGATGTATATAAGTAACGAGGGTAATTTTAATCTGATAGAAATAATGAAGGAAATTATAAAAAAAAATGTGAAGGGAAGATATGGATAAATAGAAACAGGAGGAAGAGAAAAAAGACAGACAAAGACTGCAACAGCAGAGCTTATCACCCCCCACAGGAAAGCTTTAAACCGTCCATTTAAACTACCCCTTTAAACCATTCACTCAAAAACATTTATTTAAACCATTCATTTAAACCATCCATTTAAACCATTTCTATAAAAATGAAGACTGTGAATTAAAGCATATATTAAAACAACTCTCTTAAACAGAGTTGTTATTTCCTTGTCTTTTCTAGGCCTGTAAAAGCTATTTCGTTTGCTTTCTTTAATCCCGGAGAGTCGGATGACCTAGGCCCACCCGACAAATTTTATGAACATTAAAATGAAGCAAATAATACAGCAACTACAGAAACAAGGACTAGCAAAAACTTAAGGTACGCTAAAGGTTAGTCCACTTACAGAAGATGTTAACTACCACTTTGTAACGTTAGTGTATCATGCTTTTTTTTACATGCTGTTTTTTTTTAACTATTTCAACTCTACGGTTTTCACTTATCTACAGTGTTCCCTTTATATAGGGTCTTTCAACAAGGACACTCGAGCTTTGTCAGGTGATAGTGGCCATGTTGTTAAAGCGACATCTGGCAACCTCACTGTAAACTGTTCAGTACTACTTGGCAAGTCACGATGGAAGGTTATAGCGTTGAACATCGTGTACAAATCATAAAATGTTGTTATCAAAATCAGTGCTCCGTTCGACAAACGTTCCGCGCATTACGTGATTTCTATCCTCGCCACAATTGTCCTGCTGAGTCCACTGTTCGACGATTGGTGGCCAAATTCGAGGCAAAAGGGTCGATCAACAATCAGCCAACACCCGTACGTCGCCGAAACGCAAGGTCTGCTGAAAACATCGCTGCCGTAAATGAGAGTGTACGGGAAAATTCGAGGCAGTCAATTTCTCGTCGTTCACAAGAACTTGGCCTTTCTGCGACTTCAGTTTGGTGAATTATGCGTGGGGACTTGGGTCTGCAGGAACTTACCCAGGAACTTAAGGTAAACGACTATAGACAACGCCGTGTGTTCGCTGATTGGGCTCTAGAGCAGTTGGAAGTTGCCCCAAATTTCCCCCCAAAATTATCCTGAGCGACGAGGCTTATTTTGGGATGAATAGATTTGTGAACAAGCAAAATTATCGGATTTGGGACGAAAACAATCCACATGAAATACACCAACACCAATTGCATCCCAACAAAGTCACTGTTTGGTGCGGATTTTCGTCTAACGGAATCATCGGTCCGTATTTTTTTGAGAACGAAGATGGGATTGCCATAACCGTCAACAGCGAAACCTACAGATCGATGATAAGCAACTTCTTGTAGCCTCAACTGGATTATAGAGATACTGACGACATGTGGTTCCAACAGGACGGCGCTATGTGCCACATTGCGCACGCCACGATAGACATTTTGCACCAGCGATTTCAGGGCAGGGTCATCTCGCGCGGCGGCGACGTCAAGTGGCCACCGAGATCATGCGATTTAACGCCATTAGACTATTTTCTTTGGGGCTACCTTAAATCGCAGGTCTATGCGAATAATCAACAAACAGTTGATGTCCTCAAAGTCAACATAACGAACGCCATCCAGCAAATTCAGCCAGATTTATGTGACAAAGTCATCGAAAGTTGGGCCTCCCGGAAACGTTTCACCAAGCGAAGCACGGCGGACATTTGAATGACGTCCTATTCCACACTTAATGCCATAAAATGTAATTTAAATTTAGAATCAATTAAGTGCAAATATCACACATAACTTGTTTTATTTACATTTAAAAATCGAGCGACCTTATTGAAAGACCCTTTATATATTTTTTACATGATTTTTAAAAAATATTTCTATTCTACTGTACACACTTATCTACATGTGTACCATTTAGCCTTTCTTTACTTGCCTTTTCTAAATGAGGGCTGGCTTTGTCCTTATTTTCAGAGATTTAGAGGGTTATCAACCAACCCCAGGACACTTCTGGCCTGGTCTCTCCTAGTTGCAACTTGTAAGGAAGGGCTAGGGAGCACTTCAGAGGCATTCGCGGCTTCACGCGCGCCCTCTCGACCCCATCAATTAGGGTTGATAAGGTTCGTTATATCAATCTTTTATTTATTCCAAATTTTTATAATTCATTATTTTTATTCTTGTTTTACTTTTTATTTCTTCATCTGTCTTTCTTCCTCAAATTCTTCCCAACGACTGCCTAGACCCGACTACGGGTGAAAGAGGGTGTTACTCATCTTGGAAAGAAACAACCTCTCGCTGCGCTCCTCCTGAACCACCCACCCGCATATGAGAGTCTCAGCTGTAGCTTGGAAAGCCGACTTGCAGCTGGCGGAGATTGCGTGCCCTTCACGCCCCAACGCTTAATTGCAGAGATTGTAAGAAAATTGAGAGTTGCTAGCCCTACCGGTGATAAGCGCACCAAATAGTTTCCTCTTTATACTATTCAGGTTATATCCTTGTACTCACATTCACTTCCTCCAAATTCACCACTTTCTTTGCCCCCCAACCTCACAACTAACCTGCCGATGATGCAATCGATGGTTTTTGAATGCTAGTTCAAACTAAATTACAACAGGGGGCTAGGGAGGGGGTGATTTCATCGCAATAGATGTATGTTCAAGAGAATTAATGTAGTGCTTAGTGCGGCAAGTAGTCTCGTCATTTGGTTCCTCGGGTTATGACCCTTCAATACAGATTCATTTCTACTAACTTCACATTTTTTACCAATAAAATAATTTAAAATGGTTTAGGAAAATGAGTGTTGCATCTGTAGTGTTATGGTAGTCGGTTTGAGAGAATGAATGGAGTAACAGTCGTATTCTAGTAACCCGTTTGAGAGAATGAGTGGTGTATCTATAGTGCTACTGCAGCAGGCTTGGAAGAAGGAGTAGCGTATTTTTTAATGCTTTGTAAGTTGGATTTTAGAGACAAAGGGCGCATCCTTTGTCCTCTCGAAATTGTTTAAGAGAATGAATGTGCATCTCTACTGCTCTGGCTATTGGCTTTTGTGTGTGATTGATGGAACTCTGGCGCCCTGGAAACTGTTCTCTAATAATGAGCGGTGCATCTGCAGTGTCAAAAAATTGCTTTGAAGAATGAGTGGTGCATCCCAACCGGAAATAGGGTGATTGTGTGAAATAGTTACATTTCGTTCCACAAGTTTATTTTTCAAACATACATTCCCCATGAAGGATTTGACAATCAGTACAGGCAGATGGTGATGAACAGACAGAAAACATAAAGTTGAAATCAGAGTGAGGGGGTGGACCATTAATTTATAGACTCAAGTGAATCTTAAATGATGGTTTTAAGGATTTACAAGGATTCATAGGTACTTCACCATGCCACGACAAGAAGGGACGTGATAGCTTGCCATTCTACGACGGAAAGTTGAAGGAAAAGGTTCTGTAAAATTAAATGCTGTTCCCATCTTACCGCTTTCGTGAACTAATGTGTATGGTGTAGCAAATGGGGAGAGAAAAAGAAAGAAAGGACTCACTGAGAATAGAAGTATATCAAAAGCCCTTCGGTCCATTACTAGGATGTGCTGGTGTCGTATCTACTCTAATTCGTGCAGTACTTTGTCTAGCCCAGACTTGAACTGTAGAGCTGATGAACTGTTCAGCACCTCCGCTGAAAGATGGTTCGATCTGTCGCAGATCTTGTACGAGAAAAGGTTCCCACAAACGCTAATCCTAAATTGGAGTAGATCTAACTTATAACTGTGGTTGCGCTTGTGATTCTTGTTCAAGGTGAACAACTTCCTGTAGTCCATGTTTTCAACTCCCCCTATAATTTTATCAGTTGCAATGAGCTGGCTACGTATATGGTGCGTATATATATATATATATATATATATATATATATATATATATATATATATATATATATATATATATATATATAAAGAACAGCCCCAATTATTGTAGCATGCGATGGTATCCTTTGTGTCTAAGGGACAGGATTAATTTGGTGTCCTTGGCTTGAACTCTTTCTAGCTGTGCAATGTCCTTACGCATTGTTGGTGACCAGAATTGTACAACATACTCAAGGTTCAGCCGGACTAGAGAGTTGTACAGGGTAGGCACAATCTTCTCGTTCTGGAAACGAAATTGTCTCTGGGCCCTTTTCTATACCTCAGCGTACTGCTTTGAGAACTTCAGGTCGCAGCTGATTTGCACGCCTAAATCTTTCTCCAGTTCGGTCTCTTGTCTATATCGTTGATGTAGACAATGAACTGCAGTGGGCCGAACACGGATCCCTGGGGTGCCCCGCTACTCACGGAGGCCCAGCTCGAGGCTGCACTTCTGACCTTCACTTGCTGCCTCCGGTCCGTCAACCTGTTCTAAATTCAGTCAGCCTCTTTCCCGGCAATGCAAACAGCGCGGACTTCACTCATTAACATGCATTGAGGTACCTAATCAAAAGCCTTTTGAAAGTCTAGGTATAAGATCTCTACACCCCGAAAACACGATTTTACTTACTCGATATATTATGGAAGAATTCTAGTAGATTTGTGAGACACGATCGATTTCTATGAAACTCTTGCTGAGAATTTAACATCAGGTTGTGAGATTCCAAATGCACAACTATGTCAGCTGAGAGTATTATCTTTAGCAGTTTACTTACGATGGACGTCACACTAATACGACAGTAATTTCCAAGTCTTCTGAGTTCCATTTTTAAAGATGGATGTCACGTCCACCACCCTCCAGTCCCTTGACACCTGTATCGTTTAAAGCAAATCATTTAAAGGTCGCAGCAAGGTAAGGCGCAACCTCACCACTGACCTCACGAATCATTCTGGGAAGGAAGCCATCTGGACCAGGAGAATAATACAGGTTTAGATTCCCTAACCTAACCCCAGTTTATCGCTCTCTACAACTATTTCATATAGGTTGTTCCCTTCTTCAAGATGTACCTCCATCCTTGGAGCGGGACCGTCTACTTCCCTAGTGAACACGGAAGCGAAGTGGTCATTCAACATGCTGGAAATGTCCGGATCTGACTTCCGCAATACACCATCGTCGTTTCTCAGGGGACCTATCCGATGGTGAACCGGTCTGTAGTTGTCAACATGCAGTAAGAATTCTTTCGAGTTTATTTGCAGAGGAGCGCGACCCGAAGTTCCTCACCAAGTTTAGCTCGGCACCCCAGTGTTTTCACTTTTCTATAATTTTTTCTCTACTAGGCAATGTATTCGCCACCATCTTTAGCTTTCCAATTGCTGTAGGCCAGTTTTCTATTACGAAGCTCGATGCTATGTCGTGATTTAACCACTTCAGTTGGGTTGTTTTTCGCTTACCTTTTTTTTCTTAACGAACTTAAACTGTTTGGCCAAAATGTGACTCTTAAAATACAGCCAGTTAGCCGTGGTTCATGGCCGACCTCAGGTTACAGCAGAACTATCTCTCCCCGAAAGTCACCAAAGTTTCCTTCGCGATAATTGGGTTTATAGGCAGCTATCCAACCGCGCATGTTGCAGGGAGCGTGAATGAAAAACGTTATTTCTCGTTGATATCTCCCGCTCTAACACTCGCCCATGTCGTCCTCGGTTGGTGAACACCAAGCCAAACAAATTCTCAAATAGTTATTGCCAGTGAAGCCGAGGACTTACCTATCTTCCCTATAGCCTAATTTATCTCCCCAGTCAATCACTCAGCAGTTAAAGCCACCCATGATCAAACTCAGGCGAATGTTCAGCATCCCGACTAGCTTAGCGCACAGGTTCGATTCTGACTCATCTGACTAAATTTGTAGCCCGTACACAACGACCAACCGATACAAAGACCAACCTTGTCTTTGGTAAATCCATCGCTATCGATGATGACAGATGACCTCTTGAGAGCATCAACCTGCATTAGGTTTAAACGGGCAGGAATGTTTGCAGTTTCGGACCCGTATCTTGACCGAGGGGAGAAGAACCCTGGTGGCAGGAGAGGCTCGAGACGACCAGGCTTCATCTTGGGAGCTGCCGAGACACCGGTCCGTTGGTGCTCTTCTATAGGCACTCCCGATTCTGGTTTGTGATCAAGGTATCCTTTCTCTAGCCTTTTCCTAAAAAGGCAGAACCTACAAAACAGCGGGGGTGACCGGGGGGAGGGGCAGTGGTTGGTAGGCGCCAGGGCGTGTCCACACACCGGTGAGCCTGTACTTTATTATTAAGTACCTGCTTTGCTTGCCTTTTCGCTTGCAGATTCAGTCTACCACATTAAGGCAATTTCTGACGTATATCATATCTCCGCCGCCTTCTCGACATTGTCGATCACGATGGAACATCGCATAGCCGGAGATCACAAACTCACCTTCGAAGTCTCGAGTCTTGGTATGAAGCCAATCTTTCACGATGTCCACAATATATATGCGAGTCTCACCAGCTAACACGGCCACAAGTTCTCCCCACTTGTTCCGTATCGACCTAGCGTTAAAGAATAGGACTATAAGGGAACGCGGGCTATTCCGCACGTTACCTACCCATATTCGTTTCCTTTCATTTCGTTATGTGCGTTGTCCTTGAAGAGAGTTCACCCCATGGGCTCTCGGATTCACTTCGGCGGTAGATGGCTCTGTACTCTAAGGGAAACGAGGAACAGTGGGTTCACTGGACCACGTAATCCACCCACTTACATCCCCATACGGCACAGTAGGCATCGTCTCAGCGGCAGGCGATCTCGACTTGACCGCCAGTCGCAAAGGAGCGCTCGCATTGTTACGTTTCGTGTTTCCATCCTTTATTGGATGGTCTCGTTTCCTTCCCCGAGTGTCTGATCAACAAGAACCGTGACGCCCTCAGCAACCAGAAGTCGTTCTGATCGATTAAGTTAGCTAAAGTCTTTTTACCTCTATTGTTGAGGTGGATCTCATCCTCCGCGTATAAATCGTCGCGTCCAAAGAATCGGCCGAACGGGTCCAGAGATTTTACTCGTGTTAAGGCAAGGGGTGTCCTAAACCGCCCATTAATACCCACAAGTTTGCTAAATGCATACTCACTAGTGAAGCTATGGTTAATATATTTACCAACAAGCACTTATCGGTCTTTGGGCGAAGATTAACTGCAGATGTCATCGTTCTCATCAGGATGCTCTCAGTGTGTCCAACCTCTCCTCCTCTGAGGAAGAGATTGTTTCCACTCACTATCGAGACTAGGACGGAGTTCCTGCAGAAGATGCTTATCTTCTCCACCTTCTTTTCAAGTGCCTCATTGCCTGGCCCCTAAAGCATTGGACCTCCCAACAGTAGCCTTGGCCGTCACCGAGGTGGTTCTCCAGGTGTCGAATCTGTGGGTATCCCACCAATAACATTGCACATCACCTGTCGAGAGGAAAACAAAGCGATTTAAGGTCGTCCCTGGATCCTCGATGACTCAGGAGGCCACTTTCTTCTTCTTTACCCTCCGGAACTCCTTTTCGGGTCTCCCACCCTTATTCTCCCTCTGTGTTTCCAACTGATGCGTCCGACTCGCTCATACCAGCCACCTCCGTGTTGCCTATAGTTTGCCCTTTTACAGCTGCTATCTTCCCCTGTTCTTTACTCCTCTCTTTCTTCCTCTTAGACTTATTTTCTTCGGGAGGATGGCCAAAGGTTTGAACTTGGCTGTCGGCAACTGCACTCTCAACATCGACAGGGTCTCCGCTTCCGGCAGTGTGAGACCACATTTAGGCTACGCCCAACAGCCTGATGTTCACTTCGGGAACAAGTGATGACGCCGCAACGTCAGCATAGCTCCGATGGGCACTGCAGTGTTTTCCTCTGCACCCTCCCTTTGTAGCCCTTAGGGAATATTTATGGTGAACGGCAGCCGGGCGTGAGTCTCTCACCTCATTTTCCGAAAAGTTAGAGCTTTGGCCCGTTTTCCCTTTACCCCCCCCCCGCCTGCAGAAGCTTTATCACCGCTTCTATTCTCCCTAGGTCCCTTGGCACAAACTCCTCCTAGCACAGAGCCAGTCGGCTTAGTCCCTCTATCCCTATCTAATACAGCGCCCATTCCTCTCGCACTTACCTCACACCGCCATACTTGCTGTTCCTGAAATGGAGCTGAAGCACCTTTGAATGTTTCCCAGCTTCCTCTCAGAGGTCACTAATTTGATTTCTCAGCAACGACAACTCTGGGAGGCAATTTTCTTTTAGCTGACTAAAGTAGTTCATCACTAGGCGCAATTCGCAGAGGTGACGTACTTTCGCTTTCCTCATCTTCCTCCCCATTCTCACTTGAACTTCACAATACTCTCGTGAGTGATACCCTTGAAGTTTTCTTCCTTGTGTACTATCCACCAGCGAGTGCCGTCGCACCGATGACAGGTGGTTTTTAGCTGTTGGACAGCTGGTCTTTTGTGTTCTATCACCTAAGGGAGCAAGGAGAATTGACTAAATAGAATAGTTTATAAGGAAGACCAAAATAAGGTATACTGAATAGGACGAAAGAGGAGCCGAACAAAGTAGAATGTAAGAATTTAGTGCCGTAAAAATAAGAACGTAGGAGAATAAAGGGAAACAAATGCAAAAAGTGGACTAAGTGATTTTCTAACGAAATTTTTTTCTGAAAGACGAAAGAAAAAGAAGAACGAAGGAGAGAAAAGGAGAACTAATGTAAAAAATGGACTCGGAAAAATGAAGAAAGAAGGAAAATGAAGGAGAACTTAAGTGAGGCGGGATAAAAGAAGAAGAAGACTAAAGGAGAATAAATGCAAAAAGTGCGCTAGAAAATTAGATGTACGGTAAAGGAGTTTAAAAAAACAAGGATAATAATGACAAGCAAAATGGTTTAAAGAACAAGGAGAATAATGAGCAAGTGGAATAAAGACCAAGGAGAAGAAAGAATAAAATATAAAAGAGTGCACTACGAGTGGACGATGGAGGGATAGAATGGCGTGTAGAAAAGTAAAGTGGTAGAATTAAGGTAAGTTAAAAATTGGGAAAATGAATGTAAAGGAATATGATGGAATAGAGATATGAGAAGAAGGAAAGATAATGTGATGATATTTGTTTGAAATGCTTATTAGATATTTGTGAAGCAAACGGTAATTTATTGATAGGCGTAAAACAAAAGTTGTAGGCAAAGAGGAAAGGAATAATATGCAATAGGGATAGTATAGAAAGGCAAAAACACAGGGAAAGTGTATACAATGGCAAATAAACGATTGATGGTATTATATTACAATTAAAGAATTTTTTTAGCAGAGAAAGAGAAACACACAGAGAAATTAGAAAGAGAGAGAGAGAGAGAGAGACGAACAGATTGAGACAGAGAAGGAGAGAGATTGAGAGAGAAGGACAGAGAGACATACAAAGAAAGAGGGAAGAGAGAGACAGAGACAGAGAGAGATAGAGAGACTGAGACAGATAAATATAGAAAAAGTCACAAGGAATAGTAGTACCTCAAAGGACATTGCTGTCCATACCGTGGAGGTACTATTTTGGGAAGGCCCTAACCTATAGCTTAAGAGAAAGCGTAGCACAGATGAAGGCTCTCCACGCTCACCTCTCCCAACCGCTTATGCGGCTACAGAAAGCGGAACAGATACCTGAATGTGCTGAAAAAAGAAACAATTAGTAAATTTTGATAGAAAAGTTGAAACCTATCTACTTGATTCTACACTATACAGATGCTATATTCTATATCAATGTGGTACCATCTAGGTCAAGTCTTGGATTATCTCATCAAGTCGAGATTTGACTGTTCGCCCGACGAGCTGTTCATTACTTCTGGCGGTAGACGGTTCCACGTTCCGCAAATCTTGTACGAAAAGAAGTTGCCGCAAATGCTCGTAGTATGGAATTGCGGTAATTCCAATTTGTAACCATGGTTACGTGGAGCATTTGCGTTCGAGGTGAACAGCCCCTTGGGATCTACGGTTTCAACTCGTATTATCTTAAAAGTTTTAATCAGACAGAGAGAGAGAGAGAGAGAGAGAGAGAGAGAGAGAGGAGGGGGGGAGGGGGGAAGAAAAATGAGACGCGGGTTATTCTGTACAGGACCGAACATCGCAATAAACAGCTGCCGACACAGGCTTGTGTGACTTGCCGATATAATGGGATCGGCTGCCTGCTGAGATGTCCCGGCCGATAGGCGAAGAATCGACATCCCCTATCGACGCTCGGAATCGCTCAGGCTCTGCTGCTGATAAAATCGCCTCTGATTAGCGCTCGCTCTCAAACCGATTTTCACCGATTCGATAAAACCCGCTTCACTCCGCCTCTAATATTCAATTCATTCAAGAAATGTTAACACTTGCATCACTATTCTTTAATGGCACCGCCCAACCAACCACACTTTCATGTTCACCTACTTCCCTCATTCTGTAATTTGACTCTCTTTTCATTTTAAATTTCCGATAAAAAGCGAACCATACCAAGAATAACAAACAAAAAACAAGAAAAGAAACAAAATCAAGGAGACGGAAGCACCCTCCGGCATCGGGGAAGGGCCGCCTTCTCCTTGCGCAGGAGTATGCGACCAACATCGAAGGGAGTAAATTAAAATGGAGGAGGCCAATTTTGTGTTATTGTTTTTCTATCTCTATTGAATTTTTCTTCATGGTCGTCTCCAGGTCTTTTGCCTTTGTTATTTTCTCATCGCATTTGACCTTTTTGCTTTCCATCTTCTCCTTTGATCTTTTCGTCACCTCAATTCGGGGGTTCTCTGGGGTTGTCTCCCCTCAAAATTGAGACCGAAGAGATCTTTCGGTGGGGGAAGGGGTCTAAATGTTCTGAAATGTATCCTTCTGAGACCCATATCAATCTTGAGAGCAAAATATATGGCATTGTAGGAGTGTTGAATCTTTCGCAATAGATCTCCCTTACTCACTCCACTTTTTATTGAAACTTCTTCATAGATCTAACTCAATCACCCCTTTAATTCGGCATTTTTAATAGAAGTCTCTCACTCAATCCGATTCCATTCGACCTTCTTCAGAGATCTCTTACTCAATCACCCCACCTGAATTCGGCATTTTCAATAGATCTCCCTCACTCACTCCCACTTTATTCGACCTTCTTCATAGGTTTTAATCAATCACTCCCCAATAACTCAACAGGGGCATCGCCGAAATAAATTGTGATGGGAGATCCACTAGGGAAGTAGTGAACCTAAAGTGAAAATGTGTAGAAGAAATAGAGTTGGGGCATGAAGGGCACGTTTTCCTCCAGATTTCAGCTAAAGTATGACCATGCTACACCTGACATAACCTTGCGGGGTTAGGTGCCTCTTTACGCGGGCAGAGAGCAAGAGAGAGAGAGAGAGAGAGAGAGAGAGAGAGAGAGATAGAGAGAGAGAGGGAGAGGGAGAGTTGCGAGCTCACTCTCGTCCCACCCCTGAATCACCCTCTCAAAAGCAGACACTATGCCATGGGGGGGGGGGAAGTTACCACCTCCTTTCGTATCCGGGACCTGAATGCAGAAGAGGACAAATTGCTGCGTGGGTTAAAGAGTGCCGTTATCAACGCAGTGTCCTTGCAGACCACAGGGGCAAATAGGGGTCAAGTGGTTGTCCAAGTGAGTAAATCACCGTCTTATCTGTTTTCCTCTCCTCAAAATATGGCATTCCGCAACTTTGTGCTGCTTGAAAGCGGATGCAAGCAAAGGCAACCAAATTTATACTGAAGAATGCAGAATGCACGCAAAATACAACAGATGTAAGCACGCATAAATTAGCGTGATGTTTACATATACTAGACCAGGGATGGGCAAACTTATGAGGCAGAGGGGCACTTTTCGACTTTCCTGAAGTATCGAGAGCCACATTTTTGCGTTCAAGTTAAAAAAAAAATTCGTAATTATTTTTTTTTTAATTAGCAAAACTTTATGCCGCAACTCAGATATTATTATGGTGTTCTTTCAGTGAGATTGATGTAGTTGCTTTTGAGTGGCTGCAAGCAGCTTTTAGTCAGGCTCTTTAGTAGGTTTGATCGTGGAAAATACCTGTTCATAAATATAAGTTAAGATAAAGTTAATTAACAGTTTATAAGGAAATCCTTTAACCGTGAAACTTTCTCATAATTCAGTGAGGCCGTTCATCCAAATACTATAAAAATCACTTGGAATTTCAATCACTTTATTATTTGATTTTAGGTCTTTGATTCTCAACAATCACGGGCCATATTTTAAGCATCGGTGGGGCCCACGTTTAGCCCGTGACCCGGACTTTGCACACCCTTGATCATGGTATAATCTCTAAAGGGTGTACATGTGTACATATTTCTAAAGATTAGGATCAGTTTGTGAGTGGGGCTAGAGCCCTTTGAGGGATTTAACCATGACAATCATCCTTGGAATCCTTGGAGTTCTTTTACCCACCAATCTATCCACATCTGACATACCATCCTTCCCTAGCCTATGACTCTGATCATGCCGGGCTGTAGCTATAAAATTGATATATTTAATTTCTTCATCTAAGACAGTTTTCCATAACAAAGTGGTCGGTTTGCATCAACGCCACAAATGTACTCGTCTCACGAGCACAAAGCAATCAATAATATTTAGTTATAGCAAAAACCAACAAGTACATCTAAACCTGAACTTTAGCGAAAGGAGGATCGTAAGAATGCGGTAAAATTAGGTTGAGTAAAAATGTTTGCAATGTGGACGACTCGACTTTTCCGAAGAGGAGATTACTCGGGGTAACGAAGGCAGGTCCCCGTTTCAAGAGCCGCCAAGTTCAGGGTCCTGATTTCTTCGTCTTGATCCCATTCCCTTGACTGTGGTCGCTTCTTTCACACCGGGCGCTACAAATATAGCAAATATCAATTCTGTACACTATAATTCCATACTATAATTCCATACTATAATTCTATACTATAATTCCTTACTATATAAACCTAATTATATAATCTCTAACGATATAATTCCCTTCTATAACTCTTTACCATATAATTACCTACTATAATCCCGAACTATGTAATTCCTTGCTATAACTCTTTATTATAGAATTCCTTACTATAATCCCTAACTATATAATTCTTACTATAATTCCTTACTCTAATCTCTAACTATACAATCCTTTGTTATAATTCCTTACTATAATGCCTAAATATATAAGTCTTTACTATAATTTCTATCTATGTAATTCCTTGCTATAATTCCTTATTATAATCCCTAACTATACAAGTCCTTGCTATAATTCCTTTCTATAATTCCTTGCTATTATTCTCTACTATAATTCCTAATATATAACTCCTTCTATTATTTATTACCATACTTCCTTACTATATCATTGCCTGCTATAAATCCTTATTATAATCCCTAACTATATAAGTCCTTGCTATAATTCCTTCCTGTAATTCCTTGCTATTATTCCCTACTATAATTTCTTGCTATTATTCCCTACTATAATTCCTAATATATAATTCCTTCTCTTATTCATCACCATACTTCCTTACTATAATCCCTAACTATATAAGTCCACGCTATAATTCCTTCCTATAATCCTTGCAATTATTCGCTACTATAGTTCCTAATATATAATTCCTTCTATTATTCATTACCATACTTCCTTGCTATAAATCCTTATTATAATCCCTAACTATATAAGTCCTTGCTATAATTCCTTCCTATAATTCCTTGCTATTATTCCCTACTATAATTTCTTGCTATTATTCCCTACTATAATTCCTAATATATAATTCCTTCTCTTATTCATCACCATACTTCCTTACTATAATCCCTAACTATATAAGTCCACGCTATAATTCCTTCCTATAATCCTTGCAATTATTCGCTACTATAGTTCCTAATATATAATTCCTTCTATTATTCATTACCATACTTCCTTGCTATAAATCCTTATTATAATCCCTAACTATATAAGTCCTTGTTATAATTCCTTCCTATAATTCCTTGCTATTATTCCTTACAATAATTCGTTAGTATATAATTTCTTGCTATATAATACACGTAATTCAGAACAAAGCCGTACGTCATACTTATACATTCGGATTTAATCGATTTATCAATTATGTTTATTAATTTACATTTATTCACTTTATATTCTTGAATATATAATCTTACTTAATTATAATGTTTACGATTTGTACATTATTTATTATTCATTTCTAAGTTATACTATTTTCATTAATTTATAATTTGGTCACATTGAATTTTTATGTGATTTTTAATTAATTTAGATTTTTCAATTATTTATAATTTTGTTGATTTATAATTTCATTATTTTTAGTTGATTTATATTATATTATTTTGAATTAATTTATAATTAAGCCACAATCGTTTGCAATAGCAAATCCATCATAAAATAGGCCCGTCAAATGAAGGCTATGATTTATATGTGAGATTAAATTAATTCTCTCTCCTGGATTACATTAATCTAATTTGAGTACAAATGAGACATCAATTTTCATTGATGCGATCAAATTAAATCATAATTCAATCATAATCAAAGTTATGTTTATAAATTAATTATTAAAGTTTCGTTAACTTTAATTACTTTCATAATTAGGTAATTTTTGGTATTCTTTTCTTCCCCTGTTTGTCACCTATGACTGTACAAATTGCCGTGTGTGCATGTACCCCTTCCTTCCACTCTTTTGGTTTACAGGTGTAAGGTGACTGCACCCATTCCAGGGCCGGATCGATCCCCTATCGATATCGTAGTGAACTCACCCACGGGCAAATGATGATCTCAATTTTCTTGCAGATAAAAGTATTTGTTTACAATTGATTCTACGTCATTCACTCATCATAACCTTCACCCCCTACCTCTATTTATCTTCCATGTATCCCCTTTACACACACACACACACACACACACACTCTCTTTTTCTTTCTCTCTCTCTCTCTCTCTCTCTCTCTCTCTCTCTCTATATATATATATATATATATATATATATATATATATATATATATATATATATATATATATATATATTAAGAAGGGGATTTTTTTGAGTATTTGAATAATAATTTCATCTTAGTTTGGTTATGCCTCATGTTTTTTTATCAAAGTTATTTCTAATAATTCTTTTATAATATCAAAAAACAAAATGGTGAAGTTCAGAAATAAATATAAGTATCGAAATTTTGTGAATTTTTTAATACCCAAAGAATTACAAATGGTTAAGTTCAAAAAATTTATAAATCTTCTTCTATAATTATATTTTAGCAACGTGATATTTTGAAAGGGGGGAAATTTAGTTTAGAGTTCCTTTTTAAAATTATTATAATTTGCGAAGTTCAGAAAATTTATAAAAATTTAACCATGCTGCTTTTTTTTAGATTTTAAATTTTAATCTTAGTAGCG
Organism: Ceratothoa steindachneri; assembly: GCA_963969495.1. Taxonomy (NCBI): domain Eukaryota; kingdom Metazoa; phylum Arthropoda; class Malacostraca; order Isopoda; family Cymothoidae; genus Ceratothoa; species Ceratothoa steindachneri. The sequence continues at coordinate 142,359,916 of OZ018331.1, read as the reverse complement.
AAGCGCAAGCCTCCCCCCGTAGGGGGGAGTTGCGAAGCCATTACCTGGTATATATTTATATATATATATATATATATATATATATATATATATATATATATATATATATATATATATATATATATATATATATATGCACTTGTGTCGGGGAAGGGCGTTCTTTATTTTATCTTGTTTGATTTTTTCCAAGGATTTCAGGTGTGTCATCGTTGTAATGCTGTAGAGTTTCTTTCATTTTCCTCGTACTTCTCTCCCTTTTTTTGTGCCTTTTCCACCGGGATACAAACCATTGAGTTAGCTACTTAATAGAAACCTATCAGAATTGATGGCTTACTACTATCAATATTACCACGCGAATAGTAATTTCGAATAGATTTACCACGTGACTGCAATAATAAACAAATAAAGCAAATATAAATATCGAACTTAATATTATAATTTTAGTTGAGATTTTAGATATATATTTGGATCTTTCTACTTAAAATTTAATTGCCAGAATGCTTTTATTCTACCAGCGTACTAGCACTATAAAATTGACTAGATGGTTAGATGAGTATATAAGGTAGATTAGTATTACAAATTCTCAAGCAGGCCCTAATACACCTATAGTGACATACATGCGTACACACTTCGTGTGTAAGTGTGTCTATAATTGAATAAGTGCGTCTGAGCAAACAGATAAGCATCTGGGACGGGAAAGGGCGTCTTGGAAGGCGAGCGTCGTATGAATTACGGCGTTCCCAAAATCCTGGCTCAGACAGGCGGAAAGAACCAGGGACCCGTCTTAATCTCGACTCTGAATCCGCCACCACACACCCCCACACTTCCCCACTTTTTCCATTTCACGCCCCAAAACGAAGGTTGGTACAGTGGTTCTTATTTGAGGGAGGTCTGCAAAAACGTTGGGATTCCCTCTGCTCCGATCGTTGAGGTGAGACCCTTAGAATGAAGGAATCCTGTCATTTCCGCGTTGTTTATTAATCCCCAATTTTATCTCTGTCTTTCTCCTTTTTTATTTGTCAATTGAGCGAGAATCCTTTGTTAGATGCTTTTCCCAACGAAAGAACATCCTTCATTACCAAATTTCCACCTCTTAAGATGTCATTCAGGATGGATCTTTGCAATGGATAACAATGAAAGTTTAAAAATCAGTTCAAGTGACCTCAAAATGGGTGTAACTGAATTAGGGTTATCGATTTAATCTGTAGAGGTGAAAGAAATTGCTCGATATTTTTGTGATTTTATTACACATAAAACAAATATGAATAAGATTATGTAGTTAACGGGTGTCTTGGATTAAAAGTTAATTACTTAGCAAAGAGAAATATTTGCTGTGACATAAGCTGTCTAGAAGGATGAAGTACAAAATGAATGAATAAAAAGACAAAATAATTAGAGATAATAGCAGTAGATTTGCATGACGCCATACACATTATGTTTACATGAGATTGACAGTCATAAAATCTTGTGCGGTTTGCCGGTAGGCCAGAGGTTTACCGATAAGAAATGAAACATGCTTTCGTGCACATCAAGAGAAATATTATGTGTGCGTGTGTGTGTGAAAGAGAGAGGGGGAGAAAAGGGAGTGGAGAGTGAGAGATTCTTTACAATCGATGCATTGTGTGCCGGAGAGTGAATTGTTAGATAGTCTACAGAAGAATGTCATCAGAAGGTGAAAGAAAGAGTGCATGAAATTGCCAAAACCAGAGATCGTCATTAATGAGTGAAAGACGGCGGTAAACAACAGACCACGCCAAAAACTTGCTTCGCCCTGCACTGTGAATAATATCGATGTAAAAATGTTTCCGTTTTTTGTCCTTGGTGAAGTGGTGCTCGGTTCGAACCTCCGTAATAAAGTCCGTGAATTCCGTCATCGTATATATCCCCGACCTGGAGCAGCGAACGAGCTTATGGATCATGTGTGAGTCCGTTGTGAGAGCAACGATGTGCGGCATTTTATAAGAGAACGTTTATTAATTTCATTTAAATGGAAAACCAACGAGGGCATCTCCGGTATGAAGTTCGTAAGGAAAGATCTGTAAAGTAAGTTGAAAAGATAGAAATAAAAATGTATGGAAGAAATATCGCCACAGATCCTTTTATAAGCATTCGTACCAGGATGGCACGCTATTGGGGGCGTTGGGGTCTGAAGGGAACGCAATATTCCAGATTTCAGTTGCAGCGTGGTTCCTATGCTAGGAAGAAAGCAGTGATGTTTAAATCCCTCCCCTCTCCGGGTCCCGACCAGGAAGGAGTGGACGAAAGCTGGTCGGTGACCAGCTTTCAAAATTAGCCGCTCAACAAGAAAAAGAGAAGGGCGAAGAGTCCTGTAAGGAAAGCTGCAAAAAGAGTGAGAAATGGAGATGTCTAGAATAAAAGCCCAGTTTGAGACTACCGCTGGCATTGGAGCTAGGACACTCCTCCAGGTGTCAGATGTAACAACAGTCTACAGTGAGTAACCTATTTTTTTTACCTGATAGAAAAATGCCTTGGATTTTATTTTATTTTAGCTGAAAAAGAAATGCGTTGGATTAAAAATAATAAATGCCTTGGATTTTATTTTATTTTAGCTGAAAAAGAAATGCGTTGGATTAAAAATAATAAATGCCTTTGATTTTATTTTATTCTTAGCTGAAAAAAATATGCGTTGGAGTAAAAATAATAAATGCCTTTGATTTTATTTTATTCTTAGCTGAAAAAGAAATGCATTGGATTTTATTTTATTTTAGCTGAAAAAGAAATGCGTTGGATTAAAAATAATAAATGCCTTTGATTTTATTTTATTCTTAGCTGACAAAGAAATGCGTAGGATTAAAAAAAATAAATGCCCTGGATTTTATTTTATTTTAGCTGAAAAATAAATGCATTGAATTAAAAAAATAAATGCCTTGAATTTTATTTTATTTTAGCTGACAAAGAAATGCGTAGGATTAAAAAAAATAAATGCCCTGGATTTTATTTTATTTTAGCTGAGAAAGAAATGCGTTGGATTAAAAATAATAAATGCCTTGGATTTTATTTTATTCTTAGCTGAAAAAGAAATGCCTTGGATTTTATTTATTTTAGCTGAAAAAGAAATGCGTTGGATTAAAAATAATAAATCCCTTGGATTTTTTTTAGCTTAAAAACAAATGCGTTAGGTTTTGGGTTTGAAAAAGAAATACTTTTGATTTTTTTAGCTAAAAAAGAAATGCTTTGGATATTTTCTTTTGGGGGTCTGAAAAAGAAAAGAAATTGGTAGGGCCACAAGCGAATTTTCACTCTCTATATATAAATTGAGGAGAAGGACAGACATAAAAAAAGGAATATGACTAGAAAATAAAAATAAAAAATTAGTGAAAGAAGTTAGGGATCACCCACACCTCTTAAACTCTATAAACGGGGTGTCAGGATGAAATATAGCTACAGGAACAAACATAACTGCCACTTAAAGATCCTAATTTGTGGAACGATACATTCAAAATGCATTCAGAACAAATTACTCGAAAATACTCATTTTATGACGTCATCTTGAATACATCGTGTGGTCGACGTTAGTCTTAATTCTATCTACGCCTTTTAATTTTGGATAATACTGAATTTCATCCACATTCTTTTATCTTTTCTACTATTTCCGCTTGGTGCCGTTCTCGGACAGATGCGCGAGAGATACGCCAGGAGTTAATGTTGGTGTACGGGGTCCATGATCCTGTGCGGTCTTTTCAGTTTCAAAATGGTTGCTATGGTGAAGTAAGACGCACCTGACGTTGTAGACGATGCTTCTGCCGGCTTTAAAGAAGTAGTACTAATATAATTACCCTTCAGTAATATTTCCCTGTATAAATAAAGCAAGTTTTCACAAAATACGTAATCATACCTTAAATAATACAAAACTAATACCTCTCAATAAATAATAAAAAATCATTTTCATGGCTGAAGATATTTGTATGCTTGGTTTATACTGAAATGCAATGCGGGGCGAGCATAGGACAGGATCCTACTCTTCGGCGGTGCTCAATTATGAGTTTAATTGTACTCGGCCGAAGATCGTCTCGCGAATGGACGCCCATTGGTCGATTCGATCAGAAGGAAAATATTGGATTTTAAACACGGGAAAAAGATTGCGAATTTATGGTGAACACAAATTCAATTGGCGATACTAAAGGAGTTTTTAAGGTACCTTAATCTTTTTCTTCGCAGTCTAATATTAGCAACACAATTGTCTATTCTACACGTAATATATATATATATATATATATATATATATATATATATATATATATATATATATATATATATATATATATATATATATATATATATATTAATTGTTATATCTCACAGCAGTTTTTAGTTTCTTGATAACTTTCATAAATGATTATCCCTTAAAAGAGAGGGGACCATAAATATCATTTTAAATCATTATTTATTATTCGCCCGAGGCGTCTTTCAACCACATTGGTCATCTTCAGGGGCTATACTGATAAATGTAAAGAATTTCAGCTCTATAAATACAAGGTATGTATATATATAAAGCTCACATTATCTATGAAAAAAATAAGTACTGGAAATCTTTTTACCAACAATTATTTCCGACCGATGACTGTGAGCATCGAAACTTTAGGTAAATTGGCGTGAAATCAAGTATTGTTTCAGAAAGAGATGTGTTAGTTTTGCTGTTTTCTCCTGTTATTTTTCTAACTTATGTTCGTCCTAAATAGTTTCATTTTAAATTGAAAAGTTTTTCATTTTGATCTCGTTTACTTTTGCTATGTTACTCCTTAAAATCTTGTAAAAAAAATATCTACATATATTTTGTATTTATAGAGCTGAAATTCTTTACATTTATCAGTATAGCCCCTAAAGATGACCAATGTGGTTGAAAGACGCCTCGGGCGAATAATAAATAATGATTTAAAATGATATTTATGGTCCCCTCTCTTTTAAGGGATAATCATTTATGAAAGTTATCAAGAACCTAAAAAATGTTGTCACAATATAACAATTAATATATGCAACATGGCCTCTTTATAATATATATATATATATATATATATATATATATATATATATATATATATATATATATATATATATATATCCTTGCTACAGCTAACACCTTGAGGATTGTCTTCCCTGTCGGGTCTAACACCGCACATACGTTCCTTCTCGGCCCAAATGCCTGTAAATTCCTGTAGGAAGATCTGCAGCTATATATGTATCTTTCAAACATTTTCACTTCTTTTATTTTTACCAGTTTCTTTAAAGATTTCTGCTTACAAACATCCTGCGAGGGATGCCCTCCCTAGTTATTATCTAAATTCGAGAAACCTCATTTAAAGGGGGAATTTAGGACTAACAATAAAAAAACAGAACCCCGGAAAAAGTGAAATCGAAAGGATTGTTAATTAGTTTAAATGGAAAGGAAATTGTATAAGCCAACGAGGAAATACTAATTCAAGTACATTTTTAGCAAAAAAATAAAGCAAAAACCAACAAGGGCATCTTCCCCCCCAAAAAGGGAAATTCAAAATTTGTAAAAAAAAAAAATTGGTCAAGGTGAAAGAAGTAAAAATGTGTTGAATATTTATAACTGTAGATCTTCCTACAGACATTGAGGCCGGAAGGGAACGAATATGCAGGCGTTGGGGCTCTAAGGCACGCCATCCTCATGATTCAATTGCCTATACTACCTCTAACACCCCCGTGTGGGATAAAAAAAAGAGAAAGGAATAAAGGTTAGAAGAGAAGGAAAAGAAATATGTACAAAAGGAACTGTAAAGGATCCCAGTTATAAAAGCCTACCAGAGCAGTCCCCCACAAGCTTCAAATCCTGGACAGATGGGGGACATTTGAAGCCTCCACGAACAAATTTGGTCAAAGAAGACGAGAACGAGATAGTTATAACACCCCCCCCCCCCCGCTAAGGAAGGGGGGCGAGACAGGAACATCCTCGTTGTAATGTGAGCTTCTGACAAAAACACCCACGTTTGGGCGTCTGATAAAAAGAAAAGATTCTAAGAGAGATTCAGCTTTTGGGAAATAAGCCCAGATCTAATTTAAATCTTACTAAAATGTTCTCAAAGTCTTTGACAAAACTAAAAGTAATCCTGAAATCCAAAGTTGTTATAGTCCACCGTGAAATATTGAACACCCCGTTGAAATGGACATCGTAATGAAGTTTAATTGTAAAAGGAGTACTGTGGTGAATGACAGAGGACCAACCTAAAAGAACTGTATTTGGCGCCTTATAAACTCTTTTTAAATTGAGTATTTTAAGTCTCTGGGATACATACCGTGGAGAGGGGATGGCGGATCTGATTATGGGTTCCAAAATTGGTTGAAGATTTATTTTTTAAAGAAGTGTTAGGGCATCCGTGATTTTGAAAGAAGGATTATTATTTATTTTAAAAGTTTTGTTCAAAATAATCAAATCTGATTCTGATTCTCTACCAGTCTTGATTAACCATCGTGTTTCTCATCATATTTTCCCATGATAAGAAAGCTAAATTTTGGCGACGTTGACGGGGCCTACAGGATGTAGGATCTACTCCCTTGATTTCTAAATCATTCGGAGGGAGTTAAGATGCTATCTGCTCCCAGGGGGGAATTCCAACATAAATAGCTGGAGAAAGTAGGAACGTTATGTTGATCATTATTCTTCTGAGAATAGGCGCGAGGAATGGTGTTTTTTTTTTCTTTTTCTTTACATAAGAGTTTCATATATGAACAATTCTCAGCGATTTCTGCCAAGAAGAAGCTGTGATTATCACCAATCCATGGGACGAGTTTTACGAGAGCAGCGAGCTATTCTAACGAAACAGGCTGCACCTAAACGGAGTAGGCTCGGCGACACCGGGAACAGTTTTAAATAATTTACTGATGTATTTTCCGATAAGACTCTAATCAGAGGCTGGAGAGCACAGAGGAAAGAGCTTTTCGCAACATCGTGATAATAATGCAACCAATCAAAGTTTCGGGGACACAACACGAAATTTATCGTTTTACACAAACACGCGAAGTTTAAGGAACAAGATCGATGAAGTGAAGATGTTAGTTGCATCGGAAGATTTTGATATAATCGCAAGTACAGATGCATAGAGAGATAGTTTTAACCTGGAGTTTATAGGAGAATTTGACTTACCTATAAATATTTAGTGTGATATGTCTAGAGGAAAAAGTGGAGGTGTTATGTTCTGCATAAAAGCGAACTAGTCACGATGAGTAAATACATCAATAGCGATATTATTTATTAGATTTTATCTGTAGAGTTCGTAATTAATAATATTAAAATTAATTTTGTTGTGGCTGATAAGCCACCAAAGTAATCGGATGAGTACGATATCCTTGATTTTGAAACGGTCTCGACCTAATTAGTCAAAGATTAACGGTTATATGGAGACGTCAATTCTTCGAGTGTATATTTTTAAAAAAAAATTAAACAGTGGACAATGCAAGAAATAGAATTCAAGAATTTATAAACGATAACTTCTTGCATCAAAAAATAGACAAACTAAAACGTAAACTTAATATCCTTGAATTAATTTTGACTGCGGATGAAATGTTAGTAGAAAGTATATATTCAGGCGAAATAGTTACGAACAGCGATCACAACATAATTCGATATTATGTAAATATTCTTAAAAATGTTCACGAGATTTCTTAACTCAAACCAAACTATTTAAGTCTTGAAATGTTTTTCAAGCCCGATTAAAATTTTTAAAAAGGAATAAAATATTTAACCTGGAAAACGCTTTGGAAATGGTACAATGGATTTCAGCGTTCATTTGTCGCCATAAATAACGAAATAGTGGGATAGAAACTTAGAGATTCTAATAGATTAAATCAGGTGCGTGGATATATAGGGAGATTAAAAAAAAATTCGAAACCACAATACTGTCGATAATCGAAACTGAGACTATAATTATCGTCGTCTTGTTAAACTTAGAATAACTTGCCTAAGGATGTCCTTGTTTGTTTTTTAACGTTCACCTGGTAATTTTAATATTTAGTCTAATACTAATCTATTTTAAAATAGGAAACATATAAAAACCACAAAAAAACAAACAAAGTCAACCCAAAACAACAAACTAAAAGCAAGAAGAAGAAGGAAGCATGATCCGGCGTCGAGGGGGAGGAGGGCGGTAAACTCACCCGAGTGCCGGAGTAAGCGACCAACACCAAAGCGATTCGAATAAAGTAGATGAGAGCAGCCTCATACAAGGAGTAAAATATTCCACAAGTCTGTTTGCACCACCCCGTCCCGAGCGCAAGGGGCAAGAGGTAGCGACCTCGCTCGTCCCGGAACCGGGACAGGTAACGTACGCGAAGTCCTCAAACCGCGACATCCAACAACAAGTTCCTAAATCGTTTGGGGACAACGCGAAAGTCGTTGAAGGCACTGTTTCAAAATGTATTCAAAAATAGATTAATATTAATTAAAAAATATCACTTAATAGACATAAGACATTGAACTAATTCTTCATCCATATCTTTTCTTCTACCTTTCACCTCTGAATTCCACACTTACCCTCATTTCTTGAACTAGACTCGAGTGGAACTTAAGGTCTTTGCTAATTCTTAAATCATGTAATTAAATCGAAATATTAATTGCTTCGTGCTGCCCTGAGGTTCGCGGGCCGAAAAAAAACACACGCATGCCATAAGTTCGCTACCCCTCTCCTCTAGGGTTAATCCTCTCTCCAGCTGCCCAGGACTTATTTTGACCTTTGAAAATTGTCAATGCACATTTAAGACTTCTGAATAACGGTCTACTCTTTGTGGCCTATAATTTTAAGGGTTATATCCTTTTCAGAGTTCTGTACATTTGTGCAATAATTTAGTTGAAATGGTTTTATCCTTTTCAGAGTAATAATTTGGTAAGGATTTTACCACCGATTTCACTCTTTTCGAAATATTTTATTTCCTTTTATGGGACTTACTGTTTAACGTGTGTTCCGAACCAATATTATTTACAGCATATGGCAACCTAAGTCTACCCAAATCGGAACTCCAAACGGGAACTTACCATACCATATGTGGCTTCCTGATGCAGGCTATTAACTACCATCAACCATTCAAGTGGAGCTTTTGCTAGTCTAATAGATATCGCGTTGGATTTCTGGCGTCCAGGTTCCGAGTTTAATCTCATTGGGGACATAAAACAAGCATATTTAAGGGACTTACCGCCGAATGGGTGGATATGTTTGGCCTATTCCCCGCCTGTGTGGCAACTCCTACATAGTTCACCAGCATAGTGCTAATCACAACACCGCTATCGTTTCCCTTCCTGGCTCACTAAGGGTTCCACCGTTTCTGGTTGGTGTCAAAAAACTCATTACAATACATCCACCTCCCTTTCACCCAACAAAGACCGGTCCCTCGTGCATTCTGGCTTACCATCGATTGTCAAGCTGATCTTTATGTACATTTCATTATCTAGTCGGGAGATCTTGTCCACGATGCCATGAACGAATAATGCAACTTATCTAACCACCATGAACCATTCCGGTGGTCTGTAAGACCAACTTAGGTCTTAAAACGGGACTCGGTTTTGTTTTTATTATTAATAATATTATTAATTATTATTATCATTAATTATTATTATTCTGTCATTATTTTTCCTGCCAGAAAAGTATTAACAGAATATGTAAAGCCAGAGATAAAGCAACCGAATAAAGAAGGAAGAAGGGAATGCGAAAACGAAAGAAGAAAACTTAAGATGGAAGGATTCTTTTGGAAATATATTAAATGAAGAAAATCCGAGAGGAATAAGAGAGGAAGGGATGCAAAATGAGAGGTACGAAGGGGCGGGGAGCATTGACAAATGAAAAAAGGAAGAGAGGCTGGTCCAGATGGCCTACGAATTTCCAGAACGTTTAATACCTTCTTTCCCCCTTTGTTAGGTCTAAGACGTGGAAAAGACTTCTCGAGAAAGCAGCGATTTCCCATGGGGCGCTGAGTTGGGGAATACGTGCCGCTCTTGTAGGTTTCAGTGGTAGCAAGAGTTATTACACCATATACCCCTTTGTAGGCGGCGAAGAAAGGGTAGGTATAGGAACTAGTGGGTATTAACATCACGAGAGGATACCAAACTGCCCGGGGAAAATAGTCCCCTTGGATCCAATTTATAAGGAGAAGGGAGACATACAGGAAATTAGGGGGGAAATTACACCGATTTGGCAGAAACTTTACCCTAAACCTATTCTATGGACGTATCAGAATTGTCTGTTGCTATTTATTCAACGCGGAAAGTACTATTTTCCAAGTTATTAGCACTTTAAAGTAGTATTTTTCAAACCACAATAAAGAAGGTTTAAGATTAGGGTTAGTAGGTTATTTAAACCTGGTTTGGTTTTAGTCATTCTATTAACTTTAAAAACTAGCTTTCTTGGTTCGCCGCCTTTGAACGAGCGAGCCTAACTTAGGTCGTCGCATGGCATTTAAAAATGGCGTGGTTAAAGGATACTTGCGTTGCAAAATCAGGTTGAAATATTGACTTTTTGTGACTTTATAATGGGTATTAGACCCTCTCCGTTATGAAGATTTATGAGAGAAAAATAGAAGCAAGATTTAGATGAGAGGCAAGAGTGAGTGAAGAGAGGTCGGGAAGAGAAATAACACATAGGTCTTAGAGAATTATGGAGATAAACAAAAGGAGTTGCAGGGTTTGTTAGTCTAGAGTAGGGATGGCCTGTCCTTCCTAGTCATTAAGTGTGGCTCTCTGAATCAATTTAAATTTTACACTCAAATCATTTTATTTCTTACCTATAAAAAGTACTCAATGTCATTAAAAGGTTAGTTAACCTTAAAGTTGATCTTGTTTTTTCTTTTTTTTTAGCCTGATACAGAGTCAAAATAGTTATCTATAGACAAAATAATGCGCAATTTTAAGTGGGTTTAGTTAAAATTTTATAAATGCTGCCTACAGCTAACTTAATGGGGATCTTGAACACAAGAAAAGTTTCCCACCCCTTCTATAGAAGGCGTATGATCGAGTACTAACGGAAGAAGTTTAGAAGTGCATGAGAAAGGTGTTTCGAAAAAGTATGTAAAATGGATAGAGGTGTTTCGTAAAAGTATGTAAAATGGATAAATGTGTTTCGAAAAAGTATGTAAAACGGATAAAGGTAAAGGTGTTTCGAAAAAGTATGTAAAACGGAGAAAGGTGTTTCGAAAAAGTATGTAAAACGGAGAAAGGTGTTTCGGAAAAGTATGTAAAATGGATAAAGGTGTTTCGAAAAAGTATGTAAAATGGATAGAGGTGTTTTGGAAAAGTATGTAAAACGGATAAAGGTGTTTCTGAAAAGTATGTAAAATGGATAGAGGTGTTTTGGAAAAGTATGTAAAACGGAGAAAGGTGTTTCTGAAAAGTATGTAAAATGGATAAAGGTGTTTCGAGAAAGTATGTAAAACGGATAAAAGTGTTTCGGAAAAGTATGTAAAATGGATAAAGGTGTTTCGAAAAAGTATTTTAAAAGGATAAAGGTGTTTCGAAGAAGTATGTAAAACGGAGAAAGGTGTTTCAAAAAGTATGTAAAACGGAGAAAGGTGTTTCGGAAAAGTATGTAAAATGGATAAAGGTGTTTCGAAAAAGTATGTAAAATGAATAGAGGTGTTTTGGAGAAGTATGTAAAACGGAGAAAGGTTTTTCTGAAAAGTATGTAAAATGGATAAAGGTGTTTTGAAAAAGTATGTAAAACGGATAAAAGTGTTTCGGAAAAGTATATAAAATGGATAAAGGTGTTTCGAAAAAGTATGTAAAATGGATAGAGGTGTTTTGGAAAAGTATGTAAAACGGAGAAAGGTGTTTCTGAAAAGTATGTAAAATGGATAGAGGTGTTTCTAAAAGTATGTAAAGCGGATAAAAGTGTTTCGGAAAGTATGTAAAATGGATAAAGGTGTTTCGGAAAAATATGTAAAACGGAGAAAGGTGTTTCGGAAAAGTATTTAAATTGGATAAACGTGTTTCAGAAATGTATGTAAAATGGATAAATGACATGTATGAAAGAGTAACTGCCCAAGTGAAGAGCAGTGTGAGTGTTAAAGAAGTTTGGACTTAAAGTTAGATTGCATCAGAATTCTGCTTTAAGCCATATATACGTTTCACCTTTTGATGGATGTGTGTTGGTGGTGGACAGTAAACAAGTGGAAAGGAAATTGGAGCAGTTGAGATAGGAAATGGAGGATAGTGAGATGGAAATTAGTGGAGAGAAAACAGTATTTGTGGTTCAGTGGAGATCAGGTGGGCGAAGTAGACAGGATAAGTTGAAGAGAGTGAGAGCATTTTAGTACCTAGGATCGCGTGTGACGGAGGGTGGAGAGTTGAATAGAGAAATACACCATAGGATTCAATCAGCATGGAGTGTTTGGAAGAAAATATCAGGGGTTTTATGCGACAAGAAGATCAGTGCGAGAGTAAAAGGTAAAGTGTATAAAACTGTTGTTAAGACAGTGATGAACTATGGAGAAGAGGCATGGCCTACAGAAAGGCCACAGGAAAGGAAAATGAAGGTTGCTGCAATGAGAATGTTGCGATGGATGAGCTGAATGGTAAAGATGAATAAAATTTGGAACGAGTGAATAAGAGAGAGAGTGGGAGAGTAAGAATAGTAGAGGTGATTGCATGGTTTTGGAAATGTGAGAAGACATGAGGACTATGTTAGCAAAAGTAAGATGAATGGAAAAGTGGAAGTAGAAAAGGAGAGGAAGTCCAAGATCAAGGTAGAAGGAGAAGTGGACACAGAATCTGAACGAGAGAGGATTAGCGAATGAGGCGGTATTCGATCGAGGGAGTGGAAGCGGCTGACAAGAAACAGCGACCCCATACGAAGATGTGAAAATCTGTCAGTGGAAGATTTTTAAACCGACCCTCGTTGATTTTGTTTATTTCATGTTTTCAACATTCTCTTGTTTCTCCGCTCTTCCAATTCAGCGCTTGTGCCCAAATCCATGGCTGCCATGTTCTTTCGTCTAACCCTTTTAAGGAAGTTGCATAATTAGTTTTTTTTTCTTGTCTAATTTCTTTATGTGATTTTTAATGTTCTTCCCACAGACTCTGGTTCTTTTTTTTTGTTCTAAGAGTTCTTGACTTCATTATTCTCGCCTTCACCACCCATGCATTGTTCCTGTGTCGTTCTGTCTGTCTCCTAAATCTCCAATTTCTCCAGCGAAGGTTTAATCCCGTTGGGTGGAGCCAGTTTTACAGCGAGCGAGCGATAGAGGGAGAGAGATGTTGGGCTTCTCTCCCGCTATTTATGAGACTTTCCTGGCTTGTTTCAAGACCACCCAGGCGCATTCGAGGACAATTTGTTGGCTATCAGGGCAGCCGGCGCGGTATCACGTCGAGGCGCCCATAACAGGTCTAAGGCGTGCTTATGCTGGGGAATGGGGTTTGTGCACGCGCGCACGTCCATCCCCTACTCCTGCAGTTCCCCAGAATTCAACATTTTTCCTTTGTCCTGAGCGTCGCGCCTTGGACATTCAAATCAAACATTATTTCAAGGCAATGCAAAGCTCCTCCTCTTCTCTCCATTCGGAGCTTCACCAGTGACATTAACGGCCGGTCGTTTACGAAAGTTAATCACTATCTTTTTTAATTATGAAACGCTTAAAAGACCTAACGGCGATTTTATCGCTTTATTTAAAAAATAAGGAACGCGATTTAGCTTCAGTCTAGGCTCCTGATTTGCGCTAATTTTAGTCTTAATCGCATTCAATTAATTGCCTTGAACGAGAACGAGTCAATAAAACGAAATAACCAAAAACTTAAGATATTTTTTTTTACAAACGTCCGGAGAATCACAATAAAGATGTAAAAAGATGTAAATAATCCAATGTGTGATAATGAAATTCAAGAAAAAGCCTCTAAGACAGATAGCTATCGGTCTTCTCAACGGTCTGTGTCTTTTTACCTGACAGCGGCCTTATCGCTTTTATCTTAACACTTTAAAACTGTTAAGTGGGAATCTTGAAGGCTCTTCTTCACTTACGAAAATCCTTTAAAAAAATCGCTATAAAACAAAGAATAGAAACCTACACCTCATTACCATATTACCTCCTCTGTGTAGATTAGAAGTTAGTTATTTAGAATATCTCTCTCTCTCTCTCTCTCTTTATATATATATATATATATATATATATATATATATATATATATATATATATATATATATATATATATATATTTATATATATATATATATATATATATATATATATATATATATATATATATATATATATATATATATATATATAGGTAACCTAACCTAACCTAACCTAACCTAACCTAACCTAACCAAATTTAAAGGGACACCTAAAAGGAACCCGGTTTCAATCATTAGATGAAGCAAAAAAGCAGGTCATTACTTGGTGCCAGAGACAACCCCGTGAATTCTACAAAGATGGTCTTTACCGTTGGATTCATAGATTAAGAAAGTGTATAGATGTTAATGGAGCTTATGTAGAAAAATGATTACAGTATTATTACAAATAAAAATTTTATGCCATTTGTCTGAGAACTTTTTGACTCACCTACGTATATATATATATATATATATATATATATATATATATATATATATATATATATATATATATATATGTGTGTCTGGCTCTCTTTCTCGCTCTCTTAATCTCTCTCGCTCTCTCAATTCATCTCTCTCTCTCTCTCTCTCTCTCTCTCTCTCTCGCATTAATTTATTTTGTTGGGTCAAGCAGTAATTTTAGCCTTGTGTGTTTATTAAAGAGACTTTATAAGGATTTGGACCTCCGAGAGATTGAATTGCGTTAATCTTTTCTCTTCCTTTAGTTTCACTCATATAGGAAATACCTCAGGATTTTTACACTTGTATAACGAACGCATTTTCTTTCACGTTTGTGTTTCATAGTTTTAATAAGAATTGGCATTCTTAATATTACAAATAGGGACCATTAAACTAATAAATAAGAAATAACATCACAACATTGAGTATTTGCCGTTATAACGAGTGTCTCTTGTAGAATTACTAATAATAATATTAATAATAATAAAAATCCCCTTCCTAATTTTTTTTTTTGCTTACAGGAACATTTCTCCCGATTCTTTGTTGCATCTATCACCAAGGCAACAGTGCCCTACCCTATGGTCGTATTTTCTTAACACACTCGCCTTTTCTCTTTCATGCTTTCACACCTGCAAATGTGCGGATATTGAAGAGCCTCTCCTGGTATTCTTGGGTACCAAATGACTCGCGATGTTTTTTCACAACACTAGTAATTTATTATTACTTCCACTAGTATTATTACCTATTTACGTAGAAATATTCTTTGATACTTAATCTACTGATCCTATGCCAATTTGTAGCGATGTGAGAAGTAGCACTGACTTCATCTTTCTTTCGGGATAGCCGTCATAGCTCAGGGGGCAATAAACGCCATAATCCTTTAACGCGCTATGATTTAACCTCGATGCTGGCCAACATAGAAATATTAAATCAATTGATACTCTCAATGTACCACATGTGGCTCAAATGGCTAAAGACAAAACTTGAGAGTTGATATGGGTAAATAAATCGGAGCTATCATTGGACCGGATGTGGCCTAAATCGCCCTAACAAAGAGGCATGGAAGGAAAAACTTGATTGGCCGATTTCCATTTCCGCATCTTCGCCTTCACCTCCTTCAACTCTTCCCACCATGAGTACCATCCGAAACCTTAGGGTGGGACCTCGAACCCCTACCAAACCGTGTACCTTCTTGGTTTACTCAAATTGGTCTTGTCCCCCCATAAAGTAAGGGCTTTGAGTTCTTTACGGGAGTGGGTCTTTGTTCGAAATTGTGGGTGGGGGACTTTGTTTGAATGTAAGGGTGTTTTTTTTTTGTTTGATTTTGAGGAAGGGGGGGGGGGGTATTTTGGTCCGATTTAAGAGTTATTACATTGTTCGATTTTTTTAATCGAATTTAGGTATTTCTTTGTTCGATTCGTGGCCGGATCTTTGTTCGACAATGGGAGGGGGTCCTTGTTCGAATTACGGTGTGTCTCTGTTCGAATTTGAGGGGCTGTCTTTTTTCGAATTAGGAACGGAGGGGGGGGGGAGTCTTTGTTTCGATTTAAGCGTTCGTTTTCCTACCCTTGGTCTAGTCTTTGTTCGAATTTGTGTACGTAGAATTTGGACGGGGTCTTTGTTTGAATTAGGCAAGGGAGGGTTTTCGTTGAGGGAAGGGGGGGCTCCCAAACCCATACACTATGGTGTTATATGGTTTGCTGCTACATCACATTTTAGCAATGAACTCTCGCCCTTATTCTTTATTCTCTATTCTTATTCTTTATTCATATTAATCTATCCCCCCCATTTCCCACCTCCCCCAATTAGAGCGTTTATGCCTCATTTCGGATTGCACCAACTTTCTTTACCTTCAATAAATGAGGATTTCTATTTACTTCTTTGTTATCCCGTTTTAACTAATCGTTCTTTATTTTTATCCATTTTCTTCATCAGTCGATCCCTCCACTAATCTTTAACTAAGTATATATATATATATATATGAATAACGTTACAGCCACGAGGAAAATGAAACAACGGAGAACTGCGAGGCCTTTCGACTAATAGTCCTTTACTGAACAGTCTGCTCAGTAAAGGACTATTAGTCGAAAGGCCTCGCAGTTCTCCGTTGTTTCATTTTCCTCGTGGCTGTAACGTTATTCATAAATTCCTCACGTTCCTTATTTTCGTGATTCAGTTATACATATATATATATATATATATATATATATATATATATATATATATATATATATATATATATATATATATATATATATTCAAAGATGAGAGAAATACAGATCAGAGATAGAGAGAGAGAGATAGAGAGAGAGAGAGAGAGAGAGAGAGAGAGAGAGAGAGAGAGAGAGAGAGAGAGAGAGAGAGAGAGAGAGACGGGTAGGATGGAAAGAACCAGCGAACGGATTCTTTTTGAGGTAACTTCCGTTTGATAAGACGCCCTATAGTGAGCCTAATTGCAACAACGAGAGGTTCAGCAAGATAGCGTGAAGATCTAAATTTACTCCCGGCGGTTCTGTATAGATAAAGAAAAACCCACTTCCGGCGGGCTCGTATAAATAGTTAAGCATTAGATTGGGTAAGATTAGTAATTTGCCAAAGAGGACGCCACGCAGAAGAATTCTTTCTCTCGGCCTCCTTTGCCCAAGAGCCCGAAGACAAGAAAATTAAATAAGAAGAAATAAGAACTAGGGACAAGGAGACTCACACACCGCTGTATGTGACTTAGCTTCTCTGCGGGGAAATACTCACTCGATCCCTCCTTTCCAGGCTATCAGTGGTTGCTAGAAGACAGGTTGTATTCTCCTTCATAACTTTAAGCATGCCGAGTACTAATCGGGCAAGTACAAGCCTTTCTCTTGGGTACAAAAATCCTCGGGCGGCAGATCTATCCGGAATGGTAGTTTGCATTTTGTCGGTCGTGTGCGTTTGTATGTACGTGTTCACGGCTCCTGACTGGAGTTGACGTGTTTAAACCTTTTTCCCATTTAGTTTTTTTTTATTTCTATGTTGTATCCATTATTTTATTTTTTGTTTGTAAAGTAGTAAAGATTATTTTGTTTCCTCCAGTTTGATATCCATAACTTCTTAGTTAGTTTATTTCATTCCGCAAGGAAAATAGTCATTCTTACTCGATTTAGTGCAACCCACGTTTAAAGTGCATCCTTCAGGGTGAGGCCAATCGCAGAGTGTACTGCGGGCTTGGCACGTTCCCTTCCGAGTAAAAGGAAGCAAGCGGAGGTCAGGAAATCTAACCTGACCTACGACATATATATATATATATATATATATATATATATATATATATATATATATATATATATATATATATATATATATATATATATATACCCTCAATGGTACAGCAGATAACTCTCATTTGTAAATTTAACCTCACTTACCTTTAACCTCACCGAAGACAAGCCTAAATCTAACCTAAATTAACCTTAACTTCACCGAAAACTAACCTAAACTTATCCTAACCTAAGATCAATCTCACCGTAAACTAAGCTAAATTTAACTTAACCTGTTCTTAATCTAACCTAGCCTAATTTTATCCCATTCTAACCTTAACTTCAACCTCATCCGAGCTTTAACCTTAACTTCACCGAAAACTAACCTAAACTTATCCTAACCTAAGATCAATCTCACCGTAAACTAAGCTAAATTTAACTTAACCTGTTCTTAATCTAACCTAGCCTAATTTTATCCCATTCTAACCTTAACTTCAACCTCATCCGAGCTTTAACCTAACCTAAACTAAATTTAACTAAAATTTATCCTAGTTTGTGGTTATAGTTTTATCAATCGAGGCTGTGCGCACCACGTTAAATATATTCAGAAAATATATAGTTTTTAATAAACGTTTCATACTAATTTGACTGACTTCTGAATTGACTAATTTAACTTTACTGACTTTAAATGGCCTGGTCCTCCCCTGTAAATAAAGATTAAAAATGAGAACAAAAACAAATAATACTTAAAAGAAAATTTCATAGTGAAAATGACACCATTTGCCTTAATAACCTGCGCTAGGAAACAAATGTTACTTATGCAGATTCTTTTAGCGAATGGCTGGCAATTTCCAACTCACAAACAATAACAAATGTTCTCATTTAAGCCCAATGCTCTCCTTAAACAGTATATTTGTTTATACATCATTTCTTGACTCCCCGAATGTAGATCGTAAGATCTTTCCAGTCGTCTCTTGTGACTTCTTTATCATTCGTGTAATTAGGAAGTGTACAAACAACATTTTGCTTCTTGTATACAGCCGTTATTTAAACCGCATTAAGTAACTTACCCTACAAAGATAATCCTTGAAATGTTGACGTACGGGAATTACAGAAGGCGATAACACGCCAGGCCTTTTCTCTCCGAAAAAGAAAGTTTGGTTAGAGGAATAAAGGTAATTGAAAAGACTTGTTTATTTCCTGAACTTAAAGATAAGCAATGCACGTAGGGGTACCCGGCGAGTTTTACACAGGCGTATATTTACTACTCCCATGATCATTTATAACTGCAGTGTATATTGAGTACGGAAAAAAAATTGAATGAGATGAAATAAATTTAATATTAATTGGGTGATAATTTTATTGATTGGATGTTCTAGCAATATTTCCAACCAGCATGGCTGAAGTGTATTAGCTTGCCTGTAATCAGTGAGCCGTACGAGACACGATTTATGAGTGTGAAAGATGAAAACGAAATAAATCATTGTGGAAAACTCCCGAATCGTGCAAAGAGAATCTCGATGATCACTATTGGGAGAGCGGATGAAATACCCATAAGAAGATCACATAGAAAAAAAATAAAAGTGCAAGAGTGGAGATGGAATTGATAGGAAAGTTGAAAAGATCTTAGACTGGGGTCATGAGGGTAACTAAACGGACTCCGGGAGACTGCGAAAGTATACTGCCGTGGGAAGAAACTAAGAAAACGCGTGAGAAGAGACTAGAATAAATGAAGAAATTGGTTGAGTCTCCAGCTAACTCTGACTCGTCAAACAGCTTAATAATTCCAATTTTTACAGTATTTTACCGTATCTTTTAAGAGGTCGTAAGGAAAGTGGTATAAATAGGGGCAGTGAAACCGGGCGAAAGATGCATAGCTCGAGACGCCCAAACAAAAGAATTTTTAATATTAGTGTAATAGTAGGTATTAATAACTACATGTAGCTATGTGCTTATGTGTTAGAAAAGAGCGCGATAGAGGTGGAGGCAATCGGCGACTCACTCATGCCCTATCCTATACAACTATATACATCCCTATTTGACCGTAACACTTCTCGCTCTGAAGCTTCATCGATCATGGCAATCAGGGCCAAAGTATCTTCTCGTGCAAATGTTTCATCTCCTCAGCAATGGGTTCAAACAAACCACCGTACAACTCTTTTTTCAATCACACATATACACATTCTCTCAGACTAGTCAAATTAATAATTTACTTTTGTGACTGCTGCCAGCACATTCATCCAAGTCTGGTTACCTACTGTTCTAAACAATTGCCCGGACCATAACAGATACGCAAACCATGCGTGAGGGTTGACTGTAGCGTTTATAGGAGGCCCGTATTTCGGAAATCTCGAGACCCATACATACGGTCTAAATTGGAAAATAAATCCAGCCGTATTTTTGCCATAACGATTTTTAGCCACCTTTATAATGTATGCTAATGTAGTTAGCTGACTTTGTTTATCTCCTTACATCCGTTCTTGTACAATAACTTTTTCTTTCTTCTTGCATTCACTTGTTACGCCTCGCCTAACAAGCTAGAACTGATTCAACGGAGATATAAACAAACGCAGATATAATCAAGCTAGAACGAATTCAAAGCAGATATAAACAAGCTAGAACGGATTCAACATAGATATAAACAAGGTAGAGCTGATTTAACGTAGATATAAATAAGCTAGAACGGATTCAACGTAGATATAAACAAGCTAGAATGGATTTAAGTAGATCTAAACAAGTTAGAACAAAATAAACTTAGATATAAACAAGCTAGAACAGATTAAACATAGATAGAAACAAGCTAGAAAAGATTCAATGTAGATATAAAAAGGCTAGAACGAATTCAAAGCTAATATAAACAAGCTAGAATGGATTTAGAGTAGATATAAACAAGGTAGAACTAATTTAATGTAGATATAAACAAGCTAGAACGGATTCAAAGCAAATATAACTAAGCTAGAAGAAATTTAACGGAGATATAGACAAGCTAGAACGGATTAAACGTAAGTAGAAACAAGCTAGAACGGATTCAACGTAGATATAAACAGGCCAGAACGAATTCAAAGCAGATATAAACAAGCAAGAACGGTTCCAGTGTAGATATAAACAAGCTATAATGGATTCTACGGAGATATAAACAAGCTAGAATGGATTCAACGCAGAGTTCCTAAATTGACACCGAGTCTAAAAAAGAAGTCATACGATGATGGTGTTAAGGAATTAAATTTCTTATCATTAATTCAACTTAAACTAAGAGGCGACCTAATTCAAGTATTTAAAATCTCCAAAGGTATAGTTAATATGAACTGTAACAAGTACCTACCTTATAATCGACCGATATAAAATTGTAGGTAAACCGTTTAATTCGCCAGAGTCTTAAAAAGAATATATTCAACTCAATTGTAAACGTAAGGAAATGGTTTCCTCCATTGACTGCACTACAGTTGATTCTTTCAAACCCAAACAAGACAAACACTTTACCTCAAATCCAAGACTCACCACGATTGTAAGCGAGTAAAGTTTTCTTTTTTCTCCCTCCATCAGATAAACAAACATCACTGATCAAAGCGGTGAAGTTTAATGAACTTAGATTAACTATGTGTCTGCATGCAACTTCGTAAGGATCGAATGGTCTGTTGTTGCATGCTTTTTCCTTTGTATTCTTTATATTCCTTATCCCCTTCTTCTTCCACATCAACCTTATCCTCCTCCTCCTCCTCCTGTTCTTACTTATGTCTGTTTCTCTCGAGCAAATCCAGAAACACACTGGTTTAAAGACCAGATAAGTGATTATTTGTTTGAAATTCACAGTAAAAATTAAGACTTAAAAACTAATGTAACTAATGAGCCTCTTTATACTTAAAGGTACGAGGAGCGGTCAATAAGTTTTGCAATTCGGATATAAGGAAACGAGGTATGAGGAAAAGTGTTTTGTTATTTTTCAATATAACTACCCTTGACTTCAATGCACTTGCGACACTTGTCCCTGAGGCTTCGAATTCCCGACAACCCGAAATCTCCCGACTGCTATTCAATCCACTCCTGGACGGCGAGCTGGACATCTTCATCGTCCCCAAACCGGCGTCCACGCAGTTCAGTCTTGACCTGGCGGAATAAAAGGTAGTCTCTAAGGGCCAGATCTGGACTGTAGGGGGGATGGTTGAGCTCCTCGAATCCTCACTTGCGCAGGGCAGCTTGTGCAACTCTGTCCTTGTGGACAGGGGCATTGTCATGGAGGAGCAGGACACAACGTGTCAACTTGCCGCGCCACTTCTGACAGATGCACTTCTTCAACCCAGCCAGTTCCTCAGCGTAATATTGGCCTGTGATGGTCCTTCCACGAGGCGCATAGTCCACCATCAACACTCCCTCAAAATCCCAGTAGATGGTGGCCATGATCTTCCCGGCTGAGGGTTGGGTCCGGAACTTGATGGGGGTCGGAGAGCCCCTGTGCTTCCAGGTCATGCTTTCGAGCTTAGTCTCGGGACCCCAGTGATGGACCCACGTTTCATCACCTGTCACTATGCGTGACTCGAATCCCGCTGGGTCTTGGTTGTACAGGAGCAGCAGCTCCTCCGAACTTTGGCGACGTTGAAGTCGATCATGGGGCGTGAGGTTTATAGGGACCCAACGGGCAGAGACCTTGGTCATGGCCAAATTGTCGTGGATCATGTTAATAACACTTCCATGTGATATTCCAAGTTCTCGCTCGATTTCTTCGACCCTCACCCGTCGATTTTCGAGGATCATCCTCTCCACACGGGCCACATTGTCCTCGTTGGTCACGTCTGACGGGCGTCCTGGACGGGGGTCATCTTCAAGGGACTCACGACCATGGTGGAACTCTCTATTCCAGCGAGCAATGGTTGCATAGGAAGGGACGGTGTCGGTGTACACTGCAACCATGCGTTCATGTATCTCTTTTGCATTCTTGCCTTCCTTGGTCAAAAATTTGATCACTGCGCGGTGCTCAACCTTCTCCATTGTTGAAAAATTTGTGACTGACGATCTGCGATCAGCTACTGCTTCTTAAATAGACGAGGCAGGAGCGTGCGGCTGCAGGTCCTGACTTGTCATAACTTGTCCTAACACCCCCACAAACAGCCACCCCCCCTTCCTCTGTTTTGCCCTACCAATTCGCAAAACTTATTGACCGCCCCTCGTTCCTCGTAGGAAGGGGTTCCACACTTACTTTGAGTCATTTTGGATAGAAAACAACTTTTGACACCACATATTTATATGTTGCTATAAAATAGTCTTCCGTATAGTTAAACAATTAAAATGATCTTGATATTATTGCATACCTGGGAGAGGCAATGATGCAATAACAATGATCTGATTAGATATAAAAGAGTAATTGGGATAGTAATAATAATTATTATTAATATTATTATTAGTAGCAGAATTTCTTTCATTTACTAAAATGTTAGATTTATTTCATTAGTTCTAGCCTTTTTTGACTACGTTAATCAAAGTATAGTTGAGGGAGTGGCAGAGAACGCAAACATTCTTGTTATGTTTATGTTAATTGGGCATCGCATGCCTTTCGATTGCGGACAAAGTCCCTCGACCGGATAATGAAATTGATCTAAAGATCAGGATGATTATGGGTAGAAAGCAAGAGTGCACCAGGGATTCGTCGTGTTGTAGTTAAAAGGGCGCATAAAAAGCGACAGTAATATGTTTTAACGACAACTAGCAAGTAGGAAACGCTTCGTGGCCCAAGGGAGAACTACCGGTTTCATATCAGGCGAGTGTGGGTGTAGAAAGCACATTTCGCCAACTTACGTAAGTGGAAAAGTGATGTAGTGTGTGTGCAATGTTGTAATCGTTTATGTGTGAGGCTATGCATATGGATAAAACTACCTACATGCGTATGTCAGACTCGACGCACCCCATATTGGCGATAGCTCCAGACAAGCACCGAAATTTTTGCGTCGCCTCCCGCCGGGGTTCAAATCGGTTCCTAGACATCGGGATCCAACACTTGATCCACGGAACGAGAGATCCTTTCATCCAAAATATTTTGAAAGTGGAGCAGATCATGGATAGCTTTATTATCATCGATACATTTATCATCTTATATACCTTTATAATCTACGATACCTTTATGATCTTCGATATTCATATGATCATCGACGCATTTATGATCTTTCCACAAATTTATAATATTCGATACATTTATGATCTTTGACATCCGCTATGATCTTAGATATCCTCATGATCTTCGATGCTCTTAGGATTTTCTATGCTCTTATGATCTTCGATACCATGATGATCTTCGATACCTTTAGGATCTTCAATACTCATTTAATCTTTGAACCTTTTACGATCTTCTAACATTTATGATAGTTTATATAATATGATCTTCGATACCCTTATGATCTTCAATACATTTATGATCTGCGATATCCATATGATCTTCGATACCCTTTTAATATTCGATACTTTTTAGGATATTCGACACATTTATGATATTCGAGACCGGTATGATCTTTGATGCCTCTATGATCTTCAATACTCTTATGATCTGCTATGCCCTTATAAGCCTAGATATGCTTATGATCTTCGATACCCTCCTAATCTTCGATATACCGTCTTAATCTTCGATACATTTTTAAGATCTTCGACACATTTATGATATTCGATACCAATATGATATTTGATACCTTTATGATCTACGATACCTTTATGATCTTCAATATCCACCTAATCTTCAACATTTTAAGGATCTTTGATACATTTATGATATTTAACACCCTTATGATCTTCGATACATTTATGATCTTCGATACTCTTATGATCTTCGAAACCCTTGTGATCCTTGATACCATAATGATCTTAGATACCTTTATGATCTTCGATACCCTTATGATCTTCAATACCTTAATGATATTCGATACTTTTTATATTATTCAGTACCCTTGTAATCTTTGACACCAATAAGATCTTCGAAACCCTTATGATCTTAGATACCTTTGATATAGGAGTGGTTTCATCCACGGAGCTAAAGAGATCTCGTCTCGTGGATATTTGCATCCAAAACCATCCGAAAATGTAGCAGAAACGTTCCCCTCATTGTCTCTATTTCAGAATGGTTTTCTCAATCTAATTATGGGAATGGAGTAGAATCTGACCTCATGAAAAGGAGAACATTAGTCGGAAGCGTATAGTTTATCCAGGATAGGAATGATAAACTGTAAGTTTTAATGGTTTATTTACCTCACCATAGTTAAATGGGTCCATAAATGTTTGAAATTATCAGTACAGAGGTCAAGGTTGCAGCTAATTAAAACTCGCTTGTTGTGAGGTTCAAAATTGATGCGAGGAAATGACAAATGGGTCACAGTTAAACGCAACATACCGCGAATGGATGGGCATAAGAAATGATAAGAGACAGCGATAAGTATGGAATTAAAATTGCGAGTATGGTGTAAGTGCTACTTCTCGATCTGCACTACGAGTGAAACCGAAATTTGTAGAGTAAAAACTCAAGTATTGGAGAGTGAAAAGCTGGTATCAGATTATGGCCATTGGGGCTTTGGGGGATCAACTAACAGGAGAGGCAGAAAGGAAACGCCTTTTAGACAAGCGACGAGTTGTGGTGTTTGTTGCCTATTAGGAAGTTGTATCGCTCACTCCCGCCCCCTCCAACACTACATGAACAAAGAATAGTAATAGAATGCTCTCCAAGAACAACAACTACCAATGTTTCGTCCGAAATCTGTGTGTTCTTCCAAGCATTATGTAGCTCACCAAGGAAATGGAATAGTGCTTCTATGGCCGAGAAACTACTGAGACCATGGTTAGGGAAGTTTTTCTGCGCTGCAGTCCACTTTAAGTTAGCTGTAGGTAACATTCTAAAAATTTTCCTTAAATATACAGCAAGTTGCACATTATTTTGTATAGAATTAACTACTATAACTATCTATCAGTTTAAAAATTAAAACGAATGATTAATTCTAAAGTTAATTCACCTTCAAACTACGGCCCGCGGGCCAGACCCGGCCCGCTGCTGCAGTGTGGATGCGCAATTACAGGGCAAATATTGATGATATCTTAAAAGCTAAACGCCAGTTTCACAAATCTCACTAACCTTTTTTGCTGCTTAGTTTGTGAGACTCGGATATCTGCGCACTGTGTGTGATAATACTATTTTATTACTAACGACGCTTTCTTTGGTAACTTTTTGGTAAATAAATATGTTTGTTGTCTTTATTTTTTGTATTGGTAAATAAATATGTTGGTTATCTTTATGTTTTTTTGTATTCAATATATTGTATTGAACAAAATGGTTATGTGACCCGCGCTCGTCATCCTCTCAGTTATCTGGCCCACTGTGAAAAAAGTTTGGCGACCCCTGGCCTAGACCAT
Source organism: Ceratothoa steindachneri (assembly GCA_963969495.1). Taxonomy (NCBI): domain Eukaryota; kingdom Metazoa; phylum Arthropoda; class Malacostraca; order Isopoda; family Cymothoidae; genus Ceratothoa; species Ceratothoa steindachneri. Next base: position 142,333,788 of record OZ018331.1, on the reverse strand, counting down.
CATTTGTTCGAAAACCTCTTGCGTTAATCCTTAAAAGTAAACAAAGAGAACCGCGCCCTAGTAATAGTCCCGTCACTGTTTACTTAAAACGAAGAAGAATAAACCAACGAGAGAATCCCCCACCAGTAAATTTGTTTCGTAAAGAAAATAATGAAGATAAAAGTATAAATTACGAAATTCTATAGTTTGAATAATCGAAATAAGAGAGAACGTAGAACGCTTAAGACAACGACGGCAAGTTAGTCTCCCGAGCCTTATTGACCTCTAGAGTTAGGGTAGATCTCCCGTAGGGGTTAGGAACAATAGGTTTATAATGCAACAGATATCATGGTAGCATAGTTGTCCGCACCTGACACCTCTTGGCGGAGACCAGGGGGGATAAACTGAGCTTGACCAGGGAAAGAACAGAACGCCGATTTCTTTATCAGGATGTGCTTAGCATTTTAAGGGGGCCCTGAAATTAGGAGAAGTAATGCAATGAATGCAGAAATGCCTCAAAAGATGACACACGAGTTCTATGAATACTGTCCAACTTTATTCACTTCATTGCGAGAAGGAAATGAATAAAGTTCGAAAGTACTTGGAATTCGTGTTTCTTCTTTCCCGTGGGACACTTTGGCATACTCTACATACGTTACATAACGGCGGAAATGGCTTCAAATATAGGGAGGAAACGTCACAAAGTGATTCAGATCAGCGCATACTGGGAGGAGCCGTAACAAATATTCTGAAGCTGGAAAAGCATCAAACAAATATTCTCACCTCCACGTCGAAAAATTGTAAAATCTCCTCGATAAGGAATGATTAACCGAGAAGAACCATTGAAATACTTAACAAATCTAGCTATTTCTCGTTCGGGTTAAATTGGATGCGTTTCGATCTCTTGGTGGATTAATATGCTTTAAGGGAGATAAAAAAATTGCAGGTTCGATAGAGAGAATAAGTTTGCAATTATCTGCAAGAACGGAATAAAGGGCGCTTGTAGATAAATAGATCTTGGAGAGGTAAAACACGATCTCTTTATCTGTTGAATTGACGAGGTTTGTTGTACCATTCTCTTCCTTTATATGGTGGATTGAGTAATCGATTGAGGTCTCTGTAGGATTATCTTTCTCTCTCTCTTCTTTCTATGGTGGATTGGGAAGGTTTCTTTAATGCGTCTCTCTCTCTCTCTCTCTCTCCTCTCTTTCAATGGCATATTAAGAAGGTTTGCTGCATACGTCTCTCCTTCGACGTTGGACTGGGAAGGAATGTTTTATGATTCTCTCTTTTTCTCTTGTGGATTGAGAGGGTGTGCTGTAGGATTCTGTCCCTCCCTCTCTGGGCGCTCATTGCCTAATTCTACACGGCCACAAATAAGGGTTGACTCACGCGGGGCTGCGTCCACTCCGCTCGGCTCAATCACCTTCTCACCACAGCGACGTTCGGCGACTTCAGATTTCAGCGTCACTGAAGCGACTCACAAAACGTCCCCGAGTATCTTTCCTCTTAGACCCCCTCCCCCCTCCTGCACCAGTACAGTCTCGTCAGTCCCGGAACCGGTTCTGAAGCCCGGTAGAAGAACTTCCCCCCCATACCATCCCCCTCCCCCCTTCTCTCCGCGAGTGAGTCGTTTCCTCAACATAGTTTATTTTATCGTGTTTTGAAATGGCGCGGCTCCGCGATGCAAATAAGTAATTATTGTCGATGTGGGTTTTATCGAGGGTTTTTCGAGGCTTTCTTGGTTTAAATGGCAATCATTAGAGAACCCACGTGAGTTTTACCGGCAGGTGCATAAGCACATGTGGGTGTTACTGAGCGCACACGACGGGCTCACTTCTGAACTTGAGGTAGCCGGTGGCCAAAGGGCAGTGTGAGCAGAATGAGGGATTATCGGGGGGGGGGATTAGAATCACGTTCCCTTTAATGGTAAACACAGGACCGTATACAGGGTTTGAATCCCTAACAAATTTGGGGGTCTGAATAACAATATTGTTATTTACTTAAAACTATGAAGGAAAACTGACGAGAGCATCTATGCCATTTTTACGAAAAGGTTCGTGAAGAATGTGAAGATGAGAAGGAAAAATGTGTGTAGGGTAATTAGGAAGAGTAATGAAGAGAAGAGAATACTTGGATCACTTTGAAATTGGGAGGGGACGCGCAAAATTCCAGGCTTGGCGAACCTAAAAACAGAATAGAGACGAACCAAACTTCACTCAACATAAATAAATTAAACCTAACCTAACCAAACCTAGCCAAACTAAACCTGACCTAATCATACCTAAAACTAACCAAACCTAACCTAATCAACCATAATTCTACGTTGCCTACATTACCTAATCTAGTCGAGGTTAGGTAGTAAGTTGGGCCATCCGCCCCTCGCATTGTGGACAAGATTCTCGACGGGATAAGGAAATATACACAAAAATCCCAATGACAATAGGTGACAAGATCAGAGTAGTCGTATTGTTAGAGATTCAAACTTTACCATTTATTATCTATACCATTATGACCCTTGGCAACGTTATGATACTATATACCTTTATGATCCTTGATACATTTATGATCGTCTCTACCATGAAAAGTTGTACTCAAGCAACAACATCTAGAATCACAACCAACCAACAACACTCAATAATGTCCGAACTGTTCTCAAATCAGAAATTTAAATTGAAATCAATCAAATGAAGGGTCATAAAGCACCAGGTCAGGACAACCTTGCTTTGAACTTGCTGAAACATCCTAGAGATCTAATTGTGGATAACCTAGCTTTGACTCTTCACTGAATGTCTAAAAAAAAGCAAGATTCCGGAGAATTGGCACAATGACATAATAATACATCTTCACAAAAAGGTAATCAAACAGACCTTACAAACTATAGGGCAATCAGTCTTCTTACCTGTGTCTATAAACTCTTCCCAAGAGTCATTACTAACAGACTGCAAAGCCATGATGACCATAAGCGCGAGAACAAGCTGACATCAGAAAAGGCTTCTAAACGATTGACCACATACCTACTCTCAACCAGCTCAGTGAGAAAACTGCAGAGTACAATATTTCTCTATATTTTGTATTTGTAGAGTACCAGAAATCATTTGATTAAATAGAAACACAATCGATTATAACAGCCTTGAAGAATCAAGGTATAGATCCGGTCCTCATAAATATCATAGAACACATATACCAAAATTGTAAATCCTACATTAGATTGTTTACAGATTCAGACATCTTTCAATTACAGAAAGGTGTAAGACAAGGAGAGAATATCTCTCTGAAATTATTCACGTCTTGTCTAGAAGAAAGCTTCAGGAGACTAAACTGGAAAAACAAGGTCATTAAGATCTATGTGAATTACTTAAATAGCCTGAGATTCGCAGATGATATTGGACTCATAGCTGATAACCTAAAAGAGATTCAAACAATGCCTCAAGAACTTAACCATTAAAGCAAAAGAGTAGGCCTTAAAATAAATTTTGGAAAAACAAAAGTCATGGTAAACCAATCAGAGGTGGACGTGATAAACATCGCAATTAACAACAAGCAAGTTGATATGGTAGGCAAATATATTTATTTGGGTCAACAGATTACAATGTCACCGGGAAAAGATCATAAAATCAAATGCAGAATCGCTCTAGATTAGAATGTATTTGGAAAGGCAAACATCGTCTTCAAAAGTAAAATGCCAATGTGCCTGAAAATGAAAGTATACAACCAATGCATAATCCAGCTATGACCTATCGAGCAGAAACTTGGAACCTGACCCCAAAACTTGCATTAAAACCTAGAACAACACAAAGACCCCACGAACACAGGAAGTGAGCGGGGAACACTTCGTGACACAATGGTGTGCCACTCATTTATGCGTGTGGTGAGTGTGGAGTGAGGATAAGAGACAGTCATTTTGGTTGTGAGGTGCGAGCATGGATATATATATATATATATATATATATATATATATATATATATATATATATATATATATATATATATATATATATATGTATATATATATATATATATATATATATATATATATATATATATATATATATATATATACATATATATATATATATATATCACATTATGCACTTATCCATTTTAACACATATGGAGGATCGGTGCACATAATTGCCACAACCCTGTCTAGTTCCTATAATTCCCACAGATCTAGGAACAACACAAGCTTACTCTATAAATATTACCCTACACCCACACCCCCTATAAAAACCTACTGATACAAATGATATAAAAATAACAACTAGGAACTCCAAAGGTTCTAGACGCTGGAGCTTCACGGGGTGATTGCTGGACGAGCGGTAGTGTCATAGGATGGATTTAGCCAGTTTTCCTAAACCCCTTTATTTTTCTCGATTTTATTTTAATCAAATATATCTCGTTAACTAAATCTCTTCTCTTTGCTCCTCCTTGTTACTCATTATTTCCATTTTTTATTAATTCCTTTCCTTACCTATGTCTCTCGTGTGTGCTATATGATTTCCCACAAGTTTGAGAGCTCGCAACAGGATAAGATTTGCCAAAGTGTTGTGCGTGTGTGTACGTGTGCTAATATGAGTGTATGTATATTACTTGTGTGAAATATTCATAGATCACGGTATATTGAAAATTATTTGCGATGTATACAATCTAACATAGTGTGTACTTTGGTCATCATTAAGCGACAACTTGGGATTTCGCTTAAAGATGACTATCCACCTGTCCTATGGAGAACTTGTTGATGAGGTCGTCCGTCTCTCCTATGAAGAACATGTGCCGTTATTCTACCTAGAATGTGGAATAGTTATGACCACAGACACCGATACATTTATAAAAAATAATCTTAGGAAATCCACTCTGGCAAACCACACATGATAACTTAAATTGTGCGCAAGTAGTTAAGGTTAAGATTACGATTACGGAGTGTTCAATATGTAGACAATTGTTGTGTGATGTTTACGGCGGGGTCGCCAATCTGTTTTTCGGTTCAAATTGAGACGTAAAATGCAGACTCGAGTTTTAGTGAGCAGGTGTATATAGTTCATGGTGTTGGGATTATTAACTTTTCTATTCTACCAAATTTAATTAATGTTATATATATATAAATATATATATATATATATATATATATATATATATATATATATATATATATATATATATATATATATATATATGGAGTTAATCATATAACAATAAAAGATGTTTTTCTATTCACTATGTAGCATAAGGATGTAAAGCGGATTCGAGAGGGATATCGAGATTGATATAATTACTATGGAATGGTTCTAAAGCTTAGGAGCCGTAAAGCAAAAAATTATTATTAATATAATAACAACTAATCCCTAATTCGGTAACGGATAATGGTGCCATGATAATTTGTTATCAGTTAAGATGACATACGATAGGCGGTGTTCAGGATTTGGAGGAAATCATTATCACGTTATGGTGCGTTGGGACTGGAAGGGCAAATGTTTTGAGCTTGGTCTGGAAGGCACCGTTAGATTTCTCAAATTAAACGAGAAATAGGGTCCGGAAAATGATGTAATCACTCGATTTCCCAAACGCATACTATGGGAAAAGGGGTGGCGTGAGGATACGTAAATCACTTTAATATTTTATTTTCTTTCTCAGTTACCCTAGTTCGTTTTGTGCCTTTACAACTTTTTTTCTTTTCTTTCCTTTGTTGATTTTAATGCCTACTTTCGCTTTTATACTGTAGGAACATAATTTTGGTTGAGTTAGATTTGATACTTGTTTTTGACTAACTTTTGGCTTCTGAATCCCAAAATAACGCCAGTTTTTGTATATCACCCCAACTTTTGAGCTACACGAAATCCTCGCTTTGTATAAAAACTCAAAAATTCCGCATCTTGCAAATTTGTCCTATTTTATAGAATGTTTTGACAATTTAAATACACTGGGAAATAATAAAACAGCTTGACTGAAGTGTTTGTACAAACCTATTTTCTTCATACAAAAGATATTGTTACTGTAACTCAAATTGTGTGCAAGTAGTTAAGGTAAAGATTACGATTACGGAGTGTTCAATATGTGGACAATTTTGCTTTATACTCCAACAAGAGTCAGCCAATAAATTTATATCTCATCTACCCTGATACCGTTCGTCCATGACCTTAAAATCTTGGTGTAATCGCTCACCTTGCTCATCACTGAGTTTACCATGTTGCAACCAAGCGTTTTGTAGCTCTCCAATCGTTTGGGGATAATTTCGGTGTAATTTTTTGGTCGTGTATTTTCAAAAAGTTCTGGTCTCCAGTAAATCAATTGTAGCCTCAGCCTGAACTGTGCCAGAAGAATTGTCAATGACAGGTACTTTCAATTACATTCTTTCAGTGTATAAATATGGACCAAACACTAGCACAGCTAAACTCTGTGAGCTACTTCCAGTTTCACTGCCCAAAACATCTTTGAACCACTTTCCATCCCAATGTACGGCAGCTTACCATGAATGGGTTTCACAAAACTTGCACATGTGACTCTGGCTGAAATTATACATGGACAGCATTCTGTTGTGAGGTGTTGTTGCAGTTGAGATGTCGAAGTTATCTAGATCAGCACATCCAGCTTCCAATGGTGCAGAAACCATGGTAGTAACTTGATTGTCTGATAAACCAACACCATCATTGCATATGACATCACATTCCATGACCTTCAGTGCAAACGTCAAAGTCACAATACTCACAATGTCTCGATGGTGAAAATATCCATTACTAGGCTGATGGTAATCCATGCTCTATGTGGTAGTGTCGTTGTCAGTTAAGTCACTTCAGGTAATGTTATCTACATGAACAACTACTTATTGTTCTGCTGCAGCTGTAAAATGTGATAGTCAGAATGATGTTAAGTACAATCCCAAATACCACAATGCAGTAAAACCTTTTGTGAATTTCATAGTAATTAGTTTTATATTGGTCTTGCCTATGCTGGAGTCTTTCATCTTTTACTTTTCACCACAGCACGATGTTTCTCATATATTTTCATGGATAATTTCATTGCGTTGTACTTGGACATCGTCTTGATCTCAGTTATCTGCCGGAATAGGAAGAGAGATTCAACTGTTTCATATGCAAGTTCTTCAATCTTGGGCCTCTCTGCATATTCCGGTAAATTATGAAGATTAAGGAAATACTAGAACGCCTGTCCGTTGGTGGGAAGCTGAGAACGATTGATAAAAGCTGAAGGGTATCTTACAAGAAAGTTCCAGTGAGAGATCTGGTAGATGGCCCAGTTGACATCTGCTTATGGGCAATATATCGAGGTTCTGAGATATAAACTGTGTACCCACGAAGATACATAAGCTTCTTGCTTAATGCCATTGTGAAATTGTAACTTGTAGATGGTTTTCTAGATGCTGATTGAGTTTCTGTCATTTCCTGAAAAATAATAGACAATTATTTATATTATTAATCATTATTTATTTATTATTATATATTATTAGTATATATTTATTATTATTATTGTTTTGTAATTTTATGCTAGTTCATTTGTTACTTAAATTGTTGTTCTATGCGGCAATGCTTCCCAACATTCTAATTCAGAATAGTTGTGATTTCGCAATTTTAAGGTCAAAAAGCATAGGAAAATGTTCAGAAACGTATGAAAATAAGAAAAAGTTGATTTTTGAACAAGACTAATGGGTCAGCATTCCGTATCTGACCTTTCAAAGTATCTGTACCCTCTTAATAACCGCAAATGGATCCGAAGTAATATATTTTTCACACATTTTCGTTTACTCTATCTTAACCACTTTCTCTGCAGGAGAACTTCTGACTGGTTTTCGCTTTAAATGTAATTTTAAAAATCTCTTCCAGAATGTTTTTGATATCAAGAATCCGGAACCAATATATAGAAGTAGGTGGGGATACTCGATATTGAGTGGGTAAACTAGGCTGGGATCGACCGTTCTCATCTCAACTGGCTGGGGTGACACAACAAAGAGTAGATAGAGAGGAATAAAGGATGATAGTTAGGAGGTAGAACAAAGAAGATAGCGTAAGGAAGATAGAGAGAAAGGAAGAAAGAAAAAGATAGAGAAGGAAAAACTGGAGAGAGAAGGGGAGATAGAGAGAAATATATAGGAAGGATGGGGAAGAGAGGAGCTGAAAATATAGGTGGAGGTAGGAGAATTAATACCGAATGATAAGAACATATATAGAGGAAAAAGGTGACAAAGAAAGAAAAATAGAGAAAAGAGGATAGATAGAGAGACAAAAAAAAAGATTGAGGGGGTAGAAGACACGATGAATAGGGTAGGAAGGAAAAATGAGAAAAAATAAAAATACCGGATGATAACAGTAGACAGAGAGGAATGAAGGAAGATAGTGAAAAGATAAAAGAGAGGGTTTTGCAAAAATTATGTTATACTATGTTTTTTTTATAAATCTTTCGAGAGGTTAACGTGTGTGATAGAAAGGGTTCCGCCAAACAAGCTTAAAGTTTTACTTTTGTATCACGTGTCATTAAAACCTCTTAAAACATTGTGTGGAGGTATGACGAGATTGAAGCCATCCGGCTGACGTTGAGCCGCTTAGCGATGTCGGACGTGTGGCCACGTGCGCAGGAAAGCAGAAATCTCTATTCTTTTCACTTCTATCACAACACACCTGCACACAATGGGAAAGACGTTTTAATGACACGTGATACAAAAGTAAATCTTTAGGTTTGTTTGGCGGAACCCTTTCTATCAGACCTATTAACCTATCGAAAGATTAAAAAAAAAAAAAACCAAGTGTAACAGAACATTTGAAAAACCTGGTACATATTCATTACACTCAGCCACGAGTCACATTTGGCAGAGGAGAGCAAACATAAGGACACTACACGAAAGCAATAAGCTCAGATCACTAAATGTATACACCTACAGACATACAACACAACAAATAGACAAGCTAGGAATAGACCCGACCTACGGAGTTGTACACCACAGACAATACCTACATATCTTCACGTAATACATCAGCCTCACGAATCTCATGTTGTTATCGAATAAACCGAACTCTTTGCCGCACCAACTAAATAGTTCAATGACATGTAGAAACACACGTCGCATCCGTCTCTATCCACTGATGTATAACCCCAATTATTCCCTCCTTGAATTTTTCCGCACCGTTTTCTTCCCTCACTTCTCGATCTCTGCGGCTCGCCACAGTCACCCATCTGTTATTCTCTCTCTACACAATTCGATCGATCGAGTCGGAGTAGACCATTCTCAGTTTTCACCTCACATCTCTCAGGAAGGGACTTAGCTTAGGCCCGAAAGCTTATAAATTAAGTCCGTCAAGCTCGTTGTTGCTATATTACCCTCTGCATGTGTCATGAGCTAGAAAAGTCTCATGAAGTTCCTCAACCCTCTTCAGGCGTATGGTGGCCCAGTCGTATGAGTGGCGCTCCTGATGAGGGTTGAAAAACTCTGGCAGACTTTTCTAGCGGATTAAGGAAATCTTACTATTACCTTTACCTAACCGTATTGACAAGGACGTTATAGTCCATTAACAATATATATATATATATATATATATATATATATATATATATATATATATATATATATATATATATATATATATATATATATATATATATATATATATATATATATATATATATATATATATATATATTTATAGTAAAAGAGAAAGAAGAATTGGACGCGAATAAGCAAATGAGACTAGGAACCGGTTTTTTAAAGGCAAGAGAGAGGGACATTAGAAGAATCCAGAATCAAAGGGAGCAGAAGGCGGCACAGTGAAGGCGATCCTTTACCGAGAAGACAGAAATAACGCCAGGGGGAAAAAGTTTTTGAAAATCTTGGGCTGGGACTCGGAGCCGGGTCTGCTGATTGCCGGTCAGATGCTTTACCACTAAGCTACCAGGCACAGTAACTATATTTCACCCAAAGCGTTACCCCATCAAACTCAGTATCTCCCTAAGCTAGGGAGATCTCCCTAAGTAGGGTAACGCTTTGGGCAAAATATAGTTACTGTGCCTGATAGCTTAGCGGTAAAGCATCTGACCGGCAATCAGCAGACCCGGGTTCGAGTCCTGGCCAGGAATTTTCAAAGACTTTTTCCCCTGGTGTTATTTCTGTCTTCTCGGTAAAGGATCGCCTTCACTGTGCCGCCCTCTGCTCCCTTTGATTCTGGATTCTTCTAATGTCCCTCTCTCTTGCCTTTAAAAAACTCCAGTTTCTTGTCTCATTTGCTCATTCGGGTCTAATTCATCTTTCTCTTGTACTATATTTATTTATAGTCAGCTATACAAGGTTTCTGCATCTTTCTTCCTGTCTTCAAATTTATTTGAAAGGCAGAAAATAAAAATGTCGTAGCCCTGTGGTGATTGTATTATCACCCGCAGAACCTGTATTTGCTCTTTCTTTGTATATATATATATATATATATATATATATATATATATATATATATATATATATTGTGAGGGTATGGAACGTACATACTCACATGCCGCCAGACAATCGTGGGAACGAAAGAAATTTGTCGTTTGAGTTGACCTTCGTCTCCTCTCTCTCTCCCCCCACCCTTCCCCCAACTGGCAACAGGAAGTCGGACGAAAGAACGCCTATCTCACAAGGAAGCTTAAATCTTATTTGCTTTCTTTATGATAGCATGGAGATTGTCCAGAAGGCGCTGCGATAAGCGAATTGTCGTGAATGGGATCTCTCTCTCGATTTCCCACAGTCCACGATATAAATAACATCGCCGTTTCCTCTCCACAGCAGTGTCCCAAATCTACTCGCGTAATCCTTACGTTGAACGAGAGTCATTGCCGTAACGTATCGACTACCAACGCGCCGTCGAGTCAACTTGGTCGCTGTCTCAAATTGTTCCTGGAAGTAAATCCTGCCCCGCAGAGTCTGTGACTAGAAGAGTACACTGTGTTGCTCAACGTAACTTGAGTAAGAAAAGGAACGTCCAAATAGTTACTGGAAGTTACTATTTGTTAGTGTCACATCCAGTTAGGAGTGAACTAACCGGAACTGTAGCCAGCAGCCCCAAACCCGTCGTCTTATCCCCCCTCTCCCCGAGAACTCGTGTTAACGCCACCCAACCTCCCCGTCTGGACCTGAGTAGTCGTCTCTCCAATCCATCACAATTAATGGTAATCTGTAAACCCAGTATCCCTCTATTCTTAAATTACCTATTTAATTAACAGTGATTGATACTCCCATTGAGTCATTATAAATCTAGACGCTTAACGTCAGTGTTTAATATTTAATCCTTAATTTTGCCTGTTAACTATTGCTAATTAGTATATGTGTGTAAAGTAAAGTTTATTTTGAGTACGTGTGTTTATTTGTGGCTCCTCCTTTTTGACGTACCCTTGGCAAGACTTTAATTAAGCATCCCTTCGGCTAATTTATTCAACCTGTATTATGCACTCTTAGAATTCAACATTCACAAACCTCCCCCAGTAACAAGTGGGTCTTTTATCGTGAGAATCCTGGCTACGGCACAACACGCCTCTAACCAGCTTTCGCACGTTCAGTAGAAATTATAGCCTACCTATATATATATATATATATATATATATATATATATATATATATATATATATATATATATATATATATATATATATATATTATATATATATATATATATATAATATTATATATATATATATATATATATATATTATATATATATATATATATATATATATATATATATATATATATATATATATATATATGATAGTGAAACCACTGTATAGGAGCCAAAAGTTTAATTTACGAGACTAGTTCAGTATGTAGTTTATCATACCCTCTTCAGTCGTATACTGAGAATGCAATTATTATAAAAGTCTATAAATACCTTACATATCAGAAAAAAAAACAAAAGAAAAAAACCCAAAGAAACACAAAACGGGGGGAAAAGGTAATTAATCAGGGGGTGTAAGTCTAAGATCGTTGACTAAGCTGTTTACGATGAGGTTACGGGAATGGGGGCTCCATTTCAATTGTCTATCTAACAAATTAAAATTGGGAATTTCTAATATTAATATAGATTCTACTATTATTCTTTTACGGAAATCTTTACAATTATATATGATTTGTGCCCTTGAATAGTCAATTCGGTGGTTGAAATTGATAATCATCATCATCACTAACTCTATAATTTAATAAGGGCATTTTTTTTAGTATTTTAATAATAATTTCATCTTAGTTTGATTAAGACTTGTTTTTTATCAAAGTTATTTCTAATAATTCTTTTATAATATCAAAAAAATAAATGGTGAAGTTCAGAAATAAATATAGGTATCGAAATTTTGTGAATATTTTAAAACCAAAAGAATTAGAAATGGTGAAGTTCACAAAATTTAATTTATATATCTTCTATAACTATATTTTAGCAACGTGATATTTTGGAAGGGATGAAATTTAGTTTAAAGTTCCTTTTTAAAATTAAACCATAGCTACTTTTTCTTAAATTCTAAATTTTAATCTTAGTAGCGAAGCGCAAGCTCCCCCCGTAGGGTGGAGTGGCAAAGCCATTTCCTGGTATGATTAAAAATACTGGATGTGGTACTGCTTTTATGTACACAAATTCCTTTTGTTAAGGTTCTTCCGGTCTCTTCTATGTAAAATGAGGGGCAGTTTGTAGAGCTACACGGGATTAAATATACATCTGCTTCATTTGGCTGATCCACGGGCTTGGTCTGAAGGAAAGATTTAAGGATATAAAAGGGTATTTAAATGTGGTTGAGCATAGGGAAATAACTTTGTTCACTCCTTTAGGGAGGGGAGAAAAAGAGAGGGATAGACACTTAGTATTACTAAATTTGTTTTTATTCTTAGGACGTAATGAGTAGATTTTACTTTAGATATACTTTCATATATATATATATATATATATATATATATATATATATATATATATATATAGGAATGCAATAAACCACATTGAAGGAGAAAACTGAATAAATTTTTCTTACAGTAATATTTATTACCTTTTTTCGAAAAAATCCGTGCAGAGAAGCGATTCGAACCATGGACACTGAGGCAGCGAGCACCGCTTTGATCACAGTTAAAAGTATGCCATTAGTACACTATGCGATCACAGTTAAAAGTATGCCGTTAGTACACTATGCTACACAGAGAACCAAGAAATTCTCTGAATAAATATTACTGTAAGAAAAATTTATTCCGTTGTCTCTTTCAATGTGGTTTATTGCATTCATCATTCTTTCGCGCTACTTTGAGAGATATTATATCCATTTGTTTATTTACTACGCGTTTAACTATTCCTCATTTATTATTTGAATTCCCAATTAATTTTCTATTTTTTCATAGTCTCCGTTCGAACTTGCGAAAAGTGTTCCTTAAAAGCTATTCTATTCAGAGAATTTCTTGGTTCTCTGCGTAGCAGAGTGTAGTAACGGCATACTTTATAACTGTGATCAAAGCGGTGCTCGCTGCCTCAGTGTCCATGGTTCGAATCGCTTCCCTGCACGGATTTTTTCGAAAAAAGGTAATAAATATTACTGTAAGAAACATTTATTCCGTTTTCTCTTTCAATGTTGTTTATTGCATTCATCTTCATCATTCTCTCGCGCTACTTTGAGAGATATTATATATATATATATATATATATATATATATATATATATATATATATATATATATATATATATATATATACATAATCATATATACATAATCATAAGTCTTTATAATGTGCCCTTCAGGGCTGTTAGCCGTCACAGAGCGCAGGTGGTGTAATGAGTGTAGAGAGAGTTTACAAGGGAGAGAAGGCAATTCTAAAGAGTTTAAAAGTAGCAATGAATGGAGCGAATCGGACTTCGGCAGGAAGAGCATTCCAGAGTCTAGGAGCACAAACTGAGAATAAACGGTCACCCATCGAGCAGAGGACAGAACGAGGAGTGTTCAGGATGGGAGCGAGGTTAGACCGGAGTGTCCGAGGAGTTTGACGACGGGAGAGGGCAGACGAGAGATAAGGTGAAGCCTCGAGGTTTAGGGCCTCGTAGGTGATAAGAATTTCTTTATAGTGAATACGGAAGCGAATAGGTGACCAGTGTAGCTCCTGTAACAGAGGCATCGAAGGATGAGCCGGGCAGCATAGTTTTGAACTAGTTGCAGGGGGTGAAGTGACGAAGAAGGGAGATTCGCAGAAGAGAATTGCAGTAGTCTAAACGTGAGGTGACGAAGGCATGAATAGCAGTCTCAAAGCTTCGTTGATCAAAATGATATCGAACACATAAGAAGTTTCGGAGGAAACCGAGGGAAGACTTACAGATACGTTGGATGTGCGGTTTAAACGAGAGTTGCTCGTCGAAAATAATACCAAGATTACTGACGACATCAAAGAAGGCGACATTAGTTTCCCCAAGGTTAAGGGAGGAAAAGAGAGCTTTAGATTTCTCCACCATCGAAGCGGTACCAACAAGGAGAACTTCAGTTTTATCGTGGTTAAGTTTGAGAAAGTTGGCAGAGAGCCATTCGTTTATAGAGGTGTAGGCTGAAAGGATCTTGGTAATTGATTGAGAGAAGGACACAGGGGATGAGGAAAGGTATATGTGAGTGTCATCAACATATATATATATATATATATATATATATATATATATATATATATATATATATATATATATATATATATATATATATATATATATATATATATATTTTATATATATATATATATATATATATATATATATATATATATATATATATATATATATATATATATATATATATATATTTCCAATATTATTACTAGTGCTGAAATAGGCCTTTTAAACCCGTTACGAATGTATTCGTACAGAAGATCAGAGTGAATTGTAATGTAAAATATGATAATTATGATGATTGTGAGGTTGTTGATGGTAATAATATTGAGTGCGATTATGATGAGGATAATATGGTACACTTGTACCTCCCTTATGGTTACACGACGCCTTCTGGACACCAGAATTCCGCGTTAACTCCCTATTCTTATTATCCCTTTGTATTACCTGTTCATTAGTTTCTCTTGTGCTGCCTTTTCTCTGCTTGTTCCTGGATCGAGTAAAATGCCCTCGTTGAATTACACAAGGTTCAGCTTCTTAATTCTCTGAAGTATCGTAATAAGGCATAAATGGGACTTCGATAAGGTGTTTGTCGGGGAGGGGGACATCAATGATGACATCGACTCCAGTTGGGTGGTAAAATGGTTGATAATGAGTCCCGTTAGTCTTTGTCACCTTTAAGCTTTTTCTCAATTTTTATATATCATTATTTGTTTAACTCTTTCCTCTCTATTGCTTCTTCCTTAAATCAAGTCCCTTTGTTGGTTACATCAGTTTCCTATTTTGATAAATTCAATAAATAAATAAATTCAATAAATCACTCGCTCGATAATGACCCCTTTGGAGGCGGACTTCTCACCCTGGTTCCTAAGGCACGTCGCTCCTTGTATACCCAATGTAGATACACATGAATATACACTTAAGTTCGAGTTTGTAAACGACAAGTTTGTGTACACACGTATGTGCGTATGGTGTCTAGATGTGAATGTGCGTGTGGCGTTGTATAAAAGATATTTGAACGCAGAACTTTATCTGGGAGTCAACTTTACTTAGGTTTGTGTTCAAACAACCGCGTTCAGATAAGAGTTGGCAAATAATCGCCGGGAAAGGATGGGGGGGAGACGCGCCTTGTGGCAACTCAGTCTCATCATACAAGGTGGGCAACCCTGTTGGCCAGCCGAGCATGGCGCCTAGTGGGGAAACAACAGGGCGGAAGAAGAGGTTAGAGAAAAAAAATGAACCAAAAGAACGTTGGGAATGGTCTAAAGCGAGGAAGAAAGAATCATTAACATTAATTGGTAGAAAAGATTAAAGATGTTTAAATCTTTTAGGTATGACTACGATGATCACCCCAGTCTTAGGTTCTTCCTTTCTTCTCCTATTTATTTATTTTTGTATTGAGCATCGCTAGGGACTTAGGTGAACACACTCGTTGATTTGTATTCGTGAACGTTTGTAATTTTGTCTTTCAAAGCAATCACCTCCTGGTAAATACACAGAAAAAGGAACTATGTCCAACTTTGGAAGATGTTGGTCGCGGTACGATGTAAATTGCATGTATTCTCATGGCACGGTGCCTCCGTTTGTGAATTGTATGTATTCTCATGGCACGGTGCCCCCGTCTGTCAATTGTATGTATTCTCATGGCACGGTGACTCAGTCAGAAAATTGTATATATTCTCATGGCACGTTGCCTCTCTCTGTGAATTGTATATCTCTTCGTGAAACGGTGCCTCTACCTGTGAATTGTATGTATTCTCATGGCACTGTGCCTCTGTCTGTGAATTGCATGTCTCTTCGTGGCACTAAGCATCTTTCAGGCGTGTGAGTCAGAGTTGGTAATCTCATGTCGTTCATTTGCAGCCATAAAGTCTATGTCTATATACATCGTCAATCTTTACCAATTGTGTCCTCGTCGCATTACACAACTTCTAAATTTTCCTTTTCAATAATTGACATACTTAATTCTGCGTTTGAAGGATCGATCCTCGCAAATCGGATCCCGGTTTAATGTGCCCACCTTTTGTCCATAGATTTGTGGGCAATACTCCCCACCATTTGAAATCTTTATGTTGTTTCACATTCTCTTTCGAATGATATAATTGCCAAAGTCCCCATCCCCAAGATTAGCCCGGGAATTATTTTGTTTTGCCAATAACATCAGAACTATTCGGCTGATTTTAACGAAATTCGAAATCCTTAAATTGTTTTACATTTTCTTTCGAATAATATAACTGCCAAAGTCCTCCCAAGGTTAGCCCAGGAATTAATTTGTTTTGAAAATAACATCATAACTATTTGGCTGATTCTAACGAAATTTGAAACCCTTATATTGTTTTACATTCTCTTTCGAATAATATAACTGCCAAAGTCCTCCAAAGGTTAGCCCCAGAATTATTTTGTTTTGACAATAACTTCATAGCTATTCAGCAGATTCTAAGGAAATTTGAAACCCTGATGTCGTTTTACATTCTCTTTCGTAAGATAATTGCCAAGGTCCTCCTAAGGTTGGTCTGGGAATTATTTAAAGTTTTGAAGGTCGTAAGGTCCTAAATCAGAATAAGTGAAAGCACGCGACATTTTGGTCAGCAGACCTTATTAATTTGTTGTATAGATATAACAAATTGTTTTGCCTTGTCCCTTGTCCTTGTGCTCAGAATTTGGGTGATTCGCATTTGCGAGTATCTGTGTTCGTTCGTACGAGCTAGATCCTGCATACTTTTAATCCACCCACTTTAGCATTCCCATGACTTGATTCTTTTCATGTCTGTCATCTCACGATCAGATGCTCTCGCTGGTTCCTTCTTTCCTAATCGATCTTTGCGACTGTCCCGCTTCCTCGCCTCTGAACGGCTATGTATACGAACTTCCCTGTACGTCTATGAAGGGTGAGAGACTAAAATGGAGAAGAAGAGTAGTGGAATACCTGAATAGTGGAGTAATGAAATACATCCAGGTGCCTCCTGCGATCAGCAAACAGAAGCAATTCATCAAATTTAAAGTATATATACAATCATGGTCAAAGATTTGGTAGACGAACATTTTGCAGATCCTAAGCTTTATGGCTTAAGATTATTTAACTAGACTTTTCTTATGTTTGTATGGCATTTTACAGGACAATCAAAACCTTAAAGGACAATCCAAATCTTACAGGAGAATCAAAATGATATCTATGAGGTAATAGGTTTTAGGATTCCGATTGAATAGCAACTTCAGAAGCGAATCCGGAGCAATAGTTCCCCATTCTTGGTTTAATAATGGTAGGTGTTTGTCGTAATTTGCGACCGTCGCTGCTCAACTCGTCTCTCTGAGGACAAGCCACAGCTTCTCCATCAGATTAAGATCTAGAGCAGTGGTTTTCAACCGGTGTGCCGCGAGAGGCAACTAAAAGTACTGTGGGAACAACCAAGAAATCATTTTTAAAATGCCTAAATTGTCCCCCCCCCAAAAAAAAAAATGTATTTCAAACATTTCTAAAATAATCTGACGACACTTGAAAGTATTTTGAAACTAGCTTCTTTGCATTGTGCAACATAAAAACAGACAGTAAATGAAGAAATGAGAATTGCCTTGGCAACTCTACGTCTCAATATTAAAGAATTATGTTATAATCATCACACTGAAATTTCCCATTGAACTTTTAAAGATACTATTTATTTATTTTCAAATTTTGATGTCTTATTTCGATTAAATTAGGTTAAATGTCAATCGTGGTTAATTTTAAAGTTTTTTCCATGAAATTAAGTATTTATACGTAAATTATTTTATATTGGGGTGTCATGGCTCCTTCTAGATAGCAATTAGGGTGCCACTATCATGAACAGGTTGAAAACCAGTAATTTATAGAGTTTCCAGAACATGCTGATACATTTGGCGGTGGTGACATAAAAAATACTACCTTACCAGTGCCATATGGCACCTGGTTTTTAATCAAGCTGGAAAACGCTCGAATCACCACCAAAATAGATATGGATCGCTCGTACGATTCTCGGGACGAAATTTTCTCTCAGACGGATTTTTGTCCATGTACGAAAAATGGGCGAGGAGAAAGGCCCGGGTTTTTCAGTACCCCCCTACCCCCTCTCCCGCTGCTAATTCGTCGTCCTTGGCAAGTATTGTGGTTGAGGACCGGCCATGAGGAAATGTGGTTTTACTCCATTACAGCTCTGCGGTTTTAAACCTCCTCAAAGCTCGATCAGGAAATGTTAAGAGATGGCCACAGTCAATTAGACTTTGCGGTCAGCAAAGAAACCTTGATTTCGTTCGAGATCTTTCGCTTCTTGAGAGTAAAAAGGAACCTGGCGATGACCAATCAAGACCAATAGGACCAACGGGCAACTAGTGGGAGAAGGGATGAGTGAGGGGACAAGCGGGAAGAGTGACTTCTAATTCCTTATCTTCTAACGAGCAGTACAAGGAGTCAAATGTACTAATTTAAAAGCACCTAGTAAAGCGTACCAGGATCTGTGTATCTACATAAATTGTAAACGAATTGAGATTTATGTGCTTCTGCGTGGCTGGCGTCTTTGTACGAATGAATTTCTGGTAATAATAATGATAATGATGATAATGATGATAAAGATAATAATAATAATAATGATAAAATATATTAATAAAAATCATTATTTTTAAATAGGTTTCAATTAGCTCTAAAAAGCTTCTGCCGATCCTACAATTTAGGAATGACGAACTTTATTATTTCACTCTTTCTTAGCCTTCAATTTCTCCACTCCTCATTCTTTCCATTTTCTTTTCTTCTTTCTCTCTACACCTTATTTTTTTTTAACTGAGATATGCATCAGAGGTGGGGTGTGGGGTTAAGAACGTCTAACGCCCTCTATCACCCTTTGATGGGCCAAAGCAAGCGGGAAAAGATAGTGGGAGATTTAAAAGAGGTTCAAAAGATACGCCAAGAAAGAGAGCAAAAGTTTCCCTCAGGGCACTGAGGTCGGGGGCGGGGCTACCCCAGGTATCAGTTGTACACCATCCACCCCCGTGTGGGGAATTGTATGAAGCAGAAGTGTGAATAATTGATAAGACCCTGAACAAAATCGCCACTAAAACCCACCTTGTTGAATTACACATTTCTTTTACTTTAATCCCATTCTTCTTATTCCTCTCCTTTATCAAATCTTTGTTCTTGTCTTGGTTTCTCAAAGTTCATTCAATTTAACCCTGATTTTAATATACTTTAATTTGTTTTTATTTTCTTGGTTCGCCTGTTTTCGTCCTATTCTTCGTTCACATTTATTCATACTTTTATTTATTTTTCCAGAGTATCATCTGATTATTCATTCCACAACCTTCATTCAGACATTTATTTATCATTTATTATCATCCAATTCCTCTTTCACACCTTCATTTTTCTTAGCCATGGGATTTTATACCTTTTCTCTTTCACACAACACTTTAGTTTTCTCCTCGTGTTCCATTATTTACTCTCACAACAATTAACTTCGTTTTTCAGCCAATTTCACTCCATTCTTCATTCACACACCGTTCATCCATACCTCTATCTCGCCATTATCTTTTTATCTTAGATAAAAGAGAATTCTTAATGGGTTAAAAGGAAAGAGAGGAACTCATAGGGAGCCCAAATACACAGGATTTTGTCAGGCATTTTCATGTATTGAGGGAAAAGAGAACAAATGTGTGGTATTATTGAGGGTATTATTGAGAGAAAGAGAACAGTGAATTTTGTTACACATTTCATATATTGCGGAAAAAGAGAACAAATGTGTGGTATTATTGAGGGTATTATTAAGGGGAAAGGGCACATAAAAGTTTGTTACACATTTCATGTATTGAAGAAAAAGAGCACAAATGTGTGGCCAACGAGGGCATTATCGCTGACTGAAGAAAGAATGAGTGAAGAGGGGCTAGACAGACGAAGGGGCGGTGGATAAATGAGAAATACTGGTGCTATCTTGCGCCGCCTTTTCTTTCTCTGGTGTTAAGAGATTCCTCATCCTGATGAAGGGATCCCCACGAGTGGGTAATGAAATTAACATAAAGATTAGCCGGACATCGAGGGCCGTTCCTCATCTCGTAAGAACGGGGGAGGGGGGGCGTTATAGGAAGGTATTTGTGTTTTTGCCACCAATCGGGTAAAAACTTTCGTTATTCTCAGGAGAAAGGAGAGGGGGGGGTGCTGTTTCGTGCCAGGGGGATGAGGCTACAACTACCCATGATTCTTTGGTACAGAGGGGAAGAACGAGTGTGGTGATGTAAAGACAGGAGAGGAAAGACAGCGGTTTTTTTGCGATTGGCTATCCGTGTGATAAAGTGTGTAAAATCTACCTACTTATCCCACTGAGGATAAGCCTAGCTCGCTCACCAATCGGGGGCCAGACCTCTACATGCGCTGATGATTGTGTCCGCTCTCGCTCGGGATTGAACACAACACCTTGACGCTAGAAGTCCAAAGCCGGATCCCCTCGGCTACCGAGAGCTAGAATGGGGTTGTCGTTGTAGACGGAATGGGACATTGAGTGTTTGTCTGAGACGTTTTTTATAACGAATTTGTACAAAGAGAACATTCAAATGTACGAACCGTGACGTCATTGTGGAGGAAATATTCCAGGACAAATCATATTACCCCCCACTCCCCCCCCACTCCCAACACTTATGAGATAATTAGTGCTGGGTGGATGATGTAATTGGGGTAATAACCCGACTACCACTGAAACCTCGGCGACGAGCGCACCCTCCTGACCCCAGCACCCCGAGAGAAACTGGTGCTCTCTCTCGGGTCGTCATTGGCACCTTTAAATCTCCCATTTTCGCTTGCGCGCCTGCTTATACCCAACAAAGGGGGAAGAGGGCGTTAAATTTTGTTTTTAACCCCCTTCACTTTCAATTGTGGACAAGGCCCCCGAACGGAGAATGAAATGTTCATAAAGCTTAGTATGGCAATCGCTGCCAACCCGGTAGCTCTATTGTCCGTTCCTCATTGGGCAAGAAATACATAGACATAAAGATCAGTATGACAATCGCTGCCAACACGAGGGCCACTTTGGCCGGTCCTCTTTAAGTAAGAAGTGAATGCACATACAGATCAGTATGACAATCGTTGTCAAGTCCGAGGTCCCCAGAGGCCGGACCTCGTTGGGCGAGAAGGTGCAAGAGAGGTACCACCCTGTTTTGCTCATGGCCAGAGAGCGTTGGCAAGAATTTGTGGTATAGGAGAAACACACCGTATGCTTCCCTGGATTTGGGGACCCCTTTCATAGGTTGCAAGACGAAAGAGTGATGTGTTGTATGTGCGAAGGGAGGAAAGAGAAAGCGATGTTAAGATTGGCTGTGAGGGATGCTGGGGTGGGTAGAACTGCTTGTGCGCATGCATGAAATGTGTGTGAACTTATTGAACGAGTTATTTTGGCATCAGAATTTGGAAGAAAGACGATTCTCAAGCAAAAAGTCCCCCTTTCTTAATTAAGGACGAGGGGTGAAACCGGGCGTGACTTAGATTCAGCGTTGCCAACAACCACCAGAGATTCTTGCAATATAAGTAAACGTCAATTATAATAATTAGATTACTTAAATGGCAAATAATGTTATCTTTGATGGCGTTACAGTGAAATAATAATAATCGAAAGGAAAAATGTGTAATTCGACAAATTAACCTCTCCACCGTAATCTAAGGACGTCTTATATAAGAAATTGTAGTTTTTAAAAAATACATAAATTATATATATATATATATATATATATATATATATATATATATATATATATATATGTATGTATATATACGTATATATATATATATATATATATATATGTATATATATATATATATATATATATATATATATATATATATATATATATATATATATATATATATATATATGTATATATACATACATATATATATATATATATATATATATATATATATATATATATATATATATATATATATATATATATATATATATATATTAAAGTGAACGCATCATTTCTTTGTACGACCAAAAGCTATCGGCCAGTTGTGGTTGGCGTGGAACTAGCAAACATCTACCACGTTCATGCTTAGGCTGCGTGATAAAGGAGGTGTGTGCAAAGGTTTCATAGATCAGGAGAATAATAATAATAATAATAATAAATATTTATAATGCGCCCTTCAGGGCTGTTAGCCCTCCCAGAGCGCAGGTTGTGTAGCGAGTGTAGAGAAAGTTTAGAGGGGAGAGAAGGCAATTCTGAAGAGATGAGTCTTCAGGAGACGTTTAAAAGTAGCAAGGGAGGGAGAGGATCGGACTTGGCAGGAAGAGCATTCCAGCGTCTAGGAAGATCACAAACTGAGAAGGAACGGTCACCCATCAAGCATAGGACAGAACGAGGAGTGTTCTGAAGGGGAGCAAGGTTAGACCGGAGTGCCCGAGGAGTTTGACGACGGGAGAGGGCAGACGAGAGATAAGGTGAACCCTCGAGGTTTAGGGCCTTGTAGGTGATAAGGACTTTATAGTGGGTACGAAAGCGAATAGGTAACCAGTATAGCTCCTGTAACAGAGGCATTGAAGGAGAGAACCGGGTGCGGCGAAGGAGGAGCCGGGCAGCATAGTTTTGAACTAGTTGCAGGGGGTGAAGTGACGAAGAAGGGAGATTCGCAGAAGAGAATTGCAGTAGTCTAAACGTGAGGTGACGAAGGCATGAATAGCAGTCTCAAAGCTTCGTTGATCAAAATGATATCGAACACATAAGAAGTTGCGGAGGAAACCGAGGGAAGACTTACAGATACGTTGGATGTGCGGTTTAAACGAGAGTTGCTCGTCGAAAATAATACCAAGATTACTGACGACATCAAAGAAGGCGACATTAGTTTCCCCAAGGTTAAGGGAGGAAAAGAGAGCTTTAGATTTCTCCACCATCGAAGCGGTACCAACAAGGAGAACTTCAGTTTTATCGTGGTTAAGTTTGAGAAAGTTGGCAGAGAGCCATTCGTTTATAGAGGTGTAGGCTGAAAGGAGCTTAGTAATTGATTGAGAGAAGGACACAGGCCGTAAGGAAAGGCTATATCTGAGTGTCATCAGCATAGAGGTAGAAGTAACAGAGAACTTAAAGGGAATGACTCCGAAAAAGCCATGAGAAAAAAAACACTTCGACAAGGACTCGAACCTCAGACCTCTGGTTATCTATAGGTTGCCAGATGGGCTCTATAAATATATATATATATATATATATATATATATATATATATATATATATATATATATATATATATATATATATATATATATATATATATATATATATATATATATATATATATATATATATGGTTATCTATAGCAATGTTGTGAGGTCTGAGGTTCGAGTTCTTGAAGGGGGGAGGGAGTTTTATTTGCGTGGCTTTTTCGAGGTCATCCTAGGTATCAACAGTAGAAATTATTTGAAACAAAATTATATTAATCAAATGCAAACAAAATAAACGTCACGGTACAGAACTTAAGAATGAAATGGGGGGGAGGTCAGACCTGAAAAGAATATAATATAGTAAAACTAAATAAAGGAATAGAACATTACCTTACATGGTCGAATAACAATGATAAGTGAAAACGGGCAGGAAATTTAAGATTGAATACAGTTTGGTCGGTTGTTAAGTTATAAATAACGGAAAGGATGACGCGTCATTATTTAAATTGGGGTGGTTCTATTTAATACACAGAGATTCTTTTTGTGATATAGCATATAAAATTGGTGTCATTAATACGCTTATCTTCAGAGGTTTTAAGCTGTCCTCTACCTACCTTAATGTGCATTTGGAATTTAACTTTTTAAAAGAATATTTTGTTAAAATGACTATCTATTATCCTTAGTCGAAATCTGTATAAGAAATTTTCTCTCCGGGCTTCACAACCCCTCCACTTCTTTTAATGTTCCCAAGGAAATTAGGTTATTCATGTTGCCAAACATTGCCCCTTTTAATGACTTGCTCCGGAACCGTCTCTCTACCATTTTAAGGAAATTTTATTGTCAAATAAATTTTAAACTTATTTTCATTAACAGCAAACATATTGGCAATTTTTTCAGAGTAAAGGATCGTATTCCGACGCCGTTGAGTTCGTGCATAATATATACATTTACTTGCCCCAGCTGTAAGCAGGAAACCTATACAAGAAGCACGGTGCGTTCTCTCTAGGCAAGATACTGTTCTCACATAGGTTTAAGTTATAGAACCGGTAAAACATTGACCAGTAAAGAGTATTCCCCCATCAGAAAACATGCAATAGATTGTAAGACAGACGTATCCTTAAATGATTTTTCTATATTAAAATTTACTAAATGTACATCCACTTTCTGCATTAAAGAATCTCTGTGTATTAAATAGAACCACCCCAATTTAACTAATGACGCGTCATCCTTTCCGTTATTTATAACTTAACAACCAACCAAACTATTCAATCTTAAATTTCCTGCCCGTTTTCACTTATCATTGTTATTCGACCATGTAAGGTAATGTTCTATTCCTTTATTTAGTTTTAGTATATTATATTCTTTTCAGGTCTGACCTCCCCCCCATTTCATTCTTAAGTTCTGTACCGTTACGTTTATTTTGTTTGCATTTGATTAATATAATTTTGTTTCAAATATTTTCTACTGTTGATACCTAACTATTTTTTTGTTCGTTTGGTTTTCGTTAACATAATGTTCATTTTAATATTTGACCACCGTTGGGGTCAATTTTTAATTATATTGTACTTGTGCCGTAGTATGGATTTAACTTTAGATTTCAACTTTGCTTTCTAGCTCCTGAAGATGGGTTTAGAAATAACCAAAACGAAACGTAGCGAATAAAGATGGGACCCACCTTCTTCGTTCTCTCCTTCTTCTTATTTAATATATATATATATATATATAAAAAGATCAAGGAGAGAAAAGGACACCAAACTGAAGGCAATAGACAGAAATAACGCAAAGGGAAAAAACTAAACTATCTTGGCCTGGAATCGAACCTGGGTCTCCTAATAACCGGTCAGATTCTCTACTATTAAGCTACCAAGCACACCAACTCAAACCCAATTCCCGGCCAAAATAATTATTTTTACTCTCTTGGCGTTATTTGTCTTCTTAGTATGGATTGCTTTCAATGTGGCGTCCTTTGCTCTCATTTATCTTTGTGTCTTCCAATGTCCCTTTCTCTCTATACATGTTAAATTAAATTATATATTTAACGAGAAGTCTCTTGAGTTTGCAGTTTTGAATACCAGGAATGACCTTGAATTCTTGCCTAGCGGTCAAGGTCAGGGTATACATATAACGATAAGTACTGAGAGGAAAATTTGTATTTTGGTTAGTTTTTGTTAGATTTGGTCTGATGGGTTTAAAGTGCTTATCAGTTTTATTAAAACACATCACAAATCATGTGACAAATTTATCCTCCCTCCTTATCATCTAATTTGACCTCGAATTAATCAGGTAGTGATGATCATCAAATAGATGCCACCCTCATCCATAGACTTGGGGACAGCACCTCTCTCTCTCTCTCTCTCTCTCTCTCTCTCTCTCTATATATATATATATATATATATATATATATATATATATATATATATATATATATATATATATATATCCTTCTCTCTACCTACGAGACAATCAAAATACACCTCATTCCCCTCCTCCACACCATCCATTGATCTCCAGACATTCGACACATGAGTCTATGTTGCCAGACGTGCGCTCTCTGCTGAGAACTCTGCCCTGATTAGTTAGTCCAAAAATGTGTTATGGCAGTATGCGATTGGAAAACGCTCTTAGAGTCTCTGGCAAAAAGTATGAGTGATTGTGTGACTCTGGGGTATTCGAATTCAACCACACATTTCCCTGTATTTTGTATTGTTGCTCTTAAAGCGTAATGGAAGTGATCGAAGAAGCCCTATGAGGTTAAAGAAGAGACCAAAGAATAAAAAAAATGAGTAGATGTGAAAGTAGAGCAAGGATGAAACGAACGTCTACAGCATTTACACATTTCAAGGAGTCATTTAACGTGATCGTATATGTGAATCCTAAAATCTAAATGTGCGAACCTTTATTCCCAATTCCGAGACCTTGTGTGTGTGTGTGTGTGTGATGGGCAACATTTTGTGTCTGCGCATTTTTAAATCCACCGTGATTTTTTAGTGTCGAGGTTTGTTATGGGGTGATTTGCGGACGACCGTCGCAGGGTCGCTTCAGTGCCGTTTGTTCGCCATTTCAACTCGACGCCGTTTCATCGCCGCATCAGAGCCGTCGACGCTGATTTGGGGCGCAAGAATCGGGGTTGCGCAGCGCAAAATGTTCTAAAATGATCCGGAATCACGGCGAATCCTTGTTTGGGGTTTATGAGAAATACACAGAGTCGTAGACACAACGTGCGTGTATATACACACACACATATACACAACTCTCGTGGGACTCTTTTAAGAATAAACGACGCAAGAGCCGTAATAACCAAGCAACTCTAACAATAACAATCACTCACTGAAGAGTAGGATGTCATCGAATCCTCGAAGGGGCCTAGAAGACGAAATAAAATCCTCCCGTTTTTAATCATTTGATAAATTCACCTTCGAATATAGATTTTTGTCAGGGCTAAAGTTGTTGGAAGTTCGATATTTGCATTTCTTTGGTTCTCACATTCGATTTGTTTTATTTATTCTCTTTTTCCCCCTTTCCTGTCCTCTGTTCTTGTTCCATCCCCACAAAGTCAATCCTAATTTGACTTTTATGGTCTTTTGCATTGTATAGGTTACTTATAATAGGTTAGGGATCATATGAATATTATCTAACCTGACCCTAGTTAAAATTTGAAGTGTCAAGATGGTTAAAAAGGCTCAAGGACACAGCAATTAATAGATCCAAAATATCCAAGCAGATCAAGAAGATTGGGTTACAATGTTATCAAAGGTCAAAAACCTCCCCAAGAAGCCTCCAATGACTACGATCCAAGGCTCAAATTTTCCAAGTGACTCCCGACATTGAGAGAATTTAATCTCTTGTGGGTCTCTTTACGAGTATCTACAGGGTGTACCAGGCATTCGAGAACCCAACTTTAGAGTGGTAGACACAACCCAAACTTTATCCTCTCCTTTTCAGAGCCTCGTATTTGAGAACCACAACTTCAGCAAGCCATAAATGTCGCGAACTTTATCATCTCTCTATTTCAGCCCAAATATGGCAGCCTCTAATCTAAGGCAGGAAATAAAATGGCACGCCGTCCTCGTCGCCTTAACCACGATGACTCGAAATTACCACCTCCTTGAACGTGGTCGAGTCCTTCGTGTTCAAGGGCACAAAATAGCCCCTGGGAGGGGGGGCGTCTCATGCGTAGCCAAGTAACCATTATCTGGGGTTGGATTTTGCCCGAACGACGAGTTCATCCAACGGGTCCAGTGTTGATGTGGGTCCTGGATGGCCCTGAGAGACCGGGTATGTTCCAGTAAGACTAGGGACTATCTTAGACACCCAGGGCGACTTAGGATTGACTGGATGAGAATGTTCATGTAACTCCCAACATATGACCCCCTATTTCTCAAGATTTGAACCCCTTGGACAACTACCCCTGAGGCGTCATTGTACGTGTGTGTGAGAGAAAGAGAAAAACAGAAAGAAGAGTGTGTATGTGTGTGCAACTTACAGTCCCCACAAGACCCATGCCTCATTGATTTCTGCCGTCGTGGTCGTTATGACCAACCAATGAAGGTGACTTGACTTGAGGATGGGGTCGCTCCCGAGGTCACATTAATTGGTGCCACGTTGGGGGCTGAAGTCAGCTTTATTGAATAACTTTTACCTGTCACTAAAAACACCAATTAATAAGAAAATAAAGATTTTGTTTTATTAAATATCTTTGTTTTCCTTAAATTATAATTTGTTCTCATTCTCGGTTGCCATAGCAATGGTAAGCTTCCTCGATGCTGAATCGGGCACACTGGGGGACTCTCCTCCTCCACAATAAAGCGAGGGGCTATATCAATTAGGACACTCTAACAACCCTAAAAAGAAATGTGTCAACTACTTTAACAGTCACTCTTGTCACAGGACATGGGAGATAGTTTTACCCCCCCCTCCCCTTGAGGCGCACATTGTATTTTTTTAATTAACCTGCATTGTACGCAGCTATGGAACCTGTCGCACCCTGTAGAAAGGTGTTCATTTTAGGATTCGTTTCGTCTGTCTTTTCTTTCTATGCGTCCGACTGACTTCCACTTCAAAACTTTCATTCCTATTACGATATCTGCCACTCGTGTTTATGTTCTTATCTATATGCTTATTTCACGCTCCATAATTACATTGCACATAATAGGATGAATATACATACATATACAACCCTACGTTAGCTTTCTTTTAATGCTACACAGGGACGAATATACTTACACTTTTGTTACAGGTATTCTCTCTTACACGTACACATACCAACACACTACACACACGTCTCGTTTTAGGTACACCCAAACAGGGCGATACACATGTTCTTTGGACTAATTTAAGGGGTTTGAGAGCTGTCACATTGACTACAGCCCCCAGGGTATGAAAGGCTCGTAAGGAGTTGTAGGTTTGTATGTTTGAGTGCGGAGTCATTGTACAAACTTGTTCTAAAGGGTACATACAACTCCCCCTCGGTTCACTAATACTTTTTAATGCTCTATGTCCTCTCATTCATTCTTTTTTCTTATTCTGTCTGTTTTCTCTTTCCTACATCAGATTACATAACTTAATTTGCTCCTCTTCACCCCCCTTCACCCTGTCATTCCAACCCCACCTTTCCTATTCAATTATTACCTATTAATACACCATACACTTTTTTTCACTTCAATCCTCAACCCCACTTTTTTATTACTCGTAACGTTTAAATCCATACACAGAATTAATTCCAACTCACTCGTACACATACGTGCTTTCCTTTGTTCTGTTATGTACATATGACCACGCGCTTTTACACTCTTGTATGTCTCTCTCATTTACACATTACCCTATATATTCTTTTGCTATACCTAGATATGTCGTTTACACACAAAATACACTTTACCGCGGGTGGCTAATCCGGGTGAATGAAATGAGTGCATTCCGTGTTGGTTTCATCTCCGTCCACTTCGCTTTCCTCTTTTCAAGTGGGTTCAAAAGTAAAAAAAAAGGACCCATCACCGCCGTGATATTCCCAAAAGAAGGTTCTCCATTTGTCGCTGGTTTCTGTCCGCTTGGCTTTTGTTTGCGGCAGAAAGCGCGTGTTGTCACAAACCGATGGGATGTATTTCGTCAAGTGTGAAGCCGAAAATGGTCTGATCCGGCAAAACCAAGTTTCCCCACCACCGCATCTTCTCAGTTCGTCTTCGGTTCATAAGTCACCGCAAGTCTGTGTCCCATTATCGGCCTCTTGCTCGTTACGGAATGGCTAGCCATATGATAGGCCTAATGGAGGAGGCCTGTCTAAATGGAGGTGGAGAGGGGGTTTTTTTAAGAAAAAATAAAGGATAACGCGAGGCGAGTGGGCATTTTCCCAGAGGAGGATCTCTCTCGTTCTCTATATAAGATTTTTCCCTCCTCCCTCTTTTATTTTTTCTTTTTCTTCGTCCTAATGGGGGAATGCACCTGGAAGAATCAGGGAACTGTTTGTAGCACGTTACAAGCGTGACGATATGATTGGTTAATTCACAATTCACGCCCTGTTCTGTTGAGCACAAACGCTTGAATACCTATTCCACACCTTTTAAATACTGAAACAGGTGCTCAGCTGCTTTTGAGTTAACATATATGTATATCGTAAGGCATGAAAACCGCCGATATATGAACTTAAATATACTCTTAAGTATAAGTTCCAGAAATACCAAATATTTTAGCCTCCTTCCTCAACCTATGGGTATCTTAATATATAAAAAAAAATGAGAAACTTTCATCAAGTAATTTTTTTTTATAATTTTCTGAATAAATAATATACAGTAAAAAAAAACATTTAAAAAAAATATTCCGCATCGACAAAACAAAATCGATATATCCGCTGTTACGTTCGAAACAAGTCGCAACTTTTTCTTCTGTGACATCAGTACCTTCCTAATTTCTTTCAATATCATTTTACCCCAACACTCTACTTTCTTCTTTATTTTAATTCGTGTTCAATAAACGTTGTTCAACCTTCACAAACCACCCCTTTAAGAGTTGATGGGATTGCAATCTAGCAAATGGAGGGAGCAGTCATTTTTACCAATACGATAAAGGTATTAGCAGTCATTTGTTGAGAAGGTCTGTGTAAACGGGCTTGAATGAGCTATGGCGTTTTGTTGCAATATTAACTATGATTAGGGCGTATTCGAGGGTTTCTTTTACATCTGAACATTTGTTACGCGTTTTTTCATATACTTTATCTGTCATAAAATTATAATAAAAAGAATTAATGAAAGTTCATGCTAATTTATACCGTAAAATGAGAATGGATTGGCTAAAGAGAAGGTAAAAATTTGATGCCTTTAGATTTTACATTTAAGAATATATTTAGATTAAAATCTCTGATCGTTTATTTAACCCAAGCCGAGATATATCTACAGGGTGCGGCAGAACCGATTGAGCAGTTTTAAGGACTTATAAAAAAGTAAGGGGGGTATATAGAGACGGTACGCCATATTTGGGGGGTACATTCCCGAGGGGGAGCCCTGGGGGGCTTTGCCCAGGGAAGTCAGCCATTCCTTGGAAACGGGCAAGGGGACACCTCCCTCCTCCCTCCTCCCCCCGACCATTGACTCCTCAAAACTGCTCAATCGGTTCTGCCGCACAATATATATATATATATATATATATATATATATATATATATATATATATATATATATATATATATATATATATATATATATTAGTGTAGTTGGGTAGCCGTTTTTCTTGAATGCAAATTTTGTTGAAGACCATTGTGTATTTTGCCTTAATTAATTTCCTTTGGCAACTTTTTCTTCTTCTAACTATCTTTTTTATTTCATCTTGTAGAGGGTGGCTTACTTGTCCAGTATTCCTCTCTTTTTTAAATGAATGTGTTTGGTAAAAACCAAACTAAATTGCTAAGCTTTCGATCCTATTCGATCATCTTCGGGGCGTTTTGAAATGTTCTTGCCTCCTTTACCGATGTAATGAATGGAGTGAGGATCTGGCAGAAAGTGGGAAGAAAACGATTTTTAAGGGGTATTTATTCCGCCTTGGCTAAACGTAACTACGTTATAGGAAATGAGCCACTCCTGTGCGTGGAATTTTTAAAATAGTTTTAATGTGCGATTCCAGCTTGTCGCTTGACTGTTGATGGCCGGCTTATCTTCATTTATTAATATTTCTTCTAAGATGTTTAGCCTCGCTTTATTAACCTCTTTTCTTTTAATAATGGTGTTATCAACGAGCATATCTCTCGTTAAGTTAATATTATGTACACTCTCCATATGGTTCTTTGGCTCTCCACTTTGTAGATGCATAGTTAACCTTAGCGAAAGTGTGGTAGTTGTCATGCCAATATATTTAGAGTTTTTATAAATCTTACAGTCTTTATTGGGGCAGAAGAACCCGTAAACTATGTTGGTTGAGTTGAGATTCGAGGAGTTTGGGCAGATGTTGTTTTTCATCAGAAGATTGCTGGCTTTTGTTGTTTTAAAATAGATGATGAGTTGGATTTTATCCGTTTGATTTTTAACCTTGATGTTACAGTTAATAATCTCCTTGATGTTTTATTTATCTATTTTATAGGACGTGGACATCTGGTTTATGTAATAGACTTTTATGTTGTTGACTTCTCCATGATTACTTTCAGTTTTATCCGCATGTTTGTAATGGTTATTTAAACATGATTGGAGTTGTTTGTCAATCATGCTGTTTGAGAAAACATTATTCACGAGTATTTGTTTTAATCGTGCTATCTCCTGAGGGAAAAGTTCCCACGTAGAGCAGCATTTATAAGCTCGGCAGATGTATGAGCCGATTACGCTTATTTTGTACCTTTCAGGGCATTCACTCTCTGCATTGAGGCATCTTCCCATGTCCGTACTTTTCTATGTACTTTAGTGATGTAACTGCCATTGATGTTTTGAACCTCAACATCCAAGAAATGGAGTTTATTGCCGGTGCTCAATTCATAAGTGAATTTTAGCACGGAGTTCTCCTCAAAATGTTGCTTGATGTTAACGAGATGTTCTACGTTTTGGACGTTGATGTAGATGTGTTTTTACCAAACATATTCATTTAAAAAAGAGAGGAATACTGGACAAGTAATCCACCCTCTACAAGATGGAATAAAAAAGATAGTTAGAAAAAGAGAAAGTTGCCAAAGGAAATTAATTAAGGCAAAATACACAATGGTCTTCAACAAAATTTGTATATATATATATATATATATATATATATATATATATATATATATATATATATATATATATATATATATATATATATATATATATATATATATATATATATATATATATATATATATATATATATATATATATATATATATATATATATATATATATATATATATATATATATATATACATATAAAGACGTTTCATCCCAATGATGAGAAAATACTTCCAAGAAGTTTCCAAAGACCCCATCCAGAGCATGAGTCCACCACGTTATTATCGCCATTGAGCAACTTCCATCCTCCCATCTTGTGCGAGGCCGTCTTCTGGCTTTCTTTATGTATAAATGTCTCCAGCTTAAGATCCCTTTCGTCCATCTCTTATCGTTTCTTTTGACAATGTACCCTGTCCATTTCTACTTAGAACCTATTTTTCTTACTAATATGTATCGCCCTTGTTTGTGTTATTATCCGGGTATTTCTTTTATTTTTCCTGCGGGTTATTCCTAACATGCTTCGTTCTATATTTGTCTAAAATGTTATCAGTTTCTGCCTGCATTTTTGTGTTCACTGTCCATGTTTTAAGAGAGGGAGAATGGGAAAAAGTGCACCCTTGAAGTGAAGATGAGAAGAAATATTTGCGCTCACTGGCTGTATCAGCCTGGGTAGTTTGGGGCAAATTTTGAATCTACAGAAACATATTTGGATTAAAGATCGGAAAGACTGAAATTATTAAGGAGGGGGAAAAATTATTAACTGAATTTAGCTAAATTCCATTAAGACCCATCCTCAGAGGTAAAACAGCTACAGGCTTATTGAGGATACAGTTTTAGATACAGTAGTAACAGAAATCTATACGTAATATTCTATTTGAGTTGAGAAAACCCCATCAGGCTCGACACCATTCTCAAAGCTTACGAGAAGGCGACGAGAAACCACCTTGTGGACAGGAGGATATAAAAGGCGGGCTTTTGACAGCTATTATGTATGACAAGTTGAAATAAAAGGCAATCTGTTGACAGGTTGAAATAAAAGGCATCCAGAGCTCATATAGGTTGAAATAAAAACCAAGTTTTTGCAGGTTGTTACAGGTTACAATAAAAGGGAAGCTTTTGACAGGCTCTTGCAGGTTGAAATAAAAGCAAACTTTCTACAGGTTCTTACACGTGAAAATAAAAGGCAAGCTTTGGACAGGTTATTGCAGGATGAAATAAAGGCAAGCATTTAACAAGTTATTACAGGTTGAAATAAAAGGCAAGCTTTTGGGAGGTTGAAATAAAAGGCAACCTTTTGACAGGTAGAAATATGACAAACTTTATACAGGTTGAAATAAAAGGCAGAATTTTGACAGGTTGAAATAAAAGGCAAGTTTTTCATAGGTTAAAATAAAAGCAAAACTTTTGACAGATTAAAATAAAAGGCAAAGTTTTCATACGTTGAACTAAAAGACAAACTTTTGAAAGGTATTAACGGATTGAAATAAATGGCAATTTTTAACACCTTCGTGAAAGATGGAAATAAAAACTAAGTTCCGAAATTCTTCATCTTTTAATCCCATTGATTTTTATTTAATTTCCTCAGAGGTTTTTGATAAGGGAGAAACCTCAGGAGGACAAGTTCAGGAGAGCTGCGCGACCCCAAGTCCCTCGTGCTTGAATTGGTTACTTTTGGGAGGCTACTGTGAATATGTAACTTCCGAGAATTTTCAAACTCAGGAGACTTCTGCTCCCACCGGCCTTTAGTGCCCCAAATGCAATTTAATTTTCACTCATTTTACCTTCGCCTAACTTCACCGCTTTGTATACCCCATTTAAAATACCTTTTGGTGGAGATGCCCCGTTGGTTTTCGTTTTAAAAATAAATTTCTAGTTCATAATCGTTTACAAACATGGGCCATCCTGCTGAAGCTGAAAGCTAGAATATTACGTGCCCGCCAGGCCCCAATGCCTGTATGAGGATCTACGGTTATATATCTTGTACCCATTTTGACCACTTTGTAGAGCTCTCTTTATAAGCTTTCTAAGGGGTTGCCCTCGTTTGTTTTTAATTTACCCCCCTCCCCTATACATTTTGTTAAGAAGCCGGAAACCTCTCGGGTGTGGTGTAGCTCTGTGAAATTCCGGATTCTGGGGTCTCTGGGGGGAGGGAGGCTCTCAATGGGCAGCCTTCGTGGAGAGATCGGGGTGGTCGAGTTCCATCCCTCGAAGGCGACTCCGAGGAGAGAGTTCGCACCCGCGTCCCTAAAGGGCGGCCTTTCACGCCCATCACACCGACGCTCGAAGCCGATCCCACGCCACGGTCGTCGTCGAGGCCTCGGGACAGCGCCCTGCTGGATCCCGGGGTCATGGGTTACAGAGGAGGAGCTTGCGTGGAAGGGGGCAGGGCATTGTGGGTTCGGTCAGGGTTGGAGGGGTGAGGGGGAATGCGATGGGGAGGGATACGTCCATCCGTTGACCCACAATCGGCGTTGTATGGAATCCAGACGCCGTCAACAGTTCAAGGGAGGCCGCACTCTCAGCGCCAGTCACTTCCTCTCGTGTCCGTCGTGTTCCGATCCCAACGCGTGGCTCAGTTTCAGCCTCGATCCTCCTCTCCTCGTTTTACGTTCTTCCTCCACTCGAGTAGAACCTCCGCAAGATACTTCCGGCACCCGCAAAACACCGCTGCGGCCGCACCTTGCCAGCGATGGGCAACGTCCAGGTAGGCAAAAGAGCTTCTGTGTTACGCGCATGCCCGGTAGCTACCCCTTGTTGGATCTTGCGCAGATATTCGGCGCACAATTCCTACAGCGCCCCCCCATCTTTACAGAGAGGTGAGTCCGGCGTTAAAGGCCACCTCTGAGCATGGAAGCGTGCACGCAAGCGAGCGAATTCCCCCTGTGGGGAAAGCGTTGGACACAAAAGCAATATGAAGAGGAGTGATCAAGCTCTGTTAAACCCTCACGCCTTTCTCAGGTCTGACTGTGCAACATCCTACGAAGTCACATCCATATTTCCCTTTGCTACCCTAAGTGACACAGCACTCGTCTTCTATCAGTTAGTTATCTTATATTAGAAAGAAGAATCCCCCCCTCCTCCTTGAAAACAAAACTTGAACAACAGATGATCATTAGGGGATTATTCCAACAGCTTTGAAAGATCAATCGATTTAGATTACCACCTGCCCAAATAATCAAAGATATTACCTCTGTTTAGTCATTATACACATATGTGCTTAATCTTGGTTGCAAAAGGGGTCATCAATTGTTGGTGGGTCTTCAATGTCCAAAAATTGACTTTTATTTGACAAGACAAAGACATTATTTGCCAAAACAATCAGTCTCCTTTTGTCTTCGCTTAGCGCTCGTGGGGTTGTTGTTTTCCTACCAGCTTTGCATATCATAGATTTTCCTTTTATGTCTTGCTAAGGCAATCACCAAATACTTGATCATAGCTTTGGATTCAGGATATTTGCATTTCGTAACAATTATTACCTTCTTTCCTCACATAACCCCTATTTTTTAAATCCAAACTTTACGCTATTTCAGCGATTTCACCTACATTAGTTGGTACAAACCTTTTACCCCATCATGTAATTCAATCTCTCGCAGTGGAATACTGACATTGTGTTAGCGTTTGTTGTGTGGATGTATGAAGGGTTGTGGACGTATGTGCATTCA
Organism: Ceratothoa steindachneri; assembly: GCA_963969495.1. Taxonomy (NCBI): domain Eukaryota; kingdom Metazoa; phylum Arthropoda; class Malacostraca; order Isopoda; family Cymothoidae; genus Ceratothoa; species Ceratothoa steindachneri. Next base: position 142,297,270 of record OZ018331.1, on the reverse strand, counting down.
AAAACAAGTTGAGGCTTGTAGAAGTCTTCTTAATTAATCAAGCTTCAGTTTAGTGTTTGTTGATCACTCGATAAAGGGATGATATTAAATGGTTTAAATTCGGACCAGTTGAGATGATTAAGAAAGTCTTTGGCTAGATTTTCATGTTTTTCAGAGACATTGTACTCGAAGGGTTGGGGGACAAGTACTTGATCTAGAGTATGAGTACTCTTCGTAGTACCTCGTTCGTTAGCTCGCAATGTTGAGTAGCAGTGATCCTTGTAAGAACTTAGTCCTAAATTGTTGATTTTGAGTACAGAACTATTTGTAGGAACTTGTTCGTAAGTTTTTGATTTTGAGTACCAGAACTTTTGGTATAAACTTGTTCGTGATTTCAAGTACCAACACACTCTGACGTAACTTGTTCTGAGAGTTTATAAGACCTCCCAACTCTCCAGTGTTTAGGGTTGAAGTAGTTTGTCATTGCCATATTTTGCCGGTGAAGTTTATTTCATCTTTGTCAGTAAAGTTTGTTGTTGCCATCTTTAGCGGTGAAGCTTGCCAGTGCCAAATTTTATCGGTCAGGTTTGTTATTGTCATTTTGTCTGGGAAGTTTGCTATTGCCATCTTTGTCAGTGAAGTTTAGCGCTGTCACATTTAACTGTCTAGTTTGTTGTTGCCATCTTTTTCAAGCGAAAATTAATGTTGCCTTCTTTGTCAGTGAATTTCGCTGTTGCTCTCTAAAACTTTGAAGTTTGTTATTCCATTTTTAGTCGTTGATTTTTTTTCTTTCCATCTTTAAATGTTAAGTTTGGTATTGGCATTTTTTTCAGTTGACTTTGCGAATGCTATATTTGTCACTGAAGTTTGTTAGCGCCATCTTTGTCACTGGAGATTTATATTGCCATCTTTGTCAGTATAAATGTTTTTTACCCTGTTCTTTACCTTAATCATCTTTTCCCTTCATCATTTTTTTGCGTGGTTTCCCTTTGGATTAATTAACAAAAAGGAACCGAGTTAATTTGGGTTAAATTTGAATTAATGTATATGAGTTTCAAGTTCCAAGTTAAGTGCAGATGTTGAGAAGTGTGAGTGGCTTTAGGAGATTCTGAGGGTTTTAGATAGAAATGGGGAGAAGAGGGAGCCATCGTTTGCTATCTGGGGCGTTTGGTGGCAACTTTGGGCGAACTCAGGCGTCTCGGTCGCGGTTCCGAGCAGAGGGCGAAACAAAATTATGCAAATTGCTAAGAGCGACCGTGTTCGTCTCGTATTTGTGCGCTCATCATCGCAAGAATCATTGCCGCGGTTCGTTGTAAGGAAAGAGTCAAAGGAATAATACATTTCACACACACACACACACACGCACGCAAACACATCTTAAACGCTCAAGTACACACAAAAGTTCATACGCACCTATATATATATATATATATATATATATATATATATATATATATATATATATATATATATATATATATATATATATATATAAATATATATATGTGTGTGTGTGTGTGTGTGTGTGGAAAACTCAAAGTATCGCGTGAGTAAGAAATAAAGGCAAATATAATGGTAATACACAATGCTATAATGAAATAAAGTTTCTAGTCGATATGGTGTGATGGGCTATATAGAAGTAGTTTGACCTAATATGGTTGTATTGGTAAACACCAAATTCAAAATGATCTTTAAAATTTTATCATCTTAAATCCAAGATGGCTGACATATTGTAATCATTCGATAACATTAAATGGGGAATAGCATATTTTTTACGACAGAAACTATATGTATATATTTTGTATAAATTGGATAATAGGAAATAAAAATTATAATAAAATAAATGTAAAGTAATTGTGTTTGAAAGATTATTAATACCCTAATTTAATACAAAAGAAGCCAAGATGTAAGGTGCACAAATTCGAAAACAAAAGAATATCAGCCTGGTGTGTGAGGGTTGCTGAAGCAAATGAATATATAGTGTAAACGCTGGAAGGGTCTCCACTTGATATGCCATTTTACCTCCAGTGATGATGTATGATCTATCAAATGTGTGGCAGAATGAAGTATGTGCGTATTTTTCGTTTCTTTCCTGCGTCCACACTGTTACTTTGAGGAGGATTGAACCATTTCACGCCCTTATTGTTAAGAGGCGACACCATTCATTAATAAACTCCTGCAAATCCTTGGTCCTTTCTAACACACACTTTCTCTCCCAATCTTTCATACAAGTACACCTGAGTTCGTTTTGAGTGACAAGACTTCTTTGACAGGATTGCGAAAAAATGCAATTAATTTTTTGCTGTTGATCTTTTCAATTCTCGACATTGACCATATTGACCCTATTCACTTTCATGTATGGCACTCTACCTACACCTACCTATAGTCCCAGTAGGCTGTGTAAGCCTGCAGTGAGACATATATTTAAATGGAATCAGAATTTATTGGCCTTCAAATCCGAGACGTCGCCTCGTTGTCATGGAAACCCGAAGACATTCGTACTTGACCTCCGATCTTCCTGCAAGAGGCTTAAACCTCAAACTCCTGACCTAAGTTGTACAAACTCGTTCCCTCTTCCAAGGGAGCAAAGGTTCAGGTTCTGATCAAACCTTAAGGAAACCACGGTGGAACGTGGCCTAAACTTATCAATACTCGCCTCATGGGTTCATATTTCTTCTCCAGTCTGTTTTATTCCTTTTCTACACGAGTGTTATGCCGAAAGTCGATTCATCACCCACCACTTTTCCTCTCTTGTTTCTTCTTCTTATTATTATTATTATTAAAATAATAATAAATAACAACAAATTATAAACCGTCCTCTAGAGTCAACGATGTGGCAGAGCCGAATCTCTAAGCCAAACGAGAGCAAGAAATGGACTAAATTAAATAACAGCCCCCCAAAAATGACAGATAACAAACAGCAACAAATAAGCTTTAAATAATAAACAGATAGTAAACAATGTTCAAAAATAACAAGAAACAGCAGAAAATACATTAATTTCATTAACAACATGAACCACCCACGCTACGAATGTGGTTCTTTTGTGTCAGATTAACGGTTATAAGCAACGAGAACATGATCACCCTGTAGACTTCTCAACACACGCATAACCAATTACAACACTGCTTTCTTTCCTCTCTCGTCTTTGCAGCACAACACACACATTTTCTCTGTCCCAAGGAATCCTGCCGATTGGATATCATATCCACATACCTCTGACGCGGAACAGGTCCCTCTGCCCCGCGGCGAAGAAGGTTCCACCTGAACGCTATTTGGTGTCAAAACATAATACTTCTCGGCACCCTGGTGCTCAGCAGCGATTGACATACTGACCTTTATGTCTATTTCATTATCCGGTTGGGATCAGCCTAAATAAAGGTAGGTTGTCGAACCATTACTACTACTGAAGGAAGTTAAGGATAACAAAAGATAAAAGCAAATCCTCGTCGATCCCTAAGCTCAATTTATTTACTTAGGAAAATTAAGGTAATTAGTAAAATTTGTACTCTTAAACATCTGTGCTCTTAGAAAAAACATCGTTTTATTTACTTAAAAAAATCAAGGTAATTAGTAAAATTTGTACTCTCAAACATCTGTGCTCTTAGAAAAAACATCGTTTTATTTACTTAAGAAAATTAAGGTAATTTGTAAAATTTGTACTCTCAAACATCTGTGCTCTTAGAAAGAACATCGTTTTATTACGAGTCAAGTTTTCTATTAATTTTCCCTTCTATTTGTCTTTCTTAACTCTCATTTACTCTCTGCTTAGTAATCCCTCTTTGGATTACGTTTTCTCTTCTTTCTCATTATTTAAAAGTCGGTTTTTGTCCCACTACTTGTCTGTCTATCTGCCTGCCTTGTCTGATGCATGTTTATCCCCCATTCCCTTTGTTTATTTATGTAAGTTTCAACCCATTTCTGTTTTTCTATCTACCTCTCTGCAGCTTTGTTGGTTTATCGTCCTCTGTCTGTTTTCCTCTCTACTTCTCTGTATCTTTGTCTGTTTTTCTGCCTTTGTATATCTGTTTGCTTGTCTGTTGTTTTTTTTTGTCTTCCCTCTATCTCTCAATATTTCGCGTTTTCTCTCAATCCCTGTGCTTATTTTACCTTATTTTTCTTAACTTTTTCTCCTTTTTTTCTCTCTCCTCTTCCTGTGGCAGCTACAGCATTTAGACAGTTGTGCTACGTACTCTAAATGAAACGATATACTTCTCTGTATCTTTGTTTCTTTGTCTGTCTTTCTGCCTTTGTATATATGTTTGTTTTTCTCCTGTTTGTTTTTGTCTTTTCTCTATCCCTCGTTATTTCTTGCTCTCTCTCTTTCCCTCTTTATTTTACCTTCTTTTTCTGTACTTCTCCTTTTTCCCCTTTTCTTCCTGTGGAGGCTACAGCCTTTAGACAGTTCTGTTACGTACTCTAAATGAAACGATCTACTTCTCTTAATCTTTGTTTCTTTGTCTGTCTTTCTGCCTTTGTATGTGTTTTTTTTCTCCTGTTTTTTTTTGTCTTCCCTCTATCTCTTGATTTTTATCGTTTTCTCTTAATCCCTGTGCTTATTTTACCTTCTTTTTCTTTACTTTTTCTCCTTTTTCTCTCTCCTCTTCCTGTGGCAGCTACAACATTTAGACAGTTGTGCTACGTACTCTAAATGAAACGATATACTTCTCTGTATCTTTGTTTCTTTATCTGTCTTTCTGCCTTTGTATGTATGTTTGTTTTTCTCCTGTTTGTTTTTGTCTTCCCTCTATCCCTCGTTATTTCTTGCTCTCTCTCTTTCCATCTTTATTTTACCTTCTATTTCTGTACTTCTCCTTTCTTTTCCTTCACTTCCTGTGGAGGCTACAGCATTTAGACAGTTCTGTTACGTCCTCTAAATGAAACTATTGTTTTTCTGTCGTTTCGTCTTTTGTTTGGTTTGGAAGTATAATGTTACCCGTAGACGTTTGTGGTTGTGTGTATTCGTTTACATTCATCTCTCTTCTTTAGATTAATTAATGGACTAAGCAGCCGTTGTTTTGTCGCGTCGGTCGAATGGATGCTGCCATTGCTAGGCACTTTCAAGGCCCAGACATTCGTGTTTTGTTGTGAAAGTTAAATAAAAATTGTGAATCAAAGGAAATGGATTAGCAACTTTACAAGTCGATGTTGACTGATTTATGGTGAGGGAAAAAAAACCTGGCGTTTTACCAAGAAGAGGAGTGCTATCCGTGTATGTATATATGTGAGATTTACAAATACACTTACACACACTCAAATAGCCCCAAAGTACATTCAATATAGAGTTGCTAATCGAAGAAGAATGGCGATTGTGAAAAAAAACAGAGAAAAAAGTTAAATAATAAAGATATAGGAACCATAAATTTCCATATGGATTTATAATTTTCAATGCAGCGACTGAACCCCTTGTGTAGACATGGAACCCAGAATAAATCTCATGGACTCCTAAACAGAGAAACGTCTCCGAAACATCCTTACTAGAAACAAGAAGTGCCCATTGCCCATTGTCACATGTGCTCAAGGTAAGAGTTACAGGGTGACCATCTTTGAATAAGACTTAAAATAACACCAGCAAAATATACACATTTTTATGTTCTAGCGAAGATAACAAAAGGTTGAAACCGAATCTCGTCCGACTTCTCTGAACTTAATCTACATAAAATAGTTAGAATAAATTCTATAGATGTAGATGCAGATAAATAGATAGATGAACAGAAAACAAACTGATTGATTGAAAGAGAGCCAGACGAACAGAAGACAAGGACTGACATAAAAAAACCCCGAAGATACGCAAATGGATAGACGGCAGACGAGGATTGGAGGATATGTTGATGAAAAGGTGCAGGAAAAAGAACGATGGAAAAATAAAGAACGAAAGTAGGGTGCGGAGATTTACGAATAGCTTCCTACGTTTACTGTTGGCAAGCGGTGTATCGAGTGCGCTACCTAGTGTTTCAAAACAAAACTCATTCAAGCGAAGCTTTGAAGCCCCCCCATCCCTTCCATTTGCACTTCTCGACACGATATACATCGGATCGGCCAGAGGTGGTTGAGCTTTTTTATTAATTCTCTTACACTAAAAAATTCAGGAGAGTAGTGGCAAATAATAATTATAAAATGCAATTGAGTGGGTACCATTTTGATGGTAGGCTAGTGTCACATTTGATTCTCCTGCCATAGGAAAGAGACGAACATAAGACAATGCAGAATGGCAAGAAGACATTTCTATGAATAAAACTGACTATTTTTTATCACTTCTTAGCTTGTAAAGTGAGGTGGGTTGCCGGAGTGGTTCTAAGTATCTTGGACAGACTTGATTCACCTGTTTTATATATGCTTAAATTTAAGTTGGTAAGAGCAAAACTGTTATGACTCTTCAATCACACCCAGTTCTCTAACATCTCTGGCCTTCATTCTTGCCCAAATGTCGATCAAGAGAATTAAGTTCGTAATGGATTCTTGGTGAGCAAAATGAAAAAAATAGTTCTCTCTCTCTAAGACTCTCTCAAACTCCTTCTCATACTCACTCTCTCAGACACACTCAAACACAAACATACACCCTCTCAGAAACACTCACACACACGCATACTTACAGATACACTCGTACACAGACACACTCTCAGACACACTCTGGCACGCTCTCTCAAGCACACTCTTATGCACTCTCAAACAAGCCCTCTTTCATACACAGCCTCTCTCACGCACTCTCACACACGCACTCTTACCCACGCAGTCTCACACGCCCTCTTTCACACGCACTCTTACCCACACAGTCTCACACGCACTCTTACCCACGCAGTGTCACACGCCCTCTTTCACACGCACTCTCCCACATGCCCTCCCTCACACACCTTCTGCCTCCCCCCCTCTCTTACATGCATTCTCCCATATACTCACTCCCTCGTACTCTATCACACGCACTCTCTAACACGCCTCTCTCGGCTCTCGC